>JANFOE010000625.1:0-656092 GCA_025667525.1 Glebionis coronaria | reverse complement strand
AATTTATGTTTAGTTAAAAAAGTAGATAGCGTTTCATACCATACCCTTGGAGCCTGTTTCAGCCCATACATTGCTTTGTGAAGCCTGTACACATGGTTGGGAACATATACTTCTTCAGCCAAATCTCTATTGAGGAAGGCATTTTTTACATCCATTTGATACACAGTGAAGTTCATATATGCAACATAAGCAAGGAAGATTCTGATGGCTTCAAGTCTTGCTACAGGTGCAAATGTTTCATCATAATCAATCCCTTCAGTCTATGTATACCCCTGTGCAACCAACCTTGCCTTGTTCCTTATGATATTACCAATTTCATCCATATTGTTCCTATATATCCATCTAGTGCCTGTGATGTTCTTACCAGGTGGAGCAGGCACTAGAGTCCATACCTTTATTCTTTTAAACTGATTGATTTCTTCCTGCATTGCAGCTATCCAGCCATCTTTAAGAACTTGCTTCAGCTACACGCTTGGGTTCAATTTGGGAAAGAAATTCAGCAAAAAAACATTCATTGGCTGAGGCTGATTATGAGTCATGAATTCTCTGTCTAGTAGTAACCCTAGCATTTGGTTCACCAATGATGTTGACAAGAAGAATGTGCTGATCTCTTGACCATTTGCTTTGAGGAGCTGGGGAGTCATAGACATGTGCTGGTATGAAGGATGAAATTACAACTTGGGTTTCATTCTGCTAAGTAGGGAGGACTCTCTTCAAAAACAATCTCTATGTCTGTGTCTTCATCAGCTATTTCAGGAAGGGATGATTCACAGACCACAAGAGAGTCTTCTTGATTAATAGCAATAGGAGAGTTATCTTCAGCTGAGGTGGAACATGGGCTTGTGGAAGGCTGACTTTCACATTCAGTTGTCTCTTGAGTAGAAGGAAGTTCAATGGTGTGTGTTGACAGCGGATCATGTGAAGGAACATATGGGACGAGAGTATCCGTGTGTGGATGATGATGAAAGACAGGCCTTGGCTCAGAGAACTCATCTGATGGGAAAGACCTATTTTCGTTGAAATCAATTTCATCACCTTCTGTTCCTGTTCTTTATAGCACGCCATCATCTTCATTGAATGTGACATGAAAGGTTTCTTCTAGTTCCTGTCTTCTTGTGTTGAATACTCTAAAGGCTTTGGCTGTTGGAGAGTATCCTAAGAAGAAACCATCATCAACTTTTTCATCAAAACTTTCCAAGTTGATCCCTGTAGTTATAAATAAACACAGGCATCCAAAGACATGGAAATATCTGACGTCTAGTGCTCTTTTTCGAAAAACTTTATAAGAGGTTTTTCCATGTCTTTTAACAATGATTGATCTATTATGGGTATAGCAGGCAGTGTGGACAGCTTCTCCCCAAAATTGCTTTGGTAAGGCTGCACCATTTAGCATGGTTCTGGCTGCTTCAATCAATGTTCTGTTTCTTCTTTCAGCAACTCCATTTTGTTCAGGAGTACTAGCTGAAGAGAAGTTTTGTGATATTCCCTTTTCATCACAAAAAGCTTCAAGCTGTTGATTCTTAAATTCAGTCCCATAATCACTTCTTAGAGCTTTTACTCTAACTCCATTCATGTTTTCAACCTGCCTGATGAAGAACATGATGGCATCAACGGCATCACTTTTCCTTTTGAGGAAGAAAACCCATGTGTACCTTGAAAATTCATCAACTATGACCAAGGTGTATTTGTTGTGATTAATGGTCTATGGTTTGACAGGTCCAAACAAATCCATGTGAAGGAGATGTAAGCACTTGTCAATAAAAAATGATTGCCTGGTCTTAAATGATGACCTGTGATGCTTTCCCTTAACACATGCTGAACATGTCTTGTCCTTAGTGAAATTCACAGGTGGTAGACCAACAACCAAGTTTTGTGTGGCTAGCTTGTTGATGTTCTTGAAGTTGAGATGAGAGAGTCGTTTGTGCCACAACCAATTAACACTTTCATAGGATTTTGCTAGAAAACAATTTGAGTTGTCCTCTGAGCAAGAA
The DNA here is from genome assembly GCA_025667525.1 of Glebionis coronaria. Classification (NCBI taxonomy): domain Eukaryota; kingdom Viridiplantae; phylum Streptophyta; class Magnoliopsida; order Asterales; family Asteraceae; genus Glebionis; species Glebionis coronaria. The sequence goes on along the minus strand of JANFOE010000625.1, from coordinate 654,101 downwards.
GCCATGTTGATGACGTACACATATCTTCTTCTTGGTGTAATTAACACCACACCATTATTCTTGTTGAATATGGTTCCTTGAGTCTTTGTAAACAAAACCTTTTAGTTAGCATCACACAACTGGCTGATGCTGATGAGATTGTGCTTAAGACCATTCACATATGCAACCCTTGTAAACGTTATTCCATTACAGTTAACTGAGCCATATCCCTTTGTGTCGCCTGAAGAGTTATCCCTAAACACCACTTTAGGACCAGGCTCTTTTGAATATATGTGCAGATATTGTTTGATTCCTGTCATGTGTCTAGAGCAGCCACTATCTAGATACCAGACCGATTCCCTAAGATGTTTCTACACAGATATATAGAAACAGATTAGTTCCTATGGTGAACCCACTTTCCATTAGGTTCCCTGAATTGCTGATTAGCAACTCTTGAGTTCCTGTAGAACTTGTGACAATGTGAAGGACAATTGGCTGTGTCATGGGTGTACCTTCCACAGATGTCACATCCAGGAAAGTCCATGCACTCATCTGAGTGGTGGTTTGTGAGACCACAATATTTACAAGGGAGGGTAAGGTCTGTAGTTACCTGATGGTCTCCTAGTAGCCTGTTGTCTATCCCTAAAAGGTGTTTGAGCTCTCTTAACAGCCATATGTCTATCATGATCTATGGTCATATGATAAGAATTCTTACACACATTACAATAAGGTTTGATAACCTTTTCACTTTTGGGTTCTCTTAAGATAGACTTAGGTTCAGAGGAAGCAGAGCATTCAACGGAAGGCAAAATATGTTCTTTTAACAGTTCTACTTCTTTCATCTAAGACAAACATGCGTTCTTCAGTTGAGGGTTCAACTTTGTTCACAAGGGTTTGTTAAGACAACCTTATAATCATTTTGCTTAACAGAAGGTTTTGCAGGAACAACAAAAACCTTACCTGGAGGAGTCTCAACATCTGGTTTGAGTTCAGCCTCTAGATCCTCTAGAAGAGCTGTTGGGTTCAACACCAGATAGTTTAGGTAAAGATGGTAAAGGTTCATTGTTATCTATAACCCACTTCAGAGACAGGTACATCAGTCATAAGTGGGTCAGACACATGTATAGTCTCTGTGGACTTGAAAACAATATCTTTTGGTTTCTTAAGGTCCTTCATTTTGTTTCTCTTAGCAGTTACAGCCATAGAAATGTCAGCTGGAACTTCATCATCAAGTAATTCATTTATGGTGAACCTACTGCACAACCATTTTTCTATAACCTTGTTTAGTTCAGTTACTTGATCATTTAAGGCACTGTTTCTTAAAGTTAACTTATTAACTTCGTTTTGAAGAGATGTCAATTTTAGAGTTAACCTGTTTTAAAGTTTCACATTCAGCCTTAACAGTCAACAATTCATGTTTAACAGAGTGAAATTTATCAAGCAGGTTCTTTCTTTGTTCCTCAACAAAGTGTAAATCAACTATGGTATAATCAAGGACATGTTTACGTTCATCACTTTCAGACATAGAGATAAGCATGTACCTTTTTCATAGTGATGTCAACCCATTGTCCTGACCTAGCATCTCCTTTGCCAACAGCAGGTTCATCCCTCAGCTATAGCCATAAATGCCCTAACTCTGGTGGTATCATCTTCATCAGATGTCAGCGGCTCATCATTCTAATCATAGGCTTCAACTACCAACCCTTTCTCTGTCCTTTATCACCCCCTTTCTTATTTGACAAAGATTCTAACTTCAAATTCATCTGTTCCAACTTAGCCTTTAGTGCCTTGTATTTGTTTTTGTAATCCTTTTTCTCATTATCAGAGGAATTGGATTGGTGAGATGATTTGTTTTGTTATGATTTGAACTTGTAAGGTTTGAATGATGAAGGATAGGATGGTGAGGATGTTTTTTTGGATGGACAGTCTTTTTGAAAAATGTCAAAGTTTTCCCACAAGCATAGCAAGTCTCTTTGGATTTGTCAGTCAGTTTACTAGCTGATCCTACTCTCCCAGACCCTTTTGTAGAATCTTCTTGATTAGCTAGTAAAGCTCTTTCATGAAACTCATCATTAAGGTCTGTCATGAACTCCTGGCTGCTACGAGTGTCTTCCTCAACATCTGCATCATTGTCATGAGGTGTGTGAGGTGGAAATCAATGCTTTAAATGTTGCTCCCTGAACTACAAATCTTTCAGACTCAGATTTGTAAATGGTATCAATCAGCCCTTCTTCATAGTTGTATTTTCCATATAGATGAGCCAACGTATCATTCTTAATGGAGTTATTGGCTCTCTGGGTCTGATTCATGCTCAACCATTTTCTGGGAAGGCTGTTGACAAAGGTGGCGTTAACTTCAGCTTGTCCAATGGTGACTTCATTCATGGCAAGATCGATGAGAAGAAACTTAAGCCTTGTGTACGTCTGTTGTACCTTTTCACCTTCAAGTGCCTTGAAAGAATTAAACTGAAGCTTGAGTGCCTGAATCTTTGTTTCTCTTGTTTCAGAGGGTCCTTCGTGTCCTAGGATGAGGTTTGTCCACATTTGTTTGGCTGTTGGACATTGGATTACTGATTTCATGATGTGTTTTGGGGAGACATGAGATGATAATGCTTTTGAGACGTTTATCTTGGTTTGCCAATTTCCTATCAGCCGGAGTCCACTGCTTGAGAGGTTTGGGAAGAGGATTCTCATCAGTAGAGGTAAGCGCCATGGGAACATATGGTCCATTTTTTAGAATTTCAAGAAAATATGGTTCAAGTCCATCTAGATAGACAAGAAATTGACTTTTCCAACTTGCAAAAGTCATCTTCATCAAACACTGGTACGTTGGTAACATGGGAACCACCTCTTAAATCAAGAAGTTGAGGAAGATCGTCTTCATTTTGAGTGGGGGTTACTCTAGGTGAGTTTGGGTGGTGGTGGTGTGTTGTTCCTGGAAACCAAATTTGGTGGTGGTGGTGGGGTGTTGCTCGTTTCAGGCATGGTGGATCTTGATTATAAAACTTAGAACGATGTTTATGAAGGTTTTAATATCAAAACACCGCTCTGATACCAATTGAAAGTCCCTAAAACTAGATTGAAACGAACAATAAGGATAATCAACACAAGTAAATACTTTTCAAACGTAGTCCTATATTATTGTATAGCAAGTATTACATGTGTTATGGATAACACAGTTTAAGGACAATGTGTTGTGTACACTTTGGACAAAATAAAGCAAACTCAAGAACACAGGCACAGTTGTTCTTCTTATGAGTTGTAAAGAGTTAATGTGTGAAATCTAACAAAGTGTACGACGTTAACTCTAGCCTAAATATCCTATTTATAGTGGTACGAGGTTGACTATTAATACTGGTTGATGGTGACTACAGAAAACAGACAATGTCAAACATCTGTCAAAAGATGGTCTTCTATTCTTGGTAGTCTGCCACAACGCTTTAGGTAAATAGAGCTGACATAGTTTCCCTTTTCTTCATTCCTTGTACTTTAGGCTGTGAAACTTCCTGCCTAAACACTTAGGTATGTCCAAAGTGTACTGAGTGTTAACAGGGTATTGCCACCCCTGTTAACACTCAACCACTCAGAATCCCTGATACATCTTGGCTGTTATCCAACACAGCCAATGAGTATGTCTTCAAGTAATCTTCAACTTCCTTGACAATGTCTCTGACATGGACTCCTCTTTGGTTGCTCACAGAGACTTAGAACTATGTGAGTCTTGGGTTACTTGCCTGTCTCCTAGGCATAGGCAAGTTAATATCAAACAGCTTATTTAAGTTTAAATCTATGACAAAGGGAATTCTAACAGACTTAGATTCCCAACACTTTATACCCCTCAACTATCCAAAATTATTTTAGGTTCCCTAAAGTTTGAAGAAATACCATGAATAGTCCTCTAAAGATTTAAGAATATATAACATTAGTCCTCCTTTTTTAGTTTGTTAACTTAAGGACCATGTTTGTAATTTTTTTAGGACCAACTGTGCTATGGACTTGGACTAACGGTTAAAGGAGCATGGACTATGGATGAAAACTGTTAGAGGAGTGAAACTAACGGGGAGGATCAAAAGTGTACAAACCAAAACCATTTAACCCCTTCAAACCCTAACAACAACCACCTTACCCGATTAGCCCACCATTTACCCTTAACCCAACCTAACCAAGCCCAATTCCCCTATACGTCATATCCCACCATTATGTTTAATTAATATAATTTTTAAAATATATTAATTTAACAAAAAATCGATAAACACTTTTAATACCCCTAATCCTAATCAAACACTACTGTTTAACTACCCTCACCCCAAATAAACCCTTAACCTAATTACTATCCAAATCAAAGGGTAAATCACCCAAAGATTCCAGAATCATGATTCATCCCAACCTCAATCTAAAATCATTTTCAAAATAGGACCACATTCACCCATGTTGCCAAACCTAAGCTCCCGTACACCCTACATGAACAAGAAAACAAATGTTGCCAGAAAAATCCAACGATTCCAAGTCTTTTCTTCTTCCCAAAGATACAACCAAGGTCCAAGATTGCCTCATCCCTACTGGCCTCAACAACAGCTTCACGTGACCTCTTTGGCTGATTTCAAACTTGAAGACCTTCAAGGTCTTTTTAGGGAATCAATTGATTAGGGTTTGTAATTTTATTGCTTTCTAGAATCATCCTAGGCATTGTATAAATATGTGTCATCTGTGACACATATCTCTTGTTCTAGTTTTCTTGTTGTAGAATTAACTAGTTAAAGTTTTTATAAAACCTTGCATAAGAAAGCTGTGTTCTATTTCCCTTTTACTGTTCTAGTAAAATCTTTACTGTTTATGAAATGTTAGTGTAATACTTTCATCAAATAATATATTTTGTTCAAGAGAAAATTTGGCAAAAATGTTTTGAGATCCTATAAGCTATAAGCTGGTTTATAAGCTTATTCTAACAAAATAAGCTTATAAGTTCCACTTATAACTCATAGTTATTTTTCTTGTTGGTCCTTTCCTTTTTTCAAGACTTTGGTTCCAAAAAAAAGTATTTTCAGAAAAAAGAAAATCTTTGTCTCATTCTTTTGTTACTCACCCATTGTTCCACAAGCTTACTTCCAAAAGTTGTTTGACAAACAGCTTCAGGAAGAGTTTTTGGAGTGGTGTATTGTTTGTTTGTGTTAATTGTTATCAGCAGATACAACAAAAGACATTTCATATCTTGTTCTTTGGTTGTATGGACTGTGGTAGTCCTCAACCAAGTATAAGCCCAAACAAGTTCTTCCATAAGCTAGCATGAGCACTCATTGATTAAGTTGGTGGTATCAAGAAGTCCATTTTGGTCTGAACAAGGTCAAAAATAAGGTATTTCTTTTGAACTCCATTGTCTTGACTGTTTCATGTATGCTTGAAAAGATCTTAGCTGATTTGGCTTATTAAGTTATATTGGTTTGCTTATTTACAATTATTCGTTATTTGTCTACAAGTTTGAGTGTTTTATCTTTCTTGTTTTAAGCTGTAAATGCTCATTTATTTTTAAATATCTCATCAGCTAGACTTTAAGAGGGTGTTTGGATCTATAAGGAATACTAGGTGGGTGACAACACGTAGGTTTAAAATAAGTGCTAACATGCTTAATACACGAGATTTTGTATGTAAAAAGTTATCGTCTCATCTCGATTCAAATTGAAAAGGGTTAATCGTGTGACTCAGTCGTTCTTGGTGGAAAAATAAAGTGGTGTGATTATCTATTTTAAACATAAGTAAAATGAAAATGTAGATGTAAATGAAAATGTAAAAGCAAATGTAAATGTCGTTAAGTAAAAGTGGAAGCTTAAAAATTTAAACTAAAATTAGAACTTGAAAATATCTGACGAAAAATTAAACTTAAAAAGTAGATTTTGAAAACTTAATAAAAATGAAAACTTTAAAATAAATCTAAGATAAAAACAAATAAAAATAATATTTGAGAAAATGGCGGGAAAATAAAGTTTGAAAAATAAAACATTAAACAAAAACATAAGTCTGAAAACAGGAAATTTTGACCTAATTCGGAATAAACATTAATAACGTAGTTAGGAATACCAATCCTGAACGTAGTTAGGGAAAATGAAAATTGCACCTAGTAAGGAATAATGAAAACTGCACCTAGTTAGGAATAATGAAAACTGTACCTAGTTAGGAATAATGAAAACTGCACCTAGTTAGGAATAATGAAAACTGGACCTAGTTAGGAATAATGAAAACTGCACCCAGTTAGGAATAATGAAAACTGCACCTAGTTAGGAATAATGAAAACTACACCTAGTTAGGAATAATGAAAACTGGACCTAGTTAGGAATAATAAAAACTGCACCTAGTTAGGAATAATGAAAACTGAACCTAGTTAGGAATAATGAAAACTGCACCTAGTTAGGAATAATGAAAACTGGACTTAGTTAGGAATAATGAAAACTACACCTAGTTAGGAATAATGAAAACTGCACCTAGTTAGGAATAATGAAAACTACACCTAGTTAGGAATAATGAAAACTGGACCTAGTTAGGAATAATGAAAACTGCACCTAGTTAGGAATAATAAAAATTTAACCTAGTTAGGAATAATGAAAACTACACCTAGTTAGGAATAATGAAAACTGGACCTAGTTAGGAATAATGAAAACTGGACCTAGTTAGGAAAACTAGGGTTTTAAATTATTCCGAACTAAAATAAAAATAAGCAAAATCTAAAAATTAAGCTAGAACCAAATAAGCACTTATTTAAAAACTTAACCAAATCAATTTTAAGAAAAAGCTAATAAGCCAAAATTTAAAAACTTTTAAAAACACTAAATAATAAAAATATTTAAAAACAACTTTTTATAAAAATTAACTAATAAGCACTTAATTAAAAATAAGAAAATTAACTCAATAGCACTAAAACACTTTAAGCTATAAAAATCAAACACTAAAAGATAAATAAGCACAATTAAACACAAACATCAATCAATCAAGAACATGATTAACAAACTACATGATTATCAAAATTAAACAAGATTAAAAAGATTAAGAAAGGTAGAATGAGAATGATTAATTGAAAAGCTTGAAATTAAGATGATTAAAGATTCAAAATACAAGATTAATGAAAAAGCTTGAAAAACATTAAGAAAAGCTAGAGAGAGAAAGTATATTAATCTACTCCTAATTACCTTACAATATTAAAACTATCTAAAATTATCTAACCCCTCCTAATGACACATTAGGAGGGTATTTATAGGAGGTAAAATGTTGATGCTTTCTTCATTCTTTCTTCTTGTCTCGACTCGATTTAAATTCTTTGTCTTTCTTGACGTCGTCTTGGGATTTGTCGATATAATTTTAACTCGTCTTATAATTTTCTTCATTTATTAGACTTGAGTTCTTCGACTTCATTAAACTTCCGTCTTTAGACTTTTTCTTCGATAAATCTTCAGAATAGGCCTTGGACTTCCGTTATTTTTACACTCTTGATCTTTTGACTTCGTCTTTTGTCTTTTTCTTCGATAAAAGCCCGTGAAAGCCCGTGTTTTCTTCCCTTTTCACATTTTGGTCCTAAAATACAATAAAAACACAAACCACGCATAATTCCGACATTTACGACATAAAATACATGTTTTGGCTTGGTTATTATTATAACTAAGTGGTAAAAGGATGGGTGTTTTCACACCTATCAAATCTCCTACACTTGACCATTGCAATGCCCTCATACAATGCATTAGTTACAAAGCAAGTTTTACATTTTCCATCATAATCAATCTACCTTGGCCTTTATTAAACACAAGACATTAAAGAGATAAAAAATTTCAAAATATTAGAAAGAAGAAAACAAGTAAAAAGATCAAAGACTTACGTTAGGGTTTTGATTGTCATGAATGTTTATCATCCTCAAGTTTCACGTTCCCTAAACCAAGCTTAAAAACGTGATCATTGTTATTATAAGTTAGCAGACTAACACAAACTCATGTGGCCCAATTATTCACTTAGACTCCCTTATTCCTAGGTGTATCTCTTATATTTTATTGTTGTCTTGAATGATCACGATGATGCATTGTTGACTTATTTCGATAGTTTATCAGGCCAAAAATAAAGTAGGACGATTTAATCAATAGTTAGCTAAAGGACAAAATCTTTTAAAACTGCTTCTCGGGACCTCATAAAGTTCATATCTTGGCATAACTCGCTTCACGATTTGAGACCTTTCTCGGATCGATATTTGGCATTGAATTCATACTTCAAATCTTGAGAGACGTTCATGAAATAATGGTCTTCTCTTCATAATAGAAATTTCTTCATTTGAACTTTTTGAGAGATTCTTCATATTTGGACCACGACTTCTTCATTTTTCTCCAACTTTATTTGGGATTTTTATATACAACGATCCGCCTCCTTTTAGGAATTGGATCTATTTATCCTCATACCTTGTTAGGGTCTTTTCGGATAGATTTCTCTATGATCTTTACGGGAGTCTTTGTTTTTCGTCGTGTGTCTCGATCCTTCATATTGATTTTTGATAAATGATTCTTCACATCACTTTGATTCTTTAGCAACAAAATGTAGCCTTCATGTCTTGTTAGGACCTTTTCGGACTCGCCAATCTTCGCATCCCGCTTCAATAAGTTATGCCTTGGATATGAACTCTAATTAATACCAAGCAACTTTTAAACAATCTTGTGCTAGAAGCTAAGTAACTTTTCAAATCGTACAACCTTATTTATTGCAAATATATTTTTTAACAAGCGATGGGAGAAAAAGCTTATAATCAACTCACATAAATTCATGAAAGAATACCAAACTTATAATTGACTCTATCATCTCTTGTTCTCTACAATTTAACATCTCAAGGAATGAGACTCGTGGATGCTTAGCCAATTAAATCAAAGTTTTGGGTTTTCAAGTCATCTATAGGATCTTGCAACTTCTTAGACTTTTTCAAGTTTAGAATTCGCATTTTAAAGTTCCCTTGATAAACGACTTTCTAGGATCAATTATAGGAACTTGCGAAAAGTTCTTGTTCTTAACCTATAAGAGTTAAGACTTTCGCGTTTTAAAGTTCCCCATATAAAAGCCTAGCAAAACTTGACTTAAACACGTTAAGGATACTAGCTAGAGTAAACTTGGATAAGTAACTCGAGTTGAGTCAAAAGATTCACAATGTTTGAAAATTAAAACCATTTTATTAAAAATTTATTCTAGCAAAGAAAGAAAATAACTATAACAAAGGTAAATACAACTAGGCCAAAATAGATCAAAAATTTTGAAAAATGTCGAAAAATCAATTTTTCGGTTAAAATGAGAACAAATACAAGGAAAAGCCCACTTAACTTCGATAGAAGTCCCCCCTACACTTAATATAAACATTGTACTCAATGTTTAAGCATGTGGGAGTAAACTCCCCTACACTTAGGACATTGTGCACGTTGTTTAAATCTTGCTAAGGAAGACACAACTAAAGTGATTCCTATTTTAATATTGAAGAATATAAAATAGAGAATCAAAATAGTTTAGGATAGAATCGGGAAGACGGGTACACGAAATTACGGGTCATCAAAAGTCATCAAGAATGGATCTTTGATAGCTTGAATCCCTTCTCATGATAAGAAAGAAAACAACAAACACATACTAGGGTCTCCCCCTACATTTATTATAAAAGCGGAATAAAAGGATAGATACTGCGGGTTGCCTCCCGAGAAGCGCTTGTTTTTGTTAACCGAGTCATGAGCCGGAAAGAAGCTTGAAACACATACACCAGGGTTAAATACATGGTTTTGGTCTATCAAATAACACAAGCTTAAGGTGAACAAGGCAAGCTAAAGAAGAGTAGGCAAGGTTCCCTTAAGCAGTTGTTGAGCACGGTGGTAGAGAGTGTGATGAATTGCAAGCATATCTCCATTTTTTCCAAAAGTCTTTCCTTTTATTTCACCAAGTGGATACTGAGATGGCTTAAAAATTGCAATACCGGGATCGAACACCTTTTCCTTTAGGGGAAAATAACACTCAGGCTCAGTAGACCTTGAAGAAGATCCACTCATAAATCTCACAATCTCATCCTTAGAAGGTGGATAGAGAGGTGTCAAGACATAAGTACTGCGGATGTCGGTGTCGTCCAGCTTCTTCTCCTTTGAAACGGGTTTCTTAATATCCGAAGGAGGATAAAGACCAAAGTCAAAGTCCAAAGGAGGAGAATCATTCTCATTGGGGAAGTATGTATTAAGGAAAGTGGCAAATCTTCCTCAAATGAGTAATTATCCAAAGTATCAAGAATGTCTGGTGGAGGATCTTCATCAAAAATAGGAGCAAGGTCAATATGTGAAGAATCACTCGAAAGAGTATCAACATCATAAAATCATCATATGTTGGCATGTCTTTATACTCTGAAGTAAAATCATCATAATCATCCACATCTGAACTAGAATCATCATCATAGTCATCATAAATTGGTGGAGACTCATGAATTGGTGGGGGGGGGGGGATCCAAATTGGAGAGAGAATCATTAGAATTATCCACATCGTCTTGGAAAAGTGGATTATCATAGGAAGACTCGAAAAGAGGATTATCATATACAAAAAAATCATTAAGCTTTATACTCTCCAAAGTAGTAGTAAGCTCTTCTTGAAGCACATTAATCATTTTCACTGATTCTTTTCCATTTGACTTACTTGTAATCTTCCCCATCTTAAAAACTTGAGCATCATTCCCGACCCTTAAGATTAATTCACCTTCGGCAACATCGACTAAAGCTTTTCTGGTTCTCAAAAATGGCCGTCCAAGTATTAACAGAATACGAGGGTCTATTTCATAATCAACAACAACAAAATCGATCAGAAAAGTGAAGGTACCAACGTTAATAAATACATCTTCAACAATACCAACGGGGTAAGCGAGAGTTCGATTTGCTAGCTCTAGATTCATCTTTGTCGGTGTAAGGTCGGGTAATGATAGCTTTTTCCAAACACTTAATGGCATCAAATTAATACTTGCCCCGAGATCGGCTAAGGCAGTAAATTCTTCATCTTTGTTAAAAATGCAAGGCAACACAAAACGACCGGGATCTCCAAGTTTTTCTGGAAGTTCTTTAAGAATGACCGTAGAACAGTTTTCATTTAAGCGTGTGTTGACAAACTCAGCCATCTTTTCCTTCTTACTAAGCAATTCCTTGAATGCTTTGACAAATTTCGGCATTTGGACAAGTGCTTCAACAAGGCTTATGTTGAAATTCATTTGAGAGATCATCTTCAAATAGGAAGTGACTTGAGAATCCTCTTTTGTGAGAAGTTTGCACTTGTCCAACCGAGAAGGATAAGGGATGTTGGGTTTAGATGGTGTAGGTGTAGCAGGTAAAGGTTGAGATGCTGAGGGTTGAGAAGTAGAAGGTTTAGAGGTGGTAGGTGGGTTTGGTGGAGGGTTTTGCTTGGGTACTTCTTCATTAAGAGGTGGAGACGGTAATGGAGAACTAGTACTAGGCGTGGGAGTAGGAGGAATAAATGGAGGTGGAGGAGGTGTAGATGGAGTCACGGGAGGCGGGGTAGAAGGTCCTACTAGAGTGGCTCCACTGCATGTAGTAATAGCACTCACATTCGCTCGAGGGTTTGTTTTGGTTGTAGAAGGAAGAGCACATTGGGGACGAAGGGTTTGTAACATTTGAACGAATTTCCTATCCATGGACTCTTGCATTTGTCTAGTAGATTCTTGCATTGCTTGCATTATTTTCTCATGTTCATTCAATTTTTGCAAAACTAAGTCCATTGGCGGATGAGGTAAATTGCACCCTTGTTGTTGAAAACCTTGGTTTGGGTATTGGTTATAAGGTGGAAAACCTTGAGGATTGAAACCTTGGTTTGGAAAGCCTTGATTTTGCATGTGAAAGTTTCCCGGATTTGTATTTGAGCCCCTCACATTGGCATTTCCTTGAACATTAGCTCTTGGCGGCCCTTGGTTGTTTTGGTTGGGTGGGGGTGGTCTTTGTTGAAAGCCGGGTGGAGCCAAGTAATTCGTCGAGTTGTAAGACAAGTGATTAACATCGACATTAGGCTTGAAATGAAATCTCTTGGTGTTGTTGTAAGCATACATTTCACCGTGAGATTGATCATAAGCTTTATCACAATTAACATAAGAATGTGGCCCACCACAAGTTTCACAAGTTATATTAAGAGCATTGTTGTTTTTGGCATTGTAACGGCTTGTAAAGCAAGTGCTTCAACAACCGAAGTAAGCTTATCAAGTCTCTTGTCGGTGTCACTAGTACTAGCACTAGCCACATTATCCCGAACACTCTTAGTTTGCACTCTAGATTTATTATCAATAATATCCCACGCGGCATTAGAAGACTTAACCAAAATGTTACCCCCCGAGGCACTATTTTGTGAATCTTGGTCATTCATGCTTAAACCATTGTAAAAAGTATTAATTTGATGCACTTTTGTAAAACCATGTTGTGGACACTTTCTTAAAAGTTCCTTAAAATGGTCCCAAGATTCACTAAATGTCTCACTGTACTTTTGTTCAAAGTTAATGATTTCGTTCCGCAAAGCGGTAGTACGTGAGGGTGGGAAAAAGTAGTTGATGAATTTGGTCTCTAAATCCGACCACGTAAGAATACTTTGTGGCGGTTCCTTATCAAGCCAATGCCGGGCTTGTCCTTCTAAGGAGAAAGGAAAAAGTTGCAAGCGAATTACCTCTTGTGAAACCCCATTATACTTGACCGTATTAGTGAGTTGAAGAACCTTTTGATATGGTCATGAGGATCATCAAGTGTACGCCCCAAGAAGGGTTGAGCAGAGACCATTTGAATGAAGCCGGATTTGAGCTCAAAGTTGTTGGCTCCAATCTCGGGTATGACAATAGCATCGGTGTTGCCCTCTACATGCGATTGCAAAATCTTGATCATTGGTCGATTGTCCATGGTGACAATAGGTTGAGTTTCGACTTCGGCTTGAGTTTCTTTCTTCTTACGAGCACAGGTACGCATACACACCTACAAAAGGAAAAGAAAGATAGACAAGAAATATTTTTGGTTTATGTTTTTCTATTGTTTTTGGTTTTTTGAAAATTTTATATTTTTTAGGATTTTTGAAAATTTTATATTTTTTAGGATTTTTGAAAATTTTTAAGCAAGAAAAATAACGTTAAAAAATGAAAGGATCCTAAAATCTAACGCGTCTCTCACAATAAACCGTTAATCTTTACGAAAAGAGCCGGCAGCGGCGCCATTTAATACAAGAGATTTTGTATGTAAAAAGTTATCGTCTCGTCTCGATTCGAATTGAAAAGGGTTAATCGTGTGACTCAGTCGTTCTTGGTGGAAAAATAAAGTGGTGTGATTATCTATTTTAAACTAAAGTAAAATGAAAATGAAGATGTAAATGAAAATGTAAAAGCAAATGTAAATGTCGTTAAGTAAAAGTGGAAGCTTAAACATTTAAACTAAAATTAGAACTTGAAAATATCTAACGAAAAATTAAACTTAAAAAGTAGATTTTGAAAACTTAATAAAAATGAAAACTTTAAAATAAATCTAAGATAAAAACAATTAAAAATAATATTTGAGAAAATGGTGGGAAACTAAAGTTCGAAAAATAAAACATTAAACAAAAACATAAGTCTGAAAACAGGAAATTCTGACCTAATTCGGAATAAACATTAATAACGTAGTTAGGAATACCAATCCTGAACGTAGTTAGGGAAAATGAAAACTACACCTAGTAAGGAATAATGAAAACTGCACCTAGTTAGGAATAATGAAAACTGGACCTAGTTAGGAATAATGAAAAATGCACCTAGTTAGGAATAATGAAAATTGGACCTAGTTAAGAATAATGAAAACTGCACCTAGTTAGGAATAATGAAAACTACACCTAGTTAGGAATAATGAAAACTGCACCTAGTTAGGAATAATGAAAACTGGACCTAGTTAGGAATAATGAAAACTGCACCTAGTTAGGAATAATGAAAACTCCACCTAGTTAGGAATAATGAAAACTTCACCTAGTTAGGAATAATGAAAACTGCACCTAGTTAGGAATAATGAAAACTGGACCTAGTTAGGAATAATGAAAACTGCACCTAGTTAGGAATAATGAAAACTGCACCTAGTTAGGAATAATGAAAACTGGACCTAGTTAGGAATAATGAAAACTGCACCTAGTTAGGAATAATGAAAACTGCACCTAGTTAGGAATAATGAAAACTGCACCTAGTTAGAAATAATGAAAACTGGACCTAGTTAGGAATAATGAAAACTGCACCTAGTTAGGAATAATGAAAACTGGACCAAGTTCAGAATAATAAAAACTGCACCTAGTTAGAAATAATGAAAACTGGACCTAGTTAGGAATAATGAAAACTGGACCTAGTTAGGAATAATGAAAACTGGACCTAGTTAGGAAAACTAGGGTTTTAAATTATTCCGAACTAAAATAAAAATAAGCAAAATCTAAAAATTAAGCTAAAACCAAATAAGCACTTATTTAAAAACTTAACCAAATCAATTTTAAGAAAAAGCTAATAAGGCAAAATTTAAAAACTTTTAAAAACACTAAATAATAAAAATATTTAAAAACAACTTATTATAAAAATTAACTAATAAGCATTTAATTAAAAATAAGAAAATTAACTCAATAAGCACTAAAACACTTTAAGCTATAAAAATCAAACACTAAAAGATCAATAAGTACAATTAAACACAAACATCAATCAATCAAGAACATGATTAACAAACTACATGATTATCAAAATTAAACAAGATTAAAAAGATTAAGAGAGGTAGAATGAGAATGATTAATTGAAAAGCTTGAAATTAAGATGATTAAAGATTCAAATTACAAGATTAATGAAAAAGCTTGAAAAACATTAAGAAAAGCTAGAGAGAGAAAGTATATTAATCTACTCCTAATTACCTTACAATATTAAAACTATCTAAAATTATCTAACCCCTCCTAATGACACATTAGGAGGGTATTTATAGGAGGAGTAAAATGTTGATGCTTTCTTCATTCTTTCTTCTTGTCTCGACTCGATTTAGATTCTTTGTCTTTCTCGACGTCGTCTTGGGATTTGTTGATATAAATTTAACTCGTCTTATAATTTTCTTCATTTATTAGACTTGAGTTCTTCTACTTCATTAAACTTCCGTCTTTAGACTTTTTCTTCGATAAATCTTCAGAATAGGCCTTGGACTTTCGTTCTTTTTGCACTCTTGATCTTTTGACTTCGTCTTTTGTCTTTTTCTTAGATAAAAGCCCGTGAAAGCCCGTGTTTTCTTCCCTTTTCACATTTTCGTCCTAAAATACAATAAAAACACAAACCACGCATAATTCCGACATTTACGACATAAAATACACGTTTTGGCTTGGTTATTATTATAACTAAGTGATAAAAGGATGGGTGTTTTCAGACCTACCAATGCTCTAAAAGGTTTGGTTAATTAAATTTTGCAAAGTTTTTAGTTATGGTAGTATTAAGTTTAAAGTTTGCACATTCTTAGTTTCTACATAAAAACAATAAGACCATAGCAGTAGGTTCTTTGGGGTTTGATTCTATGATGTGAAACGTGTAATCTTGATTCACTGTTAGAAGTAATGTTGCTTTAGGATTGCCATCTATTAGATTTAGTATTGGTGATTTTATAATCAAGTTATAATAGTTTAAAATTCACTTTTGTGCACAGAAGTTCAGCAAATACTACTTTTCTGCTGACCAATCATTTCAGTATAATTTTAGGGCGTGATTGTGGACTCGGTGACTTGATTTTTGGCTCATTAGCTAGTGTTAGGTTAGATGTTAGTATGCACTATCTTGTGTTATAGGTTTTGTGGATTTTGGTGACATTTAAATAGCTAAGTAGCCACTGTTGCCCATAACAGTCCACAGACCCCCCCTTTTGTTGAGTTGATTGGTTATTTAGGCTTAGTTATAGGTTTTGTGGCTTGAGGATTGATACACACTTTGATTTTAGATTATAATACTTGTGTTATATCTGGTATTCTAAGTTCGGGTGGTTTTAATTTGTTAAACTAGCCTTTATAAGCTCATTGTTTGTTTGAAGACCCACCAGGCCATCTTTCTGTGGCAGTTTGCACATTAGTGGAATTGTGATATATTTGGTGTTGATTGTTTGGTTTTTCTGTGTGTGTCTTGACTCCTCACACCTTAATTGGTGTGGGGGTGCCGTTTGTTGCCCAACAATACACATAATCCTAACCCGGGCATTCCAAAATTCCCCAAATCAAGTGAACATAAGAAAAATAAAAGAAAGTTTCTGTGTGTTTTGGCCAGTTCCTTAGGCTTGATTCGTGGTGTTTATAGTGTTGTTTTAGTGTTCTGAAGTTGTGTGAGGTCGGTGTCATCAAGTGGTAAACAAGAAAAAAAATAAAGTTTTAAATTTTTTTGGGTTACACAGGACTCGAACCTGTGACCTCAACATATCCAAAACACTCACCCAAACCAAACGTGCCCTAGGGACTTTACTTTCAACACTTTCCCTTATTTTGTTTTGCTTATTTAAATTAAGTTCGAGACTAATAAGCTTCTTTTTAGCTTATTAGTTATCAGTCTTTTGTCTTTTTCATTTTTATTTTGTTTGGTATACATTTAGGATTTTTAGAAACAAAATTAATTTTTTCCATTTATTATTTAATTTATTAGGATTATTTTATTTTTAAATTTTAGAAAGTAATTAAAAATAGATAAAAGTAATTTTAATTTTTCAAAAAGTATTTTTAATCTTAGATTAATATAAATTAGGTTTACAAACTTTAAAATTTGTATTTGGACTTTTCTTTAATTATATTTATTTTTAGGTTTTTAATTAAATTTTGAAAATTAATTATAATTAATTAGATCATTTTTACAAATTTTGGTTTTCATTTTTGTTTTAATTAGAATTTTTAGAACTTAAGTTTAAATTTTGGTAATTTTTATGTAACTTTCGTTTTTCGTCGCATTTTACGGTTTCACGTTTTTAACGTCGTAGCATAGTTTTTAGCGTAATTCGTCTTATTTTCCAATCTTTGTCAACCAAAAACGTCACTAATCCAAACTTGATTTTATAATATTGGCACATAATACACACACCTCCTTCGAGAACGAACTTGCACTTATCGGTTTTACGGTTTTACTAAATCGTAGAACTTAATACTTGACATGGTTATTTGTTTTTCCCAAAACAAGTGACTAAAAATACATAGATCAGTGATGAGACACTCTAGCTCCAACAAAGCGGGAAGAATATATTTTCGTAGTCAGAGGCTCAGAGAAGTGAGAAATCGAATATGTCGATATATACGATATGGCTGCAAACCCATGAAGCTTGCCCCGCCAAGAGACCTAGAATTCTAATTTCTATCGAATCCGGTGAGAGAGGGTCAAATATTATCATCATCGCCTTTCATAAACTTCCAAAAGATACAGGACCACATACTCAGATTTGCTAGGTAAATCATATCCCTTCACATTATGTGAGCTTATAACGGGTTAAAAAGGTCAAGCACGCCGGCATGCTGCCCCACCAAGATACAGGTCAATGACACCCAACATGACCAGACCATGTATTGTGGAAAAAATTATTAAAGACAGCCGCGCAATAGCAACTTCACGGCCCAAATAGGGCCACAGTCAGTCAGGGACATACGATGCTTTCAGATCCATCATATCTTTCGAAAATAGATATCGCCGTGGATCTTATGAAATGAAAACAGATAATCAAGATCATACAATCAAAATTACAAATATAGAATCAAACCATAACTTATTGCAGCGTATTGTACATTTTTTCAGGAATGATCATCACATCACTGTTTTAACCATAGTCACAATACGACCTTTTTTCAGCTTATTAGCCGATCACTGTGGTCACACACCCATCACCATTGTCGCCTACCACGTGGGGTGGCAAAAAAAAGGGTTGGTGGCCTGTAAAAATCATGAGGTTAAAGTGTTAATATGTAATCCATATAATAGAACACATGAGAAAAACATTGCTAAAGTGTTAACATAAATTTGGTGACTTCATAGGTATGTTAAAGTAGCAATGTTTAAGTTAAACAGACAAGGCAAAGCCCACCTATTTTACTATAGGTGGTGAATCAAGTGTAAGCCCAAGCCCATCTTGTGGGATTGGGTATATAAACCATCTCCTTAGTTGGAGAGGGATGGGTTGATCCTTTTATTTCACACACATTACATGTGTTTCTATCTCTAGTTTCTCTCTCTGAGTATGTGTGTGTAACCCTCTCTCTACTTTCTGTCTCTAGAAATATATAGATATACATAATCTAACATAACTCAATGGTTTAGTACCATTAGAAAGTTAAAGCATCACAACACCATACACAAATTTCTAAAATATAAATAATTCAAATGACTAAGACAATGGATCTTGATTTCATGCATCAACACTTTGGTTGCAAACTTGACACTCGTCTTTTGTCATCTCATGCACATATCGTTGTTTGTTCTTTCAGTCCAGAATTCCATGTTCCCATCTTGACATTGTCTTTTTGTAACTCACTTTTTGTTTGATGATTGTTTCTTTTTATGTTCATTTCTTTGGCCTTGAGATGATTGAGTTCTTTAAAATGCACTAAAAATAACTTTCACCACACAAATAAAAAGATTTGTTTCAAATACATTATCAAATATGATATCTTACGAAGCTAAATTTCAGCCAGATTAACAAATATGATATATTACAGAAGCTGAATTTTAACCAGATTATCAAATATGATAATATACACACAACTAACTTTTAATTACCAACCAGGAGATCATAAACTTGCTTGTATTTGTTTTCAAGCAAATATGTTCATTTTAGCTTACAGTTTCAGCCCAACTCTCCTAATAAGCTTATGCACATACATCACCTTATGATTATCCTACAACTTCTGTTGATCCCAAACTTAGATTGATCTAGCTTGTGTAAACGAGAATAAATCAAGTTAAACACTTAGAAAAACTTTGTTGTATATGAAACAATTTAAGTATTATGCAAAATTAATACTTAAACAAGAACACACAAACAAGATAAACCAAACTTTCACTTTGATTGATTAATCGAACTTGCGTACAATGAAAGTGTAAAAACATACATTGAACTAAACCCTAAAGGCCTCCTTTTATAGATTAAGGAACCTTGTACAAGAGTCTACGTATCAGCTATTTTAGGTAAAGATAAACATAAGAAATATATTGTCGAACTGTAGGTCCTTAGTTTCTTAGGATTGTAGATGTGTTTGTATTTATCTAATGAGATCGATGAAAAAGAAGAACTAGAGAGAGAAAGGTAGAGAGAGAAAGGAGATGAATGGAGAAAGATGAAAATGAGAAAAATGATTAAGTGTTCAACCCCTCCTAACATGCTAGGAGGGGGTTTATATAGCCACCCTACATGTGGGCCTTGGTGGGCTATATGTTTACATATTGGATCACGAGCCCAATACTTGAATCTATCTTTGAAGTGACCGATCCTTTCTAAATACGTAAAAACGTATTTCCAACAATCTCCCCCTAAGGGAGGTCACTCCAAGTTACAATGTCCTAAATAGTCCATAGCTCGTGATCTATGCTAACAATGATGTGACCGAGACTTTCTTTGGAAAAACGTATTTCCAACAATATCCCCCTAAGGGAGGTCACACCATTTTACAAAATCTTAAACCTAGCATACTATGCTTGAGTCTTCGATCTTGTTCTTGTGAATATGCAGATGAGATCTTTGACTTTAGTCTTGAGCATGTTTCCTTGCCTTGACCTTGTGCATTCATCACTTGTAATATTTGCCTCCTCGTGACTTCATGTTCCACATACTTATACTTTTATAAATTCTTGAAAGCTTCAGAGTTTGATACAACGGAAGACTTCTTTTAGACTTTCTTGAATTTGTTGAAGTATTAAGTGCATACAGTATTGATGATCCCTTTGATCGTTGGGCTCAATGGTTATGAACCATTATATCTAGGTTGATCGTCGTTCATATGATAACATAGCGGAAAAGAACAATGATCATGACAAGGTGTTTGGACACAAAGAACACGAATTAAACAATTGGGATGTTCATTATATTAATAACAAACATCCACTAGACGTGTATACATTGAATCCCACGTCTAGTGCGACACACACTTTAGGTTTACATTGTGAATGATTGATATGAATAAAACCTATGACCCTTGGTTCCTTTTATAGTGTAAGGATTAGGGTTTACAAGAGATAAGAATGAATAAACAAGTAAATCTTCTATTTAAATAAACTTATGCAGAATATCTTTTGCATGTTTATCTAAATAGAAGCTTCCATTAGCTTCTTTTGTCTACGTTTTGTCAATGCTTGAATTGCATGTGACAATGCTTGGATTGCTCTTGACAATGCTTGATTCCATCAACGCCTAAATAACTCTTGTCAACGCCTGGAATGCTCTTGTCAACGCCTAGACAAATACTTCACGTTTTCTTCATTTTTGAGTTTCTGCCATATCAACTTTTTGACCCAACAATCTTCCCCTAGTTGATAGTGGCAAAACTCTATGTGTATCTCTTGTAAGTTGTACATGATCTTCAAATTGCTTCCCCTCAAGTGTAGCATGCATTTCTTCCCCTTTTTGTCACATCAACAAGGAAGTAAACAATGTTGCAATGTTGAAGATTCTCCAAAAGTAGGCTCTATGTAATGATCCTGAAGAAAAATAAATAAAGTAGTCTTTGATGTAGAAGTAAAATACCACAAACTTATGTTCCATGTCTTGTTTATCCACGTGATGAAGAACTTATACCAGAGTGAGAAATATAAGTAGACCTCGATCCCTTGTCAATATTCTCATCCTTTGTGAGACACTGAGCACGATAATGTAACTCCTTCAAGTGTTTATGACAAGTCTTCGTCACCAACCATGTAAGCATGAACAAGTTACCTTTAAAGTCTATGGCTGGAAGTGCATGACTTTAAGATATGATAGAACACAAACTCGCGAAAATCTTCTTCAATCATCAAACTTGCCAAAAGAATTCTTCCCCTTAAGCTAACACTTCTTCATGAAGAAACTTAATCTTCATATCATACGTAAAAGAGATCAGACGGATAACTCTTTTACAAGGCTACCCCGATTACATAATCAAATCCAATAAATTACCTCACGAATTGTTGCTAACTCGCATTAAAATCATTAATCCCTTTCAAAATATCCGAGCCATAAATATCAACTTGATATTCTAAATTATAACGGAGATTCCATGTACCTTTGTGTGTATTTTCCTCCTTTTTGTGTGCTTAAAACGTACCAGTTTTCTCAAACAGCAGCAATCAGTTTGTTATCCGAGAACCCTTACTGTCCAATATCCACATTCATTACCCGATATCGGACAAGACGTATCAGCGTTTGAAGAACATATCTCGGACAACACTGTCAACCTATCAGTGTTGACTTATTCCTGTCAGCGTCAAATTCCTTCCTGTCAGCGCCCAAATAACAAACGTCAGCGCCAACCTAAAATCCTGTCAGCGTTCATCTTTAAACCTGTCAGCGACTATATTAAACCTTGTCAGCGTTCCTGTGTTAATCTTTGCATGTAAACTTGTCAGCGTTTAATCTCTTAGAGCAATAAACCACATCCAAATTTAAACCGATTTAAACCGTGAATGGGTTTTATCATGTGCTTGCAAGTCCACTGTATCTAATCGTGTACCATGTAAACATCAATTTAAATAGCCAATCAGAAAGCTCTTGTCGTGTGAACACAAAGCTGTTTATAATTTGGATCCTGTGAATCGCATGTCTATATCAAACATGTGAACTGAATCGTTTTCCACCAATAGGAAGCTTTGTACCATGTGAACATGACGTCACTTGCTTCTGTGTGAACACACTCCTTATAAACCTTACGATGGGGACCAGCAAACACAATATTTAACAAAAGTAGAATGTAACGAGATCTTCACACATACTTTTGTACTTCAATTTGTTTTTCCACGTCATGATTTCCTTTTAAACAGAAACACCAAACGTTATCACTTGCTTTGCACAGCCCTCGATCAAATAGCAGCCAACCAAACATAATCTTGGATCTAGGGTTTATAAAGTTAAACATCGAAACCCTAACTTAGGGTTTGTAGATTAACCATAGATCCTGAACTAACAGTCACCAATCTCACAAAATTCTGCTTTTTATGTAGATCTAGGGTTTGAAGAAACCCTAGTTCATAATTTCATGTGAAAGCAGAAAACTGAAAATCTGCCATCAGCCAACTTTGACGCTTAATAACTTTTGCCTGGGGATAAAACTCGACAATCCCTCCGGTGGATGTTTAGATCTATGTATGTAGAACACACATCTAAAATTTCGTGACGATCCAACGGTGCAATCAAAAGTTATGACCTTCTGAATACTGCTGCGCACACAAAAACGTCCAGAAAAACTCCATACGAATTTTTCTTCTTCATGATACACGAACACCTCGTCGGACCTAGATATCAAGAGCCTTAGGCTCTGATACCAATTGATGATCCCTTTGATCGTTGGGCTCAATGGTTATGAACCATTATATCTAGGTTGATCGTCGTTCATATGATAACATAGCGGAAAAGAACAATGATCATGACAAGGTGTTTGGACACAAAGAACACGAATTAAACAATTGGGATGTTCATTATATTAATAACAAACATCCGCTAGACGTGTATACATTGAATCCCACGTCTAGTGCGACACACACTTTAGGTTTACATTGTGAATGATTGATATGAATAAAACCTATGACCCTTGGTTCCTTTTATAGTGTAAGGATTAGGGTTTACAAGAGATAAGAATGAATAAACAAGTAAATCTTCTATTTAAATAAACTTATGTAGAATATCTTTTGCATGTTTATCTAAATAGAAGCTTCCATTAGCTTCTTTTGTCTACGTTTTGTCAATGCTTGAATTGCATGTGACAATGCTTGGATTGCTCTTGACAATGCTTGATTCCATCAACGCCTAAATAACTCTTGTCAACGCCTGGAATGCTCTTGTCAACGCCTAGACAAATACTTCACGTTTTCTTCATTTTTGAGTTTCTGCCATATCAACTTTTTGACCCAACAAGTATAAGCATGTGGTGACAACTTCTTCTGGATTGTACACCACAATGCCACCTTCTTGTTACACTTCATAAGACAGTTAGCAACAAACATATACATGGATGAAATGGCCTTGAGCATTTCATTCTAATTCGGTAGCATTTTTACCTCCGGTCGGTGAAGACCGTTGGACGATATAAAATATCATACTTGTGACAGGTAGTTTCAATTAAGAACCTCTTTGACAAGATTTCGCGGGTAAACCCGTTCTCTTTATTCTACCGTCCAAAGCTGACTGCAAACATAAAGAGTGAATCATTTGGATAATATTATCCGCATGATTTGAAGCCGTCAATTCATGTTCCTGGAACAAGTGAAATTCAATTAAGAACCGCACCATTGTTGCTTTCCAGTTGTCACGAGCTTGATTCGTATAGAATCTTGCAAGTTACCTACCAAGTGCTGTTTGAGGTTAACACTAGAAGGATTTCCATTCGCTGTAAATACTTAATAGTATTACTCTGAATGTTTTGGCAAGATCACTAAGATATTGCGTAGAGGCCTGAAACGTGTTTAAGTTCAGTTAAGAATTAAACCACTGTTGCTTTCCAGTTATCACAAGCTTGATTCGTAAAGAATCGCACAAGTCACTTACCATGAGCTTTTTGATATTCGTTCAAGAATGATTTCCATCTTCATTGTAAATACTTTCGTATTACTCGGATGTTCGGGCAAGATAATGAAGATTTTGCGTAGGACTCTTAAGATCTTTCTTACTTTTCATAGTGTGTGAAGAAGCAAGGAATTATGAAAGTGTGTCCTAATGAGATATTTGATGATCTCAAATGGCTCAAGACTCGATCGTGCATTTTGGATTTTAGTGATCGGAGGCTGGAGAGGAGTGCCACTATTTCAATACCAATTTATTTGAAGTGAATAAATCAATAGATAATGCGTTGTCTCCGTGTGATTAAAACAAATATCTTTTGAGAGATATCTGAGTTAGCTGAGATGGGTTGTGCATTGCATCACTGGGTCCATGATGTCTTATCTTCAATATCAAGCATCATTAAAAATGATCTCAATAGCATATGTATTGACCCGGTTTCTTCCTAAGGTTGTAAGGAGGGCTTCTTTCTTTACACCCTTTATCATTACAATTCTTTTTCATTCTTCAACCCCTTCAATGCTTACCAATACGTCATAACTAGCACCTTGTTGTGATTGTTCCAGTGCTAACTTAAGTACTTGGTCGGCATTCAGCTACATTCACAATCTTTCTCCATCTTTCCTAAGGACTACTATTTCTAGCTATGGAATGTCCTTGGGAAGATTCCTCCGGTTTAGAAGAATCATAGGACTTAACCTATCCTACCATCCTTATGTCACCACAATCTTCATCTTTGTGAAATAATGGGTTGTGGGTAAGTATAAATCACCATGAAATCCATTTTGATATCCAAATCCATTTTTCTCCCCCTTAACGTATGCCACGATATTCGAAAACATTTCGCACATGTCGGGATGAGCCAACACATTAAGTCAAACCATTATTGATCTCAATATTAAATCACATTTTCTCCCCCATATTAAAAATATTAACCCAATCGATGTTTTTAATATCAATTGATTTAATAGCCTTTTAAGAAAATTTGGGAAGAAAAATGCAAATCCAATTATCTTCGTGATTTTCACAAGCTCCCCCTCAGATGAATGAGGGTGTACTTGAAACGTAAATTAAATACCTTTTACACACAAGTGTAAGGTACTCATCGCGTGCAAAGATCATATATGATAATGTATTCACAAGATTAGCAATTTACGAGGTTGGACCTGAATGACGGAGAACATCATATGAAAGAATCACATGGTTCTTGTTCACGAATGTTGGTCGCCTCGTCACATCTGAAGTTATCTCTTGACTCCATGTGTATGATTGATATCGTTGTCTTGACACCAATATGTGAACTTGGCACTTTCGGCATCAAAGATTCTGAATGCTGGATAATTGCTCCCCCCTCAATTGTTGACCCGTGTTCTATTGAAAGATCTGTAGTCGCCGTTTGAGTAGTCGCATCGTCGAGTATGTAGATATCAATTGTAAATTGCTACGGTTGGTGGAGATGATAAGTTCATAAAAACAAGATTTCTCTTGTTTTAACAAAAAATGCATTGACACGTACATAAATTCGTGTTAGATTGTGTTATTTCGTAAATCCAATCCCTTACATGGTTATAAGTAAACCATGCCCGAGAAAATTAATTCCCGTTGTTGAGTCAAAGCTTTCCGGTGAAATGCTTGACTTGAGTATGAAAATCGGGTTACTATCTGAAATAATAGCAAGCCATTTAGAACATGTTTTAAATCATTTAAACTTCTGCTCAAACTTTATTTACAACCCTGTTTCATTATTGAACGACATTTCTAGGTTCGTAAATATTATCGATTGCAAAATACATGTTCTTTTTATCAAAACATTTTTGAACACACAATTTTGAAAGATTTAGAAAAACCTTTTGAGAAATTCTCGAAAAATTGTGTTCAAAGTTTTGAAAACCAATTACTTGAGTTTAAGATGTTGAATATCTTACAAAACGAGCTCAAGTCCGAGAAGTTGTAAACTTCCCGTTGTTAAGGATAAGATACCATCGGTGATAAACTTTCCTTTTAACTGAAGAGCGAATTCTAAGCTGACATTTACTTAGAAATCGTTTTCATGAGCTTGAAAAACTTTGAATGTTTTAACCTAAAGCTCATGACCAAGAAACATGAATTTCTCATTGAGAAGAAAAGTTCTCTTATTTAAAAGATACACTTTACTTTATGAGCTTAAAACATGGAATGTTTTAATACAAGCTCATGACCGAGAAAAATTAATTTCTCGTTACGAGGAAAAGTTATCATGAAAGATAAGCTTTCCTAAAAATTAAGGTGCGAGTTACAGTCTGATATTTAACTGTAAGTCTTTGTGCATGAGCTTAAAAACTTCGAATGTTTTTAATATAAGCTCATGCCCGAGAAAAATTAATTTCTAGTTTTAAGGATAAGTTTATCATCGGTGATAAACTTTCCTTTCTTTGAAGTCTGGGGCATAATCTGAAATATAATTATACGCCATTTACACGAGCTTAAAACTTTTGAATAGTTTTAATGTAAGATCGCGTCCGAGAAAATTTAATTTCTCGTTAATGAGGATAAGTTTATCATCGGCGATAAACTTTCCTTTCTTTGAAGATCGGGTCATCATCTGAAATTTAACAATGAACCATGTTACACGAGCTTAAAACCGTTGAATAGTTTTAATGATAGCTCGTGTCCTAGAAAATTTAATTTCTCGTTTTGAGGGTAAGTTACCGTTGACGAGATAAACTTCCCTTTCTTTGAAGTTCGGGTCACAGACCGTGATTTGACTGTGAGCCATTCTGCAAGAGCTTAAAAATTTCGAATGTTTTTAACTTTAGCTCATGCCCGAGAAAACTTAATTTCTCGTTGTGAGGATAAGTTTATCATCGGCGATAAACTTTCCTTTCTTTGATGAACGAGTTACAGTCTGTGATGTGATTATAAGTCCTTGTGTTACTTAACTGCGAGTCCCCTGAGACACTTGTTTCTTAGATATCAACTTCTTCAGCAACCAAACTCTGAGAGTGTCCTTAATTGAATGGTATACAATGATTGGACCGCTTCGTTCTTTTGGAACATCCTCTTTGGTACATGCATTCTCATTAGGAATTTGCATGCTTTGATATGGGTTAGCGATATCTATCTTAGAAGCAAGTGGAGGTTCACAGTTGGCCTTACTTGTGCTAGAGGTGACCTGAGGAGATGAATCACTTGTCTTAGTTGGAAAACGTTTCCTTTTATAGAAAGCCTTAAGTTTAGTCTTAAGTGATGTATCATCCTTTTCAATTTCCTCCCTAGTAGTCTTAGTAGAATCAGAGACTATCCTAGTTAAAGGGCACTCGTTTCCTACAAGAGTGAAAGTTCTACCAGTGGGGCGCCACATTTTACCAACGGGTTTGATTTTAGCTACCCACTAGGATTTAAGTCTAGCACGGGAGTTCACCTCATTAAGTAATTTTTTGATACAAGAATCATGATTGACTTTAAAGACACATTTCCTACATGTTTTACAAGTAGCATATTTAATGTCCGAGTAAGATCTAGAATTCCTAGATGATTGATTGATGCTCCTAGGATGTGACATGCTACGGTTAGCAGTGTTGGGTAATCTAGAAGGCATCTGACTAGGTTTGATATTCCTATCTCTTACTTGTGTCTTTTGAATAGTTTCCCTTAGACCAAACTTGTGGTGAACGTCATTTGAACTAGTTCGAGACGTGTTCTTTAGACTATGTCTAGGGAGACTAGAGGCAATCATGTGATTAGGTCTTGCAAAAGTTAATTTAGTCACATTAGGCCTAGTTGGCGGAGTGACTGTTCTAGAAATATGAACCATATCAACTTTGGAGGCAAACCGCGGTTTCGAGGATTGTGGTCGCTCGGATCTAAATGCAGTCGGTTGTCTAGCGGACTGAATTTGAGGCGGTTTCCCCAAGATTGATGGTTTTTCAAGCTTAGTGTCAACACTAGTTCCTTTAGTTTTCCTCAACTCGTTTTTCAGAGCAGCTATTGCAAAAACCTTTTCCTGAACTTGAGCCTTTAAAGTCTCATTCTCTTTGAGCAATTCATCTTGGGATGCCAACTTAGATTCAAGCAACTTAATTTGTTTCAAAAGATTATCTTTTTCAGCTTTAGAATCTAGAACTGTTTGATCCAATTTTCGTTCAAGAACAACGTTTGACTTTTCAAGTTTTTCAAAATATGTTTCAAATTTCTCCGTTTTCTTCGAAAATTCAATTTTGCCATCCTCAAGCTCTTTTGATTGCTAAGCTAAAACCATTTCAAGCTCTTCAATCCTAGAAGCAGAATTGGTTAAAGAAGCAGTCATAAAGCACATATCATGATCTTTAGCATTCTGATCATTTTCTCCCTCATTATGACTCACATCGGATGAATCAGAAGTGGTATTGCTATCACTCTTTTCCATCCCATGTTCAGCCTAGATAGGGTCGGAATGCTCAACATGCTATGAATCATTGTTAGATACAGTATTCAATTGTACCCCAACTATTGGCTCTTCGTCATGCATGCTTGAATCATGTTGTCGTGATGCAATGACGCTGCTATCATTGTTAACCGAGGTGGTCTCCTTTGAGTCATCCGTAAGACCATTTGTTTTCTCTGGCATCTGCATCGGATTTTCTTGTATTCCACTATCATGCTCTAGTTGAAGTTGTGAAATTTCATAAATGGAAAGTGCAATAGATTTCATGAAATCAAGCAATCTATCACTGAAGTCTTTAACCTCCATTTGTGTGTCTTCAAGGAATGACTGGCAGATCGTTGAAGCTTCAACCTTGGCAGGATCAAATTGAAAGAAACTCGAAAAATGTTGCTCTAGAACTTGAAGTGAATGTGAGGATTCAATTTGATTAATGTCTTCTTTGTTGATTTGCTCTAGTAGTTGGTTAAATTTGAGGAGCATTCGGTGGACGAAAATGGTACGATCTTGACCGAATAGTGTCACAAATCCGCTTCCTTCTTTAAGTAGAGAAATGTTTGACATATAGGACCGAAATAGTCGAAATAAAGTCATTCTACTATCTATAGCTTTAACTTTCATGTGACGCGATTCTCCCTCTTGAGAAGTCGAATTCAAAGATTTCGTTGAATTTCGATGAAAATTTCTTGGATCCTTGTTCGGACACAATAATTTCGTGGTCAGCTCAACCGTTGATAAAATAAACCCGAGACTAAGAGATCCAACAATATCAACAATATAAAATGATGAAAAAACGTGGCTCTATCAAGAATGTTAACTACCCGTGGCAAAACAATTAGATAATAATACCCGATCAAAAATCCGTAGCCACTAAAAATATAGCCATTTTTGTTGGTCTCGTCGAAATAATTCTTTGTCTTGTCACTTTTTCTAAGATCTTTGTCTCGATTATAACTAATAATCTTCTTAATATACAAATTTTATCCAATATAGTAAATTTTTATATAAAAACTCGGACAGTCCAAACTATCACTTATAATCCATTAAGATGTTACTCCACTCTAGCCCAAACTATCACTAATAATCGGCCCATCCAACAGAACATATCTAATAAGCAGTTTTGATCCTCTTAGAAGCTATACACAGTGCACTTGAAACCCACGATTTGGGATATAAGTAGACGTTTGGTATGCCGCATGGAATCACTTTCGGTATGGTTTTGATTATAGGGTGAATTAGAATGGAAATAAGTATATGGATCAATTTTGAAAATGTTGTTTGGTTGACATCTGACAAGTGGGTTTGGATATCAAAATCAGAAGTTCATCATCTTCTTTTACAAAGTTTCTTTCTTCCTTCACAAAAAACTATCTAGACAACATTATGCAAAAAGCTATGAATTTCATCTTCAACAATTTTGATAACCAATTCTGGTACATCAATCTTGGGCCCATCTATCTATATACTTTAGGAACACTATCTCAAAATTTATCCTAACAAACAGTTGATAAAGATATCAACTTTTATGTACAAGTACGAATCTTGAAGTTCAAGATCTCTTTACATATCATTGGCAAGCAGATGAAGATGAACAAAATTGCTTGTCTAGTTGACTTTGTTGAGGATCGGTGATGACACCAAGGTTAATCGGGCAGTTGAGTAAATGCACCTAGTAAATATGGGCAAATCAACCACCAAGGGTGACACAAATCGGTAAACAGCAATACTATAACATGGTCAGTTGGTTTTTATTTTGTCTTTTTATTTTGTTGATAAAAAAGACAGAAAAACATGAAAGAAATTAGGAAAATAGGGTATGTTGCCTTCTATGATGTATGGAATATTTTGACATTTCATGTCCAGTTTTGAAAGATGGGCACACTAACCAAACAACTCCTATCAGACTCAAAGTCATTCTTGCATAGTCATTTACCCATACCAAACAGGCCCTAAAAACAGTGGTACCTAAAAATTAGGTTATAACTTATCCTAATGTGATAATCCCACGCCTACCACAACATAATTTTCTTTGCCTCTATTCTTTAGCCATATCTCACAGCCTCCATCTCTACCAATCTCGAATACATCAAATCCAAGCAAAAATCATCATCTCATCTCACACAAATCATCCAAGACCATACAATTTTCATCTATCTTTAACTCAACCACAAATCACACATCTTTAATTCGTAGCAACAAAAAACGCTAATTAGTCAATTCATAACAGAATGAGACGGAAAGCTAAAAGATTCTGCTTCAAGATCAATAAACTTGGTCTCGGGTAAGGTTAATTGAATTGCATGTCAATTTTGTTGGTTGTTTTATAAAGCGAAATGAAGACACAAAAACTATAACATCAATGTTATTAGTTAATCTTTATTTAGAATAATAAAAGAAGTTTGATCTTTCGATATAGATCAGTGATGAAATGTTTCGATTTTTATAGATCTGAAAAGATCTTTGCATGTCTTAGAAAGATGATGATCGAAAACAAATCTAAGATCATGTTCAAGTTTTGAGTCGTGATGTTTGAGTCTCGTATGTTGTTGGTTTGTCAGTTTGGAGATCGAGTGTGTATTGAGGGTGTTTGGAGTTGTGTGTTTGAGTCGCGATTAAAGTGGAGAGAAGTCTTGGTTGAGCTATTTCGGTGATGTGTTCGAGGTTGTGAGAGTGAGTCCTGTGTGGTTTGATGAGTTTTGTCGAGGTTGAGTGAGTTAACGTGTTGGTTGTTTTGAGTCGAGGGTGGGTATGAGTCTGTTGTGGTGATTTTCGAGTCGAGTCCAAGTTTAGTCTGTTTTGTGTCGAAGGTGTTGTGAAGTCGTGGGTGGAAAGTAAGACTAGTCTTGGTGAGTCTATATGCTAGTTCGAGTCGAGGCTGTTGGGTTTAGAGTCGAGAATACACCATCGGAATACCAAAACAAAAAACACCATCGGAATACGTATCGGAATCAACCATCGGAATATCATAAATCCATCGGAATATCTATCGGAAAAAATATCGGAATGTGTAAGAAAGAGATCTGTCGGAAAGTGGTAACTTAATATCTATCGGAATAAGCAAAACTTGTAACCGTCGGAAAAATGGTCGGAATACGTGTCGAAATGAAAAACCCTTTTCCGACATAAACAATTCTATAAAAAAGAAAGAGTATCGAAAAAAGAAACCCTTTTCTGACAGGTGTGCATTCAAAACAAAAAGACAGTTAAGACAAAAGTTGATAAAATAACTATAAATAAAACTGATACTTTTTATACTTTTGAAACAAAAAACTCAAATCGAGACAGTAAAAACACAGATCGAGACAAAAACAGATACTTTTGAGAGTTTGAGACAAATGGTTATGATGTGAGATTATGATCCATGACAAAAGGTTAAGATAAATTTAAAAGAAATTTTTTTATACCAAATCAATAGATCAAAACACGCAAATCCTAAGTTTCAACCATAGCTCTTGATACCAATTGTAGGTCCTTAGTTTCTTAGGATTGTAGATGTGTTTGTATTTATCTAATGAGATGGATGAAAAGGAAGAACTAGAGAGAGAAAGGTAGAGAGAGAAAGGAGAGGAATGGAGAAAGATGAAAATGAGAAAAATGATTAAGTGTTCAAACCCCCCCTAACATGCTATGAGGGGGTTTATATAGCCACCCTACATGTGGGCTTTGGTGGGCTATATGTTTACATATTGGATCACGAGCCCAATACTTGAATCTATCTTTGGAGTGACCGGTCCTTTCTAAATACGTAAAAACGTATTTCCAACAATCTCCCCCTAAGGGAGGTCACTCCAAGTTACAATGTCCTAAATAGTCTATAGCTCGTGATCTATGCTAATAATGATGTGACCGAGACTTTCTTTGAAAAAATGTATTTCCAACAATCTCCCCCTAAGGGAGGTCACACCATTTTACAAAATCATATTTTCTTAGGATTTAGCAAGTGTATTATTTATCTAATTAGATGGAAGGAGATGGAAGAACTAGAGAGAGAAAGGTAGAGAGAGAAAGGAGAGAAAATGGAAGAAAGATGGAATATGTAAAATGACTAAGTGTTCAACCCCTCCTAAAATGCTAGGAGGGGGTTTATATAGCCACCCTACATGTGGGCTTTGGTGGTCTATATGTTTACATATTGGATCACGAGCCCAATACTTGAATCTATCTTTCGAGTGACTGATCCTTTCTAAATACGTAAAAACGTATTTCCAACACGAACATATCTTTACTAGAAACATAAAACGTGTAGACTATGTATCCTATCAGTGCTTGACTTCTTCTTATCAACGCTTGACTTCTTCCTGTCAACGCTTGTCTTGACAACGCTTGATTTCTTCCTATCAACGTCCAATTTCCTCTTGTAAGCGTCTAAGTGTCTTGGCTTCATTTTATTCCCAACAATCCTTCCCTAAACTTGATATCTACTCTAGTAATCAAGTTTCTGAATAAAAACTAAGTACAAGGAGGATTCTTACAAATCTTATTAAGTTGGAAATAAATAAACCTAATCAAATCTTTGCCAACGTCACTTGTGTAATCCATCTCAAGCTGTGTTGACACCATTTTCTTCAAAACTTCTTTGGACATAGGATACTCAACATCCACAAGAAGATACTCAGAAAAATTTGTAGTACTCAAATGATACACACCAGCTGCTGAATGTAGACACCATTGAAGTCCACTGATATCATCAAGATCCTTCCAAACTGGATCTTCTTCATTTGGTGCACACATTCTCTTGAATGTTGACCAAATCTTTATTACATTTACTGAAGTAGGTACTTCAGTCTCATACTTGGCCTGCATCAACCTCCAAAGGTCTGCCAAGTCTTCTCTATCCAGGCTTGCAAACAAAGACATAAGAGTAGTGAAAGTGTGTACCTTATTTCCATATCTGCCAACCATCCAAAACCCACTTGCATCTTCCTCATAGTGAACTATAGGGTTTCTGGAATCATGAGGTAACACCTCTACCATATGTGAAGCTTCCAAGGGTGAGAGCTTAATACTCTTTCTAATAACAGCTTCACTAGGATTCACTCTATCCATATTCTCTGGGAACTCAAGTGGAACTCCCTTCTTCAATGGTCTTGGTGTAACCAAAGCCTGTTGGATCTGCATCTCTTCTACAAGTTCTTCCTTTCTTTCATCTGAAAGAAGCCTGATAGTGTTCTGCTCTTGAACACTTGCCCATATAGGATAAGCCTTATATTCCAACTCATCAAAAGACAATCCTTGCAAATTCTTAAAAGTCCAACCTATTTGATGACATCTGAGCAACATGTTGTAGAGCTCCCTTCTATCCTTCTTAGTCTGTGAAAGAACTTTGCTAGCTTTATACTTCAGAATCACCTTGCAATCCCTTTGAACTCTTAGTAGAATCTCCAAACCCCAAATTTGATCAGATAAAGCCATGTATAGATTCTCCATTACCTTATTCTCCTATGCAAAGTACATCTGAGCAACTTCAGGCATCTCATAATCCACTTGATTCTTTAACTCTGCAAGCTTTTCCTTTGCCAACTCATCACCATATTCAAGTCTCTCTGGTTCTTCAATAATCATTACACTTGAATATGTACTCTCATCATCACTGCCATCCTTACTCTCAATAGCAGTCTCCTTCATCCTTTCCTCTTTCTCAAGTTGTACATCCATCATGGAGTCAAACTTTACTTGGGCTGCATCCTTGGGAACTACTGTTTCTACCATAATCCCTTTACCTTTATCTGATATATCAATGGTGGGTAAAGATGATGATGGTACCTGTGTAGGCACATCCTTGATGATAGCTGATGACTGGGATACATCAACCATACCTGCAGGTCTATCAACGTCCAAAACTTGTGTGTCAACGCTTAACTTACTCCTATCAGCGCTTAGCTTGTCAGCGTCAAAACCTGCTTGTCAACGCTCAACTTACTCTTGTCAGCGCTTGGCTTAGAAACCTGTTCCAGCATCTCCATAAACGAAATCTTTGTTGGAGTTACCAGTGAAACATCAATAACTGGCCTCTCCTTCAAGTTGGTCAAAGCTTCAGCCATTTCCACACAAATAGAACCACCTGAGCCTTTGTCACTTAAACTAAATGGCTCAGTAGCAGCTTCCTCCCCTTTGTAAGTATAACACCCCCAAATCATATGCACAGCAGAACTACAATGGGTGTTATGCAGTTATCATCACACACAAGCTATTTTGAACGACTCAAAGAGACGTAGGAATTTAAACATAAATTAAAGATTGTTTAAAACATCAAAGTCTACTGTTTTCCAAACCCCAAAGATAATACAAAACAGATTCGCGTTTTGGTCCCCACTGAATTTCAACCCAAAAGTACATTTTCGTTCACATGACGTAATATAAAATTTTTAACTGCTAAAAGGGAGGAAAAACAAAGTAGACCGCCAAGCCACAACAACTTCCATCCTCGCATGCTCCGTTGCTATCAATCTTGGTTACCTGAAACACATGCTTAAAATCGTCAACACAAAGGTTGAGCGAATCTATAGGTTTATCAAATCATAAGTTGAACATAAGTATTAAAACCAATCATGACCATTCAATAGCATTGTCGTATACACAATATATTATTCAAGGATATTATCTTTAGCAATAGCTAATAATTTTGTTTAAGCTCGTGACACTAATCCGTTAACTCAATCACCCGCGTACATTTACCGGCATGGTTTAAGTGAAACCAGTGCCCCGTCCAAAGGCATTAGTTGTAATTATACCTTATTTCTTATCACAAGTTATCCGTCCGCAGAGGGTACTCAACGTACTAGCTCTCATCTCGGATAGGGTCGTCAACCCCATAGTACTATCAATTGTATAAGCGGCTATCTCCAACCCACACAAGGGCAAGACAATAGTTAATAGTTCACGAATTTAGGGACTTTTACAACTAGGGACTCAACACAATTCAAGGCAACATTCGGGTCCAACAATCATTCATGACTTATGTTCTTTTTCATTTAAATAGCATGTATCCCCCTCGCGGGTAAAAACGTTTGAAACAAGTAAAGAACGAGGCTATAGACTCACCTGGCGTAGTAGTAGTGGTTCTAGCGAAGACGTAACGAGAAATGTCACCGACGATGTGGATGCCCGGGAAAATCAAACACTTGACCTAAAAAACAAGGTACGTAAACCAAATCAATACTCCGCGTACATTATTGTACTAAACACACGCATATAAAATCACTTAATGCTTATGAAAACTCACGCCAAAATCAAACAAGTAGTTGTTACTAGACTTATACCATTTATCTACGTAATTAAAGTTGATTTCCATTTTATAAATTTGGCGGTACTTACCAAAAGTACGGGCTGTTTACTATGACTTAAGCACCTATATAAATTACAAGAAAATTCACAAAAATGCCTCATTACCTGTATAAAACCCATGTTTAATCCCATGAAAAGTTTTCACTATGATGATCCATTACACATCACATTACTAGACGTACACATTTTGGACTGATTTGGCACTTCTAACACGTAGGACTTGTTTGACCCATTTAAAATACACCATTGACCAATCCAACACCTAATTCTAAAAATAGACTCACAAATTCAGGTTTGAAACCAAAAATTAACTTTCAATCATTTACCAAACTCTATCTATGGTCCCCAGGATTTGACCCAAAACCAAACACAAATTCGGATTGTGTTGGTTCTGTAACACCCCATTTTTGATAAATGGAATGTCACGCGTAATTATGGCGTGTCATCAAAGCATGCAAGGATAAATGTCTAAAACATTACATGACCATAGGGTAAACCGGAATCAAACATCGGTCCCCAAACATAAGCTCAAAACGTAATAAAGTAAATGAAATAATGGAAGACTTAAACAAGCACAAATATATGAAGGCAAAAGGATAAGAAGTCTATGGCAGCTTCCATCCTATGCATGTCCTCCAAAATGCTCGAGTTCGTCCTTGGGTACCTGCCGTTTTGGGACATGGAAAGGAAAGTAACGGCTGAGCAAAACGCTCAGTGCACGGATATAGACATAGTATGAATAACTAAAACATAATGAAGACTTAATAGCAGCGGAAATGTATATGTCCTGGAAAACCTGGAACATGTTCATAAAACTGGTTTTATAGTTTGAAAAGCCTTATGTGTATCTTATGAAAACTGTTTAACATATTTTACCATTAGCCAATATAGGTCATGAAAATCCACCGTGCATGAATACTTGGAGGGGTGACCTCATCATGCAAATTAGAGGGGCTGCCTCTAATTTAATATACTGGTTTTGGGTAGGAGGGATCAGCTCCTTGTGAAGGAAGCAAGGCACACACCACATTCACCATGAAATCCTGACTGAAACATGTAACTAGGATGCACCCATACGCCCCACATGATAAATATAATAAGTGGCCAAAAGCTGAAGGGACGCCACGAGCAATCACTCCGCCGTGGTGAAGTCATAACATCAGTGCCTCTAATGTTATGGTTATGGTACCTCCATAACTAGGTGAAACTGGTCATGCATGTATATGGCTATAGGTATTCTAAATTAAACATAAGCAATTCAAACACATACTTATACTACGAGAAAACATTTGGCTGCATACGGGGAATCCGTACCTTATGTCCAGTGAACGAAGAAGACGAACTGAGAGGAATCCTACTTCCGTATCACTAATGCTACATAAATACATACATGAATAAGTATCTGCTTACTAATACGTAACTAATTTTATGTCATGTCTTAGCTTATTTTATATGTTCTTATCATGTTTTACTGTTTTAAGCCTTAAACTGTGTTTATCTCATATTCGGTTTACTCTGATTAAGTATTTCTGGTATTTCATGTATTATTATACTTACTGTGTAATAATAAGTAACTTTCCAAAAATAGCAGGTTTCCTAAAATAGAAAGTTCCCAAAAATAGAAAGTTTCCAAAAATAGAAAGTTACCAAAAATAGAAAGTTTCCAAAAATAGAAAGTTTCTAAAAATAGAAAGTTTCCAAAAATAGAAAGTTTCCAAAAATATATTTACTGCTTAAAATAGATAAGTTTCTAAAAATAGAAAGTTTCCATAAATAGATCAGCTGCGTTAATTAAATAAGTTTCCATAAATAGATTAGCTGCCTGAATTAAATAAGTTTCTAAAAATAAAAAGTTTCCATAAATAGATATAAGCTGGTTAAATAAGCTAAGTATATAAGCCTAAGTGTTTTCATGATTATTTTCTATGTCATAATGATATAATGTATAGTTTATTAATTATTTCATGTAATTAAAATAAACTATAGGTTAAAATATTTAATTAAAGTATATCATGTTTTTACTTAAATAAAGTTAAATACTTAGGTTAAAACTTGTATTATTATTTATTAATAATATAACATAAGTCATGTTAATTAATTAATTATAACCATGGTTTTTAAATAATTAATTAATTATAAGTCTAAAACTGTAAAAATACTTAGGTTAATAATTTCATGATTTTAATAATTAATATAACCTAAGTCATGTTATTAAATTAATCATGTCATGTTTATTAATTTAATTTTAACATAAGATTATAAAAAATAATAATCTTAACATACACCGTGAACCGGATCTTGACTAAGAACCATGAACCGGACATGAAATCGACACCATACCCCGAACCACTTTGGGGTTACCCTTGTCTTGTTGCTGCCGTGGGACCCACACCAACCAACCGGGACCATATGGTCTCGGTGGTGGTCGTGTAGCCAAACCGAGACCCTCTCGGGTTCGGTTTAGGCGCCGGCCAAAAACAAACACCCCTAAATCACCCTTTTTGATTTCTTCCAAAACCAATTTCATGTTAGATCTATGATTTAATTAAGTTTTCAAAAAAAAACATATCATGTTCATAACTATTTAAAAGATTAAATCAAAAGAAAAAGGGTTAAAAGAATTACCGAATGCGTGGATCTAAACAATGATGAACAAACACGAACACTAGCAACAATTCCAAGATCAAAGATCAAATAACATCCCCCTTTGGTGTGTTTGAGGGTGGCGGCCAAAAGAAAAAGAAGGAGGAGGAGAACTTTTAGGTTTTTGTGAAAATCCTCTATAAAGTGAAAATGAGTAGTGTTCTTTTCCTTTTACCCTTCTTTAGTAAATTTTGATGGGCTTGGCCCATCCTCCTTCCTAATTTCGTGGCATATGGGGCCCACATGGGGTAACCCGATCATTTTCCGTGTCTAATTAATATGTGTGTTCTCGTGTTCGTGTTTTACGTGTTTTAATTAATTATCGATCGTGACTTAATATATTTATTCGTGTTCGTAATAAATATATATATGTAATTAATATTAGCTCGTGATTTAATTACGTTCATGATTTCATGATCGCATGTTCGTGATTAATTATTGTTTAAATAATTATTGCGTGTTCGTGCGTAATAAATACTTATCGTGTTCTAACACGTACGTAATACGTAAAATCCTAACACGTAAACGTAATCGTACTATAAAAGGAAAGTTTTAATCTAGTACGTACAATCTTAAGGGTACTATTTATGGTAAAAGCATGCGGGTTTTACAACTCTTCCCCCCTAAAAAGAATAATTCGTCCCCGAATTATAGATAACGTAACTGAAAGAGAAACATACCCGAATCAAACTGAGAGGGTATGTAAGATAAATGAATGTACAGGTGACCTGGCAGAAGGAACGCGGAACGTGACATGTCTTGAAAGGACATGGAACGTGACGTGACTGAAAGGACATATCTAATTGATAAGAGAAAAACGGATAGGAAGTCCGGATGGACTTGTCCGTTTCCAAGTGGCCTCCCTCTTAGAACGGTTCCTTTACAAGATCTTGACACGAATGATAAATCTTGGTCCTCCTGACCTTGACTTGAAATACGAAGAATTTCTTGGTTATCAACGTAAGGTAGGTCCCCTAAATTTGATCGAGGGAATAAAAATTAACGTGTAAGGGCAACTAAAACGTTATCGTGCAAAACACTCTAACTTAACTGATAATTAGCAACGATGCGCGAGACACAAAGAAATGTAGTACGTGAAAAGTTTTCAACGTGACACGTGAAAAATTTTGAACGTGATAGGTTGAGATATGATGAGTGTAGTATGTGTAAACATATCGTGAGCATGATAAGTGTAACATATCTTGATCATGATATAAGGAACGTGGAATGAACATAACATGTGAAACATATCGTGAACATACAATATAATGGCGGTAACGCCAAACACTACAAGGTGAGACATAGAATATGACGAGAAATGTCTATATGAGGATAGGGAATTACACTAAACTTGGGTCTGGTCTCTCAAGTTCTTGCAAAACTTCCCATAATGAGAAAAGTGAACATAAAATCGTAAGCCGAAATGCCATCATGAACGTGAATAGTGTCATGAACGCGAGCGCGAAAGCAAGTCGTGAAATTAGAACAAGGACGTGAAGTAAATAAGGAGCATAATTATGAATATTTGTCTGACTCGACAACTGAGGAATTGCCAAGTGATCGGATGAGCCTTGGCTGGAACATGTCCGATCAATCTGTTGGTTCTGAAATCCTTGCGTATGTAAGGATTTTGCAGACTTGATCAAACTGTTTGTAATAAACCAGATAGCATCATGCTTCTTCTGAGTTTGCGTTAAACTGGTAACCAAAATCCATGGGGATCTTGTCCCATTTCAATTCACAATTTCAGATGATGAAAACATCCCAGTTTGTTGGTGTCCTATCTTAACCTGTTGGTATGTCAGGTACTTAGATATGAACGTAACTGTATCTTGCTTCGTAGAACTTGATACATAGGAGTTTGCGAAACTCTGAGTCTCTGAATCTAGACTTCTCCTAGCGTAGGATTTTCTATAACACCTAATGTAGTGTAGGGTTCTCTCCTTTACGCATAAACTGAGTCATGGTAAGATTAACCGTAGGAAGCCATGTGATTCAGCGTGTCACTGTAATCAAACAGAATTGATATTGGAAAATTTATCAGGTAAAATTTCTCTTGTCATAGAATTTGCAACATAGTGCAGATATGGTCTTCCTGTTCTTCTCTAGGTTTAAAGGAAATCGGGTTATCCTCAATGAACACACTGATGAATTTGCTATGAGTTCATGGAAACTCATTCTTATAATGCCGTTGGAGAATTGATGAGACTAATTCAAAATCATAAATCTAGCATGATCGAGTCGTGTACGAATAGCAGTCATGGACATGTCCTGCTCTTTCACTCGTCACTGTTGGTAGCATGATCATGAGTTCGATCTTGGAAAAGTGATTAACACTATAAGGTCGATTGGACATGTTGTCAATACGTGGAGGAGAATAACGGTCATGAATGGTGATTTGTTTTAAAAAAATCGACGGTAGTCGACACATAATCTTATGTTACCGTCCTTCTCCTTGAAGGTTCTTCTGGAGTGTAAGGGACAATTTTGGAATAATCTATTGGTTATGCGTAAAAGGTCTTCAGTAGTCTTGTCTTACTAACAGCTAGAAAGTTTTAGCAATCATGGCTAACAAAGCACGTGCTTGGAAAGCATAGATAATTTGTACAGATTTTCCCTGATGGAAAATCAAGCTGAATGTATTCAGGAGCCTGAACATTACTATACATAATTATGAACCGTAGCATGGTGTGCTGTTCATAGTACATAATTAGGATAAAATTCATCTCGTGTCTGCCCGAGGAAATGCGTTAGCAGCTTGGATCTCATCATTAAGCTGAAGGAAAACCTTCGTATACGTGGGAATACGAAAGGCGTCCTTCATGGTCATGAATCAATGATTTATGGTTACAAGAATGAAAGTGACATCGGCAACGTGACAGTTCTCACTGATGCGCTGGTAATGGTATTGAAATTCTTGTGGCCTGATTAATACATGGCACAACAAAATGGATATACCCTTGGAGGGTACCCTGAATTTCTTAGAAATGTTCCATAGTTGGACGTGAGTCATGTGTCTTGACTCGTTTCTTGGAACTATAAGCATGACATATGTTTTGACTGGTGTCTTGACATGTGTCTTCAGAAAGTATACGTGAGACATGTGTCTTGACTGATGTCTTGACATGTGCCTTCAGAAAGTATACGTGAGACATGTGTCTTGACTGATGTCTTGACATGTGTCTCGAGACGTAATTCAATAGAACTACAATATTAGGTTATTATGCCAGAATTGGCGGATCGATTGGACTACTGATCATTTGTATGTCTGATCACGTCCGCGGCCGAAGCCTCCGTTGCGATTTCTAGGATAGTTGCTGTCATAGTAGTGGTTACTATCGTCCTGTCTGTCAGTTCCATGATGGTCATTCTCATGACCGTGATTCATGTAACTATTCAGCTGAGTGGTCGGCTGGTACCGGTTTGCACTCATATGGCTGAAATGACAGCTGAATGACGTGTGGCATGTAACTAAGAATTTGGGACAATGATTGATAAAATCGTCTGATGGTGAAGTATCGTCTCGTCCAATAGCTTTGCTCTGACGCCTTTGTCTTCGTCTCGTAGGATCTTCAGTTTGTGAAAAGCATCCGCATCTCGTAGCGTCTCCGAACGTCAGCAGCATCAACCTTTAGTAACATCCCCAAGTTATGAGCGGCATCGGCAATATTGTAGAATATCAGCAAGTGAACATACGTTTGAGATGATTCAGAATAGTATTGCAAGTGGAATACACATGGATTAAGGTACGTGTAATACACATGAAATACGGTACGTGGAGTACACGTGGAATGCACATGAAATGATCGGTATGGGGTTGATCATTTATCATGATTTAAGGAAAGTATATCGGTTAAACGATTAGGAAAACCATCATGATAACCTGGCAGTATTAGCATAGTCATCATTTTGGTTATATCGAGAAACGTTAAAGTGTGGTTACACAAAATTCAACGATGATTTGCCTGACAGCATGATCAATGAAAACCAACCATGACTATCATGAAAGCAGAATTCAATGAAATCCAACTATGTCTTGCATGAAGGCATAATAACAAAAGAGGCGTAAGACGTAATCCACA
This sequence comes from Glebionis coronaria, assembly GCA_025667525.1. Lineage (NCBI taxonomy): Eukaryota > Viridiplantae > Streptophyta > Magnoliopsida > Asterales > Asteraceae > Glebionis > Glebionis coronaria. The sequence goes on along the minus strand of JANFOE010000625.1, from coordinate 612,001 downwards.
TAAAGACGGAACTATCATGAAGGAACATGAAACGATTTAACATGAAGGAGTATATAACATAATCAGCATGAAACTGAGTTTAACCATGACAGTATGAAAACATACTTGACATAAAAACATAGTAACTTATGAGGGGACATGAAAAAAAAATTATGCCAATAAATCATGAGAAAAATTTTATGCATGAAAAACAGTGCATGAATGCGTAATGTAGTTTATAAAAACCTTTATATGTGCGAGGGGACGCCTATGGGTCGGTCCCAAAACAAAAGACATGGCGAAGGGACTCCTATGGGTCGGTCCCAAAGTTAAAAGATTCGATGAAAGCACATGCGACTAAATAGGGCCAGTCCTGTACCAACCATTACTTAGTCAAAATCCTTGCAACAATGATACATGAAACATAAATAAATGAAACCCATATGTCAAAACTTATCAGAAATTTTTTTTTATGTGACTAATTATGAACTACTGGGGTTCAGTCCACATAGCCACAGTTCACGAGGAACATTATGCATGAAACAATGACACATAACTATATATGAATGACGGTTGTCCATCCATATTAGTAAAACAATATCGATGAAAAACATCAAGGTTAAAACCTCAAGGTGCTGAAAACGTCATGGTTAAAAAATAATGCGCTGAAAACATCAATACGTGGAATAACAAACGTTGGCTTAGGAAGCTCCTGGTGACTACCCACTAGTCACAGGTCAAGTTTTAGAGCCTACAGGTCGAAGCCTTGGTCTCTGATAGCATAATTGTAACACCCCATTTTGATAAATGGAATGTCACGCGTAATTATGGCGTGTCATCAAAGCATGCAAGGATAAATGTCTAAAACATTACATGACCATAGGGTAAACCGGAATCAAACATCGGTCCCCAAACATAAGCTCAAAACATAATAAAGTAAATGAAATAATGGAAGACTTAAACAAGCACAAATATATGAAGGCAAAAGGAGAACAAGTCTATGGCAGCTTCCATCCTATGCATGTCCTCCAAAATGCTCGAGTTCGTCCTTGGGTACCTACCGTTATGGGACATGGAAAGGAAAGTAACGGCTGAGCAAAACGCTCAGTGCACGGATATAGACATAGTATGAATAACTAAAACATAATGAAGACTTAATAGCAGCGGAAATGTATAAGTCCTGGAAAACCTGGAACATGTTCATAAAACTGGTTTTATAGTTTGAAAAGCCTTATGTTTATCTTATGAAAACTGTTTAACATATTTTACCATTAGCCAATATAGGTCATGAAAATCCACTGTGCATGAATACTTGGAGGGGTGACCTCATCATGCAAATTAGAGGGGCTGCCTCGAATTTAATATACGGGTTTTGGGTAGGAGGGATCAGCTCCATGTGAAGGATGCAAGGCACACACCACATTCACCATGAAATCCTTACTGAAACATGTAACTAGGATGCACCCATACGCCCCACATGATAAATATAATAAGTGGACAAAAGCTGAAGGGACGCCACGAGCAATCACTCCGCCGTGGTGAAGTCATAACATCAGTGCCTCTAATGTTATGGTTATGGTACCTCCATAACTAGGTGAAACTGGTCATGCATGTATATGGCTCTAGGTATTCTAAATTAAACATAAGCAATTCAAACACATACTTATACTACGGGAAAACATTTGGCTGCATACGGAGAATCCTAATAAGGAAAGAATGTCCATACTGAAAGGACGGGAATCCGTACCTTATGTCCAGTGAACGAAGAAGACGAACTGAGAGGAATCCTACTTCTGTATCACTAATGTTACATAAATATATACATGAATAAGTATCTGCTTACTAATACGTAACTGATTTTATGTCATGTCTTAGCTTATTTTATATGTTCTTATCATGTTTTACTGTTTTAAGCCTTAAACTGTGTTTATCTCATATTCTGTTTACTCTGATTAAGTATTACTGGTATTTCATGTATTATTATACTTACTGTGTAATAATAAGTAACTTTCCAAAAATAGCAGGTTCCCTAAAATAGAAAGTTGCCAAAATAGAAAGGTTCCAAAAATAGAAAGTTACCAAAAATAGAAAGTTTCCAAAAATAGAAAGTTTCTAAAAATAGAAAGTTTTCAAAAATAGAAAGTTTCCAAAAATAGAATTACTGCTTAAAATAGATAAGTTTCTAAAATAGAAAGTTTCCATAAATAGATCAGTTGCGTTAATTAAATAAGTTTCCATAAATAGATTAGCTGCCTGAATTAAATAAGTTTCTTAAAATAGAAAGTTTCCATAAATAGATATAATCTGGTTAAATAAGCTAAGTATATAAGCCTAAGTGTTTTCATGATTGTTTTCTAAGTCATAATGATATAATGTATAGTTTATTAATTATTTCATGTAATTAAAATAAACTATAGGTTAAAATATTTAATTAAAGTATATCATGTTTTTAATTAAATAAAGTTAAATACTTAGGTTAAAACTTGTATTATTATTTATTAATAATATAACCTAAGTCATGTTAATTAATTAATTATAACCATGGTTTTTAAATAATTAATTAATTATAAGTCAAAAACTGTAAAAATACTTAGGTTAATAATTTCATGATTTTAATAATTAATATAACATAAGTCATGTTATTAAATTAATCATGTCATGTTTATTAATTTAATTTTAACATAAGATTATAAAAAAATAATAATCTTAACATACACCGTGAACCGGATCTTGACTAAGAACCATGAACCGGACATGAAATCGACACCATACCCCGAACCACTTCGGGGTTACCCTTGTCTTAACATACACCATGAACCGGACATGAAATCGACACCATACCCCGAACCACTTGTTGCTGCCGTGGGACCCACATCAACCAACCGAGACCATATGGTCTTGGTGGTGGTCGTGTAGCCATACCCCGAACCACTTGTTGCTGCCGTGGGACCCACATCAACCAACCGGGACCATATGGTCTTGGTGGTGGTCGTGTAGCCAAACCGAGACCCTCTCGGGTTCAGTTTAGGCGCCGGCCAAAAACAAAAACCCCTAAATCACCCTTTTTGATTTCTTCCAAAACCAATTTCATGTTAGATCTATGATTTAATTAAGTTTTCAAAAAAAACATATCATGTTCATAATTATTTAAAAGATTAAATCAAAAGAAAAAGGGTTAAAAGAATTACCGAATGCGTGGATCTAAACAATGATGAACAAACACGAACACTAGCAACAATTCCAAGATCAAAGATCAAATAACATCCCCCTTTGGTGTGTTTGAGGGTGGCGACCAAAAGAAAAAGAAGGAGGAGGAGAACTTTTAGGTTTTTGTGAAAATCCTCTGTAAAGTGAAAATGAGTAGTGTTCCTTTCCTTTTACCCTTCTTTAGTAAATTTTGATGGGTTTGGCCCATCCTCCTTCCTAATTTCGTGGCATATGGGGCCCACATGGGGTAACCGATCATTTTCCGTGTCTAATTAATACGTGTGTTCTCGTGTTCGTGTTTTACATGTTTTAATTAATTATCGATCGTGACTTAATATATTTATTCATGTTCGTAATAAATATATATACGTAATTAATATTAGCTCGTGATTTAATTACGTTCATGATTTCATGATCGCATGTTCGTGATTAATTATTGTTTAAATAATTATTGCGTGTTCGTGCGTAATAAATACTTATCGTGTTCTAACACGTACGTAATACGTAAAATCCTAACACGTAAACGTAATCGTACGATAAAAGGAAAGTTTTAATCTAGTACGTATGATCTTAAGGGTACTATTCATGGTAAAAGCATGCGGGTTTTACAGGTTCTCATCTCCCGGTACACGTATTTTCAAAATTGCATAACTTTTGACTCGTTTGGAGTCGTAAGCTCTACTTTATACCGAAACGAAGTTAAACCCACGAAAAACAAGCTTGAACAATCTGCCTAAATTTTACTCTTTCAAAATCAATCTAACACTTGTTTCTAATCCAATCTAACATCACCTAAACCTATATTAACCACTTATACCCATTCCCATTCACTCTAATCAGTCTAGAACACTATGAACCTCAAATCCTAATCAAAACCCAATCCTAAATCATACATGCAATAAGTTTAAAACATTTAAAAACACTAAAAACATCACTAAAAACACAAACTCATAACACATTTCATCAAACACCATGAACCCACCAAACACCCCCACATTTCGTGGTTTTGGGAGCTGTAGAACACCAACAACATAAACCCCATCTTGTTTTATGGATTAATTATCATTATAAACACATGAATTAAACAATAAATGGGTTTAACTAGATGAAAACATGTTTTTGAAAAATCATTGATTCTTGAAAAATTTGTGTTAATGCATGTTGAAATTAATTGTATAAAAATACTTACAAATGAAAACTAGGATGCGGTCTAATCTTGGTTTAGATCAAAACAAGAGAAAAAAACAGAATTATGGTGGTGTTGGTGATGATGGCCGACGGCCATAGGAGAGAAAGAGAGAAGGAGGTGAAAAATTTTGGGGTGTGTTTGTTTGTGTGTTTTACTTTTCTCCTTTTTGTAAAGTTTGAGGGACTAAAGTTGACAACTTAGCTATATTTTGGCCTTTTTAGCAAACAACTATTTAAGAGCGGGATTATGACTAGTAGTCGGTTTTGAAAATTTACGGGATGTCGGGATTTGTAAAAATTACTTTCCAAAGGTTAAAACGCACACAAAACGAATATACACATGGTTCCGACTCGACTTAACACGTAATAAAAATAAAATCTCGAAAGACTCAAATATCGATCAATTGATAATAAAAGATAATTTTTGGGCATCCATCGGTATCGTAGTCGTTATCAGTTCTCCTTAAATCGTCAAATGTTAATATTAAGGCCTCGATCATTGGTTTCAAATTAAACCGTCAAATATATAGCAAACGAAATTTCTTAAAAATTTCAAAAATATTCGTAAAATAAGATTTAATAAATGACGTTGGGCTCGGGATATCATATCCCCAAGTGAGTCGCAACTTAAGAGAGATGATCATACTGAACAGCTCTTGAGACAATAACTTAGCATCATACGACACTTTCACGGGTATCACATCCTCCCCTCCTTAAGGGAGCGACGTCCCGGCGCTCTCTGATTCTTATACTCGCATTTCGTACTACTAGGAAAATGAGGGTACTACTTCCTAAAGAGGTCTTCACGTTCCGATGTGGACTTCGGTTCACGTCTCAGGTTCCATCACACCTTCACAATGAGTATTATACCTTGCTTCAATCTCTTAACATCTCGATCCTTGATCTCCACTTCAATTTCCCAAATTCTTCCTACGGTTATCGACACGTCTCTTCTCACAGCTTCTCGCGGTTAGCAAGTGATTCTTAATCTACACCATCTCTTCCGTAGCCTCTCGAATCATTTCAAGTCCATTCAACTGACTTTTTCCTACTTCATTCTATCCAACTGGCGATCTATATTTTCATCATCATAATTCCTCAAAGGCTGCAGCTTCAATGCTACCATGGTAAATGTCGTTGTACAAAGATACCACCACGGCAAGTGTCGGTCTCAACAGCTATGAAAATCAATCACACACGCTCGGAGCACGTCTTCCAACGTTCGAATCGTCCTTTAACTTAGTCCATCATCTCATAAAAACAATTACTCACAAAATAAAATCGCACGGGTCACACATAACCCCATCGAAAACGTTCAGAATATACAAGAAGAAGTAATTAATACTAGTCATACAAAATCACCTTAATCGCAATATTATGTACATACAAACCTATTTCGTCAAAAACGAATTCATCGATACGGTAATCATTCGACGTATACATAACTCTCTCGAAGACATTACAATCCAATCAAACACAAAAGCCATTATGAAACACATTCAATCACATTACGACATGTTTGCAACATAGCCAAACCATGCCAAAACAATCAGTTCAATCAAGTTAACTCATGCTTGCTAATCAGCCAAGCCATGATAAAATAAGAAATGTTGACATATTTCTCGGATGAGTCCAGTCAAAAGAAAATTGCAAGTTAAAGGAGGTTCACGAGCTTGCTAGCTATGGATGCATATCCAAAAAGAAAGAAAAATACATACATATGTCAGCGCAAGGTGCTTACACACGGATCCATACCCAAAAGAGATTACAAGAACACCATCTCACTTTCATCCCAAACATGGTCAAAATCTCAATAAGCATCATCGTTCACAGTTAAAAAAAAGGTATTACATGGTACAGGTTCTCCATGATCGGACGTCATTAGACAATTTCGTCTCAAGTTCTCACAACTTACGGTCACTCGACCGGATCACATACCACATAAATACATAAAATCAAGGGTTCACCACAAAAACATCAACTATGTTTATCTATCGTTTAAATATCGATGATCAAAGAAAATCGAGTCAAGCAAAGAGGATTCCTTACTTTGAATAAACGAAGGCGGCAAATGGAATTGTCTTCCAATTACCGATGCACAGTTGGTAAACTTCAACAGTTTATCGCGTGTCGTCGACATATCAAAAGAACGAGAAAAGTAAATAAATAGATAAAGTACGATACATTTGATGTAGGAGAAGTCTTCTTCATCTTTCTCGGAGTTACTTGAACTCGGATTTTCTCTACTTCGGCAGTCTTCCATTTTTGTTAAAATTTCTTCTTAGTGTCGGTACGAGCCCCTTAGGTACTTCATCAACACCCTCGTGATTCCGATGGAATTCGCACGTTACACACAACACATAAATTTTTTTTCCATAATTACTCAGTCACGGTGACTTACCAAGTCAATGCCAAACGAAAGAAAAGGTTTCAAGGAACACAAAAAAAAATTAATACAAGGCTTTTGACACCCTATATGAAAGTTCAAGTTCGTTATAGTTCCGAATCTTTTCGAATTGAAAACCGGTCTAAAGTGTGACTCAATTGTCTTTTGGTGGATCAAAGGTTTGGTTGATTAGTTTTTAAACTAATTGCAAGTAATTAAAGTGTCGTTTAGTAAAATGGAAGCTAATAAGATTAAATTGGATGACGAGTAAAAGTAAATGCATAAAACTTTAAAGGTGACAATGGAAAAATGCTAACTCACTAAATTAATCTAACACTTGGAAGTTTTCAGAAAAATAACAAGTACTATAAGGAAGTTATATCGAAGGAAACCAAAACAACCCAAAAAGGTACCCGATCGGAATATGTTCCGATCGGTTGATCGGAATGTTGACGGGGCAATTCAATCGGAAAGTGGGAATAGGACAATGATCGGAATATGGGGACAAGGATCAATCGGAATGCATGTAAATACTCCCAATCGGAATATTTGACTTACTCTCAATCGGAATACAAAGAAGGGACACCGTCGGAATGTTTGCTAATTAACCCAATCGGAAAAGGGTCAGAACTACCAGTCGGAATAACACCATGAGGCTTAGATCGGAATATTAAGCAGGCTATCAATCGGAAAGTGTAGCAAGAGTACCAATCGGAAAAGCAACTACCTAATCCGATCACTTGATCGGAATGTGGAGAAGGGGTCCGTCGGAATGAGGAAGCAATCGGAATACGGGAGTAACAAACTTTCCTAAAATCAAGGAAATTGGTTAGATGGTACACCGGTCGGAAAGACCAATCGGAAAAGGGAGTTAGAACACCCTTTCCGAAATTTGTGGAAAATGAATAAGCAAGGAAATAAGCTAACTTTTATAAGCCAATTCCAAAACTTATAAATCCAAAATACTTAACCGAATCAAATAAGCACTTTAATCAACTTATTTAACTCGAAATCAAGCAACTTTTTAGATCAAATCATAAAAACATAAACTTTTTAACAAAACTTTATAATAATAAAAATAAGCTAATCATAAAAGTAAGCCAATAAGCACAAGAGTCTTAAAGCTTAATCAAATGAAATCTTATAAAATGATCAAAAGATTAACTTTTTAGCATGAAATCAATTAGAACAACACGGATCACATGATAATCACACCAAAATCAATCTTAAATCAAAGAAAAGTAGAATGAGATTAAGAAATAAAAGCTTAAAATGGAACTTGATTAATAAAAATAAGCATACAAAAGTGTTAATCTTGACAGATTAAAAGTAAAAGATGAACTAGTGAGAGAAAGTTTAAGACTTTCTCTCTCTAAAAACTAAAAAGAAACTAAAGAAAATAAAAACTAGCTAACCCCCTCCTAATGTGATTAGGAGGGTATTTATAGGGAAGTGGGAGGCATGTGTGGTGCTTTCTTCTTTCTTTTTCTTCTCGACTCGATTTTAATTCTTCGTCTTTGTAGTCTCGGGATTTGAACTTGTCTTTTAATTTTCTTCTTCTATTAGACTTAAGTTCTTCGACTTCGTTAAAACTTCCGTCTTTAGACTTTTTCTTCGATAAATCTTCGGAATAGGTCTTGGACTTCCGTTCTTTGCACTCTTGATCTTTTGACTTTGTCTTTTTTCCCGTTTTCTTCAGTAAAAGCCCGTGAAAGCCCGTGTTTTCTTCCTTTTTCATATTTTGGTCCTAAAACACAATAAAAACACAAACCACGCATAATTCCGACTTTTACGACATAAATCACACGTTTTGGTCTTGTTATTATTGGAAATAAGTGGTAAAAGGATAAGTGTTTTCACACTTATTAAATCCCCTACACTTGACCATTGCAATGCCCTCATGCAATGCATTAATTTTAGAGCACGGTTTACATTCTCCATCATAAATAATCCACCTTGGCCTTTATTAAATACTAAACATAAAAGATAGAAATAAGTAAAGAAATTAAAAACTTACATTGGGTTTTGGCAGCCATGAACATTTTTCATCCTCAAGTTTCACGTTCCCCATACCAAGCTTAAAAACGAGATCATTGTTATTATAAGTTGGCAAACTATCACGAACTCATGTGGGCCAATTATTCACTTAGACTCCCTTATTCCTAGGTGTATCTCTTATATTTTATTTTTGTCTTGAATGATCACAAGGATGCATTGTTTGACTTATTTCGATAGTTATTTAGTCCGAAAATAAGGTGAACGATTTAATCAATAGTTAGCTAAAGGACCAAATCTTTTAAAACTGCTTCTCGGGATATCAGAAAGTTCATATCTTGGCATAACTTGGTTCGCGATTTGAGACCTTTCTCGGGCCGATATTTGGCAGCGACTTCATACTTCGAATCTTCGAGAGACGTTCTTGAAATTATGGTCTTCTCTTCATAATAGGAGTTTCTTCACTTGAAGTTTTTGAGAGATTCTTCATCTTTGGACCACGACTTCTTCATTTTTCTCCAATCTTTATTTTGGACTTTGATATACAACGATCCGCCTCCTTTTAGGACTTGGATCTATTTATCCTCATACCTTGTTAGGGTCTTTTCGGATAGACTTCTCCATGACTTTTGGGGAGTTCTTGCTTTTCGTCGTGTGTCTTGATCCTTCATATTGATTTTCGATAAATGATTCTTCACATCACTTTTGGATCTTTAGCAACAAACTGTAGCCCTCATGCCTTGTTAGGGCCTTTTCGGACTCGCCAATCTTCGCGCCCCGCTTCATAAGTTATGCCTTGGCTATGAACTCTCGTCATTACCGAGCAACTTTTAAACGATCTGGGGCTAGAAGCTAAGTAATCTTTCAAATCGTACAACCCTTACTTATTAGCAGATAATTTATTAAGCAAGTGAAGGGAGAATAGGCTCATAATTAACTCACATAAATTCACGAAAGAATACCGAACTTATAATTGACTCTATCATCTCTCGTTCTCCACAGTTTAAAATCTCAAGTAATGAGACTCGTGGATGCTTAGCCTATTAAATCAAAGTTTTGGGTTTTCGAGTCGCCTATAGGACCTTGCAAATTCTTAGACTTTTTCAAGTTTAGAAATCGCATTTTAAAGTTCCCTTGATAAACGACTCTCTAGGATCAATTATAGGAACTTGCGAAAAGTTCTTGTTCTTAACCCGTGAGAGTTAAGACTTTCGCGTTTTATAGCTCCCTATATAAAAGCCTAGCAAAACTTGACTTAAACACGTTAAGGATACTAGCTAGAGTAAACTTAGGCAAGTAAACTCGGGTTGAGTCAAAATGTTCACGACAAAGAAAAATCTAAAAACAATTTATTCTAGCAAAGGAAACATAACAAAAGCAAATACAACTATACAACTAGGCCAAAATAGATTAAAAATTTTGAAAAATGTCGAAAAATCAAATTTTCCGGTTAAAATGAGGGCAAATTCATGGAAAAGACCACTTACTTCGATAGAAGTCCCCCCCTACACTTGAGATAAACATTGTCCTCAATGTTTAAGCATGTGGGCGTAAACTCCCCTACACTTAGGACATTGTGCACTTTGTTTAAATCTTGCTAAGGAAAGGACAACTAAAGTGAATTCAATGTTTAAATATTGAAACACAAGAGTTGTAGGATAGAACCGGGAAGATAGGAAACACGGTATCACGGTTCGTCAAAAGTCATCAAGATGCTTTCTGAAGTTTTAATCCCTGCACAGCACAAGAAACAAGACAACCAACATATGCGGGGCTCCCCCTTCACTTATTATGAAAGCAGTAAAGGATAGAACACGGGTTGCCTCCCGAGAAGCGCTTGTTTTTGTTCACCGAGTCATGAGCCTGACTCGACCCAAGTTTAGTTCATGGGGAACGTGGTGAGGGATGGAATCATCTCTTGAGAGATGTCCTCACCAAAGTACAGCTTCAGACGCTGGCCATTCACCTTGAAATTGGGCCCATTCGGCTGAGAAAGCTCAATGGTCCCATACGGAAAGACTTTGGCGATGGTGAATGGACCAGTCCAGCGGCTCTTCAACTTGCCAGAGAAGATCTTCAACCGAGAGTTAAAGAGTAGAACGTGATCTCCAACGTGGAACTCTCGGTTCTTGATTTTAGCATCGTGGATCATCTTCGTCTTCTCCTTGTAGATCAGCGAGTTCTCATAAGCTTCATTCCTTAGTTCATGTAGCTCGTTGAGTTGAACCTTGCGATGATCACCGGCTTTGATGATGTCGAAGTTTGCCCACTTCAAGGCCCAGTGCGCCTTGTGTTCCAGCTCGATGGGTAGGTGGCAAGCTTTCCCGTACACAAGACGATAGGGTGTACAACCGATCGGGGTCTTGTAAGCAGTACGAAAAGCCCACAGAGCATCATCTAACTTATCGGCCCACGCGGCACGATGCTCTCCCACAGTACGCTCCAAAATTCTCTTCAAGCCACGATTGGAAATTTCGGCTTGCCCATTGGTTTGGGGATGATAGGCGGTGGAAAGACGGTGATTGACACCATACTTTGCCATGACTCTTGCAAATTGATCGTTGCAGAAATGAGTCCCGCGGTCACTGATGATAGCACGAGGAACGCCAAATCGAGCGAAAAGCTGCTTCAAAAAGTTCACAACCACCCTCGCGTCATTTGTAGGAAGAGCCTTAGCTTCAACCCATTTAGAGACGTAGTCGACGGCGACGAGGATGTACTTGTTCCCTTTGGATGATGGAAATGGCCCCATAAAGTCGATGCCCCATACATCAAAGATTTCACATTCCTGTATGAAATTTTGAGGCATCTCATCCTTATGTGTGATCTTGCCCTGACGTTGGCAAGCATCACAATGCTTAACCATTTCGTGAGCGTCACGATAAATGGTGGGCCAGTAGTATCCAGAATCAAACACTTTCTTAGCGGTGTAGTTGGGACCAAAGTGACCACCGGTGGGTCCTTTGTGGCAAGCTTGAAGAATGTCAAAAGCTGCCGGTCCGTCAACACATCGACGAATAATCAGATCAGCACACTGTTTGAATAGATAAGGGTCATCCCAAAAGTAAGTCTTAACATCGTTCAAGAACTTCTTCCTTTGTTGGGATGTTAACCCTTGGATGAGAATACCACCCGCTAAGTAGTTTGCAATGTCTGCAAACCACGGGGTGCCATCAAGATTGAGATTTATAGACATTAGAGTCTCCAGGGGGAAAGAGTCATTGATCTCTTTGTTCGGATGATCCCCCTGATATGGATCCTCAAGTCGACTCAAATGATCCGCGGCTAGGTTTTCGGCTCCCTTCTTGTCACGAATTTCAATGTTGAATTCTTGAAGGAGCAAAACCCAGCGAAGAAGTCTTGGCTTAGAATCGTTCTTTGTCATCAAGTACTTCAACGCGGAATGGTCCGTGTATACGATGGTGGTGGATAAAACAAGATAGGGGCGAAATTTCTCAAAAGCATAGACAACAGCTAAAAGCTCTTTTTCGGTTGTCGTATAATGCAATTGAGCCCCCGTCATTGTTTTGCTAGCGTAGTGGATTGGTTGGAAGTTTTTATTCACTCGTTGGCCCAAAACCGCACCAATAGCAAAGTCGCTAGCATCGCACATCAATTCAAAAGGCAGCTCCCAATTTGGGGTGACCAAGACCGGTGCCTTAGTTAGCTTATCCTTGAGAAGATTGAAGGCTTCGAGACACTCTTTAGAAAAGATAAAAGGAGTATCTTTTTCTAAGAGGTGGGTCATCGGGCGAGCGATTTTAGAGAAATCCTGAATGAATCTACGATAGAAGCCCGCATGACCCAGAAAACTTCTCACACCCTTCACGGTTGAAGGTGGAGGTAATTTGGCTATGACATCAACTTTAGCACGGTCGACTTCAAGACCGGCTTTAGAGATTTTGTGTCCTAGCACAATGCCTTCTTTTACCATAAAATGGCATTTTTCCCAATTCAGAACAAGGCGAGTGTCTTCGCACCGCTTAAGCATACGTTCCAATTTAGTAAGGCAAGAAGAGAAAGAATCCCCGAAGACCGAGAAATCATCCATGAAGACTTCCATGGTTTGCTCAACCATATCATGAAAGATAGCCAACATGCACCTTTGGAAAGTCCCGGGGGCATTGCATAAGCCAAAAGGCATTCGTTTATAAGCAAATGTGCCGTAGGGACAAGTGAATGTTGTCTTCTCTTGATCTTGGGGATCGATGGGTATTTGAAAATAACCCGAGAAACCATCCAGAAAGCAGTAATATTCATTACCAGCTAGACGTTCAAGCATTTGGTCCATAAAAGGTAGAGGGAAATGATCCTTTCTCGTGGCATCATTGAGTTTGCGGTAGTCTATACAAACTCTCCACCCAGTAACGAGACGGGTAGGAATCAACTCGTTGTTTGCATTGGGCACAACGGTGATACCACCTTTCTTAGGCACACAATGGACTGGACTAACCCATGGTGAATCCGAAATAGGGTAAATCATACCCGCATCAAGAAGTTTGATAACCTCTTTTTTGATGACATCATGGATTTTAGGATTCACCCTTCGTTGACTTTGAATTGTGGGCTTAAAGTCGTCCTCCATGAGAATTTTATGTGTGCAGAAATGAGGATCAATTCCACGGATGTCCGAGATTTTCCAAGCGATAGCTCTTTTATGCTTCTTCAATACAGCGACAAGTCGTTCTTTTTCGTCTTCTTTCAGATCCTTTGCGATGATGACCGGTAGCTGCTTGTCGTCTTCCAGGAAAACGTACTCGAGATGAGGAGGTAGGTCCTTAAGCTCAAGAGTAGGAGGATCCTCAATCGATGGTGAAACTAACGATGAATCATCATTAGTCACCTCTTTAGGAGCAGGAGGAGAGAACGGGTCCTCATTGAGAAGTCTCTCAATAGTACTAATGTCTTCATCCCAATTTGTGGACAAATTATCATACTTAATATTGAGAGGACCCAAACTAGCTTCGAAGTCATCCAAGTCACTTTCTCCGAAAGGAGTCAATGCTGGAGCAATTGAGGCAACGGTCTCAACATTGGGTAGAGAAGAAGGAATACTTTTGCAAGCATCATGAAAATGTTCTTCACAAGCCTCATCGAGAACATCAATAGCATTAACACTCTCATATGAATAAGGTTGCTTAGAAATCTTACCCATGTTGAAGACAATTTGATCGTCACCAACTCTCATGATTATTTCGCCTGCGGCGACATCAATGAGAGTGCGACCGGTCCTCAGAAATGGACGTCCGACGATTAATGGAACACGGGGATCCATCTCGTAATCAACGACGACAAAATCCGCCGGGAAGGTGAATTTATCGACGCCAACAAAGACATCTTCGGCTATCCCCACTGGATAAGCAACCGTACGGTTGGCTAATTCCAAAGTCATTCGTGTGGGGACTAGCTCGGGGAGAGATAATTGCTTCCAAACACTTAAAGGCATTAAGTTTATACTGGCACCTAGATCGGCTAGAGCCATGCAATTCTCTACTCCCGGGAAGTTGCAAGGAATCAAGAAGCGACCCGGATCACCAAGTTTGGTGGGCAATTTCCTTAAAAGCACTGCGGAGCAGTTCTCATTAAGTTGGGTCTGAGCAATGTCAAGAAGCTTTTCTTTATCACTTAAAAGATCTTTAAACATCTTAGCGTATTTGGGCATGTGAGCGAGAGCCTCGGCAAAGGAGATGTTAAAATTCAATTGTTTAAACATTTTAAGGAAGTTCGAAACCTGAATATCATCCTTGCTCTTTTGCTTCTCTTTCCTCAACCTTGAAGGATAAGGTATATTGGATGAAGAAGAAGGCTTTAAGGGAGTAGGATCACTCACAACCACGGGTGGTGGGGAAATGGGGATAGAAGGTGAAGGAGGTGGGGAAAGTTGCTCTTTTTCCTTGGTCACAAGCACCGGTGGAGGTGTAGGAAGCTCGGGTTCCATATAACCTTTTCCACTACGAGTGGTGATTGCTTTCATCTCCCCTCTTGGATTCGCAACGGTATTACTCGGAAGAGTACCCGAAGCAGAGGGTTGATTACTTTGGATGAGCGAAGCAATCATATCACGAAGGTGAAGAGCTTGATTGTTAAAAGAGTTTTGCATGTTTACATTCATTGTATCATTGTGTTTGGCCATATCATTCCTTAGCTCGGCTCGAATATCGTTCCCTTGCTTTGCCATTTCTCCCTTCAAGTTGCGGACTTGACTCTGAAGATTCATCACCAACTCCCGATTAGTCTTCATGAATGTTTCGACTTCTGGATTCACTGCCATCGGTTGATTGAGAGGTGGAGCCTGGTAAGCTTGAGAATTTCCTTGAATTGGGTATGGGTTTCTTTGGGATTGATACTGATTGTTTGCACGAGGTTGGGATTGATTGTAGCTTTGTTGTTGGTTTTGGTTTGCAGGAGGGAAACCGGGGGGAGCAAGATAATTGTTGGATCGATAACTTAGCAAGTTACGGTCTCCTTGAGGGCGAGCTTGATAGCCTCCCGTGGAATAAGTACCATACGCTGCGTTAACGTCTTCAGAATAATTGCCGTGAGTAGAAGGACACTCATTGTAGGAATGAGGACCACCACATGTGTCACAAGAAAGAGCAACGGCTTTAGCTTGTTGAGTTTGGTTAGAGGTCAAAATTTGGAGACTTTTGTTGATATCAAGAAGAGCACGTTCCAAAACAGACGAGTTGGTGGTGGAAGAAGTAGATGAAACATTGACAGAATCCCAATTGTTGTGGTGAGTGGTCATGTTTTCAATCAACTCTCGACACTCCTCCGGTCTCCTTTTCATAAAAATACCACCGGCGGCGGCATTGATCGTGTCACGATCACGAAAAGTGAGACCATTGTAGAAGGTGTCAATGAGAGTGACGGGGAGCATATTGTGATTAGGACAGCGGTCGATCAAATCATTGTAACGTTCCCAAGCATCGAAAAGCGATTCATCATTCTCTTGCATAAATCCACTGATTTGGTTACGAAGGCTAGTGACCATGGATGGGGGAAAGTAGCGCGATAAAAAACGTTGAGTCATGTCGTTCCATGTATGAATAGAATTCTTAGGAAGACGGTCAAACCATTTTTCGGCATGGTGAGAAAGCGAGTGTGGAAAAAGTTGAAGGCGAAGGTCATCCATAGAAACACCGGGGCACTTCATGCTTTGGGTAATGGTAATGAATTTGTCAAGGTGTTTGTTGGCATCATCGTCCGGAATTCCACGAAACGGGTTCGTTTGCACTTGTTGTATCATGTGATGCTTCAACGAAAACTCCTGAGCCGTGACGTGCATTGGCGCAATCGGGCCTCCGCGTCCGTTCATGGTGGGTTGGCACAATTCCTCCATGGTTCGTAAATCAGGTAGAAGGACATTGTTGTTGTTGTTATTGTTGTGGTTGTTATTCAAATTATTTTGAGGTGGGTGATTATTGTTGTTGTTAACACCAGCCATATCTAAATCGTCACGATTCTCGGGCTCAGAATAGTTTGTAGATCTAGTACGCATGCACCTGCAAGAAGAAAAATATACACAAAGAATATAATATTTTTGGTTTTTATAGGTTTTTTAATGTTTTTGTATTTTTGAAAAGTTTTATATTTTTTAGGATTTTTGGAAATTTTATAGCAATGAAAATAACGTTCAAAGAACGGATCCCAAAATTCAATGCGTCTCTCACTAGAAACCGTTTATCTTAACGAAAAGAGCCGGCAGCGGTGCCATTTAATACAAGGCTTTTGACACCCTATATGAAAGTTCAAGTTCGTTATAGTTCCGAATCTTTTCGAATTGAAAACCGGTCTAAAGTGTGACTCAATTGTCTTTTGGTGGATCAAAGGTTTGGTTGATTAGTTTTTAAACTAATTGCAAGTAATTAAAGTGTCGTTTAGTAAAATGGAAGCTAATAAGATTAAATTGGATGACGAGTAAAAGTAAATGCATAAAACTTTAAAGGTGACAATGAAAAAATGCTAACTCACTAAATTAATCTAACACTTGGAAGTTTTCAGAAAAATAACAAGTACTATAAGGAAGTTATATCGAAGGAAACCAAAACAACCCAAAAAGGTACCCGATCGGAATATGTTCCGATCGGTTGATCGGAATGTTGACGGGGCAATTCAATCGGAAAGTGGGAATAGGACAATGATCGGAATATGGGGACAAGGATCAATCGGAATGCATGTAAATACTCCCAATCGGAATATTTGACTTACTCTCAATCGGAATACAAAGAAGGGACACCGTCGGAATGTTTGCTAATTAACCCAATCGGAAAAGGGTCAGAACTACCAGTCGGAATAACACCATGAGGCTTAGATCGGAATATTAAGCAGGCTATCAATCGGAAAGTATAGCAAGAGTACCAATCGGAAAAGCAACTACCTAATCCGATCACTTGATCGGAATGTGGAGAAGGGGTCCGTCGGAATGAGGAAGCAATCGGAATACGGGAGTAACAAACTTTCCTAAAATCAAGGAAATTGGTTAGATGGTACACCGGTCGGAAAGACCAATCGGAAAAGGGAGTTAGAACACCCTTTCCGAAATTTGTGGAAAATGAATAAGCAAGGAAATAAGCTAACTTTTATAAGCCAATTCCAAAACTTATAAATCCAAAATACTTAACCGAATCAAATAAGCACTTTAATCAACTTATTTAACTCGAAATCAAGCAACTTTTTAGATCAAATCATAAAAACATAAACTTTTTAACAAAACTTTATAATAATAAAAATAAGCTAATCATAAAAGTAAGCCAATAAGCACAAGAGTCTTAAAGCTTAATCAAATGAAATCTTATAAAATGATCAAAAGATTAACTTTTTAGCATGAAATCAATTAGAACAACACGGATCACATGATAATCACACCAAAATCAATCTTAAATCAAAGAAAAGTAGAATGAGATTAAGAAATAAAAGCTTAAAATAGAACTTGATTAATAAAAATAAGCATACAAAAGTGTTAATCTTGACAGATTAAAAGTAAAAGATGAACTAGTGAGAGAAAGTTTAAGACTTTCTCTCTCTAAAAACTAAAAAGAAACTAAAGAAAATAAAAACTAGCTAACCCCCTCCTAATGTGATTAGGAGGGTATTTATAGGGAAGTGGGAGGCATGTGTGGTGCTTTCTTCTTTCTTTTTCTTCTCGACTCGATTTTAATTCTTCGTCTTTGTAGTCTCGGGATTTGAACTTGTCTTTTAATTTTCTTCTTCTATTAGACTTAAGTTCTTCGACTTCGTTAAAACTTCCGTCTTTAGACTTTTTCTTCGATAAATCTTCGGAATAGGTCTTGGACTTCCGTTCTTTGCACTCTTGATCTTTTGACTTTGTCTTTTTTCCCGTTTTCTTCAGTAAAAGCCCGTGAAAGCCCGTGTTTTCTTCCTTTTTCATATTTTGGTCCTAAAACACAATAAAAACACAAACCACGCATAATTCCGACTTTTACGACATAAATCACACGTTTTGGTCTTGTTATTATTGGAAATAAGTGGTAAAAGGATAAGTGTTTTCACACTTATTAAAAATCCAAAAATTTTCTTTAGGAATCAAAGAGAATACGATTACTTGTATAAGGATCCACTAATTTTAAAAACGTTCTCATCCAAACATTTATCAAAAACACTACCGGTTTTAAAGATGACCGATTGATTTGAAATTACATTGCCCTTCCTAAACTATGCATAATTAGCTAGATCATGCATACTTAAGGACCAAGCAACGACAATCAACAAAATAGGACTCTTCCCGAATTATGCATAGTTAGCTAAGCTGTGCATAATTGAGGATCGAGTGACGACACAAACATTATTATTACATACCAAATATGACTACGAAAGTTTTCGACCTAATCTTCAAAATAATTAAATCATTTGAAATGGAATTTGAAATGGGAAAATATTGTTGCCATTGTTTTAAGAAACACATCAAACATTTTTTTTCATCCTCTTTGAAAACATACTTGTACTTTGCCTATTTGTGAGAAAAATAAATAATTAATTAAATAAAGAAATCGACACCATTTGCATTTGGTTCACCAAAACATTTCACACACTCATACATATTTTCAAAATAAACTATTCACAAAATAACGGTAAGGTGGTTCAAGATTAAATATCATTGCAAGCACAACAAGTAATAAAATCAAAAAGCAATGAGATCGAACGAGGTAAACGAGCAATATAATTGCCAACTAAAAATTTCAATCTTTACGAAGTTTTCATTTCTGGAAAAATTTCAATCTCTCGTAAATTATTAACATTAGTAGATGCGGTGACTCGGTTATCATAATAGACAAAATCATTAAGTTTGAAAGTCTCGCTACTTGTGTCAAAATGTCATTAATGTTCATATCTTAAGTACCAAAAACGTACATAGTAAGAATTTTCAAAGTTTTACGTTATTATTATTACGACTTATATTATCACAAATATACACGTATCCAACATGACTCAAACTAGTCCAATTAACTCTTAAAAATCAACCTTTGACTTTTTATTATACACATTTCTTCCTTAAAACTGATTTGTTAAATCATATTCACACGATTCGACTCAAATGCTAAAGAAGTTTCATGTAGTATTATTTCGGATAAATTACTGATTTTAGTCGACACTTGAATCTCGATGATAATAATAATAATAATAAATAATTAAGATGCTTATTTCAGTTAATTCTAAAATATATAAAATTCAACTTTTAATCTTTAGCCCGTTATCAAACGATTTTAAAATTAACACATCTCGCAGCGGAATAAAATAACGTTCCATCAATATTTAATAATTTGTTTCAAGCATTATAATTTCTTACTTAAAGTGTATCTCTCGATTTTATCCCTGTTTAATCATTACAACAAGTGACGAGTTTTAGTTTATACCAATGCATATAACATGACCTTATGTTTAAGATTAAAACCAGTTTTACAAAGTCTCTAGCTCTAAAATACATGATCAATTTTCTACTCATGTTCTATATTACAAAATATGCCAAAAGTTTGCTATATTGACCCAAAATTAATTCACACCAAACCTCAAGCCGTCTATACTCAATATTCGTATCGTAAATTCATTTATAACTCCGGTTCTCAAATTTAATTAAACAAGTTCTTAACAAATTCATCACAAGCTTCTAGTATTAAATTATTAATATATGAAAACAAGGGTTTTACGAGTAATATAAACTACTTATTACGATTTACCAACCAAAGTTAAAAGAAAAAATAATTTCACTTTTTCCATTTATTCTCTACACATATTTTTCTGGTTACAAGACACATCATAAATCATTTTTATCCAAAAGTTTCATTCACCATATATTTAATATGTAAAACACTTTATGTTTAAATCATTCAATCAACAAAATTTGATGCTTATTTAACTCGCACAAATGTCGGACCTCGTCATGTATAATATCGAATTGAAAATAATGAAACAACAAAAACAAAATGAAATAAACGAAGCAAGAATACGTATGTCAACTAAGTGTTGTTATCGGCCTCAGATGATTCTCGAAATCGTACACCACAAAATTAACATAAACCAACCAAATTTCAAGTTATCGCAATTGATCACAACGCTAGTCTATTTTTAAAATGCATATTTAAATTCGAGTGGAATGATAAAAACGACTAAATGGCGATACGCCTCAACCACGGTTTACAATAAACACATATGATTCGCCGCTACGGTGTACGCATCGTCGATTATACTTCGGCCATATTATAGTTACGCGAACTAATATATCAAATCCAAAAGAATAAGGGAAATAAAAATAGTACGTTAATAATTTACGTTCCAAAAAGAAGGTGTCCAAGAATGACACATCACGGTGTGATAATGACAATCGGGATCAATCTAGTCGATATACAATATGTTACGAAGCATTATTTACGTATCTAGAATATCAAACGAGGTTCACACTCGGTTATTCGAGCAATAAATTAATTATCAAGATCGATAATCAGCGGTAAGGCCGAATTCTCAACAAAACCGCATTTTAAATGTACGATAATCACCCAAGGACCATTGCTTCACGTGCAATGCCTCCAAATACCATAGTATATACATACCTATACATACAATCATTCCTACATACAGGTAGGATTACAACACAGTGTTGCCATGTAATGCAACGTAGCACGTATGCCAATTACATGCAGCATATAAGATAGTCTTACAAGAATTTACAAATTACGATGATAAGTACTCAACGTACACAACAATATATCTCAATATATATCATAGTATTTACTTACTAAATACTAGGGAATTCATGTCAGTTTGAGGGATACATCTAAAATATAAAGCAATGCTAAAGAAATCTTACCGGAGCCATGCAGGATAGTTGTGTGCTTGGACAATTTCTTACGACACCAAAAGTTATAGTTTAGGATATTTCAAAATGACCTAGTTCTCTATAACTCATGGCTCTGATTACCAATCTATAACACCCCCAAATCATATGCACAGTGGAACTACAACATTTGGGTGCTATGCAGTTATCATCACACACAATCTATTTTGAACGACTCAAAGAGACGTAGGAATTTAAACATAAATTAAAGATTGTTTAAAACATCAAAGTCTACTATTTTCCAAACCCCAAAGATAATACAAAACAGAGTCGCGTTTTGGTCCCCACTGAATTTCAAACCAAAAGTACATTTTCGTTCACATGACGTAATATAAAATTTTTAAGTGCTAAAAGGGAGGAAAAACAAAGTAGACCGCCAAGCCACAACAACTTCCATCCTCGCATGCTCCGCTGCTATCAATCTTGGTTACCTGAAACACATGCTTAAAATCGTCAACACAAAGGTTGAGTGAATCTATAGGTTTATCAAATCATAAGTTGAACATAAGTATTAAAACCAATCATGACCATTCAATAGCATTGTCGTATACACAATCTATTATTCAAGGATATTATCTTTAGCAATAGCTAATAATTGTGTTTAAGCTCGTGACACTAATCCGTTAACTCAATCACCCGCGTACATTTACCGGCATGATTTAAGTGAAACCAGTGCCCCTTCTAAAGGTATTAGTTGTAATTATACCTTATTTCTTATCACAAGTTATCCGTCCGCAGAGGGTACTCAACGAACTAGCTCTCTTCTCGGATAGGGTCGTCAACCCCATAGTACTATCAATTGTATAAGCGGCTATCTCCAACCCACACAAGGGCAAGAAAATAGTTAATAGTTCATGAATTCAGGGAATTTTACAACTAGGGACTCAACACAATTCAAGGCAACATTTGGGTCCAACAATCATTCATGACTTATGTTCTTTTTCATTTAAATAGCATGTATCCCCCTCGCGGGTAAAAACGCTTGAAATAAGTAAAGAGCGAGGCTATAGAATCACCTGGCGTAGTAGTAGTGGTTCTAGCGAAGACGTAACGAGAAATGTAAAACACCGACGATGTGGATGCCCGGGAAAATCAAACACTTGACCTAAAAATCAAGGTACGTAAACCAAATCAATACTCCGCGTACATTATTGTACTAAACACACGCATATAAAATCAATTAATGCTTATGAAAACTCACGCCAAAACTACAAGTAGTTGTTACTAGACTTATACCATTTATCTACGTAATTAAAGTTGATTTCCATTTTATAAATTTGGCGGTACTTACCAAAAGTACGGGCTGTTTACTATGACTTAAGCACCTATATAAATCACAAGAAAATTCACAAAAATGCCTCATGACCTGTATAAAACCCATGTTTAATCCCATGAGAAGTTTTCACTATTATGATCCATTACACATCACATTACTAGACGTACACATTTTGGACTGATTTTGCACTTCTAACACGTAGGACTTGTTTGACCCATTTAAAATACACCATTGACCAATCCAACAACTAAGTCTAAAAATAGACTCACAAATGCAGGTTTGAAACCAAAATTTAACTTTCAATCATTTACCAAACTGTATCTATGGTCCCCGGGATTTGACCCAAAACCAAACACAAATTCGGATTGTGTTGGTTCTCATCTCCCGGTACACGTATTTTCAAAATTGCATAACGTTTGACTCCTTTGGATTCGTAAGCTCTACTTTATACCGAAACGAATCTAAGACAAATCTCTACAACTACATCCTATGCTTATGACCTGTTGACAAAGTTAAACCCACGAAAAACAAGCTTGAACAATCTGCCTAAATTTTCCTCTTTCAAAATCAGTCTAACACTTGTTTCCAATCCAATCTAACATCACCTAAACCTATATTAACCACTTATACCCATTCCCATTCACTCTAATCGGTCTAGAACACTATGAACCTCAAATGCTAATCAAAACTCAATCCTAAATCATACATGCAATAAGTTTAAATCATTTAAAAACACTAAAAACATCACTAAAAACACAAACCCATAACACATTTTTGGGTTTTGGGGGCTGTAGAACACCAACAACATAAACCCCATCTTGTTTTATGGATTAATTATCATTATAAACACATGAATTAAACAATAAATGGGTTTAATTAGATGAAAACATGTTTTTGAAAAATCATTGATTCTTGAAAAATTTGTGTTAATGCATGTTAAAATTAATTGTATAAAAACACTTACAAATGAAAACTAGGATGTGGTATAATCTTGGTTTAGATCAAAACAAGAGAAAAAAAAAGAATTATGGTGGTGGTTGTGATGATGGCCGACGGCCATAGGAGAGAAAGAGAGAAGGAGGTGAAAAATTTTGGGGTGTGTTTGTTTGTGTATTTTACTTTTCTCCTTTTTGTAAAGTTTGAGGGACTAAAGTTGACAACTTAGCTATATTTTGGCCTTTTTAGCAAACAACTATTTAAAGAGCGGGATTATGACTAGTAGTTGGTTTTGAAAATTTACGGGATGCCGGGATTTGTAAAAATTACTTTCCAAAGGTTAAAACGCACACAAAACGAATATACACATGGTTCCGACTCGACTTAACACGTAATAAAAATGAAATCTCGAAAGACTCAAATATCGATCAATTGATAATAAAAGATAATTTTCGGGCATCCGTCGGTATTGTAGTCGTTATCAGTTCTCCTTAAATCGTCAAATGTTAATATTAAGGCCTCGATCATTGGTTTCAAATTAAACCGTCAAATATATAGCAAACGAAATTTCTTAAAAATTTCAAAAATATTCGTAAAATAAGATTTAATAAATGACGTTGAGCTCGGGATATCATATCCCCAAGTGAGTCGCAACTTAAGAGAGATGATCATACTGAACAGCTCTTGAGACAATAACTTAGCATCATACGACACTTTTACGGGTATCACAGTAAGAATCCTCCCCTGATGAAAGGACTCTTGTCTGCCTTCTCCTAGTCTCAGCAGCTTCCAAAACAACAATCCTCTCCCTCACTTGCTTGAGTTTAAGGCCTTGTGTAGAGACAGTATGTACAAGGTCTGCATTTTGCTTTTGCAAGCTAATGTAGACAGCAGTCAATTCCAACAATGTATAGGGTTCTAATCTGCCCTCCTCTAGAATGGGAAATTGACCTCCCAAAGTAGAGTCATGGGGTATGGGTGGGGTCTTAATGATGTTAGGACTGGCTTGGCCTGCATCTAAGCTAGTACCAATAGTCCTAGCCCCACCCATGTCACCAACCACACTTGTGGTGGTGGTTCTCTCTACAACATGGCTAGGACCACTAGAGGAGAACACTCCAATAGTCATTGGGCGTTTTACCAACCTAAATTCAGGGGGTGTAGAAGATGATGTGGATTGGGTGTCTGTTTGAAGGTTAACGGGTGTTTGGGTTTGTTGTAAAAGTGTATCATCGGCTGGATTTGAAGTGTCAACGCCAACATTTAACGTGTCAGCGTTGAAGGGATCTTGGTCAATTTCCATATGCTGGGGTGATGGTGATGGTTCAGGTAATGGGTCTGGTAGTGGTAGTGGGTCTGGTTGAGGTTGTGTTGTTGCAATAACAGCAAGCAAGGCTTGGGTAAGGGGTAAGTCTTTGTTTGGTGGTGTATTCATCTTTCCAAAAATTGCTTTCTTTTGCACAGGAAGCTTATAAAAATCATTGTGATCCCTAGTGCAATATCTTTGTTCATCAAACACCATTTGCAAAAATCTTGGGTAAGCAAGAGTCATCTAGCTACCCTTGTTATGACACATGCCATCAAAAATCATTTTAGAAAAATTATATTTTTGCCCAGTAGCAATACACACAATGGCACTCCCAATTGATCTGTTAATTTCATTGTGTGCAGTACATTTGGGAATCAAACATTGAAGAATGACATGTATCAAGTACTTCAAAGCTGGGGGAAATTCCTGTTTTGAATATTTGTTTAAAGTTCCCTCTTCAGGGAAAGGATAACCCAAATCTTGAAGTCCTTGTTCTAGCTCACCAATGGGTAGGGTGGTTATACCATCTGCATCATTAAGATGCAAAGCCTGGCAAACCAAGTCTTCAGTAACCACCCATGGAATCCCATGGACTGTAGCAGTCAATGTAGTCACATTATTAACCGTTGAGGAAGTGACAGTATTCCAAGACTATTTAATATGAGTGACAGGGATAAGAGGAGCATTAGAAAGTGCATATCTTATGGGGGATGCATTTAAATACTCCACCATCTAAGTATATTGGGGAAACAGAGCATTGTCAGCCTATAAATAAGCAACCATGTTGTGCTGACTTATGAACCCCAATTCCAAATCACTCGGTTTAAACTTAGGCGCCATTGATGTAGAAAGCTATGATAAATGTTTATGAAAGATGAATGTGTGTGAAAATTTAGTTAGACAAGAATAAGCAGTTACCTTGTTTCAAAAGAATGTGCCAAATATATAGGAGAGGTGAAAACATGTGATTGGTTAAAGATGAGGCAGTTATTTTCAAAATATAATGATTAAAATCTTGAAAATATATAACTTATCTTGTGCATTAATTAAATGTTACCAACTCCTAAAATTACGGCCCAAATTTTCATCAAAAATAACAACTGGGTAGGACCCAATGTTTATCAACGGTAAAAAATAACCTATCAACACTCAACAGCTAAATTCTTGTCAATGTTGGAATTTGCCATGTCAACTTCAAAATTGGTCCTAACAACGTTTGGAAATAAAACTGTCAGCGTCCGAAAAATAAAAATAATAAAAAAGAAAAAGGACCTTAACAAAGTAATTTATCCTAGTGAAGATAACTTATAGACTGAAAATCACCATAAGGTAGCAAGCACTGTCCAATCATGCACACTTGCTTAAGCAAGATAGACATAATTGTCCTCAAGTGTCCCTTCTAAACCAAAGTTCTTATCAGTGAAATTATCTTATAAAATCCTTTGTAACTTCCCAGGTAAGCCCAATAAAAATTATACCCAAGTCTCCCAACAGACCACATCCAATTCTAGGTCAAAAAGTCTTGGCAGCGTGCAAAGTATATCAACTTTGCATGCTACAGTGCCTCACGATTTAGTAAACTAATTCGCACTCACCAGTGGACACAATCTAGAATTGTGATAAGAGTATTATATGAATACCCAAAAAGTCCTAAAGGTTTCCTAAAACCTCCCCTTAAACTATGATACATAAGTTGCCAAACATAATACATGTAGTAAAAGTTTATGTCAAGATAGGAATAGAAATATTCCAACCATCATCCATAAACTTGAACATGCTCCAAGTAAGATCCAAGGATCCAAGGATCCATAAGCAACTCTGTATCCATTTGTACAATGCTAACAACGCCTGCATAATTAGATCAAAAACCACAAAACTAACATGATGCTTATAACGTCAATTTAACACGTGTCAGCGTTAAAATAACCTTTGTCAGCGTTAGACAAATAAAGTGGAAAATCTAATTTTGTACAAAGACCAATAACAATGCATATCCTGTACATACTTTTAGAAAAAGTTCAAAAACACATATTAGGTAAGATTGATCATTCCAATACTTGTTACCATGTATTGAAATCTCCTAGTATCAAAAGGTTTAGTTAATAAATCTGCCACATTTTCTTCTGTGTCAACCCTATCTGATTGTATTAAACCTTTTTCAAAATAATCTCTGATAAAATGATGTCTAATTTCTATGTGTTTTGTTTTAGAATGATGTACAGGATTCTTAATAATGCATAAAGTACTGTTATTGTCTACAAAAATCTTCGTATGCATGAAATTATACCCATAATCCAACAGCTGGTTCTGAATCCATAAGACTTGCCCACAACAAGCAGTTGCAGCAACATATTCTTCTTCAGTTGTAGAGTTGGCCACCACAATTTGTTTCTTGCATTGCCAAGATATCAAACTACTCCCAAGAAACTGACATCCATCAATTGTGGATTTTCTATCAAACATGTCACCCCCATAATCACTGTCTGAATATGCAATAAGCTCCAATGGATAATCCTTTGGATACCATAATCCCAAGGTGGGATATCACCTAAGGTACCTAAAAATCATCTTGATAGCATGAAGATGACACTCTTTGAGAGTCACTTGATGGCGTGCACATGCACACACAACAAACATAATGTCAGGTCTAGAAGCTGTAAGATACATCAATGATCCAATCATTAACCTATAATGCCTGACATCCACCTCTTTCCCATCTCCAACCTTTCCCCAAGGGTGTTCCCTATCCATGGGTGTGCTAGCCCGTTTTTCATGTGGAGAAAGCCAAACTTCTTCAAGATCTCTGCTACTTATTTGTCTTGAGAGATGAAGATACCATCTTCTTTCTGCTGAACTTGTAACCCTAGAAAGAAGTTCATCTCTCCCATGGAACTCATCTTGAATTTGTCTGTCATGAGCTTGGAAAAGTCTTCACTCATCTTTGGACTAGAAGAGCCAAAGATGATATCATCCACATAAACCTGAGTAAGTAAGAAATCCTTACCAGTCTTCTTTCTAAACAAAGTCTGGTCTATGGTGCCCCTCTTGAATCCATTTTCCACCAGATAGGTGGACAATGTGCCATACCATGCTCTTGGGGCTTGATGAAGTCCATACATTGCTTTCTTCACTCTATACACCTTGTCTGGATGTTCTGAATCTTCAAAACCAGGAGGCTGCATTACATAAACCTCCTCTGCAATTATGCCATAAAGAAAAGCACTCTTCACATCCATTTGATAAACTGTGAAGCCCATGCAAGAAGCATAGGCAAGGAAAATCCTTATTGCTTCAATCCTTGTAACAGGTGCAAAAACCTCTTCATAGTCTATCCCTTCCTCTTGTGTATAGCCTTGATCAACTAAACGTGCCTTGTTTCTGACCACAATTCCTCTCTCGTCCTTTTTGTTTCTAAGAACCCATCTTGTCCCAATAGGTCTGACATATCTTGGACAATCAACTAACTCCCAAACATCTTGAATAGCAAATTGGTGAAGCTCATCTTGCATTGCTTCCACCTAACTTGGTTCTTTGATAGCATCAAATATCTTCTTGGGTTCCTGTTGTGACAGAAAACAAGCAAACAAACATGCTTGAACAAGAGGGGTATCAACCTTCTTGTGGATATTGGCAATAAATCCTCCATGATTCTGATGAGACCTTCTAGTTTGTACAGGAGACATCACATCACCAATAATTAGAGAAGAGGGGTGATTTTTGATAGTAGATGTAAGCACTCCTCCTTCAATAATTGTGTTGTCGTCAATTTCAGTTTCCAAGTTGCCAATATCTTCTTCAAATTCTCTTCCATCATCATCTGAATGAACCTCTGCATGTACTATTGAAGGTTCACCTTTTTCAAAAATATTGGAAGAGAATAAATGGTCAAAAGAGTTGTCAACGCCTGAATTAGGGTTGTCAACGTTTGAGCCATCAACGCCTGAATTTGTCTTGCCAGCGCCAGATTTTCCTTTGTCAGCGCTTGAAGATTCATGCATGTTTTCATCCACTGGTGTTACTTGTGGACCACCTTTTTCCTTTCCAGCAACAGCAGCAGCAAATGCATCTATCCAAATAGGAACGGTAACATACTCAAGTATGGGAGTTGATTTGTCTGCTTGTGATCCTACCTCCTTATCAACCTGTATACCTGAAATTTCAACAACTGGTTCTTCCAAAACATTTGAATGCACCTTCACAATGTCTGGATTAGTAACAGGCATATAATTTAAGGCTCTAGATAGAGGTTCCAAGTCAAATAACCAATTTGGTCCACTTTCAGGATCACTAGGTTTACTTTCTAAAAACCTAACATGTACCTTTTCAAGTATACGTCTTTCTTTCTTAAGGTAAACCCTATATCCTCTACTCTGCACTGAATAGCCCATAAAATAGCCTTCATCACCTTTAGCACTAAACTTTCCTAAGGCATCACTAGTATCCAATACAACTACATGACAACCAAACGGTTTGAGAAAACCAATATTAGGTTTCCTACCCCAAAATAGCTCATAAGGTGTCTTATTGTGAATTTTGTTGATCAATGCCCTATTCTGAACATAACAAGCTGTATTCACAGCTTCAGCCCAAAATGCAATGGGAAAGTGAGCATCAGCCAACATTGTCCTAGCTGCTTCTATGAGTGTTCTATTCTTCCTTTCAGCCACCCCATTTTGTTGTGGGGTTCCAGCTACACTAAACTGTCTAGTAATCCCTTTCTTGGCACAAAAGTCATCTAACAGCTTATTTCTAAACTCACCACCATTATCACTTCTAAGTATTTTAACCTCATTCCCAGTCTTTTTCTCTAATTGGGTAATAAAGTTAATCAAAACATCAGCAGTTTCACTTTTCAAAGCCAAAAAGAAAGTCCAAGTAAATCTAGAAAAATCATCAGTTATAACAAAACAATAAGATTTACCATTCAATATTTCTATATTAGTTGGACCAAACAAGTCCATATGCAGCAAGTGAAGTGGTTTAGAACTAGAATGCACCAGTTTAGACTTAAAGGATACTTTGTGTTGCTTGCCTTTAAGGCATGCAACATAAGAATGGTCATTATGGAAAGCCTTTTCAGGCAAACCATCAACTAAACCATGTCTCACAAGTCTATTTATATTCTTAAAATTAATGTGCCCTAACCTTCTGTACCAAAGATTACTCTCATCAACTGAAGCCTTAGTACATAGACATGACAGATTATTATTCATCCTAATTCCATTAAGATCCACATTATAAATGTCCTTATGCCTAGGTGTTCTATAATCATTGAACTTCTCATCAGGTATTTTAAAATCTTTGCTTAACACCAAGCATTCAGTATTAGTGAAAAGAATCTTATTTTTGTTATCACAAACTTGTGATACACTAAACAGATTATAATCAAGTTCTTTTACCAGAAATACGTTTTTAGAACGCAAATTGTTGGTGATAAGAGTGCCTTTGCCAGTAATGGTTCCATATCCTCCACCAAAGTACACTTTGTCACCATCCTTAATGGGGGTAAAGTTTGTCAAATAATCTTCCTTCCCCGTCATGTGCCTAGAGCATCCACTATCCCAATAGCCATAATCATTAACCTGCTTTTGAATGCCCTGTACATAAAGAAAAAAAATTAGTTTTCTTTGGGAACCAAAGCCTGATCAGACTTGGATTCATTTGGTTGTTCAACAAGAACAGACTTAGTCCTTATACCAACCTCTTGTTCATCCCTTTTTGGATTAAACACCCAGTTAACCCCAATTGGTTTAGTTATTTTTACCCAGTTAACCCCAATTGGTTTAGCTGTGACCTTTGAAATATAATGAAATCTGTTACAGGTCATAGAAATCCCATCTGAATTAGGGTTTTGATCTTGTTTAGGTCTCCAAGATAAGCTAGAAGAAGCTTTAGACCCCTTTCCCTTTGGTTGCAAGTATTTGGCATTACTTGGTCTAACAGCGTTGGAAACATTCCTGTCAACGTTAAAATTGTTCTTGACAGCGCTGAAATTACCTTTATCAGCGCCAAAGCTAGGGTTTGCTACAGGAACCCATTGTCTGTTGGACCATGTATTAGTCTTTTGAAAAGGCCTTTGTCCACAAGTATTAGACCCTTTAGTAAAGAATAGAGCTGGTCTATTGACTTGTGGACTTTGCTGGACAAAAGGTTTGGGTTTGACCATGGTTGACTTTCTATCAGCGTTGACCTTTGAAGTATTGACACACTTATAAGCCAAATGTGAAAAACTCCCACAAGTATAACAGGCTTTTCTAGACATAACTCTAGGTCTAGAGGAAAAGAAACCTGTCCCATTATCACTAACGTGACTTTTTGGTGACCTAGGTTTTCTATACATTTCTGCATATTTAATACTAGGTTTTCTATCAACGTTTAAGCCAAGGTTAACAGTCTTACCAGTAGTAGGGTTGGTCACTTTTATGGATGTTGACTCATTTGGGCTTTCACTAAGCATGCCACCTTTAACAAACAAAGTGGGGTTGGATTTCTTCCATTGGTCCAAATCAGTCAATTTCTGCTTATATTCCTCTGTTGGAGTAAGAACTCTTGGTGGAGGAATAAATTCCTCTTCTTGGAGTTCTGGTATACCAGTCCAAGACAAATCCTTTCTAAGGACACCATAGAAGTTCCCAGCAGGTGGTGGAACACCAACATACTCTTTCATTCCAATCCCAGTCATATCCCTAGAATCCCTTTGTTCACTAACGCATTTTTCTAGGGTTTGAGAAGCTTTATCAAATCTTTGAATTTTAAGCCCTACGTTATCTTTGTTTTTAATGGCCTCATCCAGCTCAGCTTGTATAACACCTTTGGATCTCTCCAAGATGTCCCTAACCTGAATGCTAGCATTTAGGTCATGAGTCAAAACATTGATTTGATCTTTTAGGTCAAGCTCCATTTTCTTATATTCAGCCACAGTCTTTTCAGTTTGAACAAGTGCAAGTTGATAGTTAGATAACTAGAATTTTTCCTCAAAAACATCTGATTTTAACTTTAAAATTTCTTTGTTAAGTTTTTCAGTGTTTAAATGACAACCTTTACTACAAAATGCATCATCATATACCTCATTGTCTGATGAAGATGAAGAATGTGCCATGAGAGCATAGTGAACATGCTCCTCTTCCTTCTTTTCTGCAACCAAGGCTTTGTTCTCTTCCACATCTTTGGCCAAAAAGCTCCAGTCCCAGCCAACACCATCAATCTCTTGCATGGCAACCATAGCTTTTGTATCTTCAACCTTGATGATTTGGCTTGAAGGTTTTCCAGCATCAAATCTTCTTGGAGATATGCACTCTCTCATAAAGTGTCCCATTCTATGGCAATTGTAACACTCAACCTTGGATTTATCAAACCCAGCAGTGTCTTTAGCATTAAAAGTCATCTTCTTCCTGAATCTCCTATTCCATCTATTAGCCCTTATTCTTGCAAGTGCCATATTCCACTTTATGTCCATCTCCTCCAAATGCTCATCACTAATTTGCTCAAGGTCCTCATATGTAATCATTGAACCATTGGGTAATGAAGCAATGTATGCACACACTGTATCTAGATCAATACCACCAGGCTTAACTCTTGGTGAGTCAACATTGTATGTGTCAGCGTCTGAATGTGGGGCGCTGACAAAGCTTGATCCGATGTTGACACATGGTGATCCAGTAACGGGGTGCATGTATGACTCCCTTTGATCAAATTGACCTTCACTATGTAAGAAGAAGGCCATATTTCCATTGGTGGATTTGCTTCCTTGATCCAAAAGGTTTTCACTCTCTACAATCCTCAGTTTATTGTAGACGTCATCAAAAGTGGAACTTTTGTGAGTATTATTAGCAATCATAGACCTTGCTTTAATCTTCCATGCATCACTAAGACTTTTAAGAAAAGTGGTGATGATATCAGCATCATCATGTACTGTTCCCATAAATGACAACTTGCTTGTTATGTCAAGAAGTCTGCTTCTCACCCCACTTAGTTTTTCATTGGGAAGAGCTTTAAACACAGCATACTCATGCAAGAGTTGCTTCTTTTTCTCTGAGGCAGTATCATCATTACCACCATAAGTGACTTGAAGGGCTGCCCAAAGATCTTTGGCAGACTCATAGCCTCTATACTTGTGCTGATTGGCTTGTCCCAAAAAAGTTTGAGGATGCTTAGAGTTTTCATGTCATTCCTTCTCTTTGTAATGTCCTCAGTTGACACAGCTCTCCCATCTCCAGGTTGTTCTTTTCGATCAGATTCACTTGAGCCTGGAGTTGATCTTAAAGTAATAGCAGCTTAAATCTTGGCAGCCTTATCGAATGTGTTTCCATATTCAATAATTTCCCATAGGGTGTGGTCATGGATTTGAAGGTACTGCTCAAAATTGAACTTCCATAACTCAAAGTTGTCTGGTCTAGCATGGGGATTTTTATGTTATGGCTTGAGGAGGAGGTTAACTCTGGAGTAGACATGTTGTCTGGATTTTAGGGTTTCTTGAAAATTAGGGTTTTTGGCGATTTAGGGTTTTTGTGTTCTTTAGATCAAAGTTTCTCAACAAGCTCTGGTACCACTTGTTGATCCCAAACTTAGATCGATCTAGCTTGTGTAAACGAGAATAAATCAAGTTAAAAACTTAGAGAAACCTCGTTGTATATGAAACAATTTAAGTATTATTCGGAATTAATACTTAAACAAGAACACACAAACAAGATAAACTAAACTTTCACTTTGATTGATTAATCGAACTTGCGTACAATGAAAGTGTAAAAACATACATTGAACTAAACCTAAAGGCCTCCTTTTATAGATTAAGGAACCTTGTACAAGAGTTTACGTATCATCTATTTTAGGTAAAGGTAAATGTAACACCCCATTTTGGAAATGGAATCTTACGCATAATCATGGCGTGTCATCAAAGCATACAAGGATAAATGTCTAAGCATTATTTGACCATAAAAAGGAAATACCGGAATCAAACATCGGTAACCCCAAAGTAGAGCTCATCACACACAAACATAAATACTGTAAAAGGAAAGGACGAAACAATGTCCATAGCAAACTGTATTAAAGTAAAGGAAATGCATAAAGTAAAGAAAGACAGTCAAGCTTCCAGTCCATATGCACGTACGTTTGAGATCTACGAGCGTCCCTGAGTACCTGCCGTTTTAGGAACATGAAAAGGAAAACGGCTGAGCAAGACGCTCAGTGCACGGATGTACAATAAAGCATGAAATAGGATAAGCATGTAACATATAACAGCGGAAGACTAAGTTCTGAGTAAACTGGTTAAGTATTAAGAAAACTGGTTTTATAGTTTGAAAAGCCTTATGTTTATCTTATGAAAACTGTTTTAACATAAATATACCATAGCCCATATAGGTCATGAAAAGGTCACGTGCATGAATACTTGGAGGGGTGACCTCATCATGCTGGTTAGAGGGGATGCCTCTAATTAATATACTGGTTTGGGTAGGAGGGATTAACTCCTTGTGAAGGATGCAAGGCACACACCACATTCACCATGATATACTGAATAAAACATGTAACTAGGATGCACCCATACGCCCCACCTGATATAATAATATGGCCAAAACTGAAAAGGGACGCCACGAGCAATCACTCCGCCGTGGGGAAGTCATAACATTGGTGCCTCCAATGTTATGGTTATGGTACCTCCATAACTAGGTGAAACTGGTCATGCTTGTATATGGCTATAGATTATGCTAATTAAACATAAGCAGTTCAAAACAATAAAACAAATACTAGGAAAACAGTTGGCTGCATACGGGGAAATCCTAATAAGGAAAGAATGTCCATACTGAAAGGACGGGAATCCGTACCTCAAGTCCAGTGAATGAACGGAAGAAAGACTCCTACTTCTGGATCACTAACGCTACATGAATACACACGTGTATAAGTATCGATTCACTGATTACGTACTGGGTTTTATGTCTCGTCTTAGCTTACTTTGTATGTTTTTGGTCATGGTTTACTGTTTAAAGCCTTAAACTGTGTTTATCTTGTATTCTGATTAATCTGATTAAGTATTACTGGTATTTCATGTATTATTATACTTACTGTGTAATAATAAGTAACTTTCCAAAAATAGCAGGTTTCCAAAAATAGAAAGTTTCCAAAAATAGAAAGTTTCCAAAAATAGAAAGTTACCAAAAATAGAAAGTTTCCAAAAATAGAAAGTTTCCAAAAATAGAAAGTTTCCAAAAATAGAAAGTTTCCAAAAATAGAATTTACTGCTTAAAATAGATTAGTTTCTAAAAATAGAAAGTTTCCAAAAATAGATCAGCTGCCTTAATTAAATAAGTTTCCATATATAGAAGGTTTCCATGATTAGATTAGCTGCCTGAATTAGATAGATTTCCATATATAGAAGGTTTCCATTAATAGATTAGTTGCCTTATTTAATTAAGTTTCTATAAATAGAAGTTTCCATATTTAGAATTAAGCTGGTTACATAAGCTAACATATAAGTCTAAGTATTTATAAGCTTATTTCTTAAGTCATATGATATAGTGTATAGTTTAATTATTATTTCATGTATTTTAATTAAACTATAGGTTAAGCATTTTAATTAAAGTATAACATGTTTTAATTAAAATGAAATAAAATACTTAGGTCAAAATGTGTATTATTATTATTAATAATATAACCTAAGTCATGTCTAAATTAATTAATTATAGGCATGTTTTAAATAATTAATTAATTATAGCTTATAACATAAAATACTTAGGTTAAATTAATATCATGCTAAATTAATAATTAAAATAACCTAAGTCATGGTTTAATTAATATTTCATGTTATTAATTAATTTATATCCTAAGTTCATAATTCATAAAAATTAACATGTAGCATAAATCATGATTTAACCAACGAACCATGAATCGGGCATGAACTCGACATCGTACCCCGAGCCAAACTCGGGGTACGTGTGCCCCCTTGCTGCCGTGTGTCCCACAAGCACCAACCAAGACCAAAAATGGTCTTGGTGGTGGCGGCAATAAGCAAACCGAACCCCCCCCCCCCCCCCCGGGTTTGTTATGCTAGGCGGCTAAAACAAACACCCTTTTAAATCATCCTTTGATTTTAATTTACCCCTAAAACATGTTAGATCAATGTTTAATTATCATGTTTTAATAAGAATAATAATAACATGTTCATGAAAATAATCAAAGATTAAAAAGAATTAAAAAGAAGGGTTTAGAATGATATACCAATACGTAGCTTGAAAGGGGATGAACAAACACGGTTTCTAGCACTTGTTTTTAATGTCAAAAATCAACAACACCCTCCTATGGTGGTGTTATAGGTGGCGGCACAAGGAGGAACAAGGAGGAGGAGGAGAAAATCTTTTAGGGTTTTATGTTTACTTTCTTGAAAAGTGAAAATAAAAAATAGTTTTTACCCTTTACCCCCCTTTCATGTAAACTTGATGGGCTTAGCCCATTTCTTGGTTGTTGTGTCGTGGGTATGGGGGCCTCACATGGGGTACCCGTACCTTTTCTCGTGTCCCGATGTTTCGTGTTCGTTCGTGGTTAAACGTGTTCGTGTTTAAAGTGTTTCTGTTTATTTTATCATGTCGTTTATCGTAATCTTAACGCTCGTAATTATATTATATGTATTTACGTAATTATTCTAGTTTATATTTTAAATGGTGATCA
Organism: Glebionis coronaria; assembly: GCA_025667525.1. Classification (NCBI taxonomy): domain Eukaryota; kingdom Viridiplantae; phylum Streptophyta; class Magnoliopsida; order Asterales; family Asteraceae; genus Glebionis; species Glebionis coronaria. The sequence continues at coordinate 575,721 of JANFOE010000625.1, read as the reverse complement.
TGATTTAATTATGTTCACGTGACATATTTATTGACTGTTTATCATGAGTTCGTACGTAATCGATACTTATCATGTCATACACGTATGCACTTGCTTGATTATTAGCACATGAATGTGATCAACACTAAATACGGTAAGTTTTAATCTAGGACGTACGATCTTAAGGGCACTATTCATGGTAAAAGCATGCGGGTTTTACAGTAAACATAAGAAATATATTGTCGAACATATCTTTACTAGAAACCTTGAGGAAGACGTGGTCTCCCACATTAAAATGTATGTCCCTACGATGCTTATCGGCGTGACTCTTCTGACGTGACCGTGCTTCCTGCAGCTTCTGCTTAGCTACTTCGATCTTCTCATTGGTCATTTCTATAATCTCTGGTCCTTCGAGTGTTCGCTCTCCCACTTGATCCCAGCAAGTTGGAGCGCGACACTTTCTGCCATACAACATTTCGAAAGGAGCACATCTGATACTTGCGTGCCAGCTGTTGTTGTATGCAAACTCGACCAAACAGATGTAATCGTCCCAATCACCTGTCCATTCCAACGCACACGACCTTAACATATCTTCCAATGTCTGAATTGTTCGCTCCGACTGTCCGTCCGTTTGAGGATGAAAGGCCGTACTCAGCTTAAGTTGTGTACCCCAAGCTTTTTGCAGACCTTTCCAGAATCGCGACGTGAAACGAGGATCTCTGTCTGAGACGATGCTGGAGGGAGTACCGTGGAGTCTCATGATCTCCCTTCTGTAAGTATCTGCGAGTTTACTTACCGGATCTTCCTTGCGTATCGGTAAGAAATGAGCTGATTTGGTGAGTCGATCAACAATGACCCAAATAGCATCGTGCTTCTTCTTGGTAGGCGGAAGACCGGTAACAAAATCCATGGTGATTTTGTCCCACTTCCACTCTGGAATATCCAACGGTTGAAGGAGACCGCCCGATCGCTGATGTTCAATCTTAACCTGCTGGCAGGTAAGACATTTGGAGACATAATTGGCTACGTCCTGTTTCATACCACTCCACCAAAGTGCTGTCTGATGTCATGGTACATTTTTGTCGACCCAGGATGTATAGAAAATGGGGAGCTGTGAGCTTCAGCTAACAATGCTTCCCGGAGTTCTTGATTGTCAGGAACACAAAGTCTCGTGCCCTGCCAAACGATACCGTCTGCGTCCATTCTGAATTCTGTCTGCTTCTCCAAATTCTGAATTATCGCCCAAATCTCTCCATCATCCATCTGCTCTTCCTTGATCCTAGACAGTAACTCAGGTTCTACTCTAAGATTCTCCCAGTATCCGTGCTGCCCACGTACCATGATTTCGATGTCTAGCCGCTCCAAGTCTCTTATGTTTTGCTCCTTGATTTCAATGCCGTTGATCATTCCGGATTTTCTGCTGAGTGCATCTGCTACTACATTAGCCTTCCCGGGATGATACTGTAGGTTAATATCATAATCCTTCAACAGTTCCAACCATCTCCTTTGTCTCATGTTCAATTCTCGCTGTGTGAAGATATACTTCAAGATCTTGTGATCCGTGAAAATGTCGCATGATTCTCCGTATAAGTAATGCCTCCATATTTTCAATGCGAACACCACTACAGCAAGTTCTAGGTCATGCGTAGGATAGTTTTCTTCATAGGGCTTAAGCTGCCGTGAAGCATACGCGATCACTTTCCCATGTTGCATGAGAACACAGCCCAGTCCCTTCCCCGATGCATCGCTATAGATCTGAAATCCACCTGTACCAGATGGGAGAATAGGTGCAGATACTAATTTCTGCTTTAGGTCTTCGAAGCTCTTCTCTCGTTCTTCCGTCCAGACGAATTTCTCTCCTTTTCGCATCAGTTTGGTGAGAGGTAGTGCCAAACGGGAAAAGTTCTCCACGAATCTGCGATAATATCCAGCTAAGCCCAAGAAACTGCGGACCTCAGTCGCTGACGTTGGTCTTGGCCATTTAGTGATAGCCTCAACCTTCGATGGGTCTATAGTGATCCCTTCAGCTGATACGATGTGACCTAAGAATGCCACCTTGTTTAACCAGAACTCACACTTGGAGAATTTCGCATACAGCTGCTTCTGACGAAGAATCTGTAGTACCGTACGGAGATGGTCTTCGTGTTCCTCCGTGGACTTTGAGAAAATCAGGATGTCATCGATGAATACAATGACAAACTTATCAAGGAATTCATGGAAGATTCTGTTCATCAGATCCATGAATACTGCTGGAGCATTGGTCAGGCCGAATGGCATGACCACAAACTCATAATGGCCATAGCGGGTACGAAAAGCAGTCTTGGCAATATCCTGCTCTTTAACCCTTAGCTGATGGTAGCCTGACCTTAGATCGATCTTCGAGAAGTGTTTGGCTCCTTGAAGTTGGTCAAACAGATCATCTATACGTGGCAGTGGATATCTATTGCGGATGGTAATCTTATTAAGTTCACGGTAGTCAATGCAAAGTCGCATGCTGTCGTCCTTCTTCTTAACGAACAAGACCGGTGCGCCCCATGGAGATGCGCTTGGTCTAATGAACCCTCGTTCAAGAAGTTCCTGCAGTTGGTCCTTCAGTTCTTTTAGCTCTATGGGAGCCATACGATACGGAGCCTTAGAGATTGGCTCAGCTCCTGGAACAAGGTCGATGTTGAACTCCACTTCTCGTGCAGGTGGTATGCCTGGAAGTTCAGCTGGGAAGACGTCTTGAAATTCTGAAACTACTGGTTGATCCTGAATCGATGGGGATTCAGCATCCATGTCATGAACCGTAGCTAGATAACCTTCGCAGCCATGTGACAGTAATGCACGTGCTTGCAAGGTAGATATGACTTGTACAGACCGTCCGGGTATGAACCCGTTATGAATGTACTCTGGTGCATTAATATCGCCGAAGATCACCCGATATGAGTGGCAGTCTATGGTAGCATGGTGCTTGGATAGCCAGTCCATGCCGAGAATCATATCGAACTCCATCATGTCTAGGGGAAGTGCATCTACTGCACGAACTTTATCGTCAAACTCTAGAGGAAGACTCTTGTATACATGAGTTATTAATACAGAGTCCCTCAAAGGCGTGGAAATGGTAAGCCTATTTTCTAATGGCAAGGGAAGTGTCCTGATGTTCTTAGCATATGTAGTGGAAATAACTGAATGAGTGGCACCCGTGTCGAAAAGAACACATGCAGCTTGGCCGTACATATACAAAATTCCAGTAATGGTACCTGTAGATTTGTTTGCCTGACCCGAGGTACCCTCCATTTCACCCTTACGGCAATCTCTCATACGATGGCCAGGGAGGCCGCACTTGTAGCACGCGTCGGAATCACGACGACATGGGCCAGGGTGTCTGCGATGGCAAGTACTGCAAAGAGGATGAGTGAATCCTCCAGCAGGAGTCCTTGCTTGCTGAGGGCCTGCTGATGACAAAATGTGTTAAAATAAAGTATATGCACGAGTATAAGACATATGCGTCATAAGATGTTCACCAGTGTTAGCCGAACGGTTAGGCTGCGAACCCCTGTGGTTCTGGTCCTTCCCGTTACCGTGGTTCCTGGTAGAGATTGATATAGTGTCAGCATGAGAGATATAACATGAAATCGTAAGAAGATGCGTAAATAGTAGGACCTGCTGTTGTTGGAGTGTCCCGCATTGTTACGGTAATTATCATTACCGTTGCGCCTTTCCACAACAGAACGGTCGTTAGTGTGACCGTTTCCTTTGGGCTGATGAGGCTGCTGCTGAGTAGCCGGCTGAGACCGGTCCCTAGTTTTCTGCCTGGAAGATACAGTTTAAGAGATGATTATAGAACATATAATGATAGGATGGGGTCTGGTTGTCGATAGAACACGAAATGTTTACCTCTTGTCGGGTCTTTCAGCTTCCCCGAACTCATCTCGTTCCTGCAGCATCTCCAGCTTCCTTGCTGCGTCGGCCACTTGTGCTACTGTATTGAACGTAGCACATACCAGATTGTTCGCGACCGAGGTGCGAAGTGCCCACCTAAAGTGGTGTGCCTGCTCCTCAGGAGTACCAGCTGCTGCTCCCAGAAAACCAGCTAAGCGAAGAAAGCGTTGCATGAATTCGTTGCTATTCTCGCCCGCTCTCTGACGTATCCCATGGTACTCTCGCTTGAGTTTGTCCTGCTCTGCCTTGGGAAAGAACTGCTCCATCACTCTCTCCTTGAATTGAGCCCATGTCAAACCAGCGACCCAATCATCACCTCCTTTTGACTGCGTCAAAGCTAGCCACCAGTTGAGTACATCGCCTTCAAACCGGTAGCATGCCAATCTCGCCTTGAATGCGGGGTCACATCCCATAGCATTGAAAATCTTCTCAATGTGAGTCAACCAGCTTTCAGCATCGCTGGGGCTATCAGTCTTTTCAAAAGCTCTAGGACGGAGCTTGTTGAATCTTTCCAACCACACTGCTAGTGTCACTGGGGGAGGAGGAGGAGGTGGCTGATTGTGCTGCTGATTGTTGGCAGCTTGGACTTCAGCACGGATGTCATTCCTCAGTTGAGGAAGCAAGGCTTGCATGGCAGCCTGAATTGCAGCATTGAGCTGCTCTTGCTCGCGTGTGAGAACCATCTGACAGTATAACATAAAACATATGATTAACACTTCAAACATAAAATATAACTTATATATATACATGAAAAAAAAAATTATACTAAAATTTCACGAGAAAAATTTTATGCAAGAAAATCTTTGTATGAACGCATGATGCAGTTTTATGAAAACTTTTGATGCTCGAGAGTGAACGCCTCTGGTCAGTTCACTCAAAACAAAAGACATATCGAGGGGACGCCTATGGGTCGGTCCCAAATCTAAAAGTTTCGATAAAACACATGCGACTAAATAGGGCCAGTCCTGTACCTACCATTACTTAGTCAAAAACCCTGTAACAATGACATGTATATGTATGCTTAAAAATGATGAATGCATGAAAACAACTGTCAGTTCTAGGAAGACCGTAGTGACTACCCACTAATCACAGGTCATATTTGAGAGCCTACAGGTCGAAACCTTGGCTCTGATACCATAATTGTAACACCCCATTTTGGAAATGGAATCTTACGCATAATCATGGCGTGTCATCAAAGCATACAGGGATAAATGTCTAAGCATTATTTGACCATAAAAGGGAAATACCGGAATCAAACATCGGTAACCCCAAAGTAGAGCTCATCACACACAAACATAAATACTGTAAAAGGAAAGGACGAAACAATGTCCATAGCAAACTGTATTAAAGTAAAGGAAATGCATAAAGTAAAGAAAGACAGTCAAGCTTCCAGTCCATATGCACGTACGTTTGAGATCTACGAGCGTCCCTGAGTACCTGCCGTTTTGGGAACATGAAAAGGAAAACGGCTGAGCAAGACGCTCAGTGCACGGATGTACAATAAAGCATGAAATAGGATAAGCATGTAACATATAACAGCGGAAGACTAAGTTCTGAGTAAACTGGTTAAGTATTAAGAAAACTGGTTTTATAGTTTGAAAAGCCTTATGTTTATCTTATGAAAACTGTTTTAACATAAATATACCATAGCCCATATAGGTCATGAAAAGGTCACGTGCATGAATACTTGGAGGGGTGACCTCATCATGCTGGTTAGAGGGGATGCCTCTAATTAATATACTGGTTTGGGTAGGAGGGATCAACTCCTTGTGAAGGATGTAAGGCACACACCACATTCACCATGATATACTGAATAAAACATGTAACTAGGATGCACCCATACGCCCCACCTGATATAATAATATGGCCAAAACTGAAAAGGGACGCCACGAGCAATCACTCCGCCGTGGGGAAGTCATAACATTGGTGCCTCCAATGTTATGGTTATGGTACCTCCATAACTAGGTGAAACTGGTCATGCTTGTATATGGCTATAGATTATGCTAATTAAACATAAGCAGTTCAAAACAATAAAACAAATACTGGGAAAACAGTTGGCTGCATACGGGGAAATCCTAATAAGGAAAGAATGTCCATACTGAAAGGACGGGAATCCGTACCTCAAGTCCAGTGAATGAACGAAAGAAAGACTCCTACTTCTGGATCACTAACGCTACATGAATACACACGTGTATAAGTATCGATTCACTGATTACGTACTGGGTTTTATGTCTCGTCTTAGCTTACTTTGTATGTTTTTGGTCATGGTTTACTGTTTAAAGCCTTAAACTGTGTTTTTCTTGTATTCTGATTAATCTGATTAAGTATTACTGGTATTTCATGTATTATTATACTTACTGTGTAATAATAAGTAACTTTCCAAAAATAGCAGGTTTCCAAAAATAGAAAGTTTTCAAAAATAGAAAGTTTCCAAAAATAGAAAGTTTCCAAAAATAGAAAGTTACCAAAAATAGAAAGTTTCCAAAAATAGAAAGTTTCCAAAAATAGAAAGTTTCCAAAAATAGAAAGTTTCCAAAAATAGAATTTACTGCTTAAAATAGATTAGTTTCTAAAAATAGAAAGTTTCCAAAAATAGATCAGCTGCCTTAATTAAATAAGTTTCCATATATAGAAGGTTTCCATGATTAGATTAGCTGCCTGAATTAGATAGATTTCCATATATAGAAGGTTTCCATTAATAGATTAGTTGCCTTATTTAATTAAGTTTCTATAAATAGAAGTTTCCATATTTAGAATTAAGCTGGTTACATAAGCTAACATATAAGTCTAAGTGTTTATAAGCTTATTTCTTAAGTCATATGATATAGTGTATAGTTTAATTATTATTTCATGTATTTTAATTAAACTATAGGTTAAGCATTTTAATTAAAGTATAACATGTTTTAATTAAAATGAAATAAAATACTTAGGTTAAAATGTGTATTATTATTATTAATAATATAACCTAAGTCCTGTCTAAATTAATTAATTATAGGCATGTTTTAGATAATTAATTAATTATAGCTTATAACATAAAATACTTAGGTTAAATTAATATCATGCTAAATTAATAATTAAAATAACCTAAGTCATGGTTTAATTAATATTTCATGTTATTAATTAATTTATATCCTAAGTTCATAATTCATAAAAATTAACATGTAGCATAAATCATGATTTAACCAACGACCCATGAATCGGGCATGAACTCGACACCGTACCCCGAGCCAAACTCGGGGTACGTGTGCCCCCTTGCTGCCGTGTGTCCCACAAGCACCAACCAAGACCAAAAATGGTCTTGGTGGTGGCGGCAATAAGCAAACCGAACCCCCCCCCCCCCGGGTTTGTTATGCTAGGCGGCTAAAACAAACACCCTTTTAAATCATCCTTTGATTTTAATTTACCCCTAAAACATGTTAGATCAATGTTTAATTATCATGTTTTAATAAGAATAATAATAACAGGTTCATGAAAATAATCAAAGATTAAAAAGAATTAAAAAGAAGGGTTTAGAATGATATACCAATACGTAGCTTGAAAGGGGATGAAGAAACACGGTTTCTAGCACTTGTTTTTAATGTCAAAAATCAACAACACCCTCCTATGGTCGTGTTATAGGTGGCGGCACAAGGAGGAACAAGGAGGAGGAGGAGAAAATCTTTTAGGGTTTTATGTTTACTTTCTTGAAAAGTGAAAATGAAAAATAGTTTTTACCCTTTACCCCCCTTTTATGTAAACTTGATGGGCTTAGCCCATTTCTTGGTTGTTGTGCCGTGGGTATGGGGGGCCCACATGGGGTACCCGTACCTTTTCTCGTGTCCCGATGTTTCGTGTTCGTTCGTGGTTAAACGTGTTCGTGTTTAAAGTGTTTCTGTTTATTTTATCATGTCGTTTATCGTAATCTTAACGCTCGTAATTATATTATATGTATTTACGTAATTATTCTAGTTTGTATTTTAAATGGTGATCATGATTTAATTATGTTCACGTGACATATTTATTGACTGTTTATCATGAGTTCGTACGTAATCGATACTTATCATGTCATACACGTATGCACTTGCTTGATTATTAGCACATGAATGTGATCAATACTAAATAAGGTAAGTTTTAATCTAGGACGTACGATCTTAAGGGCACTATTCATGGTAAAAGCATGCGGGTTTTACAGTAAACATAAGAAATATATTGTCGAACATATCTTTACTAGAAACATAAAACGTTTAGACTAAGTATCCTACCAGTGCTTGACTTCTTCTTATCAACGCTTGTCTTGACAACGCTTGATTTCTTCCTATCAACGTCCAATTTCCTCTTGTCAGCGTCTAAGTGTCTTGGCTTCATTTTATTCCCAGCAACTTCAACTAACTCTATTTATAAGCTTATTCACATAACTCTGTTCTAATTCATATGATTATTCATATAACTCTCCTAATAAGCATATTCACATTAATCACCTAAATAAGTTAGCTTATTATTTAGCACAATAAATTTAGATAACCTGAAGAAGGAGATGGAGCCCTTTTTTAATAACAAATTCAGATAAGTCATCAATTAAGCTTAATTATAAGCTTATAAATTTACATGATGTTAATTTATAACCTGAGAGATAAATTTAGAAAATATGTGATGATTGTACCTAATATAAATAAGAAGGAAATTATCTATTTAATAAAGAGATGACCGATTTAGTCTTGATTGATCATCAATTTGATGATTGATGATCGATAAGATCATCTCTCTAATGAATCATGATCGGTTGATGAGTATGAAGATGATGATGATAATGATCGTGGCCTGCAACAAGGAGTGTGTGTTTTAGAGAGAAGAAAAAAGTTGTATGTGTTTTTTGATCTGTGGGTGAGAGATGTTTTGTGATAGGGGTGAAATGACAAAACTGACCCTCTACTCTTTTTTAATTAAAAAAATATGAATTAATCTAGACCTTTGATCAAGATTTGATGGAAGATAAGGATTGATCCCCTTATATCCAAAAGATACAAAATATCCAAAATAACCATTTTGTTTTTTTTTCTTTCAAAAACACACTAGTGTTAATGTCCGTACACGCGCGGGACTTGAACATAAACGACAAATTAACTTATAATTTCATTATTGCGATTTATGTATCATGTTGTAAAAAAGGGCTAGGCGGCACCTATGAGCTAGGCGGTTAAAAAGTCAAGAAATTCAACAAAAAGTCAATATTGTTTTACAAAAAATTAAGGGTTTCCTTTCTAATATATAGTGCCCATATTTATTTTAACGTAACATCTAAAAATAAAAGATAAACGAATGATTATAAACATAAAGTAATGGTTTTTTCGTATGAAATTGGAACCCGTTGAATTATATGTTCACGTTTAAAGTTTTAAACACTTAAATTGTTATGTTTATTTTGTCTATTTTAGAACTTCAAACTATGTGAACTTCGAATTATTTGAAATTAAAAGTATTTTTTTACAGTTTTAAACACTTAAATTGTTACGTTTAAAGTATTTACTGACCCTGAAGCAACTCTAGGATTTGAATATAAAATCCTCCTAAGTGTTTCATGTTCAGCAATAAGGTGAGTCTGCTGAAGCATGACCAGAGGAACAAAGTTCCTACTGAAGACTATGTTGCTGAAGGATGTTCAACTTTCCTCTTCCAGTTAACGTAGAAGACAAAGGAGTCTTTGCTTCATATACTAGGCGGTCTAGTTGCTAAAGAACAAGTACTTAAGAAGAGATTTTAGTTCAGTTTGGTTTGACAATACCAAACTGAATGATGTCGATCTCCTCTAGAATACTGAACACACTTCAGTATTCTGATGGTTTGCATTAGGCGGGAAAAGATTACTTTAAGTCAAAGTAGGTTTCTTGTATAGTTAGCTATAAGTGCCACCTTTATCTTTTCTAGAATAGTTTATTAAGTACTTTGTACTGTTTATCCAGCATGGGCATCAACCATCCACTGGATAATCTCATGCATGGGAACATGCAAAATGCAAACCCTAGTTTTGCACTGCCTATTTAAGGAGTGAACATTGAGAGGGAAAAGGTTAACCATTAAAAGAGTAGAAACTCTGGAAAAACCTTCTCTCTCAATACCTACTAAACCATATAGCCAAAGTGCATATGAACGTTTAGATTAGAGCTTAGACTATTAACTTTGGTTAGAAGTTTAAGTAGAGGAGATCGCCACACATTGTCATTCAACCACTTTGTTATTCCGCAAACAAAGTGGGCTATAGATTCTTTGTTGAGTTTTAATAAAAGTCTATAGGTTGAAAGTTATTGGTATTGTTGTTTTAATTGTTATTAGTTCTTATCAATTGTTAAAACAATACACTTGAGTCTTGGTAAAGAGTTATTACTTAAGGTTGATAAGTAATAACGATTTACAAGGGACCAACAAGTGGTATCAGAGCAGTTTGATTAGCAAAACTCTTATTCTTTATTAAACTGTTCATTTTAAAGTTTTCAAATCAAGATCTAAGATGGCTCAAGTAATACCACAAACCCTAGAGTATAGGGGTGGCCTACTCAATGCTGCTGCTGTCCTAGAGGTAGCTAATTTCACCAATTGGAAGAAAAGGTTCCTTGTCCACATGGTTGGAATCGAACCTCAATTCCTTGGAATCATTGAAAATGGTCCATTTGTTCCCATGGTTGGGGATAATAGAAAACCTGAAGTACAATGGACTGTTGATGAGAGAAAAGCTGTTAACCTAGACCAGCGTCTCAAAAGTCTCATCATGTCTATACTTCTAGATGACCAAATGAATTTTGTTGTGAATTACAAAACAGCTAAATCTACATGGGAGGACCTTATTCTTTATCATGAGGGACCCTCTGATGTAAAAGAAACAAGAATAATGGATTTAAAGCTTCAATACAACACCTTCAAACACAAAGAAGGGGAAACCCTCACACAGACATTCACCAGATGCAAAGCACTGGTGAATGAACTAGTGAATGATGGTGTTGGGCTTTCAAAACTTGAAATAACACAGTTTTTGTTAATGCATTGCCAAAGAAGTAGCTCAGTTTCTGTCAAAGCTTGAGAAATGTAATCACATTAAAGATTGTGATTTGGCCTCTCCTTTTGGGAAACTAAAATATGAAGAAAACCTAGTTGATAGGAGTTATGAAGGCTCAAGCAAGAGTAAAGCATTAACCATTGCTACACCCTTGTCTATAGCCTTCTTCAGTGAGGATGTCATCCAAGGCTACCAAGATAGTCCTGATGATGAAGAGGACACAAGAACCATTGAGGAATATATGAATGACCTCAAAGAGGAATTTCATGAAAGAGCACTTCTGGCCAAGTCTAGAAGGTTCTTTAAGAAAGGAGGCAAGTTCTCCAGCACCACAAAAGCTACAGTTGACACTGATTGCTACAAATTTGGAAAGGCTGATCACTTGCTAGGGATTGTTATTCCAAAACATCCATTCCTTCTTATTCCTCACCAGCTTAGTCAAGACCATCTGGTCAATCATCATTTCAACAGAAACAAATTGCTTCAACTTCCTTTCAGCAAAACAGGGCTGAACTTCGCCCAGCAAAAGACTTTAAGGCAAATTATAGAGAAATCAAGGCTAGACTCGATCTCATGAGCACTGAAGGTTCTTCCTCCAAGGATCCCAAACAAGATAAGAACAAAGGGCTCATTGTTGAAGCTTATGAATGGGATGAAGATGAAGTCTCTTCAGATGATGATGAAATGGTTAATGTGAAAGTGCTAATGGAACTTGCTGATGATGAAGGCTCTAACTCAAATGTTGTTGCCAGAGAAAGTGCTTGAAATGGTGAATGGGTCAATATCACAATAAAAAAAGTACAAACTCTTCTTGAATTAGAAGATAAGGATGACATTAAATTTGTCTTTGATTACCTGTGTATTGATCTAAAATTTATTGAAGAACAAAGAAACAACTTGCTTGAAAAGTATCATAAACTTGTTCTTAAACTTGATGATTTTGAAAGTAAGCTAATAGAGCTAAAAGAGACTAAACTTGATGTACTTACTTTTCAACAACTGAACAAAGAGATTTTGGATGAAAATAACTCCTTAAGAGTTGAACTAAAAGAAGCAAAAGATATTGTTAAATCTTGGCTTAGAAACTCTGATAGGGTAAATCAGTGCGTCAATGAACAAATTCTTGCTCAAAAGAGGAAAATGCTTGGTGTTGAAGGATCCTCCAGCACCAACTCAAATGATATTATCTTTGTCAAAGCCTCAAATGAGGATGGTAGCTCGATCCCTGATGTTGTAAGGTCAGGTGAAGAGAATTTACCAAATCATGACACTGGACGTATCCTTCTTCCTGAGTTGCAAGCAGATGCTGACACATCAGCACCTGTTGAGTCTTCAGTTACTGAAGATGACTCAGATGATGATTTAGAGAATGAAGTAAGTACCCCACTTCCTCCTTTGGATAAGTTGGGTGGTGTTGAACCCTTTACTAGACCAAAATCAATCCAATCAATCATCAAGTCTCACACAACACATAAAGGTAGGTCTCCCAAGCATGTCAAAATTAACACATCAAAAAAACTCTTCAGCTCCTGCTGAAGGTTCACATAAGGGTACTACCTCTTCAGTTTCAACAAATAAACTGAAGAATGCTAGATTTGAGGAAGATGAGAGAATGTCTCTTGTCATGCAAGAGATCAATGATCTCAAATTACAACTCATGCAACATCAAACACCAACTCGATTCAGAGATGAACCTTCAAACTCTCCACATTATAGATACAAGACACAATTTAAAAGGGCTTGTGATCTATGTGGTTTAAACAACCATCTCACTGAAACTTGCCTAAAAGTGATTTATTGTACTAAATGTGAGAGGACTGGCCATCGCACTTGTGAACATACTCAATATATGCTTGCTAAAACTAGTGTTGATGCTCACAACACTGAAGCATCTCATTCTAGGCGAGAAATGCCTTTCCCACCATGCACTCATTGTGGTATGGGCAATCATCACTCAGATGACTGTCACTACTATCTTGTTTGTAACATTTGTGGAAGATATGACCATGACACTCATGGACATAATCGTGTAATCTCTCTCAGAAGGGGCATCAAATCTCAGAACCCAAACTCTATTGCCAAATTTTGTGAAACTTATGGAAGTAATCTCCACACTACATCTGATCACAACCATATATAGTGGTTCAGAAGAGGTGAAGCCCTTCAGGCTAAGAAAGAAAATGATGTTTAAACCTCTCCTTCTTCGTCTGAGCAATCTTATTCATCCTTATCAAAAGGATCATTCAGATCTAGAACACCTTCCGGATCTAAAACACCCACCCATCAAAGGTGGGTTTCAAAACAAAACTGACCATTTACTTAACTTGTGCAGTGTGATCTCAGGAAGCCTATTTGGTTACTGGATAGTGGCTGCTCAAGGCATATGACTGGCACCAAAAGTCATCTGCACAAGTATAAGGAAGGACCAGGTCCTAAAGTAGTGTTTGGTGATAACTCATCAGCTAATACTGAAGGATGTGGTTTAGTGATATGCAATGGTATAGTTTTCACAAGGGTAGCATATGTCAATGGATTGAAGCACAACCTCATCAGCATTAGTCAACTTTGTGATGCAAAGTATCTAGTCCTGTTTGATGACAAAAAAGGTATAATTTTCAACTCAAATCATGAAATTGTGATGATTGCTCCCAGAGTCAAAGATGTTTATGTCATGAACATGAACTCTACTCAGGAGACATGTTTCTTTGCTAGAGATTCCAACATTACTAACTGGCTCTAGCATAAGAGGCTCTCACATCTAAATTTCAAAACAATAACTCTGCTAGCAAAACAAAATATTGTTATTGGTCTTCCTTCACTTGTATATTCCAAGGACAAACCATGCTCAACATTTGAAAAAGGAAAGCACCATAGGGCAAGTTTCAAAACAAAGCAAACTTTCTCAATTAAAGAAAGTCTTCATCTACTTCACATGGACTTATTTGGCCCAGTATCACCTAGGGCCATTTGTCATGAAAAATATACACTTGTCATTGTTGATGAGTACTCTAGGTACACCTAGGTATATTTTCTGACAAAGAAAAGCCATGCACAAGATGCCATTATGTCTTTCATCAAAAGAGTTGAAAATCAAAATGACACTCATGTCAAACAACTTACAAATGAAATGGCACTGAATTCAGAAATCATACTCCAATCAAGTTCTATGATGACAAAGGAATATCATAAAATTTCTCATCACCTTACACACCTGAACAAAATGGTGTGGCTGAAAGAAGGAACAGAACGTTGATTGAAGCAGCAAGGATAATGCTTGTTGGATCAGCTCCCTCTAAGCACTTTTGGACTGATTTTGTAGCCACTGCTTGATACACTTAAAATAGATCCATCATTGTGAAGAGGCACATGAAGACTCCCTATGAAGTCTTCGGGGGGAGAATTCCAAACATCTCATTCTTACATGTGTTTGGGTGTCCAATATTCATTCACAATCACAAGGATCACCTTGGTAAGTTTGATGAAAAATCTAATGATGGTTACTTACTTGGATACTCTCTAGTATCTAAATCATACAGAGTCTTCAACACAAGAAGGTAATGTATTGAAGAAACTTATCACATCACTTTTAATGAAAGTTCTGAAGCTCTCAAATTTGCAAATCCATCAGATGATGAACTTCATATTCATGAATCTCACAATTATCCAGCTGATGAATTTCAACATTATGAGCCTTCTCAAAGATATCAAACAAGCAATTCAGTTCCTCATATTGATCCACTTGAGGATATGACAAGTCCTATAAAAGGAAATCCTTCAGTATCAAATACTGATGGCTGTCAATCAAATGATCAACAAGATAACACAAATGACCAAAATGGTCAGTCTCAAAATGATCAGCATGCTAACACACTTGATCAATCAAATGATGCTGCTGATGATCAATCTGAGCCTCCTGCTCAAAATTCTCCAACTATCTTTAGGGAATGAGGTCTTGGATGTGCGACTTCTGACCAAGAAGGAAGTCCTCCACTGATTGAACCTTTGTCTATTGAATATCCTTCAATAGACACTAGAGATAATCCAAGTCCAAGCCCATGTCATGGACTTCCAAGTTCAAGCTCCAATCATGATACCAGTGCTTATTCCCCAGCTCCACAAAAATCTTGGACTAATAATAGTCACATACAGCTGGTGAACATAATAGGCAATCCTGGAGAAGGTAGAGTCACTAGATCTATGGCAAAGAAACTGAGTGCTGCTTCACCTAGAGAATGCCTCTATGCAAACTTTCTTTCAAAAATTGAACCTACAAAGATTTCTGAAGCACTCACTCACCCTGGATGGGTGGATGCCATGCAAGAGAAACTAAATAAATTTGAAAGAAATAAAGTCTGGAAATTGGTTCATCTTCCATATGGTAAATCAACCACTGGCATAAAATGGGTTTACAAACTCAAAAGAGATGACCAAAAACAAAGCTAGGTTGGTGGCCCAAGGATTCAATCAAGAGCATGGTGTTGATTTTGATCAGACCTTTGCTCCAGTTGCACGTATGGAAGCCATACGAATCTTCCTTGCTTATGCCACTTACATGAACTTCACTATCTACCAAATGTATGTCAAAAGTGCATTCCTAAATGGTGACCTAAAAGAAGAAGTTTATGTTAAACAACCTCCTGGGTTTGAGAGTAGTAAATACCCAAACTATGTTTACAAGCTTTACAAAGCTTTGTATGGACTGAAGCAAGCCCCAAGGGCTTGGTATGAAACTCTCTCAACATTTCTCTTTGAACATAAATTTGTCAGAGGAAAAATAGATAGCACCTTGTTTATCTATAAATCCAAATCTGACACCATTCTGGTACAAATTTATGTGGATGACATCATCTTTGGTTCATCAAGCTTGAAAATATGCAAACAATTTGCCAAGCTTATGACCAGCAAGTTTGAGATGAGTATGATGGGAGAAATCACATACTTCCTTGGTCTTCAGATAAAACAATCTGACCAAGGCATCTCCATCAATCAAGAAAAATATGTCAAGGATCTGCTGAAGAAGTATGATATCAATTGTGATTCAGTAAAAACACCAATGGTACCCCCTAACAACTTAGGACCTGATCTCAATGGAAAATCAGTCAATGAGACTCAATATAGAGGTATGATTGGGTCACTCATGTATTTAATTGCAAGCATACCTGACATTCAATTCTTTACATGCCTTTGTGAAAGATAACAAACAGACCCAAAGGAATCACACCTTACTGCTGTAAAGAGAATCTTCAAATACCTAAAAGGTACACCAAGTCTAGGTCTATGGTACCCCAAATCCTCAGGTTTTAATCTAAAGGGGTATTCAGATTCTGACTATGCTGGATGCAACATGGACAGAAAAAGCACTTCCAGTGCTTGCCAATTGTTGGGTGGCAAACTTGTGTGTTGGAGTGCTAAAAAGCAACAAACAGTTGCCATGTCTTTAGTTGAAGCTGAATATGTGGCAGCTGCTGGATGTTGTGCCAATGTTCTTTGGATGAAAAGCCAACTGGCTGATTATGACATAGAATATGAAAAGGTACCAATCTTTTGTGATAACACTAGTGCTATTAAAATATCCAACAATCTAGTCCTTCACTCAAGAACAAAACACATTGATATAAGATATCACTTTATCAGAGATCACATTGTGAAAGGGGATATTAAACTACATTTCATCCCCACTCATTACCAATTGGCTGATATCTTTACCAAACCACTGGATGAACCAACTTTCAAAAGATTGATAATGGAGCTTGGTATGCTGAACATTGATGATACAAAACCTGAACCTTCAGCATTCACTGAAAAGGCTTAAAGGTTCAGCATTTTTCTAAACTATTTTGATTAATGCTAAGTAGCAGTGTCTGAGTAAAGGAGTGTGCAATGTCATGTGTCTATCTCACAATATGTGATTGTGTATATGATGTTTTGTCGCCTTATCTGATTCACTGAAGCTGAACAAATAATCACCAGTCATCAAAGTTTTTCTTCAGAAAATTCTGAATAAAGTTTTAATACAAATGAGTAGCTAGGCCTGAGTAGAGGAGCGTGCAATGTCATATGTCTTGTTCACTTATGTGAACATATATATGGGGTTTTGTCGCCTCATCTGACGCACTGAAGCTCACAAGTATTGCCATCAGCTTCAACATATCTGAGCAACAGCTTTTAAAACAAATCAATCATGAGTCAAAAAGTATTAAATGGCATTAAATTTTCTTGTGAATAAAACAAACATTCTTTCAAAAGGTGTCATTTGTTAATTAAGGAAATTTTAAACGTCCACATCCACAGTCAACAACTTCCTGACACATGAGGCGTTTCACTGTTCAAAGCAATAGAAAATCATACCTTTTTGCAGAACATTAATGAGAGAGTTTGTGCCAAATGTTCAAAAGAAACCCTAAAAGATTTATAACTTTTTCAAATGGTTTTAAAAACTTTTCACAAATCAGTCTAAGTTTTTATATAATCCCTTGCATTTGGATTTCATTCCACGCTTACAAATCTTTTCATCAAAAAACACACACAAACTCTTTCTCTCTTAAAAAAACACAAAACACAACAATGGCAGAATCTTCTTCCCAAAAAGTTGTCGAAATCACACTTAACCCATCCACTCATGTCACCTTTCCCATTGAAGATATCATCTTCAAGCCCAACAACATCACCCTAATCAAGCCAAATACCATAAAATCAGTTCCTGGGGATCAAGTAATGACTTACTTTTCGAAAAGTGTACTACGTGATGCATTGTTTAAGGATCTTGGAATGATGTTCCAAAATGTCTTAAAAGAGTTTTGGTTCACAACACAAGCTTCTCACAACAAGAAATCAATAGAGTTTGATTCTACTACTGTTGGGATTCATGGTAAAATCGGTATAAAGTTATTTAGAATGGTTTTGGGTCTAAACTATTTAGAAAACCCTAGTGACTATGAAGCTATACCTGATGATTTTTCCATTGTTAAAAATTTCTTTAAAGAAAATGGGTATACTAAAGAGATCACTGAAAAAGGGGGCTTGAAAAGGAGTTGTTTACCACCAAAGTGGAAATTGTTGATGACTATTCTCATTGAGTGTTGGGGGGGGGGAACTGGAGGCCTTGACCAGATAAACCAAAAGGATGCTATAATTTTATATTGTCTGGCCAAGGGGATAAAAGCTGATTTTGGGAGGCTTATCTTTGAAGATCTCCATGGGAAGCTGGAGAAAAAGACTGGGGAGAAAAATGTTGTTTACACCAGATTTATATCTCTCCTATTTGATGACCATCTTGGAAATGATTTTTCTTAAATCCATGGAGATAAATTGGTTCTTCGACCCTTTGATCTTACACGCTGTAACATTCCAATCAACACCATTGATCCTCCTCTTACACAACCCATGCTGGACATCTGCTTAGCAGATGCTCCAGTAGTGTACAAAGCTCCACAAGACGCTCCTCCAACTAGAGAAGGGGATCTGAAGGGCAAAAAGCCTGGAGCTTCTTTTGGACCACGTTAGAAGCAAACGTCTATTGATACTGCGAAGGTTAGACGTGAGTCCAGAAAGAGGAGAACCCTCACAAAATCTTCATCAAAGGAGGTTGCTGATGATCCCAAAGGCCAAGCTTTGAAGAAACATAAGTCCTCGGCCAAGGACAAGAACCCAAGCCAGTCGTCACCTTCAGTCTCTGCTGGAGGTGACATGCATAAAGAGGCCTATAAGGCAACCCCTATCTCAACCTCTTTAGGATATAAGGGTAAAGATGGAGCGCACCCTCAGCTCAGTAGTGTCGAGTCAGCATTGGTAAGTAATTTAAATCTGAATACAATTCCAATTTCATTACCAATCTCTATCATTTGTCACTCTGAGTCAGCATCAGGGCATGAGGCGTCAGCAAATACAACAGTTGACGCTGACCCTGAACTATCTGTTTCTAATGATGTATCACCCCCACAACAGGGTCCTACTGAAGGAACAAAAAAAACACATTCATTGATCTGAACTCATCAGGGAATTTTTCTCAGGATCCATCAGGTAAAACCAACCCTGGTGGTGAAGGAGTAGAAACTGACCTTCACAATAGAGGTGATGCTAAGAAGACAAAAAGGAAGTGCCTCTCACCACTGGCGCCAAGGTGGGACACTTGCCTACTTATATGTTCAGTATGTCTTCAGATGACTTGGAAAAAGAGTTTGGGTTCAATGAAAGAGTTCCAGTCAATCTTGATGATAGTGAAGCTGAAGATGATATTGTTGAAGTGACACCAAAGCCACCATCCCCTAGATCTGAACATGTAAAAGAATTGACAAATCAAGTGTTAATTATTCAATGACAAGTGGCTAAACTTAAGGAGGAAAAGGTGCTTGCTGATGCTGAACTCACAACTCTTAAAGCAAGACCAATTCCTCCTACTGCTGATCAAATCAAGGATGTCATTCTTGCTGCTCTGAAGCCATTAGTCAAAGATGTGGCCACCACCACTTCCCTTAAGCAAGAGATGTCCTCACTTATGGACTCCATCAATAGTGCTACCATGGAGTTTCCACCAGATTTCACACAAGTGCCTGGCCAAGTAAATGATTTGTGTGACTCTGTGTCCAAGATAAAGGATAGGGTGGCGTTGCTGGAGAAACAAAAGTTGACCTTATCTGAAGAGGTTCAACAGAAGCTGAATGCCCTTGAAAATGTACCAGCAATGCTGGCCAAGGTATCCTTCACTCTTGATCATATTTGTGGTCTCTTCCCTGTTGGTGGGTCATTAGAAGCTGTTGGGCAATCTTCTACTGAGGGGGAGAAAATCACCATCCAGCAGCTATTCCAAAAACATTATCAAAAGAAGGCTCATAAACAACCTGTTTTCTATGAGTCACCATTTGCTGAGAAGAGTCCAGCTAAGGCTAAGGGGGAGTCTTCAGCCAAGGACGATCATGTTGATGGACTAACCACAAGTGAGGATACAACTGATAGTGGTACACCTCCCTTTCAACCCAAGAACAAAGGAGATTTTACACTGAATGATAGATTGATCAAAGCTAGGGTGGCCATTCAAGAAGAACTTGATAAATTGTACAAGCTCCAACAAGAAGAAAAACTAAGAGATCTGAAGCTGAGCTTGTATGAACAAATTGGGAAATCTGAAGTTGAAAGCCTCTTCAAGAAGAAGATGTTATATGAAAAATTTTGTATAACAAGACTGAACAGAATAAATCTCTCACCAATCACCAATGTTGATACGCTTACTAGCAGAGGTGATATTCATCTCAAGTTCTATAGGGGGCAATGGGACTGATGAGATCTTAGAAGACTTCCAAGGGAAGGAGCTTTCTTACACTAAATGGATTGAAATGAGTGAGAAAATTGAGAAAAGAAAATCCAAGAGATGGGATGAAGTTCGCACTAGAATTGAACACTTTATGAGAAATCATAAAAAACTGGGTGAGGTTCTCAATATCAGCACTGAAGTTTCTCTGGAGGATCAAGATCCTATACTGGAGCTGAACAAAAGGGCCAATCTAATCAAACCTGGTGCGGGGGACATTTTTGTAACTACAAAGAAATACAAGAGCTTTGTTCAGTTTCAAAATCATCTCCCTGGGCATGTACTAGACGAACCAGAATTTGGAATGATAATGTTCAATCGTCATGAACGTCAAGACTTTGTTGGCATCAGTGACCTCGATGAAATGAATAATGAACTTCTTTGGAATGTTCAAAGGATCTTTTACTCTCAACATGGTGGCCTAGGACTTACTGATGCAGCAAGAACCTTCAGCATGTGCTTACTTGCTATACTAGACCACAGAAACTCAGATCCATTAATGCAGACTCCCATCATTGAATAACTTAGGCCTAAGGAAGATTGAATAATCATTTGTATTGATTTTGTTGTAATTTGTAATGTTTTATGATAAATGATTATCTGATGTTTATAAGTAATTTACTATCCAGTGCAAGTAAGAAGAAGTTGTTATGCTCACTTACTACTGACTTTAGACTTAGGCTATTTGTATATCCAAATAGGGGGAGATTGTTAGGTCAGTATTTACTGACCCTGAAGCAACTCTAGGATTTGAATATAAAATCCCCCTAAGTGTTTCATGTTCAGCAGTAAGGTGAGTCTGCTTAAGCATGACCAGAGGAACAAAGTTCCTACTGAATACGATGTTGTTGAAGGATGTTCAGCTTTCCTCTTCCAGTTAACTTAAAAGACAAAGGAGTCTTTGCTTCATATACTAGGCGGTCTAGTTGCTGAATAACAAGTACTGAAGAAGAGCTTTCAGTTCAGTTTGGTTTGACAATACCAAACTGAATGATGTCGATCTCCTCTAGAATGTTGAAGACACTTCAGTATTCTGATGGTTTGCATTAGGCGGGAAAAGATTACGTTAAGTCAAAATGGGTTGCTTGTATAGTTAGCTATAAGTACAACCTTTATCTTTTCTAGAATAGTTTATTAAGTACTTTGTACTATTTATCTAGCATGGGCATCAACCACCCACTGGATAAACCCATGCATGGGAACATGCAAAATGCAAACCCTAGTTTTGCACTGCCTATTTAAGGAGTACACATTGAGAGAGAAAAGGTTAATCATTACAAGAGTAGAAACTCTGGAAAAACCTTCTCTCTCAATACCAACTAAACCATATAGCCAAAGTGCATATGAACGTTTAGATTGGAGCTTAGACTATTAACTTTGGTTAGAAGTTTAAGTAGAGGAGATCACCACACATTGTCATTCAACCACTTTGTTATTCCGCAAACAAAGTGGGCTATAGATTCTTTATTGAGTTTAATAAAAGTCTATACGTTGAAAGTTATTGGTATTGTTGTTTTAATTATTATTAGTTCTTATCAATTGTTAAAACAACACACCTGAGTCTTGGTAAAGAGTTATTACTTAAGGTTGATAAGTAATACGATTTACAAGGGACCAACAATACTACATATAAAAGAGATTAGTATCTCTCTCCTCATTTAATATTAAGTAATACAACTCTTAAAACTTATAATACAATTGTCAAATGCACAAAATATAACTTTAAATAATACAACTTATAAAGCTTATGTTACAAACCTTTCATTCATTAAATGTCTCTTAAATTTTAAATATAAGCAATACACATAATAAAACACTAGTAGGGTACACGCACGATGCGGCGACGGGTAATCTAAAAAAATATTATGGTCAAAAACTGTTGAACTGTGTTCGCAAGAAGTCACATGCCAAATAATGAGCTAGTAAACCAAATGCATCACGATACACGATACTGTATACTTATAAAGTGTAACAATCGAAAGACAAAATTTCTTCTCTTCTCGTAAGATTTCTCGATACACAACGATTGAAGTGTACATCCCGTCTTTATTAAAATATTTGAAAAACTTTAATAACACCTTTTTTCCGTCGAAAACATATTGTCGTCGAAAACTTTACATGTATTATCGTCGAAAGCGTGTTAGCCGACGACGTATTGTCACGTCGAAAACTTTACATATAGTATAAACTATATGCGTAAGTACACATACGTGTCTTTCAAAAAACAAAACACTATTTATTTTCTTTTGGCACATAGATTTGACGTCAAAACTTTTTGTATTCTATTTATCTCAAATTTTACATCAACGAATTGCGTTAAAAAATTGATGCTGTAAATTATAAACTGTAGGGATTTTAGCATCCTTTTGTTCATAAATTATTGTTTTTTTAATATAAAATTTGTTTTATTTTCAATTCTAATTACGAAATTGATTTTAAAATAATATCTAATGATGAATTAAAATATTATTTATTCGCTATCAAGAATAGCGAACAAAATTAAAGTTTACAGATTCTCTCAATTTTATTTTACAACCATATATTATAGAAAAGTATAATAATGTTGCTAGCATCATATTTTCGTTCATGCAAGTTTTGTTTGGACCAACATATATACAAAAACACGAGCAGGTGATTATATATTTTTGGTACATTATTCTCACCTACAAAAAATAAATAAAAATAATTCAGAATTTTGCTGAAGGGAAAATAGCTTTGGAGGGAAAAACTAAGAAGAAAAAAAACCGGAGGAGTGGTGTGTTTTGGCCTTTGGTTTTGGAGTGGGTGGTTATTGAACTTGCAATGGAAAAAAAGACACTAAGTTGTAATAATAAATGCAGATTAATTACATTGACATATATTACTTGCACAATGTGTTATATTTATTGTAAAATAGGGTGATGTGGTATTTTTAAATGTATCATTTAATTCCTTATGTTACAATTCTATGTTTCAAGTTTATATTTTTATTAGGTAAGCTTATTTTACTTGTACCATGTGTTATTAATATTGTAAATTAGAAATTCAAGTATTCTGTTAATAATCTATCAAAATATTTTATAAAAAAATTAGATAATATACAAGTACAGGCTAATTGAATACGCCCATAATATTATTTTTAAAACATCTTAAACAAGAAGTATATGTTACAATACATATAGTACAAACTAATAAAACATATAAATCTTCATAAAATTTATAAAACAAGTTGATGGTTCGAATTGTTTTGGATCGGACCAACGGAGTTATCTGGAAACTGAAGTCGCCTCCGGTTCAACTAACCAATAAAAGCATCCAAAAATGAAACAGAGTGGGCCGAACTATTTTTTTTTCTTCAAGCTAATTGATTCGTCATTGCTATTTTGTTTGCGCTTGAACTTCAATTATGAAATACCCGCGGCTGCAATGTGCGAATACCCTGTTAGTAATAGTTTACGTAAATTGCATTGCTTGACTTTGTTAAACGTTAAAATAAAAATAGACGATAATTTGTGTTTTTATTTGAATATTTATAATCATGTGATTTGTTTATTTTTTTAATATAGCATATATGTTGTATTTTTAAATATAAAATCTAGAGGGTATAAAGTTTAAGAGGTATTTTGTTTATTTTCTAAAGTTATAAAAAAATATAAAAAATTATAAATTTACACTTTAGTCAATCTAATTTCTTTAAAATTCAACTATTAAAGTTTTATTAATCTTCTTATTTTTTTTAAGTTTTTATTTTCACAAATTTGACACATATTTTCATATGTTTTCATAAAATTCCTTCAATCAAAATTTTTAATTTTAACTAAACTGAATTTAATTTTAACTTTTTTCAATCAACTCAAATCAAATCATTTAATTAGTCCAATTATTTTTCTCACTGCTTCCATTTTTCACTAAAATTATTAAATAATCTAGTTCTTTTCAGATTGTGTTTATTTTTAAAGAATGTATATATTTTTTTATAGTCACTTGCAGTTTTTGAGTAGTGTTAATTAATTTTTGTAAAATAAAATAATATTGAGTCCACCACAAACAAAATAATAATTGGACCCATACCTTGGAATCAATCATTTTGTAAAAAATAGTATATATTATCTAGCAGAAGAGGAGCAGTATTCAACCAATCCTAACCAGGTGCAGCAGGAGCAGGAGCAAGTATGGGTGATGTTATAAATGTATTCTGGGAGGATGGTATGTTAGATCACGACACTGGCAAAGGAGTGTTTGATTCAGGATTAGACCCTGGCTTTCTTGATGTTCTCGAAAAACACCCCGAAAACCCCGACAGGATCAGAAACATTTTTTCTATCCTTAAACGTGGCCCCATTTCTCCTTTTATTTCCTGGCATTCCTCTAAACCTGCTCTAATTTCCCACTTACTCTCTTTTCATACCAAAGGTAATCCTACCCTCATTGTTACTGCTTTTTCCTTTTACATAGTGCTTCTGCAACTTATGTTTGTAAAAAAAAATTAATGCTCCCAATCAAAATGCCTTTGCACTTTATTAATTCTAGTTATACAACTATATTTTTTAAGCTTATTATGTTTTTGATAAAATAGTTTTGAAACGACAATATAATCATGTATATGTAATGAATATCGAGTAAGTATTTGAACTAACCAACATGGGCACGACTAAGAGGGTGTCTGGAATTGCTTATTTAAAATAAATTATTCGTTTTGAAAATGAATAATTAGATAATCGCTTGTAACAAAACGTAGTTTTAAAGAATAGTGTTTGGATTTAATTATTTGCTAAAAATAGTGTTTGAGGGTAATTTTGTAATTTTCCAAGTAATTTAATGTTTTACCAAAAGTACATTTTGAAAAAGTAAGTATCCATCTACTTTTCCAAAACTCCATTTTAAGAGAGCTAGGAACGGTTGGGCCCAAAAGTGGTGCCACCCGAACCCCTTTGGCACCACATTTTTTGGGGAATGGTTATGGGCCCACATATACCCACTTTTATTAACAAAAAAAAAATCAGAAAATCTACCAGCTCGGCCTGTCCGGTTGGCGCGAGGCCCTTTGACCCGAGGCACGGAGCGGTGCGCCAACGATGGTCTGGCACCAAAGGGCTACCAGCCATGCGGTCAGCCACCGTTCCCCCTCTCTAAGTCTTCCAAAACGCAAATAAGTGATTATTCTTTCTTTTTGCCAAACACTTATTTTAAATTAAGTTCATTTTCAAAATAAAATAAGTAGATAAGTTGATTCATAACGCAAAAAAAAAACACCCCTAATAATGATTGAATCTTATAATAAAAGAGAAACCAATTTTGTGATCCAAAGTCCAAACTATACTCTTCTAGAATATGATTTGGGGTTTCATATGATGTTAAAGATTACAATAATATATAAAAAATGTTGGAGAATGGAATGCTAGAAAACTCAGTTACTCAAAATTTCACGTCAAAATACAAGGCTCGCTTCATTTATGGAATGCAATTGATGTGTGATTACTTAATGGAAGTACAAAGGCGACTTATGTAATGGCATTTATAGAGGTTTCAAACAACATACAGTACAAAATTGTCATGGTTTCAAGAGGCAACTGTCCTAAGAGAAATGAAGTCTTAATAGTTACCTATGTTACCCGTCTGATTGGTCACTAAATTATGCTCCTAATGTATGTTAGATATGGTAATATAACAGAATATATAGATTCCCTAGTCGAAGCAGATAAAAATGGAGGGAAGACTTTTTGTCATGGAACAACTTTGAACCCTGGATCATGGGATGCTGCACTTTTAGCTGCCGGAGCTACACTTTCAGCAATGAAGTATATACTCGAAGGACATGCTAAAATTTGTTATGCGCTCGTTAGACCGCCAGGTCATCACGCCCAGCCTAATCAAGCTGACGGCTATTGCTTTCTTAACAATGCTGGTCTTGCTGCTCAATATGCTTTGGATTCAGGTTGCAAAAGGGTTGTAATTATTGATATTGATGTTCATTTTGGTAATGGGACTACAGAGGGGTTTTACCGGTCTGATAAAGTTCTTACCATTTCGCTTCATATGAATCATGGTTCATGGGGATCATCTCATCCTCAAAATGGGGGTATTGATGAGCTAGGTGAAGGAGCAGGATTTGGGTATAATTTGAATATACCTTTACCTAACGGGACAGGGGATAAGGGATATAAATATGCAATGACCGAGGTGGTTGCTCCTGCTGTTAAAAAGTTTGAGCCTGATATGATGGTTTTTGTTGTTGGCCAAGATTCAAGTGCTGTAAGTTAATATTTTATTCTAGCATCAGTGATGGACCAATTCTGCAATTTTTAGCGAAGGGGCCATTACCACTCATTCGTTTTTTATTTGCCAGTTCGGTAGTCTATTTGTAAAAGATATTGTCTTTGTTGCAGTTTGATCCGAATGGGAGACAGTGCTTGACAATGGAGGGTTATAGAGACATGGGGCAGATAATAAGAAATTTAGCCGACACTCATAGCAATGGGCGAATCTTAATTGTGCAGGAAGGTGGATATCACGTCACATACTCCGCGTATTGTCTTCATGCAACTCTTGAAGGCCTGCTTAATGTTTCACAACCTCTGTTACCTGATCCCATTGCCTACTACCCTGAGGATGACACATTTGCTGTTAAATCAATTGATTCAATTAAAAAACACCATGCACGTGTCGTACGCTTTTTAAAAGAAGACATGAGCTAAGTGTCTGCGCTGCAAATATTTGGTATTAAATTCTTGAACCAGCTGTTTTCACATCTATTTAACAAAGCTTGTGCTTTCATGTCGATCACAACCATTGGTTGTAATAAAATTGTTTTTTTTTTCCTCATACCATGTTGCTTTTTTTGTTTGTAGCCTGATTCTTTATTTAGTATCAGAAATTTTTATAGAACTTTAAGCAAGGTTAGCCCTCTTTATAGTCATGAACATTGTAAGGCTAAAAGATGTATGGTCTTACTCAGATGACACACCGGGAAACAAGTTAATTGAGTGAGATGCTGATAAGTCCATGTGCAAGTTCTAAGTTCAAGTATTCAGGTAACTCAACTGAAAATGTTGCAATACAATTGACACATAAAGTGTCTATAACATATCAGTTCACTCTCTTTTAAACAATGTAGCAAAAACACAAAGGGCAAACTAATTTGCTATATACCACCACTTAACTACTAAATACATGACAAGCACACCAAGATTCAGCTACATGGACATTGAAGCTCTAAGAAACTAACACAAATTCTCTAAGCAATAAGTTATACGGTAGTCAATTCAACAACGTGCTAATAACAAGCAACACTTGGTTGATCAAGAAGACCAGGCTGGGATCAATGTCGGTCATGGCAGAGCTGCTCTCAACATCTACTCCAAGCCACAGTGGCATTAGTGTATAATATTATGTGGTCCAACAGTTGCGGGATTAGTCGCTAATTGGTTAAAAGATTGTTCGTTGACTGAAATATTCTCATTTGTATCACATCCAGCTGTTGATGCACCAATTTTTGCAGCCGGGTCTAAGAGACTAATAAGGGAGATAAATATTTCCATTCGTGTCACATCCCTGTTAGCCTGTTTACACAATCAAAGGTTTTAAAAAATCGTCGGAAATTTTGAAATTATTAGGTTTGATTGTTGAGAGACATTCGGGAGATACCTCTACAGTAAAGTGTGCCCATATCTTCCCATTACGAGACTGCATCACCCCCTTTAAGATTGTCAATCCCAATCCTTTAACAACATCGGCTATCTCTAAAAAGGAACCTCTTTCTTCACAAAGCATCTGCAACACATAGACACATAAGCGAAATATAAAGAAACTAGAGGTGGCAATTCTAATCCATCTACTTTGACCGAGTAGACATGGGTTATGATTCATATCGTTCAAGTCGATACGAAATACATAGCCAAAGAACGGGTCAAATGGTTATAACAGAATTGAAGCCACCCAAATTGTAAAATAAAATGTAACAATATAATTTTGTAATTAGTGCATCGACCACATATAGGAAAGTTTTTGGGGTCAACCCAACCCGCTTTGACCTTTTACCCAACCCGTTTTGACCTTTTACCCAACCCATTAACCACCGAACCAGCCATCTTGCCATCTCTAACAGAAATATACATATATGATGAAGTGTATGGAAGGTCCAATGCCTTTGTGTGATAAAGTGGCCACCAGCATTGCATACCTCGACAAGCATTTGACGAGGCGAATTAAGATCCTCAACTATAATGGGGCAAACCATTGATTGTGAACCAACTTCGTATGCCCATGTTGCTCCTCCTTCAAAGTTGTCCCTCAACAGCAGCCCACCGTCTTTGCTGACAATCTAAGAGTAAAATAAGTCATAGAAGTGTTTCCTCACATAAATTTCTTGGTTTCCAGCATAGAAACTACAGCTTGACTTTCGATATCAATGAGGCCTTTTAGCTGTAAACTATTCTGGATTTTTTTATGACATTGGCTACTCATATAATATGTAGCCGTTATCTTGCAACAAAATGCAGAGAGGGTGTGACGTAATGGTGTATGGATATTGATTTATACATGTGTGACCATGATTATCTGATACTATCTACAAAAGGTTGTTTCATGAGTTACATTTGAACATCACAACAAATACTTTAAAGGTGCAGATGCAAGCACCCGAATTAGTATTACAACTGATCATCTGAGTTTAGTAAATTAATCAAGACATACACAAGCGTAAACTGAAACAATGAAAATAAAATTGCTAAATCATGAGTCTTACTGGTACTAAAGTTTAACCTAATCTTGTCCTTCAAATTTCCCTATCGTGTTCCTATTACTCCAAACTCTCAACAGAAAGTATATATACTCATTTAGCCTTATTCTCTAATTTTTCAGATTTCATCTCCTCTTTTGGCCCCAGAAAGACCAAATTGCTTCTGTTTATCCCGTTTTCACACTTGTATAAGTTGCATTCTAGAATCAAGGAATCGGCAAATTCTAACGTCTCTAGAATATGCGTGTATCATAACTATGAAAGATCATTATAAGTTTGAAATAAACAAACTGACAAACATCAGATTATGAAACATCAAAGTGAATGGTCTCTTTTACACATGATGTTACTCAGATTAGTCAGTCAACATAAAAACAAAATGGAAACGTATACATATAAATCCATACCTTAGACTCTCCTGTTTGTTTTAACTTGTCTGCATGCTTTGTAACACTTTGCAAGAAAAGCATGTGCTTGATGGTCCGTTCTAGTAAAGCATCGATGCTACACTGGTTTTAACGATAAAAAAAACAGAAAAATGTCATTCTTTTTCCCTAATACGTCGTGCAAACAAGCCTACTCACATGGCCTAGCTAAAGAACGCCTGCTGATAACTTTGCAACTAGGAATTCCTTGGGGTTCTGAAATTGTAGGTGCCGAAAATGGCTTAACAGGTCAAAAGGGTTTGAGTAGAAATGGACTGTTTCTGGTACGTGGGTCGGTCGGGTTGGGCTGACCTGCAAACAGTTTTTATCTTTTTGGTATAAACAAAGAATGTTTAACGATTAATTTTCTTTTTGTGTTGATAAAATTTCAGAGTCCTAAAACATACACATGCAAGCACCCAAGTTAACATATCATAAAACAACTTTGGAGGCTATAAGCATTAGAAAAAAAGGTACACTTGTGCAACTTTCTACCTGTTTCCATTTAGCTAACTTTTCTATTTAACCTGTTAGGTAAAGATCTTAACACAAGTCTAGCCATTTAGTAGTAAATAGGTCATCATTGCCACCTTTGGTATCAAGTTTTTTTCTTGAAATGCTAAAGATAAAATAAAAATAAGAATCTATATACAGGATAAAGCATTTTACCTTGGCACCATTCGGGATGATTTCTCTCAATTCTTTTACACGATCCTGAATCATCTGGCGATCTTTTGGTCTTGGTCTAGGATTTTCTCCAGGTTTAAGTCTCTTGCGGTTTGATTTGCTAGTTTGATCAGCCTTCTTACCATGGGATGCACCACCGCTGTCCTTTCTCAATTTTTCGTTCCAAGAACTGATTTGTGATGAAATGATTGAATTAGTATCCGAACAGTTTCCCCCAGCCTCAAAGATCCCAGATTTAAATGAACAAGAATTTGTTAGCTCTTCGTTTTCCAAAGATTTGGGAACACCAATCAACTCTTTTTGCATCAAATTAATACCCTTGTTAGCCCACATCGATGATGAGCTGTTGGTTTTTGTCAACGATGAACAGGACATATTATCATCTGCAGTCTGTCCCGGAGACAAGTAAACCTTAGTGACGACTGCATCTAAAAGATGGTCACTAGGCGTTGACGTATATATACCACTATCAGATTCTCCTTCGTAAACAGAGAATGGCTCTAAAACCACGCTATCATTCCTGTTTAAATTTAGCGGGTTTGCTTCTACTCCATTATTAACAAAGCTAGTCCTAGTTCCACCAAATAATATGCTTTTAGAATCCATACCCACGATATCAAACAAGTCATCCCTTGCGAAAGGTTTTACACATGCCTCTTCTGATGACACTGACAGAGCTTGAAATAGTTCATTATCTAGATTTTCCTTATCTGCATAATGAAGCACATTGCTAATGCCACCAGTAATCAAGAAATCGCTATTCTAAAAAAGTATACAAAGAATCACCAAGATATGTGTTTTTATTAAGTTCATGGTATCCCGCACCTCTCGGCCAGCTAGTCCAAAAAGTCCAACACAAAACCTGGAGGTGGCAAGACGGGGTAGGTCGGGCAAGGGGTCAAAACAGGATCAGCCACTACAGGTATTCTTTACGCAGGGGTCCAAACAAGTTGATGATCAGGTTGAGACAGACAGTAATTTCCTATCTTATGGCTATTTTGATAATAACTAATGAATTTATTATAGCTATAAAATTAGTAAAGCCAATCCAAGAGGTCACGTGCATAAAGAGTAATTTGGGAAAACTTCAACATGTTGCTGCCGAGTCAAATAATTTTGATTTGACTCGCTAAAGATATAGCATAATCGAATTCAAATCATACATAAGCAAAAGGGTCAAACTGTGCCTATAAAACCTGAGGCTTCATGAGACACCAAAATCTATGACGAACAACATATTGTATTGTTTTTAGTTAATCAAAAGTTTGGAAATTTTACCAACACAGGTACAAGAGAAGTGAGCATCTGGAATAGAAGTTTGGGCAATCTGGGACATCATTTTGTCATTCGCATGATCTCCCAAAAATGCATCTGATAACATATGCTGTTCCATAGATCTTGGAGGATCATAGTTAAATAAACATGAGTCAAAAGCATTTTGTTGCTCTTTTTTGGGATTCTGATTGTACAAACTAGCCCCAGTGATTGATGTAACTCTGGTTATTCCAGTTTGTTGATTGGTTTTGAATAAGGGATTTTGCTTCATAAGAGGAATGACTTTTGCTTGACATTGATCTCCATCAGAGATTACACGTGTTGAACTGAAAGAAGTATGTCCACTACTTCCAGAAGCCTGAGGTGAGTGGCCCTGTTGGTTACAGTCTGTCACTTTAGATTTTCCTGATGAATGAACAGATACAGAATTCATGTGGCAGATGGGTTTACGATGACTAGGACTACTGTCCAAGGTGCCATCGTTTTTCATGAAGTTCTCAGATAATAAGGCACCTGGAACACATCCAAGCTGAGAAATCAAACTCTTCACATCATTCACAAATCCCATATTCTCCATAATCTGCAGACAGTTAAACACAGCAGATTGCATCATTACATGTAAAGTGACGACCCTTTGCATGATACTAAGGTATTAGTAACCTCATATTATACGTAAATACTCACAAGTTGTTATCTGCGAGCATATTACTTATAAAAATGGAAGGTAAACATGCACTTACAATTGAGGATGAACCAAGTTGAACAACCCCATGTGGATATACCGGAATAACTGCTATCATCTGGTGCAAAAGATAGAGAACCATTACAATAGTACAGCAAGATATTACAATTATACCTGAATTATAAGATTGAAAATTAGTTTGCCTGAATGCCAGCTGAGAATTGTGTACAAAGCTCATTTGATACCTGGTAGCACATGGTGTGAATACAGTCGTCAGTTATACATTAAACCAGAAAATAAGTAGTGTCAATATGCCCTCAGATAACTAACTTCTATGCAACTGAAATGGAAGTATGGAACTTACTATTTTTACTACAGAATATAGAAATAATTAAAAGCCGGCTCTCTTAACCCAAAAACTAAAACCTATCTATATCTATACTTCTATACTTCTATATGTGTACTTACTATATAAAGAGGCTATCTCCAATCTAGATTCCGATCTTAATACCAAAACTAAAATCTATCTCATCTTAACTCCAAACCAAAAATTAAGATAAGAATGACAAATCTCAACCATTAGATCATTTTTAATTAAGATAAAGTGGTGTAATCTTGACCATTCATCTCTTTGTAACAACTTTTTAAGAACCTATTAAAAAACCACATTTATGTTAAGTTGAAATATCTTTTATTCTATTTATTTTTTTTATCATCTAACTTCACCGTATTTTCTAAAATCTTGTGTTGTTTAATTCAATATCCATTTTGATATATCTTTACGATTTTCTGTTGTCTCAGTTATAATGGGTTTATTTTATTTTGATTCAAATATTTTATAGTTTAGCATTAATTTGATAAAAAAAAAAGAATAGTCACGGGTATCTGCCGCTGTATTGGCGCGGGTACCATGCTAGTTAACTAAACTTCAGATAATCAGTTCCAAAACACCCTTTAAATCGACAAAGATAAAGTTTATACCTCAGGTGGATGGACATCTAGCATTTTGTTATCTGAGATAATCCACTGATGATTTCTAGTGAATGCAACCCTCCCAACTAATCTGCGAAATATTGTGTTATTTAATCAACATAAAACAAAAAATAAAATCAAAATTTAAACATAGAAACACACCCTTCCCCTAAAAGATTGATGTAGTTTTCTTTCATCATTTTGGTTACAAGCAAGTGAAGTTTGTTTGCAGCTTGAATTCCATGCTCACCAGTAGAATAAATAACAGGTTCGTAATAACATTCTTCCCATATTAGAAGCCTACAATAAAGTAGAAAAACTAATTAGTCTGCAATTATATCCATCCCTGGAGTAGAATAACATTTCAACCAACAAATATAATTGAAGTGTTAACACCAACTTAGATTTTAGTGCATTTATCTTACAAAAGTATCCTATGTCAGAATATATGAATCCAGATATACACATATGAAGTAGCCGTAACCTTGTACTAATGTCCTTGAAAACGTTGGAGTTAAACACTCTGGAGGAAGAATACACACACTAGACCACAACAAACATGCCCTGTCTCCTCACTAACATGGACCAAGACAAAACATAACAATCTAAACATATGGCTTATTTGATTTCGGCTTATATTTCATAAGCCCCAATTTTCCGGCTTATTTTGGGACTTATAAGTTTTTATGTCGTAATAAACTTATATAAGCCCACAAGTCTAAAAGTAAGCCGGGAGACTGAGGCTTATGAAATATAAACCGAAATCAACACAAACACCCCATTAAACTAGCCACCTTGGTTTGACATACTAGGAGATAGTATGAAGCAATGTAAAGGTAAAAGAGTAGACGCGTAAAGGAAAGGAAAACTTACTTAGGGTTTTGGCAGCCAATCTTCCAGAAAATAGCATAAGACCATTGATTGTTAACACCACAAAGGGTTCTAAGAGCTTCTTTTAACAAATAACCCATTGATTGATTCATCTAAAAAAAATATTAAAATAAAAAATGAAAAGCCTAACTAGCCCTGCAAGAACCTCTTCCAGCTTGTTTACTTCTTAACAAATTCCCACCCAAAATCAAAACCCATGTCATTATACACATTTTCAACTGGGGGTTTTGTTACACAAGACCTGTGATGAGTGTTTTCATGTTTGTAAACATGTCAGACTGTTTCAAGTGCTCAAAAGATGTGAGAGAAGATAATTACTAAGGGTGTTTGGTTAGTAGAATTTGATGTAATTTGGTGTAAGTATTTTTTTTTTTTATAAATGAGTGTAATTGTAATTCTTGTAATCTCAATTACATCAATTACATCAATTATATGTTGAAAAGTTTAAATTAAGAAAAAAATCACATATATCTCTATACAAATAATATAATATATATTATTTTCTATAACCCCTCATCAATTTTTTAATTTAATATTATATATATTTGTCTTTTAATTCATATCATTATCTATATATTTTATTATTTTTATACTCAATTATATTATCTTTACTAACCAAACACCTTATATATTTCAACAATTCAAATTATATTTTATCCACATTACAATTCCTTTTATAAATTATAATTACATCAAAAATATTCTGCGAACCAAACGGCCCAGGATTGTTGGGGCATAATGTTTGGGAATTGTAACGTGATGTAATTGTAATTGAAAGAATTGAAATGTATTGGAATTGTAATGTTGTGGAATTGTAATTGATTAAATCTCAACGTAATGTAATTCGAATTTTTTTTAGAAAACTTAAAAAATTAAAATAAAGGATAATATTTAAAATAATAAACAAAATAATAAAAATATAAATAAATTAAAATAAAATAAAATTATTATTTTAATAAATATTATTATTATTGTTATTAAAATAAAATAATAATAATTAATATTATTTTAATATTTCAAAAGTATAATAATAAAAAATACTATTATTGATAAAATATTAAAATAAATAATATTAACAATAATTTAAAAATTGAAATTAAAAAAATTAATATTAAAAAAATAAAATTAAAAAATAAAAATTAATAAAAAATAAAATAAATATTATATAAAATAAACTTAAAAAAAATTTAAAAAAAGAAAAAAATATAAATTAAAAATTAATAAATTTATAAATAATAATATAAAAATAATAGTAATTAATAATAATAATAAAATTATTATTGTTAATTTTTAATATTTTATTATATAATAATAAAAATATATTTTATTTTATTATATTATTTTAATATAATAATAATAACAATAATAATAATAATATAAAAAAACTAATATATAATAAAAATATTAAATATTAATAAAATAATAGTAAAATAATAATAATATTATTATTATTATTATTATTTATAAATAATAATGATAATAAAAATAATAATAACTATTATTGTAGTTATAAATATGATTATTTTAATTATTTTTTATTATAAAATCACTTTAAGTAAAATAATTATTTTTATTATTATTTATTTAGTTATTTAATTACTTATTTATTTGATTTATTTTTATTTATTATATAATATTTTAATTTAAGTTTATTTTTTATTTTTATTTTATTATTATTTTTGTAGGTTTGCTATTTTATAGATATGGTGGTCTAACATGGTGGTAAATGGTGGCTGCCATGGATGAGTTAGAGAGAGAAAGTAGGTTGTGTGTGAAAAGATAAATTGTATTAAAATGATAAAATGACACAAACAACAACCCCTCCTTGGAAGCCTAGGAGGGGTATTTATAGTCTCACACGATAAACTATACGAAGTTACCTAATCTAGTCCCTGCGTGTGTGACTATGATAACTAATGGGAATTCTTAAATGTCGTCACATAAAGTGAATTTCCAACAATCTTCCCCCATGGGACGACGTGTAGAATTCCTTACAATATTTTTCCTAACAAGTACATAGTGATAGGACAAAAACTTCAACGAAGCGTCCAATGCTGATGATGTCTTCTGAGGCCTTTGACTTCAAGTCTTCACTTCAAAACGACTTATCTTTGAAGTAACTTGTAGTAGAAATACTGTAACGGCACGAGCTAAGTAACTCATACACTTCTGGTTAAGGAGAAGCTTCTGAATTAATTTCCCCCTAATTCATGCCACATCTTCTTGATGTAGAAGCTCTTAAATAGCTTCCCCTAAACCGACAATCCTCGTAAGCAAATTCAAAGCTTTCAAAAAAGCTTAGAATGATTAAGCGCACAGCGGAATTTAAAAAACAAACCCCATCATATAACATGATAATATTGCTATAAGGGATTGAAAGTAAGGGGCACACCAAGTAGATCAACAACTTCTTCTCACGCTTGAATAATTCTTCTGAATTTTTCTTCCCCCTGAGAGTTCAAGTTATGCATACTAGAAAGAATCAAGATATTTCTTCCCCCACATAGTTGAAGAAAATAAACCAATCCCAAGTATGAAGCTCAAATACTGAAGTGGACACTTTATCCCATTCATGAAGTTGACATCGTAACACCAGAGTCAATTAAGTCCCGGAAATGCACATATCTTCTTCCGGAGAAGCACCAGAGTCAATTAAGTCCCGGAAGTGCATATCTCTCCATATAGGATAATGATGATGAGTAATTGCAACATCAAAACAATTGAACATCAAATCAGTAGTGTACCGTTTAGAGATTGATAACGCCACGAGTTAAAACACTGATTTTCTCTACGGCTATAACAAATGTCATCCCGGAATGTCTTCAAATCAAAAGAAGGTATGAAGTTCATCACATGTACTCGTTGTGCGTTGAATGTGTCTTCTTCTTCCCCCTTGATGGTTTCGAAACTCGGAACCAGCAATAAATCGTACGCACATATACCTGAAATCTCGTGAGAATAATAAATAAGATGAATTATATATTTTGTGAGACTCAGCTGCTGATCGAAAATATCTACTCATAAACTCTCCATGGCCATCTTTACCAACCCACTTGTAAGCAATTTGAAGTGACCACTGATAGAATGAACCAGATACATCAAACGTGAAGCTGAATAAGAATCCTTCGATCTTGTGATTTAAGCTTGCACAATTGTTGAATGGGGAACGGTGGAGAAATCTCTAAGTACCTAATGCATCACTGAAGAAGTCTATAAGTACGACACCTCTTGAAATTATCCACGTCGAATAAGCGCGTGACACTGAGTACAACAATGTAACCCCTTTAAGTGATAGTTATCCGAGTCATCAACCATCCACCCCGAACCCGGAAACCAGATAAACAAGTCTTCATTCGAAGATTAAGCACAAGCAAGTTATCTTTGAAAGATAAAATAAGTTCACTCCTTCGAAAAATCCGTCTTCATCTTCAAATAATTAATACCCGATCCAAAAAAATCTGTAGTCACTAAAAAATCGCCCATTTTTTCTTGGTCTCGTCTCAAATAAATTCTCGTCACATTTGTCACGTCACTTTATCACGTCACTTGTTGTCTCGTCCCGATGATGACCGAAGTATAACTTAATACACACAAAATTTATACAAAGATACAAATTTTATGTTAAAAAATTGTGTGTATACCCGGCCCATTTGAGAGTCCATGGCCCAAAACACAAAGAATATACTCGGTCCATCAATGATACATATTCATCTTGTCACAAGTTTAGCTTAAATATTTCATTACCTCTTTTCCATTTTAAATTCGCGTAAAACAAAATGGAAATTTCGTTTCATATACGATTGATAGTTGGCCAAACATTGCAATGGTGCACCCACGTGTCAAGTCATAAGCCACACACGTGAAATCAGGGTATATAAAATCTTACCCTAATTTATCTCACACACTTAAACCTAATCATAATTCATTTTCATCAGCCGACACCTTTCTCACCCCCTCAAACTCTCCGCCCCAATCTACACTCTCCCAACAGTAAACTAAGAAACGCCATCCCCCAAAATCATTTAATCTCACCAAATCAAATCTCATCTCATCAAAACTAAAAAGTCACCACTGAATCATCTCCACTTTATACAAAGCATCCAAAAACAACTCTCATATAATCTCATTCAATCAATTCTCAACCCCAATCTCAAATCAGTCATCTGTTCTTCGACCCCCTTCGATATATCAATACACGACCATCAATTAATCCCCATTCAAATTGATATTTCACCATTCGAATCACAGTAGAAATGACATCAAGATCTTGTAACAGAGGTCTCGGGTAGGTGGTTTGATGTATTTGATATTCGTTTTTTTTTTATTGAAACGAGACAAAGAGAGACGATAACATAATTGTTATTCATCTTCTTAAGCTTTCGTATATAAAACTGATGGGTTTTCCCTTCACACAGATTGATGATGATAATTTAAATTTGTAAAACTTTGAGGTTTATTTACAAGTTTAAATTTCTGAGATTTAAGATTTGTTAAATGTTTGAGTATTGTTCAGATTTTTAGAGGGTTAGGTGTCGATGGGATAGGTAGATGTGGTGTTGTGGAGTTAAAAGGTTGGATTAATGTTGGTATGGTCAAGTCAGTCTCGGTACATGTTTACCGAGGAACATGTTGGTTCGGAAAAGCTTCATCCGGAATAATTTCATCCGGAATAATTTCATCCGGAATAATTTCATCCGGAAAAGAATGGTTGGTTTTGTGATGTCTGTTTTGGTTTAGGACAATCTCATCGAGTCGACTGAGTCAACTCGGTAATTACCGAGTTGACTCGGAATCCATGATCTTTTTAACTCTTGTTGTTCTACACGGATAAATCCATACGGATAAGTAGAAACCCATTTGCTCTCATAAATTAAGATTCATGAAGGTGTACCTTTATCTGGATTTGTGGATCTGATTTTTCAAGATCTAGTTTTTTTTTCTTGTTCTTCATATGCCATATACCAGAAAAAAAAATCAAATACACAAGATCTTAACAGTTTGAATCACGAACACTAGCAGATCTAAAAAAATTAAAGTGATAGAACTTTGACCAGATTTGACCTTTGGACTGAGACCCATGAACACCAGGTTTGGGACAGAGATGTTGAGACCATGGACAGATGAACATGACCTAAGAACATAAACATGAACAATCGTGACAAAAGTTAAAAAAAAAATATCAGATCTGACCAAATAAAAATTTTTGACCACCAAAATCGATAACAAAAAAACACGACTATCCAAGGATTGAACCGTAGCTCTGATGCCAAATGTAGGTTTGCTATTTTATAGATCCGGTGGTCTAACATGGTGGTAAATGGTGGTTGCCATGGATGAGTTAGAGAGAGAAAGTAGGTTGTGTGTGAAAGATAAATTGTATTAAAATGATAAAATGACACAAGCAACAACCCCTCCTTGGAAGCCTAGGAGGGGTATTTATAGTCCCACACGATAAACTATACAAAGTTACCTAATCTAGTCCCTGCGTGTGTGACTATGATAACTAATGGGAATTCTTAAATGTCGTCACATAAAGTGAATTTCCAACAATTTTTATTTTTATTATTATTATTATTATTATTATTATTCAATTATTTTTTATACTATTAACATTTATACCGATAATTAAAATTGTAAACAATCTTGAATTACGACGTAATTTAAAACATTTCATCTGATTTGCCATGTAATTTGAATTCCCTCATATTTTGTAATTAGAATGAATACATTACGATTACATTACAAACCAAACAACCTAATTGCAATTCTCTTAATACATTGAAACAAACATGATTACAAAGGAATTCATATTACAATTACATTCAATTACATTACATTACGATGAACCAAACGGAAATGTCTTGTTTAGTTCTGTTACAGTATGTTTTATGTTTTTTTTTTTAATCTTTTATTATTATATAATAAAAGAACTAGATTATTCGAGAATTTTAATGAAAAGTGAAGGTCGTAAAAAAAATAATTGGATCAATTAAATGGCTTGATTGTGACAAATAAGTAAAATCAAGCGATGTGATTGGTCGAAAAAAATCAAATTGAATTCAATATAGTCAAAATTAAAAATTTTAACTGAAGAATTTGATGAAAACATATAAAGATATATGTGTCAAATTTGTGAAAATAAAAACTTAATAAAGGAGGAGGAAATTAATAAAACTTTAGTGATTTAATTTTAAATAAATTAGATGGACTCAACTGTAAACTTATAATTTTTCATATTTTTAATAACTTTATAAAATAAACAAAAGACCCTTTAAACTTTATTCCTTCTAAACTTTATATTTTTAAAATACAAAATATATATAGTATTAAAAAATTAATAAATCGCATGATTATAAGTATTCAAATAAAACACACATTATTATAAATTTCTATTTTAACACTTAACAAAGGCAAACAATGTAATTTATGTAAATTATTATTAACATGAATATAAATATCAAAATGAATGCAGAACCTTGAAACATCGATGTGAGAAGAAAATAAATAGACAAGATTTTACATATTAAAACAACATATATTTTTTCAAGGTCGTTATGTGTTACTCTACACACAATATCCAAAAAAAGATAGCTAACATTTCAGTTAAACAAAGTCAAATCCTTTATGCCACAAATAGTTATACAAAATATCAATTAATATTATCACATAATAAAAAATAATGTAAAGCTCGTGGGTCCATGAGCATCGTAACTATTTATGTATCAACATTTTAGTATTGTTTATACAATAATATTAAGCATTACAAAATCATGAATTTATAAATCATTTACGTGTAAGGTTGATGTAAATGGTTTGTTGATTAATAGTAAGATATAACTATTTAGAACAAAATATCAAAAGTAAAAAGAGTACGAAATTCAAAAAATTAAATTTAAGGTGAGTTTATATTAATTTACACGGTGCACAGTAAAACAACAAAATAATCAAACATATGAACATTACATATTCTTAAAAATATATATAATATACATAAAATCGCAACAACCAAATTATTACTTAATGTATCTTTTATGTTCAACTCTCGTGCGTGCACGGCCATTAAAACTACTTTAATATATTTGTAATTTAAATAGTTAATATAATTGAACCAAATCGTTTAGCACGTCCTTCATAGACCCCGATGATCCTCTCTCGGTGCTCTCAATTGTTTCAGATTTGGTCTTCTTGACGGGTCGAGCTTTTCTGGCAGGTCGAGGACGAGCATCGAGACCGAATACTTCTGTGTGATCATCCACATCAACGCTTTCCGCCCCGTCCCATTTTGGATGTTGTATGAGGATCCTCCACGCGTGTTCGTAAGCGAAATTTTTCCTCTTATACAAAGAACTATATCCGTCCTTCGCAGCTTCCATAACATCCTTGTCATTCATACCACTTTTACGATTTACTCCTTTGTAAATCGCGTTAAACTTTTTAGATTCCGGTGCAACCGACTCAATTTCCCCGTAATCATATTCTTGGTACGAGGCATGCCGGTTGTAGACTCATTGAAATCCGCAAGAATCTGCCCCAAAAACAATCAAGGTTTTGATCATTTTCAATGTCGGCGTTCTCGGACACTCCAACCCAACACTTGCAAAATAGTGTCTCTTCATCACGATTCCAACATACGGTAGTCTGATTCGGAGCTTCCACAAATTGTACGTCATCTTCGTCATCGTCTATAGACAAATCAACGGATTTTGATTTTTTGACATTATTTATTTCTTTCAACGAGCTTCTTTTGATGGGGGCTGTGATTCGGGTACTTTGAATTGTGTTTCCGACACTTGTTGTTAACTTTGGTGATTTTAGAATTGGTTGTTAAATTGTGCGTTTTGTAACGGAAGTTGTTGTTATTGTTGTTGGAAAATTTGTTCGGGTGTCATTTAGGAAAAATAGGTTTGAGCAAAAGGAGGATACAGGACTTGGGAGCCGGATGGAAATTGTAAGTCGGATGGAAATTGTAAGCAGGATGGAAATTGGGAGGCGGATGGCAATTGGGAGGCGGATGGCAATTGGGAAGAAGATGAAATAGAGTTTTGTGTTGGTCCCTTTTAAGTCAATAATACTTATCAACCTTAAGTATTATCTCGTATCATGGATTCAAGTGAGTTTTTTTAACAAAGTAATAACAATACGAATAAGTAAAACAACAATACCAAAATACTTTGCAACGTATAGAGATTTATTAAAAACTTAATAAAGAATCTATGACACAATTTGTTTGCGGAATAACAAAGTGGTTGAATGATAGTATTTGGGTGATCTCCTCTACTTAATGTTGGAATTTAAGAACCCTAATGTATCTAGCATACATGCATCATGAGTAAACGCAGCGGATAGGATCAAACAACTATGCACATAATGAATTAACATAAAGATCTAGAATGCATACCTTTTTCTAGAATTCAATAAAGATGTAGATCAAGAGATTGTGCCACCTCAATCGTGAATATATTAAAGCTTTGAATCGTTAAACCATTGTTTGTGTGTTATGTGTTAGTTTTTCTAGAATTCAATAAAGATGTAGATCAAAATATTGTGCCACCTCAATCGTGAATATATTAAAGCTTTGAATCGTTAAACCATTGTTTGTGTGTTATGTGTTAGTTTATGCATAATACTTAGTTTGCATTCACACAAAGTTTCTCTTGTGTTAGTTTGGATTTATCCTTGCTAATACTTGTAACACCTCATTTTGGTAAATGGAATATCATAGGATAATTATGGCGTGTCATCAAAGCATGCAAGGTAAATGTCTAAAAACATTATATGACCATGAATGGAAATACCATAAACAAACATCGGTAGTCCAAGTATAAGCTCACACACATGAATATAAGTACTGAAATGGAAAAGGACTAAACAATGTCTTAAGAAATAAAGTAATGTAATGTGTGGAAATGCATAAGTAATGAAGGCTAGATAGCTTCCATCCATATGCACGTACTCTCAAGTCCTAGTTGCGTCCCTAAGTACCTGCCGTTTGGGAACATGAAAGGAAAACGCCTGAGCATAACGCCCAGTGAACGGATATACAAGCATAGAATGAAATGACATAAGCATAATAAGACTAATAGCATCGGAAATGTATAAGTCCTAGATAACCTGGAACATGTTCATAAAACTGGTTTTATAGTTTGAAAAGACTTATGTTTTTATATGAAAAACTGTATTAGTTAGCCAATAGCCTATATAGGTCATGAGGTTCCACCGTGCATGAATACTTGGAGGGGAGACCTAATCATGCAATTAGAGGGGTTGCCTCTAATTAATTAGTCTAGGTAGGAGGGATCAACTCCTTGTGAAGGATGCAAGGCACACACCACATTCACCATGAAAATCCTGTAAAACATGTAAGTAGGATGCACCCATACGCCCCAAATGATAATATAAATATAAGGCCAAAACTGTAAAGGGACGTCACGAGCAATCACTTCGCCGTGGGGAAGTCATAACACTAGTGCCTCTAGTGTTATGGTTATGGTACCTCCATAACTAGGTGACACTGGTCATGCATGTATATAGCTTAGGCATTTAAAACTAACATAAGCAGATCAAAACATATAAAACAATACTTGGGAAAATAGTTGGCTGTAAACGGTGAATTCTAGTAAGGAAAGAATGTCCATACTGAAGGACGGAAAATCCGTACCTTGTGTCTAATGAAAGGATGAAAAGTACTACTCCGACCTCACTAAATCTACATAAAATAAGGGACATGTATGAGTTGTCTGATTACTGAGTACGTTACTGGATATAGCATGTTCTTAACTTGTTTTATATGTTCTTGTTTTATTTTACTGTTTTAAATGATATATTATTCATGTATTTCATGTCTTCTGATTATGTATTATCTTGTATTCTTGTATTATTATACTTGTTGTGTAATAATAAGTAACTTCCTAAAAATAACAGGTTTCCAAAAATAGAAAGTTTCCAAATATAGAAAGTTTCCAAAAATAGATCAGTTTCTAAAAATAGAAAGTTTCTAAAAATAGTAAGTTTCCTGAAATAGAAAGTTTCCATAATTAGAAATAAGTTGGATTAATAAGCTAAAAATATAAACTAGTGTTTACTGGTTAAAAGTCATAAGTCATGTAATTAATAGTAAGGTTTATTAATTAAATACTATAGGTTATAACTGATTATTAATTAATAATGATAGTACATGTTTTATTAATTAATAATATACCATGGTTAATTAATAAACTATAAGTTATACAAATTTAATTAAGTCATGGTTTAATTAAATTAAG
Source organism: Glebionis coronaria (assembly GCA_025667525.1). Classification (NCBI taxonomy): domain Eukaryota; kingdom Viridiplantae; phylum Streptophyta; class Magnoliopsida; order Asterales; family Asteraceae; genus Glebionis; species Glebionis coronaria. The sequence continues at coordinate 531,580 of JANFOE010000625.1, read as the reverse complement.
TCTAATAAAATACTTAGGTTAACATGTATTATTAATTTTAATTAATAAACCTAAGTCATGAATTATTAATTAATTATTAGTCCATGTTTTAATAATTAATTAATAAACTATAGTCTAAAATAAATGACAAAAATACTTAGGCTAAAACATGTATTGTTTATAAAAATAATATAACCTAATTCCATGCTTAAATTAAATTAATTATTAATCATGTTTAATTAATTTAATTATTCTTGAAAAAAATAACTTGCAAATAAATCCCGAGACAAAAACCAAAACCCGAATCACCAACCACCACCCACAAACGCGGCTGCGGTGGCGGCTGGTGGCTGCGCTGCCAGCAGCGGCGGCTGCAGCCGCTGCTGCGTCGTGGCTACCCACTGTCCGAAAAAGGTTCCCACCGGCTAGGCCGGTGGTTCCCCCTGCTGCGTCGCCTGTTCCCACTGTTCGAGTCATACAACCACCGGCTGAGGCCGGTGGTGCCTGTTGTTGGACCGAAACCCACACCGAGCCCTATAATGGGTCTCGGTTGTGGCCACACGAAGAACACTGGGAGTCGTAAGACTCTCGGTTGGCTGCCGAACCAAACCACAAACCAAACGAATCCTTTTCCATGTTTCATTTTAATTATTAACATGTTTTTATCACTTATTTTTAAAGATATATCATAATAACATAATTAAAATAAAGAATTAAAGATCAAGGTTTAATGTTTTACCCCAATGCGTGCTTGAAAAGAACACAAACACGAACACAATTACCAATAAATCAACGATCCAAAAACAACAACGAATCTCCTTTTTTTCTTTGATGTTTGTCGCGGCTATGAGTCACCAAGGAGAGCTAGGGTTTTAATTTTTCTTGTAAAAATATGTAAATGGTTTTCCTGTGTTTTCTTTTTACCATTTAGTTAAAAAAAATCAAAGTGTGGTTGGCCCCTTCCTTCCCCTTGTCCGCGGCTACCACAAGGCCCAAAGGCATACCGTGCATTTTTTCATGTTTAAGTAATTTACGTGTTCGTTCGTTTTAATTATTCGTCCTAGTTCGTGCTTGATGTTCGTGTTAAATATACTTCGTATATATATCGTGTTCTAATAGTCATGTTATAATTATTATACGTAATAATTATCGTGTTTATAAATGCTCGTGATCATATGTTCGTGATTATAATTATTATACTTAATAATTATCAAGTATTATTACGCACTTAATAATTATCATGTAGTAATACGTACTTAGTTTCTGAGTTTAATGTTCGTGACACGTGTACATAACATAAATGGTAAGTTTTAATTGGTTCGTATGTTTACGTAGTGTACTGTTCATGGTATTCATACGCGGGTTTTAAAACTCTTCCCCCCTAAAAAGAATAATTCGTCCCCGAATTATAGATAACGTATGCTGAAAGAGGAACATACCCGAATCAAAACTTGAAATGAGGGTAAGAAGTCCGGATGTACTCCTCCATCTCCCAAGTGGCTTCCCGCTCGGTATGGTCTCTCCAAAGGATTTTGACGAATTGAATCGTCTTCTTCCTCATGACTCGTTCCCGACGATCAAGAACTCGTTCGGGTTCCTCAATGAAGGTAAGATCTTCACGAATCTGTTCAAGTGGATAATGAACCATGTGAAGGGGATGATAATTGTACCCTCTGAGTAAGGACACATGAAAGACATTATGAACGTGTGAAAGCTGCGGAGGTAACGCTAAACGATACGATACTTTACCGACTCGCTCGATGATATCAAACGGTCTGATGAATCGAGGAATGAGTTTTCCTTTGATTCCAAAGCGTCTAACACCACGTGCCGGTGATACCTTAAGAAAAAGATGATCTCCTACGTTGAAATGCAAATCCCTACGATGCTTGTCGGCATAACTCTTTTGATGCGCACGAGCTTCTTGCAGTTTCGCCTTAGCTACAGTGACTCTCTCGTTTGTCATCTCTATCATCTCTGGTCCTTCAAGTGTTCACTCACCAACCTGATCCCAGTAGATTGGGGGGCGACATTTTCTACCATACAACATCTCAAACGGCGCACACTTGATATTGGCGTGCCAACTGTTGTTGTATGCAAATTCTACCAAACAGATGTAGTCGTCCCAACTTCCTGTCCATTCTAAAGCACACGCTCGAAGCATGTCCTCTAATGTCTGAATGGTACGCTCCGACTGTCCATCTGTCTGAGGATGAAAAGCCGTGCTAAGCTTAAGTCTGGTGCCCCAAGCTTTCAGCAGACTTCTCCAAAATCGTGAAGTAAACCGAGGATCTTTGTCCGAGGCTACTGGATGGAGCACCATGAAGTCTCATGATCTCCTTCGGATATAAGTCAGCGAGTTTGCTAACCGCATCATCCTTTTGGATCGGTAAGAAATGAGCTGACTTGGTAAGTCGGTCAACGATAACCCAAATGGCATCATTCTTCCTCTTGGTCTGCGGAAGTCCGGTGACAAAATCCATGGTGATCTTGTCCCACTTCCACTCTGGAATGTCTAATGGTTGTAGTAGACCACTAGATCGTTGATGCTCGATCTTAACCTGCTGGCAGGTAAGACATTTGGAGACATAGGTAGCAACATCATGCTTCATACCACTCCACCAGAAATATTGTTTGATGTCGTGGTACATCTTGGTGGAACCAGGATGAATGGAGAATGGGGAGCTATGATTTTCAGCCAATAACGCCTCCCTAAGTGTAATATCATCAGGCACACAAAGTCTAGTACCCTGACATAAGATACCGTCATCATCTAACGAAACTCCGTCTGCTGCTCCAAGTTCTGAAAAATTGCCCAGATTTCACCATCATCCTTCTGAGCTTCCTTGATCCTAGAGAGTAAGTCAGGCTCCACTATAAGATTAGCTCAGTAGCCATGTTGTCCACGTACCATGATCTCAATATCCAGTCGCTCCAAGTCTCGTATAATCTCTTCCTTTATCTTAATGTCGTTGATCATACCCGACTTCCTACTAAGAGAATCTGCCACTACATTCGCCCTGCCGGGATGATACTGCAGATTAATGTCATAATCCTTCAACAGCTCTAACCACCTTCTCTGCCTCATGTTTAGTTCACGCTGAGTGAAGATGTATTTCAGGCTCTTGTGATCTGTTAAGATACCACATGATTCGCCATACAAGTAATGCCTCCAAATCTTCAGTGCAAACACAACAGCCGCAAGTTCTAAGTCATGCGTAAAATAGTTCTCCTTATAAGGCTTAAGCTGCCGTGATGCGTAAGCAATCACTTTCCCATGTTACGTGAGAACACAGCCAAGGCCCTTCCCTGAAGCATCACTATAGATCTGAAATCCACCTGTACCAGATGGGAGAGTAAGAATAGGTGCAGATACCAGCCTCTGCTTTAGGTCTTCAAAGATATTCTCTCTTTCTTCAGTCCAGACAAATTTATCCCCTTTTTCGCATCAGTTAGGTCAATAGTAGTGCTAATCGAGAAAGTTCTTTACGAACCTACGGTAGTAACCAGCTAAGCCTAGAAAGCTGCGAATCTCTGTTGCTGACGTCGGTCTTGGCCACTTGGTAATAGCCTCAACCTTCGTAGGATCCATGGTTATTCCCTATACGGACACTATGTGGCCTAGAAACGCCACCTTACTCAACCAGAATTCGCATTTGGAGAACTTGGCATACATCTGCTTCTGGCGAAGTATATGTAATACTGTACGAAGATGGTCTTCGTGTTCTTCCTTTGACTTAGAGAAAATCAGAATATCGTCAATGAAGATAATGACGAACTTGTCCAAAAACTCATGGAAGATAACGGTTCATCAAGTCCATGAAAACTACTGGAGCATTGGTAAGGCCAAATGGCATGACTACAAATTCATAGTGTCCATCTCGTATACGAAAAGCAGTTTTGGCGATGTCCTGCTCTTTCACCCGTAATTGATGATAGCACGACCTTAGATGGATCTTGGAGAAATGTTTGGCCCCTTGGGGTTACTTAAACAGACCATCAATGCGTGGCAAAGGATATCGATTTCTAATGGTGATCTTATTAAGCTCACGATAATCAATGCAGAGACGCATACTTCCGTCCTTCTTCTTCACGAACAGAACCGGTGCACCCCAAGGAGATGCACTAGGGCGGATGAAGCCTTGTTCTAAAAGTTCTTGTAGTTGCTCCTTTAACTCCTTAAGCTCTATTGGAGCCATGCGATAAGTAGCCTTGGAAATTGGCTCAGCTCCTGGGATGAGCTCAATATTAAACTCTACCTCACGAGCAGGAGGTATGCCCGGAAGTTCTTCAAGAAACACGTCGGGAAATTCTGACATGATAGGCTGATTATAGATGGATGGAGATTCAGCCTCCATATCATGAACAGTAGCTAAGTAGCCCTCGCAACCATGTGACAGTAATGCACGTGCTTGTAAGGTTGAAATTATTTGTACAGACCTTCCTGGTATAAAACCGTTGTGAATGTACTCTGGTGAGTTTACATCACTGAAGATGACCCGATATGAATGGCAATATATGGTGGTGTGGTGTTTGGATAGCCAGTCCATGCCTAATATCATGTCGAAATCGCACATGTCCAATGGAAGTGCGTCAACTGGACGAATTTTGTCGTCAAACTCAAGGGGAAGACCCTTGTACCCATGTGTGATGTGTACAAAGTCTCTTAAGGGCGTGGAAATGTTTAAGACATTTTCTAATGGCTTAGGGGATATCCTAACACGCTTGGCATAAATAGTGGATATGACCGAATGAGTAGCACCTGTGTAAAATAAAACGCATGCAGCTTGACCATACATATACAAGATTCCAGTGCTGGTACCTGTTGACTTGTTGTCCTGGTCACGCGAGGTTGTGTACACACGTCCGGTAGTCGGAGGTGGCTTGGAGTCGGCATGTCCAGAAGTGCCCTCAATCTCACCCTTACGGCAGTCCTTCATGCGATGGCCTGGCTGGCCACACTTGAAGCAAGCATCGCTATCACGGCGACACGACCCTGGGTGTTTGCGGTTGCACGTAGTGCAGAGAGGGTGAGTATACTCTCCAACAGGTGCCCTAGCTGGCTGGGAGCCTGTTTCAGAAAAGTATACGTGAGACATGATTATTGGGTACAAACTAGACAATGCAAAAACACATAAGACGTAATACCAGATGTAGTTGCACGGTTAGGTTGTGAACCTCTGCAGTCCTGCTCCCGTCCTAGGGGTGAGCAAAAAAACCCAAAAACCAAAACCGAAAAAACCGAACCGAAAAAACCGACTGAATATAAAAATCGATGGTTCGGTTTTTACGTTTTCAAAAACCTAAAAGTTTCGGTTCGGTTTCGGTTTTCATCCAAAAACCGAACCGTAAAACCGACCGAACCGAACCGTTCTATTATATAAAAATAAAAATAAAAATATAATATATAAATAAGTAATATATAAAAATTATATAAAATATTCATTTTTAAGGGAAATAGAACTAATATATTTATCTTATTGTTTATACGCGTGTTTTATATGTACATGTGCTTACTTCACAATATATCATTACATATGTGATGATAATAATTTATATATATGTTTACTTACAATGTGTGTTTATCTTATTAATATGTGTATAGTTATAGAAATTTGAGATAAACATTATTATGCTTAGATTGTAAAAAAACTAAAGAAAAAAAACTATTTTTTCACGCAAAACAAGTTTTTTAATCTAAATATGACGTACCCAAATATAAACGGCTTTAAAAACCGAAAAAAACCGCCAAACCGAACCGAAACCGATTACAACCCGAAAAAACTGAACCGCCCAAAACCGAACGGTTTCGGTTTTTGGTTTTTTAAAAACCGAATATGTCGGTTCGCTTTCGGTTTTAGCAAAAAACCGACCCAAACTGAACCGTGCACACCCCTATCTCGTCCGTTGCCATTATTCTTGGTAGTAGATGCTGAAGTGTCAGAATTATGAATCATAAAACACATAACATATGAAATGAGTAAGTTTAGGGACCTGCTGCTGTTGGAGTTATTGGCGTTGTTACGGTAATTGTCATTACCGCCACGCCTATCCGAAGCAGAACGATCGTGGGTCTGACCGTTACCCTTGTGCTGACTCTGCTGCTGAGCGGCCGGTTGGGACCGGTCCCCAGTCTTCTGCCTGAAAGATGAAATTGTATAGAGAAAGATAAATATTTGGATAGTACTGAATCAAATGAAATGATCATCGTTGATGATGAAATATACCTCTTGTCGGGTCTTTCTGCCTCTCCAAACTCATCCCTCTCTTGCAGCATCTCCAATGCACCTGCCACTTGTGCCACCGTATTAAAGGTAGCACACACCAACTTATTGGCGACAGATGTGCGAAGAGCCCAACGAAAGTGATATGCTTGCTCCTCTGTAGTCCCGGCTGCTGCGTCAAGGAATCCAACCAGTCGAAGAAACCTCTGCATGAACTCATTGCTGTTTTTCCCAGATCTCTGCCTAATACCATGATACACTCTCTTGAGCTTATCCTACTCAGCTTTCGGGAAGAACTGTCCCATAACCAACTCCTTAAACTGTAACACCCCCAAATTTTTACAATTCAATACAGCGGAAGACTCGTTGGTGTTACGGGATAGCACATTACTCACATCATAGACAACGCTTAAAAATCGCGTCGTTTAATAATAAAGCATTTCCATTCATAAATATCAAATTTACATAGGTCCCAAGTCATAGTCATTTCATACAATTTTACAAAATATTTGAATGGAAATTGTTATTTAAGTGCGGGCCATGAATTCTTGTTGTCTTCCTGAGAATTACCTTCAAGTACTTGAGATAAAACATGTTAAAAGAAAAGGTCAGCGATAACGCCGAGTGAATTCATAGAGTTTAATAAATACCATCAATATAACATCGGTATAAAATTATTACCAAAAATCATTTTGTACAAATCATTGTAATAGGCCATAAAATAGGCAAAGTCATTTTATACAAATCCTTATCAAAATCATAATATAGGCTTTCGCCTTCAAAATCATTATACGAACCATATACAATACGTTTTATAACGTTGTATAGATTAAATAAAAACCGTTATATGAATATGGTCATATAAAACCAAAACACGAACATAATATCAATGATAAGACCCTGTATTGCTATTCAGGCAATATATCGTAATTCAATGCATAAAGCAGTATTTCGTTAATTGGATTATTATAAGCCGCATGACATTGTTACCTTACTACAACAAACAACGGGTAGCTAGCCCGAAACTTATTTGCCCATCTAAATTAGCGTGTCGTCACAATAATCACGCTTGTGTAAATCTTCTCATACATAAATTCGCTTACCAATCAATGTGGCACGACGGGGATCAACCGTCAAGGCGCGAACTGGGGTGATCGTCCCTAAATAGTACTATTATATGCATAAGCGTCTACCAAATCCCGGTAGTTCACAATTTATGCTAATGGGACTTTTAGTGACATAACCTGACTTTAATAATCCATTTCATTTCATCTGTCGGGTCATAAAATCATTCATCGGGTCATACAATCATTCGGGTCCAAATCAATAAACAAGCAATCGGGACAAATGGTGTCCTATTTTAGTAAAACTAACATGTTATCTCCCTCGCGGGTTTACAAAACATCTCATAAAAATATTTAAAAGAGTGCGAGGCTATGAACTCACGTTGATGTGGGAAAGCGGGTTATCGGCAATTCGGATATACGGTACGTGCTTCAATCACGGAAACCTAGACAAATAATAATCGTCTTAGACTCTTGTCCAATGACTTTATAAAAATAACAATTATGTATACATATGATGATTTTATATACATGTGATGATCAAGTGGGTTTATACATTCTCATTTACTCATTTTAATGTTATGTATTGGTAACTTTCTAGACTAGTTATACTTAGTTTAACTTGTTTATATTTTGAGGCCCAATAGGCCCATTACAAGCCCAATACTTTTCATTAGCCCAATTATACCTTAATATCAGTATTATACTTTACATGTTGGGCCCAAGTGGGTTAAGCCCAATAAGTAAGTTTATAAGTGTTTTATCAACTAGTCGGGTTTATAGTCCAATAAGGCTACTTTGGCCCGTTAATGTCCGTATGTTATATAGTTCGGGTTTTATCGGTTTTTACTTGTTATGTAAGTTCATATATCAGTATGTGAGTTTATAAAAGTTTACATTAGACGGGTTCGACCGTCTAAGTTTTATTTGACAAAAACGTTAATCTTTCGGTTTTAGCCGAAAAGACGTAAAACTTAGATATATAGTTTTATAACTTATAAAACTTACCAAACTACCCTTTTTATAAAATGTCCATTTATTTATCCTTATACATATTTATATAAATGTAATATATAAGTTAGTGGGTTTTAATTCATATTTTATACTATATTTATTTGAGTGCTTATATAATAATATTAAACATTAATTTAACAAAATTAGTCCTAAAAATCAAGTTTACTAAAATGATCATATCTAGAGTTCTACATGGAGATAGAACCCCAAATTTTTATCACAGAAACTACATGATATGTGCTCCATTTTATTCCTTTATAGATACTGATGAATCAACTTCTAAGTATTTTATAAAATTCGTCCAAAACAGTGTACTCAGATTTGCACTCTAAACTTGTTTTGATCATATCTCACTCATTTTTATGATTCCATTGTATGGCCAACTCTCACATGTGTACAAGACTCATAGCTTACTGTATATTAATTTATCCAAGCCATTTATCAGTTTATCATAAGATTCTTTACTGTTTTATACAGCCTCTTAATTTAGCCATGATTTTAACATCCTTTTATGTAGCTTTCAATCATTTTAATCAAATCTATCAACACCAAATCCCCACATAATGTTTTGATAATCATTCATCATCATATACATATACATAATTGAAGAAAATACAAGATTACATATTCAAAATAACAAGATGATAGGAAGAATAATCCTTATACCAACAAAGTGATGAAATGATGAGTTTTTGATGAACAAGGTTGGTTCCTTATTACCAAACCTTAAATTTGGCAAATGAACTCCTTGAGATCTTCATATGCATGGATATCTTCTTGAAATCAGCCCTTGATCTCCATGTAAACTCCTTTCTAGTTGTTATAACCACCTTCAATCTTCATCTTTTCAATGGGTTTTCATCATATGTAAATTATACATATGATTTATGGTTTATTTTTGATCAAATGGTGGTGTTTTTGGGTGGATATGGGACTTTCAACATTGGAGAGAAGAGAGAGTTGTGAAGATTTTGCTAGTTTGCATGTTAGAAATGAGAAAATGGTTTTAAGTAAGTGGTTTTGATGGTTTGGAAGGCTAGGAGGACAAGTGTCCTCTTAGCTTGTGTAAACTTGACACCAAATGTGGTGTTATATCTTGTCTTTGCCACACATAGTGGGGGTGGGACAAGTGTCCCACTTGTCTCATCTCCACTAATTTACGGGTATTCCTCGATTCTAGTTTCCTCGATTTGCGTGCCCTCGGGTCGTTTTATGAAAAACGTTTTTATAAATTATGAATCAACGGCACAAAACGAATCTAATAAAAACTGTCTCATAAAAAACGGAGTTCAAAAACGTAAATACGTAAACCTAGGGTTTCCGGTTTAGTCGTTAAGGACGTTAAATTATTCACGTAAACTCTAATTTCTTCTCGTAAATTTGTGAGTTTATGAACTAACTCAAATTTATAATCCCAAAATAATATTCACGGATAAATTTATTTCCTGAAGTGTCGGACTATCACCAAAATGGTGTATGTAAACGTAAGCACGTAACGTAGAATCCTCCGGTTTAGACGTAGTCGATGCTACTTCAAGACGTAAATCCAAATTTCTTCCCAAAAATAAGTGAGTTCATAATATAACATTAAAATAATGTTTATAAATAATATTTGAGAATAAAATATCAACCATAAATTGACGGATTGTCACAGCATTTACCCCTAAACAGGATCTTTGTCCTCAAAGATCATCTTATCTTACTACTCACTTCTTGTAGAGTTAAAGTCATGTGGGTATTTCCTCCACATCCGATCTTTTCTCATAAGTGTAATCCATTACAATATGCGAGTTTTATCAAACATAACTACGGGAATAAGATCAGGCTTATTGTTGACTTACTTTCTCTATCCATGATGTTCACGGGTTTTTGATGAATGCAACTTTTCGCCGATCTAAACTTCATTAAGGAATAGTCAGATTTTCACTTGATTGGCATTTTATCAAGTTCGATATACGAAACATAATTCACGCAGCTCTTGAAGTCCTAGGGTAGATCCAGCTTATATGCCTTTCAAACCAATCTTTTACATCATCTCATTGGTCCCATACAACGGGGACTTATATCCCATGATCTTTCAGATCATCCATTCATCTTTCCATGGTGAAATTTTTTGGCATAACTTCGCTACCCATCCGGCACTTCAAGATCTACACTTCATATTCACATAACCTCCTGCCCACTACCGGCAATCAATAATCAGATCCTAATTTCAACAATCATTTCAGGTCTCGTGGGTCGGGTATTTTGTAAGGTTAGGTTTGGTTATCATAGGAAACCTTAAACCTAAAAGACATGTCCAACTCACAATGGGTGTATGTCGGGTGTCTTCATCCCAACTCCTGCTTACAGATGCTCTAATATATATCCTCACAAGATTCGATCTTGATCCTAATACGATAATTATCAATGATAATCTCTCCAAAGGAAAACGATTTTACAGTTTATTACCAAAGGTCAATCATTCAAACATAGAACATCAGTTATAGTATTTTGTATCGTTACTTTACCTCGTCCCTTCGATTGGGGTGGTACACAGTACTCTCATCAAGATTCGTTCTCAATGAATTCTGAGCAAATCTCTAGAAATTCGATGCGAAGCGAGGATCTTGATAGAGATGATCGATACAGGCACACCATGTTTACACAACTCCTTTAAATACAAAAGAGTCAATTTCTTCATCAAGAATCTATCATTAACAGGAATGATATTAGCAGATTTGGTTAGTCTGTCGACGATGACCCAAATCGAATCAAATTCAGATGATGACCTTTGCAATAGCTAGACGTTTACTAATGTATGAGGCGATGTATGCCTTCATAATTTTCCATCAGTACAACTTCTTTAGATAAGGATACATTAGATCAGGATTGACGTAAATAGAATACTTAGACTTACAAGATTCCAACATAACTTTATCTCACAATCCTCCATATTTAGACAATCACTAGTGGCCTTTTAATCATTTAGGCTCCATCGGCTCTTATTACTAATGGTTCATATTAGTCGCGAACCACTTTTTATTATCTATATTATCCTTTTTACAATCATTGTTTATTTTTATATTGCTCGACTATTTATTTTGCACATTCATTATTAAGGAACATGTCCTAATTGGTTCTTTATCCTTTTCTACATAATGTGTCAGTAATTATATTCACCTTCCGCGATGAAATAAATATCATGACCGTATTTATTCAGAAATTATTCCTTCATATTTTCTAAGTTTTAGTTTCGTCTCAGTTATTGTTTTTATCAGTTTTGCTCAGTCCGACGTCTAAAGCGTTGATAATTATTACAAGTAATTAAATAGTAAATATTTAATTTTATGAAATGTAAATGTAAAAGTTTTAAATTTTCTCAGTTCGTCTAATTATAGAAAAATGTTCAAAATAAATTTGAATTTAGTTAACACGATTTTTGTTGATTTATTGAAAATAACTAATAAGATTCGTAAATGTTCGAAAAGTTCTTTGTTTACACTTTGGTCAAAATTTTCTTAGTTGAAAAGCAAAATTTGTCGCTTCAAATTTCAAGTCATGTTTTAAAAGTTTTCCTCAATCCCCCTTAGGTTGTCTTGAGGTATACACAAATATTTACCCCTAAACAGGAGTTTAGTTAAATGATTTGTGTATAAGGAAATAATCCCTTAAAAATCCTTTGTTCAAACATTTGTCAGAACATATTTCCATTTTCTATTAATCACACGGTCAAATAATATAAAGGATTAAGTCTTTCATCACATGTTAAATATTCAAGGTACAAATTTTCACTACTCGGCCGACTCAGGGCATTCTACAGATAATTATTAACTCATTCTTATTCTTATAAATAAACAAATGGTCCTTAATGATCACAAGCATGGATTTATCAATTTACAACCTACACACGTGATTCGCCAAATTTATGGATGCTACATGTGTATTAGTCAATCCAAACGACATAACATGAAACTCATAATGTTTATTACAAGTTATGGATGTAGTGATTGGAATAGATAATCTTTTTCGCGGATGCGAAGTTGATGATAACCATGCCGTGAATCAAATCTTCAAAACATACGCTAGAACCTCGTAAATTATCGAACAAATCTATCATCCTGGGTAGTGGATATAGATTTTTAATCGTCAATTTACCTAGTTCACGGTAATCAATAAATATAAGAAATAATAACACCATAGCTCTTCATGATGACGAGCTTGGTAGAATAAAATCTTTCTCCGACAACTCTCTCAGTTGTACGGTAATTCTTTTAATTCAGATGGTGCTGACGTACAGTGCACATGCCACAAGTGCAGCACCGGGAATATAATCAATACCAAATTCAACTTGCCTTAATGGCGAAAGTCTAGGTAATTCACCAGCAAATACCTCCTAAAGTTTCAGATAAAAACATCTTTTAATAAATTCATATTAGGTTCTTTCTAAATTATAATATATATGACTAATTCACAACCATTCACGGTATAATTTCAAGTCTAAATGCAGGATATGGTCATCCATCAAGAATTATTGAGATTACTTTTGATAATCAACATCTTATCTTTTAGGGAATTTCTACTCGGGTTCCCATCAATTAAGACACTGTCGTCATGTCATAATCAATCAATCCATTCTACTGGCACTATCAACTTTTTCAGTTTTATTGCCGTCGATAAGATGTGAACTTCTCAAAAGACTAATAATAACTCATAATTCTTCACAGATTCAAGGATATCTGGAGACATAACTAACCTTAAAAGAGTAAGGTCAACGCATAATCTACGCGAGAGAATTTCAAAATCAGATACAGATGAAAACATTAACGAATATGAATATATCCCATGTTTCTAATTTGAGTACGCATTCGAAAGCTCCTCGGATCGTTACCCAGGTCATTCAAATGAAATCAAATCAAAAGAAATGATAGGAATGTCGATACATCCAGTTTGGTATCAACACTCGGTAATCAGATTCTTTTTCTAAGAATCTCACCACGGGAGAATTGGACAAGAAAGGAATATCAATTGTCAAATAAGACAAATTCCATAGATGAGTAAATTCAATGCAGAAGAATAAATAGTACGGGCACATATGTAGGTGTCCCTATCAATATGTCCCTATTTTTCACTTCTTGCAGATCTCATAAAATTTCAATCCTTCACAATTTCAAGGAAAATGTAATGTTTATTAACAATTTTATGGTGACTACTAATCAGCCTTGCATGGTCCATTCCAAATTGTATGTAGGCGCACAACTATATACAATTTCAAGATTAACGATGCAATACTCAGTTCGTCAAAATTTTATCATCATGTTTATAATAAAAACATTTTCATGCTTAATTCTTAAATAAGAATCAAAAATAAATTTACAAAGATTTTCTTTGTTATGAAAACAATTAAGTTTTCCAAGGTGTTTTATAAACAACTTCATTTCGATAACGATTATTTATAGATCTTACTTTGAATAATCCTTATAGTGATGAAAATTCAATTTTCTCAAAGGATAATGTTTTATCTTATAAAAACAATGAGTGATCTGCAAAAGAGTGATGAAAAGTTGTTTACCAAGAACTAACCACAATATAATAGGAAATGAGCTTAGCCAATTAATCATGAGGTGCATGACCTCGATGACACTCAAAAAGAATAATCCACAACGTAACTCAATTCGAGATGAGTACTTGTTCAATGGTTGCATCACTAATGCGAGCATTAGGAAGAAGCAAGAAAAGATAGATATCATCGATACTTGTATAATTTAGCAATCAAAGGTAGTCTTTTCATTAATCACAAACAAGTCAAAATTGTACCGTAAAACATTACGTGTCACTATGTCATACAATTCCCAGAACTCATCCTACCAACTGATGTCTCAGTTACGTTAGGGATTTTTAAAAGATACCACAATGAATACTAATCTACAAGAGTCATTAGGTGTTCCACATGTCCCAGAAGATCCATTGGTCCCAATTCAGAAGAAAATTTCTTCAATTTATTACCTGGACACTAGGCATCCTCATTATTGGACAATAGCCTAGGAACAACCCTTAACACGAATCAACAATCAATTAAAACCTTATAATTCAATCACAGGACTTAACGACTTCCTCTTAACAATCTCATATTCCATACAAGTTAAATTTTTACTTCACTCAAGTTTTAATCAACTTATACTCAATGCGATATCCTACATCATTCTCCAATACTTTCAACCTTATTCTTAGACCTTAATAGGGCAATAAAAGCTCGATATGAACAACACTTAGTTTCCAATCCTATAGCTCTTTCAATAATAGTTATCATATGAGTCACTAGTATGAAATGACTCGATCATTCAATTACACTTCTCGGAAAGGTACTAGTGGCATGAGGCTTTTGGGTAATGGTTCCAATGATAGCCTCAAGTGCAACATTCACCCTTTCGATTTTCAAGTTTAAGAATTGGATGACAACGAATCAGATGACATCTTTCTAGGTGGTAACACTTTGTCAAACTCCACTCTATAAGGAAAGATCGTCATGACATCGATATCAGTTTTAATCTCGCCAATTCTTCTTCAATATCACAGTCAACTAATATCTACATTTCTACGAATATCAACCATTTTGTTGGGATCATAAATATCCACAACTTGGTTTAGATCTGGAATAGCTAGATTTCCTACAGGAATAGCTTAAATTAATTTACTAGGAGAGTTAGGGTTTCTTGTGACAATCTACATCGTATAGATACCTCATATAAATATTAAAATAATTATCAAACAATCATGTAATCAAATTACATCATATATATATAATCCAAGTTGTATATATATATATTAAAATAAAACTTCTCAGTCTGGCCTTGTCGGTAACTCAGGAATTCTTTGGCACCGTTATAGTCAAAAGATTTTTAGACATTTTGAGAAAAATGTTTATAGTTAAAAGATTTTGAAATGTTTTATTCAAAACCTTAGTTTTAAAAATCTTTCGTTCTCTATAACGAGAGCTCTGGTACCAAACTGTAACACCCCCAAATTTTTACAATTCAATACAGCGGAAGACTCATTGGTGTTACGGGATAGCACATTACTCACATCATAGACAACGCTTAAAAATCGCGTCGTTTAATAATAAAGCATTTACATTCATAAATATCAAATTTACATAGGTCCCAAGTCATAGTCATTTCATACAATTTTACAAAAGATTTGAATGGAAATTGTTATTTAAGTGCGGGCCATGAATTCTTGTTGTCTTCCCGAGAATTACCTTCAAGTACCTGAGATAAAACATGTTAAAGAAAAGGTCAGCGATAACGCCGAGTGAATTCATAGAGTTTAATAAATACCATCAATATAACATCGGTATAAAATTATTACCGAAAATCATTTTGTACAAATCATTGTAATAGGCCATAAAATATCCAAAGTCATTTTATACAAATCCTTATCAAAATCATAATATAAGCTTTCGCCTTCAAAATCATTATACGAACCATTGTTGTTAAAAACATCATACAATACGTTTTATAACGTTGTATAGATTAAATAAAAACCGTTATATGAATATGGTTATATAAAACCAAAACACGAACATGATATCAATGATAAGACCCTGTATTGCTAGTCAGGCAATATATCGTAATTCAATGCATAAAGCAGTATTTCGTTAATTAGATTATTATAAGCCGTATGACATTGTTACCTTATTACAACAAACAACGGGTAGCTAGCCCGAAACTTATTTGCCCATCTAAATTAGCGTGTCGTCACAATAATCACGCTTGTGTAAATCTTCTCATACATAAATTCGCTTACCAATCAATGTGGCACGACGGGGATCAATCGTCAAGGCGCGAACTAGGGTGATCGTCCCCAAATAGTACTATTATATGCATAAGCGTCTACCAAATCCCGGTAGTTCACAATTCATGCTAATGGGACTTTTAGTGACATAACCTAACTATAATAATCCATTTCATTTCATCTGTCGGGTCATAAAATCATTCATCGGGTCATACAATCTGTGACACCCTAGAATCGAGGTCATTAACGATACCCTAAATTACGCTAATTTTTGAAATTTTTAATAAGTTTTAATTTCTATAATTATAAGTATTTTGGTTAAAGCCGATGTTCGAGGTTATAATTTTTACGGTTGACGTTTTAAGAAGGACGATGACGATTACGATCCCGAGGGATGCCCAATTTCATATAATTTTTGACGATTTATCGATAATGTAATTTTTCGAGAATTTTATTTACGGTTCGTGTTAAGTTGAGTCGGGTGAGTTTTATAGCCTTCCGAGTACATTTAAAGTATCCCAAAAATATTTTGGAGCGTTCGGGAAGATTTCCGACTCCCGTAAAATTTTCAAAATTGACAAATGAGTCAAACCCGCAAAGTTTTGAGGTCGTTTTCTATTTAAGGACAAAAGAAGCCAAAAATTGCATTTAGGTCCCTCCTAACCCATCAAAAGGGCCAAAATGAACAAACACATAAACACACACAAAATTTACAAAAAAAAAAATCAAACTCTCTCCCTCCTTGTCTCTCTAAACCCACGGTCACCCCCACCACCATCAAAAACCCACCAAAAATCATTTTCCACTTGATTTTTCAAAAATCTAAGGTTAGACCACACTTAGTTTGGTCATTCCCCACATATTCATGTGCTCAAATCCAACATGCATTGATAAAAATTTTTCAAGATTTTTCCATATGATCCAAATTTGTTTTTGAGGCTAAAAGAGCTAATGCATGTTGATAATTAAGTGTTATGGAAGTATAAACACCATGAAAACCCACCAAAATTAATTTGGTTGTGGTGATTGGGTCACCCAAACCCCACGGCAAAGGGGGTGTTTGGGGAGCCATGGTGGTTGTTGATTTTGCATGTTATATTTGTGTTTGGTTTGTTGTTTTAGGATGATTCATATAGGTCTTATTACTTGCATGTTCATTTTCTTTGATTCTTGATATTGAGATTGGTTGATCAATAGGGGTAGGATGGAAGTTTGATGTTAGGATATGTTTGGGAAGGCTTAGGATGATGTTTAGTGTTGGTTAGAAGTCTTGGAATCGAGTCTAAGCATGTTTTTGGTATGGTCATATTTAGGCAGAAACATTTGGTCTATTTTAGAAAAATGATTTTTGTTCCAGGTCTTGAAAGCTAAATGTAGTGATAGAGGGTCTTTCTAGCTTTAATTTGGTATAAGGTAGAGCCCGTGACTCAAAACGAGCTAAAAGTTATGACATTTTAAAGATCGGGTACCGGGAGACGAGGACTTTCACAATCCGAATTTGTGCAAAGTTTTAGTCAAATCCCGAGGGTCACAAGTATAATTTGGTAAATGGTCAAGGGTCAAAATTTGGTCCCTAACCTGTGTAAATGGGTCTATATGTTGACTTAGGTGTCAAAGAAGTCAAAGGTATTTTTCATATAGGTCAAAGAGGTCAAAATTGGTCGAAGCGCAATTTCAGCCCGTAAAATATAGTCGTGGAAATGAGTTGCGTAACGGGTCGTAAAAGTGAAAACTTTTGTTGGGCTTAAAAACATGTTATCTACAGGTCATATAGGATTTTTGGAAATTTTGTCAAATTTTATAAGCACGGTTTAATAAGTTAAAACAGCCCGTACTTTAGTCAAGTACCGGCGAGAATGGGTAAAAATGGACAACGTAGGTTATAAGAACGAATGGAATAAAATGAATGATACTTGTTGTTTTTATTTTTGGCGTGAGTTATAATTGTCTTAAGTGACTTGTATATATGTATTTTATACAGTACCGTAAGTATTTAAATGAGATTACTCATTACGCGTTATTTGTGATAGGTGTTGATTTACCCGGGCATCCGTTTCATCGTCAGTGATCATCCCTCGAACTACCGACTACTTAATATCTAAGGTGTGAATTTATAGCCTCGCTTATATTATTTCAAATTGTTTTACCCGCGAGGGAAATGCATGCTAGTTTTTAAAAGGAACGTATATCATGAATGATTGTTAGACCCGAAAGTTGCCTTAGAAATTGTGTTGAGTACCAAAGTTGCAAAAGTCCCTAAATTCATGAACTATTAACTATTGTCTTGCCCTCGAGTAGGGGGAAATAGCCGCTTATGCAATTTGTAGTACTACGGGGTTAACGACCCAATGCTAGCCGAGAAGCTGTACTTATAGTAAGTTCTGCGGTAGATTATTTTGTATGAGAAATAAGGTATAATTGCAACTGATGCCTTTAGAAGGGGCACTGGTTTCATCTGAATCATGCCGGTATATTTACGCGGGTGATTGAGTTAACGGATTAGTGTCATGAGCTTAAACACAATTGTCAGTATCCTGATTATAGTTTGTTTGATCGACAAGACTATAAATGATCACGAATGGTTTTTATTATATATACGTTCAAATGGATTGTAAAACCTATGAATTCCACTCAACGTTTTCGTTGACCAAATTTTTGGCATGTGTTTCAGGTAACCGCTGAGAAGTAGGATGGAGCATGCATGGGATGGATGTTGTGTGTACGGCTTGGTGTCCGCTTGTTTTTCCCTCCTTTTCTACTTAAACAATTTTTATGTTTAATGTCATGTGGTTGTAAACTGAAGAATTTGGGGTTGAGATTCATGGGGACCGAAAACGCTAAACTCTGTGCACTATTTGGGGTTGGAAAAACCGTGGACATGTATTATCTAACAATTTTAAATGTTGAATTTTTAAGTCGACGTCTTTTTAGCGTCGTTTGATATATCTTGTGTGCAATGAATACTGTGTAGCACCCATTGTTGTAGTTCCGCTGCGCATAGCAATTGTGGGGGTGTTACAGATTGGTATCAGAGCCACGAGTTATAGAGAACTAGGTCGTTTTTGAAAATCCTAAACTATAACTTTTGGTGTCGTAAGAAAAGGGTCCAAGCACACACAACTATCCTGCATGGCTCCGGTAAGATTTATTGTTGTATTTATGGTATTTGACGTATACTTTTGAGTAAAGTATATATGTGGGTAATTATTATATAAGTATGGAATTACTATATGTAGACGTTGAATTTTTACGTGAAATATCCGACATCGTAATTTTTGTATTAATCATGCATGAGCATCATATTATTACATTTCGGGCATATGTACCACCTTTGCATTGCATTTGCATGCATATATTTATAATTATTGTATAATTACTTATGTACCCTCCGAAATTCGCTGTTATTGCAGGAATGGCCAAGGTACCGCCCAACGATAACGGTAACGATGTACGAGCCCAGGACCCCGACCCAAGGAGGACTACTTGCCCCACGCCTATGCGTACTTCCCATCTGGTTGGTGTACCAGATATCCCCAGAAGAGCCGAAGGTGCAATGAGCGCAAATTCTCTTCATCAAGGCATCCCAAGAATTTGCTGTCCCGGACCGAGGATTTATCATGACGTACGACGGACTGTGAGAGGTTTGGAAGGATCGATGTGCATGAGGTATGTAGTGGAATCAAGGGTGGTCAGTAGATTCGACGAGAATGACAAGGCGGACGAAAGACTGTTGGAAAGGACTTCAAGAATTGCGTATGATGGGATGATGAACACAAGTGCCATCAACAGTTTGAAATCAATGGTTGCGAATTTAAGTGCTAGTCTTGACCGTGTGAGGGAAGATCAGATGAGGTTGTCGAGGATGCAGAGTTGGGAGCATCGTGTGAGGGATTCATTGCCCCCGGATTGGAGATTCGTGGACGATGTGGAGATGGAGGCGAATGACTTCATGGTTCAGCCGCCTACTGGAGGTGCTTGTATTTCGATGGGAGGTCAGGTAGCAATTGAGTGTGGATCCACATCAGGGATGAGAAAGGAGACAGAATGTGGGCCGGATGAGAAAGGAAAAGGAAAAGTGGATGATGTGGATGAGGACGTGAGTGATGAGGAAACCGAGGAAGACGACGACGAGCCGCCATCCAAGAGGCAGTGTGGATCACCACATGCCTAGTTACTTGTTTTGTATTTTTCTTTGATCATTGTAATAGAACTATTTTAGACCTTTGTATGATGGTATTATGACGAGAAACTCAAGTACTTGATGTTTTGTGGTGAACGATTGTAGTGGCATTACTTGTCACGATTTTGGTTAACTATCAATACAATCTATGTTACCTTTCATGATCTGTGATATGTCTTAAATTTGATCTTTTGTGGTGTGAATTGATGAATATTAGTAACCCCGTAGTGATGTGTCGTTGTATGTATTTTATGTCTGGGAAACTTGATATGAATACTTACATTGTTTTTCTATTTTCCTTGTCTTGCAGAAAGAGATATTCGATAACACAATGCCTCCAAAGTTGACTGCCGATCGTGTTAACAACATGATTCAGGAAGCAATAGCTAATGCGTTGCAAGCGGACCGAGCTGGGAGAAATCAAGATCCAGGAAGGAACGCGGGGAGACAACCAGCCCCGAGAGTGTGTACCTATTCTAGCTTTATGAAGTGAGGTCCCACGCAGTTCCGTGGAACGGGTGGAGCCCTAGAACTTAGGCGATGGTTGGAAAAAGTTGAAAGCACGTTTGAAATCAGTGGTTGTGCAGAGGCGGATAAGGTAAAGTTTGCAGCAGCTACGTTTCTCGATGATGCGTTAAGTTGGTGGAATACCCAGGTAGCTACGGTGGGATTGGCTGTGGCAAATGCAAGAACGTGGAATGCGACCAAAGCTTTGTTGACAAAGAAGTTTTGCCCAGAGGAGGAATTGGGGCAATTGGAGGACGAATTGAGACATTTGACCTTGAAGAATAACGATATAGCTGCTTACACCAGGAGATTCAATAAGTTAAGTCTTTTGTGTCCGGACATATTTGCCAATGATGCCAAGAAAATGAAGCAGTATATTAAGGGTTTATCTAGCAACATCAAAGGTGAAACAACTTCGTCGAAACCTGGAACGTTTGACGAGGCGGTTCAAATGGCACACGCTTTGATGGACGTTAAGCTTCAGGACAAGCAGAATTACATTGCTGAGGGCAACAAAAGGAAATGGGAGGCAGCACAAAGCAATCAATCCCAAGGCCAGAACCGAGGAGGAAATCGAAACAACCATGGGTCGAACCGTAATCAGCAGTTTAATCAGAGAAGGAACGAAGGGATGAGGGCAGTGACGAACCCTAGAGGTGTGAAAGTGAATCCCCATTGTGGGAAGTGCAACTTGTATCATGTTGGAAATTGCCCGCCGACATGCGGCAAGTGTGGAAAGGCAGGTCATAGGACTGCTAGTTGTCGAACGGGAGGAGTAGCCACTGGGGCTAATGCTATCAGGATGAGAGGATGTTATAGCTGTGGAGAAAGAGGGCATGTGCAAGCGAATTGCCCGAAGACAGGAAACAGACGGGGAGGAAATAATGCGGCTGCTGTGTATCAAGTGGGAACTGCTGATAAACCACAGGGTCCAAATGTGGTTACCGGTACGTTTTTGCTAGACGCTTGTTATGCTAGTATTTTATTTGATTCTGGCTCCGACAAGAGTTTTGTAGACATTAGATTTAGTCGTCATATCGATAGAGAACCGGTGTTGTTAACGACTAGTTATAATGTTGAATTAGCCGATGGAAAAATTGTTAGTACGAATTCTGTACTGAAAGGGTGTACCTTGAAGTTAGGAAACTACGCTTTTAAAATCGACTTGATGCCTATAGAGCTAGGATCGTTTGACGTGATTGTGGGAATGGATTGGCTAATGGCGCACAGTGCTACGATCGTCTGTGGTGAGAGATTGGTGCAGATTCCGCTGAGGAATAGGGTTTTGACGGTAAAGGGAGACGAATGCACTTCTCGTTTGAAGGTGATTTCGTGTTTGAAGATGATGAAGTACGTAGAGAGCGGATGCGATGTGTTCTTGGCACAAGTTTCGAGCGATGGTGATGTAGAGGCGAGGATCGAAGAGGTACCAGTTATTCGCGAGTATCCGGACGTTTTTCCAGACGAGTTGCCAGGTTTACCGCCTACCCGTGAGGTCGAGTTTCGAATTGATTTAGTGCCAGGAGCTGCGCCGGTTGCACGAGCACCTTATCGTTTAGCACCATCTGAGTTAAAGGAGTTATCGGATCAATTGAAGGAGTTGATGGACAAAGGATTTATTAGGCCGAGCTCATCACCTTGGGGAGCGCCAGTGTTGTTCGTAAAGAAGAAAGATGGTTCGTTTAGGATGTGTATCGACTATAGAGAACTCAATAAGCTGACGGTTAAGAATCGGTACCCATTACCGAGGATTGATGATTTGTTCGATCAATTACAAGGTTCCAGTGTATACTCTAAGATCGATTTAAGATCAGGGTATCATCAACTGCGTGTAAGAGAGGAGGATATTCCTGTAACCGCCTTTCGTACGCGGTATGGACACTTTGAATTTCGAGTGATGCCGTTTGGGTTGACAAACGCGCCTGCTGTATTCATGGATCTTATGAATCGCGTGTGCAAGCCGTATCTAGATAAGTTTGTTATTGTTTTCATCGACGACATACTTATTTACTCTAAGAGTAGGGAGGAGCACGAGAAGCACCTAAGAAAGATTTTGGAGTTGTTAAGGAAGGAGAAGCTGTATGCAAAATTCTCTAAGTGTGAGTTTTGGTTGGAATCAGTGCAGTTTCTAGGTCATGTGATTGATAGTGAGGGAGTTCGTGTAGATCCTGCTAAGATAGTAGCGATCAGGGAATGGTCAGCACCGACGACGCCGACTGAAGTTCGACAGTTTTTGGGTTTAGCTGGGTATTATAGAAGGTTTATTGAAGGATTTTCGTTGATTGCAAAACCATTGACGCGGCTTACCGAGAAGAATAGGGTGTATGAATGGGGAAATGAGGAAGAGCTTGCTTTCGAAACGCTCAAGGATAAGTTATGTTCCGCGCCGATCTTATCATTGCCTGAAGGAACCGAAGATTTCGTAGTGTATTGTGATGCGTCTCGTAAGGGTTATGGAGCAGTATTAATGCAACGTGAAAAGGTGATAGCTTACGCGTCGAGGCAATTGAGGAAGAACGAGGAGAACTACACGACGCACGATTTGGAATTAGGAGCGGTAGTTTTTGCGTTAAAGCTGTGGAGACACTATCTGTATGGGACAAAGTGTGTTGTATTCACTGATCACAAGAGTTTGCAGCACATTTTAGATCAAAAGGAGTTGAATATGCGACAAAGACGATGGGTTGAACTATTGAGTGATTATGACTGTGAAATTCGCTATCACCCTGGGAAGGCGAATGTTGTAGCGGATGCTTTGAGTAGGAAAGAACGGGAGAAACCTTTGAGGGTTAGAGCTTTAGTGATGAGTGAGAGCGTTGACTTAACCGAAACCATACTGAAGGCTCAGGAGAGAGGATTAATGAAAGGGAATGTTGAAGCCGAAAACTTGGGACGAATGTTGAAACCTCTTTTCGTGATTAGGTCAGATGGACTAAGATATTTTGAGAATCGGATTTGGTTGCCACTGTGTTCATCTGAGGAAGGAAAGCCTGGAGTTCGAGAATTGGTTATGAATGAGTCGCATAAGTCGAAGTATTCGATACATCCTGGATCGGATAAGATGTACCACGACCCGAAGAAAGTTTATTGGTGGCCGAATATGAAGGCGGATATTGCTCGTTACGTCAGTAAGTGTTTGACTTGCGCGAAGGTTCAGGCAGAACATAAGAAACCATCTGGATTGTTGGTACAACCGGAGATCCCAGAATGGAAATGGGAGAAAATCGCAATGGATTTTGTGACGGGTTTACCTAGGACTCCTAGTGGATGCGATATGATATGGTTAATTGTGGATAGGTTGACGAAATCTGCTCATTTCTTACCTATGAAGAAGACGGACAGCATGGAAAGACTCGCCAGCGTGTACGTGAAGGAGATCGTCTGTAGACATGGAGTGCCGTTATCGATCATTTCGGATCGCGACAGTAGATTTACGTCGGAATTTTGGAGATCGCTTCAACGTGCGATGGGCACTGAACTGAGTTTAAGCACGGCTTATCACCCGGAAACTGACGGCCAGAGTGAACGAACGATTCAAACGATGGAGGACATGCTCCGAGCATGCGTGATCGATTTTGGAGGAAGTTGGGAACGCCACTTGCCTCTAGTGGAATTTTCGTACAATAATAGTTATCATGCGAGTATCAAAGCGGCACCGTTCGAAGCATTGTATGGAAGGAAGTGTAGATCGCCAGTGTGTTGGAGTGAAGTAGGGGAGAGTCAATTGACTGGACCCGAAATGGTTTTAGAAACGACAGAGAAGATCGTGCAGATCAAGAACCGACTACTTGCTGCGAGAAGCCGACAGAAGAGTTATGCCGATAACCGAAGGAAACCGTTGGAGTTTGAAGTTGGAGATATGGTTATGCTCAAGGTATCGCCGTGGAAGGGTGTAATTCGTTTTGGAAAGAAAGGAAAGTTGAGTCCGAGGTATATTGGACCGTTTAAGATCGTTGAACGAATTGGACCAGTAGCGTACAAGTTAGAGTTGCCGACCGAGCTTAGTGCTATTCATGACACGTTTCACGTATCGAACCTGAAGAAGAGTTTGGCGGACAAGGAATTGGTGATTCCTTTGGACGAGATTCGACTAGACGACAAAATGCACTTTGTGGAAGAACCTGTGGAAATAATGGACCGGGAGGTCAAACGGTTGAAGCATAGTAGGATTCCTATTGTGAAGGTCCGATGGAATTCTAAGCGTGGACCGGAATACACCTGGGAACGTGAGGACTTTTTCAAGGAAAGGTATCCTCATTTGTTCCAGTAAGACGAAATGTGAGTACAAGAAGAGGCGAGCGCCGGGACGTCGCTCTCTTTAAGGAGGGGTGGATGTGACACCCTAGAATCGAGGTCATTAACGATACCCTAAATTACGCTAATTTTTGAAATTTTTAATAAGTTTTAATTTCTATAATTATAAGTATTTTGGTTAAAGCCGATGTTCGAGGTTATAATTTTTACGGTTGACGTTTTAAGAAGGACGATGACGATTACGATCCCGAGGGATGCCCAATTTCATATAATTTTTGACGATTTATCGATAATGTAATTTTTCGAGAATTTTATTTACGGTTCGTGTTAAGTTGAGTCGGGTGAGTTTTATAGCCTTCCGAGTACATTTAAAGTATCCCAAAAATATTTTGGAGCGTTCGGGAAGATTTCCGACTCCCGTAAAATTTTCAAAATTGACAAATGAGTCAAACCCGCAAAGTTTTGAGGTCGTTTTCTATTTAAGGACAAAAGAAGCCAAAAATTGCATTTAGGTCCCTCCTAACCCATCAAAAGGGCCAAAATGAACAAACACATAAACACACACAAAATTTACAAAAAAAAAAATCAAACTCTCTCCCTCCTTGTCTCTCTAAACCCACGGTCACCCCCACCACCATCAAAAACCCACCAAAAATCATTTTCCACTTGATTTTTCAAAAATCTAAGGTTAGACCACACTTAGTTTGGTCATTCCCCACATATTCATGTGCTCAAATCCAACATGCATTGATAAAAATTTTTCAAGATTTTTCCATATGATCCAAATTTGTTTTTGAGGCTAAAAGAGCTAATGCATGTTGATAATTAAGTGTTATGGAAGTATAAACACCATGAAAACCCACCAAAATTAATTTGGTTGTGGTGATTGGGTCACCCAAACCCCACGGCAAAGGGGGTGTTTGGGGAGCCATGGTGGTTGTTGATTTTGCATGTTATATTTGTGTTTGGTTTGTTGTTTTAGGATGACTCATATAGGTCTTATTACTTGCATGTTCATTTTCTTTGATTCTTGATATTGAGATTGGTTGATCAATAGGGGTAGGATGGAATTTTGATGTTAGGATATGTTTGGGAAGGCTTAGGATGATGTTTAGTGTTGGTTAGAAGTCTTGGAATCGAGTCTAAGCATGTTTTTGGTATGGTCATATTTAGGCAGAAACATTTGGTCTATTTTAGAAAAATGATTTTTGTTCCAGGTCTTGAAAGCTAAATGTAGTGATAGAGGGTCTTTCTAGCTTTAATTTGGTATAAGGTAGAGCCCGTGACTCAAAACGAGCTAAAAGTTATGACATTTTAAAGATCGGGTACCGGGAGACGAGGACTTTCACAATCCGAATTTGTGCAAAGTTTTAGTCAAATCCCGAGGGTCACAAGTATAATTTGGTAAATGGTCAAGGGTCAAAATTTGGTCCCTAACCTGTGTAAATGGGTCTATATGTTGACTTAGGTGTCAAAGAAGTCAAAGGTATTTTTCATATAGGTCAAAGAGGTCAAAATTGGTCGAAGCGCAATTTCAGCCCGTAAAATATAGTCGTGGAAATGAGTTGCGTAACGGGTCGTAAAAGTGAAAACTTTTGTTGGGCTTAAAAACATGTTATCTACAGGTCATATAGGATTTTTGGAAATTTTGTCAAATTTTATAAGCACGGTTTAATAAGTTAAAACAGCCCGTACTTTAGTCAAGTACCGGCGAGAATGGGTAAAAATGGACAACGTAGGTTATAAGAACGAATGGAATAAAATGAATGATACTTGTTGTTTTTATTTTTGGCGTGAGTTATAATTGTCTTAAGTGACTTGTATATATGTATTTTATACAGTACCGTAAGTATTTAAATGAGATTACTCATTACGCGTTATTTGTGATAGGTGTTGATTTACCCGGGCATCCGTTTCATCGTCAGTGATCATCCCTCGAACTACCGACTACTTAATATCTAAGGTGTGAATTTATAGCCTCGCTTATATTATTTCAAATTGTTTTACCCGCGAGGGAAATGCATGCTAGTTTTTAAAAGGAACGTATATCATGAATGATTGTTAGACCCGAAAGTTGCCTTAGAAATTGTGTTGAGTACCAAAGTTGCAAAAGTCCCTAAATTCATGAACTATTAACTATTGTCTTGCCCTCGAGTAGGGGGAAATAGCCGCTTATGCAATTTGTAGTACTACGGGGTTAACGACCCAATGCTAGCCGAGAAGCTGTACTTATAGTAAGTTCTGCGGTAGATTATTTTGTATGAGAAATAAGGTATAATTGCAACTGATGCCTTTAGAAGGGGCACTGGTTTCATCTGAATCATGCCGGTATATTTACGCGGGTGATTGAGTTAACGGATTAGTGTCATGAGCTTAAACACAATTGTCAGTATCCTGATTATAGTTTGTTTGATCGACAAGACTATAAATGATCACGAATGGTTTTTATTATATATACGTTCAAATGGATTGTAAAACCTATGAATTCCACTCAACGTTTTCGTTGACCAAATTTTTGGCATGTGTTTCAGGTAACCGCTGAGAAGTAGGATGGAGCATGCATGGGATGGATGTTGTGTGTACGGCTTGGTGTCCGCTTGTTTTTCCCTCCTTTTCTACTTAAACAATTTTTATGTTTAATGTCATGTGGTTGTAAACTGAAGAATTTGGGGTTGAGATTCATGGGGACCGAAAACGCTAAACTCTGTGCACTATTTGGGGTTGGAAAAACCGTGGACATGTATTATCTAACAATTTTAAATGTTGAATTTTTAAGTCGACGTCTTTTTAGCGTCGTTTGATATATCTTGTGTGCAATGAATACTGTGTAGCACCCATTGTTGTAGTTCCGCTGCGCATAGCAATTGTGGGGGTGTTACACAATCATTCGGGTCCAAATCAATAAACAAGCAATCGGGACAAATGGTGTCCTATTTTAGTAAAACTAACATGTTATCTCCCTCTCGGGTTTATAAAACATCTCATACAAACATTTAAAAGAGTGCGAGGCTATGAACTCACGTTGATGTGGGAAAGCGGGTTATCGGCAATTCGGATATACGGTACGTGCTTCAATCACGGAAACCTAGACAAATAATAATCGTCTTAGACTCTTGTCCAATGACTTTATAAAAATAACAATTATGTATACATATGATAATTTTATATACATGATGATGATCAAGTGGGTTTATACATTCTCATTTACTCATTTTAATGTTAACTTTCTAGACTAGTTATACTTAGTTTAACTTGTTTACATTTTGAGGCCCAATAGGCCCATTACAAGCCCAATACTTTTCATTAGCCCAATTATACCTTAATATCAGTATTATACTTTACATGTTGGGCCCAAGTGGGTTAAGCCCAATAAGTAAAAGTTTATAAGTGTTTTATCAACTAGTCGGGTTTATAGTCCAATAAGGCTACTTTGGCCCGTTAATGTCCGTATGTTATATAGTTCGGGTTTTATCGGTTTTTACTTGTTATGTAAGTTCATATATCAGTATGTGAGTTTATAAAAGTTTACATTAGACGGGTCCGACCGTCTAAGTTTTATTTGACAAAAACGTTAATCTTTCGGTTTTAGCCGGAAAGACGTAAAACTTAGGTATATAGTTTTATAACTTATAAAACTTACCAAACTACCATTTTTATAAAATGTCCATTTATTTATCCTTATAAATATTTATATAAATGTAATATATAAGTTAGTGGGTTTTAATTCACATTTTATACTATATTTATTTGAGTACTTATATAATAATATTAAACTTTAATTTAACAAAATCAGTCCTAAAAATCTAGTTTACTAAAATGATCATATATAGAGTTCTACATGGAGATAGAACCCCAAATTTTTATCACAGAAACTACATGATATGTGCTCCATTTTAGCTACTGATGAATCAACCTCTAAGTATTTTATAAAATTCGTCCAAAACAGTGTACTCAGATTTGCACTCTAAACTTGTTTTGATCATATCTCACTCATTTTTATGATTCCATTGTATGGCCAACTCTCACATGTGTACAAGACTCATAGCTTACTGTATATTAATTTATCCAAGCCATTTTATTAGTTTATCATAAGATTCTTTACTGTTTTATACAGCCTCCTAATTTAGCCATGATTTTAACATCCTTTTATGTAGCTTTCAATCATTTTAATCAAATTTATCAACACCAAATCCCCACATAATATTTTGATCATCATTCATCATCATATACATATACATAAATGAAGAAAATACAAGATTACATATTCAAAATAACAAGATGATAGGAAGAATAATCCTTATACCACCAAAGTGATGAAATGATGAGTTTTTGATGAACAAGGTTTGGTTCCTTGTTACCAAACCTTCAATTTGGCAAATGAACTCCTTGAGATCTTCATATGCATGGATATATTCTTGAAAATCAGCCCTTGATCTCCATGTAAACTCCTTTCTAGTTGTTATAACCACCTCCAATCTTCATCTTTTCAATGGGTTTTCATCATATGTAAATTATACATATGATTCATGGTTTATTTTTGATCAAATGGTGGTTTTTTGGGTGGATATGGGACGTTCAACATAGGGAGAGAAGAGAGAGTTGTGAATATTTTGCTAGTTTGCATGTTAGAAATGAGAAAATGGTTTCAAGTAAGTGGTTTTGATGGTTTGGAAGGCTAGGAGGACAAGTGTCCTCTTAGCTTGTGTAAACTTGACACCAAATGTGGTGTTATATCTTGTCTTTGCCACACATAGTGGGGGTGGGACAAGTGTCCCACTTGTCTCATCTCCACTAATTTACGGGTATTCCTCGATTCTAGTTTCCTCGATTTGCGTGCCCCCGGGTCGTTTTACGAAAAACGTTTTTATAAATTATGAATCAACGGCACAAAACGAATCTAATAAAAATTGTCTCATCAAAAACGGAGTTCAAAAACGTAAATACGTAAACCTAGGGTTTCCGGTTTAGTCGTTAAGGACGTTAAATTATTCACGTAAACTCTAATTTCTTCTCGTAAATTTGTGAGTTTATGAACTAACTCAAATTTATAATCCCAAAATAATATTCACGGATAAATTTATTTCCTGAAGTGTTAGACTGTCACCAAAACGGTGTATGTAAACGTAAGCACGTAACGTAGAATCCTCCGGTTTAGACGTAGTCGATGCTACTTCAAGACGTAAATCCAAATTTCTTCCCAAAAATAAGTGAGTTCATAATATAACATTAAAATAATTTTTTTAAATAATATTTGAGAATAAAATATCAACCATAAATTGACGGATTGTCACATAAACTCTGCCCAAGTCAAACCAGTCACCGAGTCGTCGCCCTCATTCGATAAATTAAGTGCCTTCCACCATGCAAGCACGTTCCCTTCAAACTTGTAACAAGCTAACCTTGCCTTAAAGACAGGGTCGCATCCCATTGCGTCAAAGATATTCTCTATGTGAGCTATCCAGAGCTCAGCCTCAACGGGGCTGTCAGTCTGCTCGAAAGATTTCGGACGCTGCTTATTAAACCGCTCCAGCCATGTGATCAGGGTAGTTAGAGGTTGAGGGGGAGGATTCTGATGCTGGTGCTGGTGCTGATTGTTGGCAGCTTGCACCTTGGCCCGAATTTCATTCCTCAGTTGAGGAAGCATAGCCTGCATAGCAGCTTGGACTGCTGCATTCAGTTGTTCTTGTTCACGTGTGAGAACCATCTAATATTATAAAACAAAATGCAATGATTAAGATGATTAAAACATAATATATAGATACCTGAAAAAAAACATTATGCATATAAACATGAAAATTTTATGCATGAAAACAGTGTATGAATGCATGACAACGAAATGACATGGGTTTGGGTGAACGCCTATGGGTCGGTTCACCTAAACAAAATGACATGACGAGGATGAACGCCTATGGGTTGGTTCATCAAAGCAAAATGATTCGATTAAAAGCATATGCGACTAAATATGGCCAGTCATGTAACAACCATTACTTAGTCAAAATTCCTGCAACAATGATACATGAAACAAATGCATGAAATCAAACTGTCAATTATAGGAAGACCATGGTGATTACCCACTAATCACAGGTCATGTTTTTTAGAGCCTACAGGTCGAAGCCTTGGCTCTGATACCATAATTGTAACACCCCATTTTGGTAAACGGAATATCAAAGGATAATTATGGCGTGTCATCAAAGCATGCAAGGTAAATGTCCAAAAACATTAAATGACCATGAATGGAAATACCGGAAACAAAGATCGGTAGTCCAAGTATAAGCTCACACACATGAATATAAGTATTGAAATGGGAAAGGACTAAACAATGTCCAAAGAAATAAAGTAACGTAATGTGTGGAAATGCATAAGTAATGAAGGCTAGGTAGCTTCCATCCGTATGCACGCACTCTCAAGTCCTAGTTGCGTCCCTGAGTACCTACCGTTTGGGAACATGAAAGGAAAACGGCTGAGCATAACGCCCAGTGAACGGATATACAAGCATAGCATGAAATGACATAAGCATAATAAGACTAATAGCAGCGGAAATGTATAAGTCCTAGATAACCTGGAACATGTTCATAAAACTGGTTTTATAGTATGAAAAGACTTATGTTTTTATATGAAAAACTGTATTAGTTAGCCAATAGCCCATATAGGTCATGAGGTTCCACCGTGCATGAATACTTGGAGGGGAGACCTAATCATGCAATTAGAGGGGTTGCCTCTAATTAATTAGTCTAGGTAGGAGGGATCAACTCCTTGTGAAGGATGCAAGGCACACACCACATTCACCATGAAAATCCTGTAAAACATGTAACTAGGACGCACCCAAATGCCCCACATGATAATATAAATATAAGGCCAAAACTGTAAAGGGACGCCACGAGCAATCACTCCGCCGTGGGGAAGTCATAACACTGGTGCCTCCAGTGTTTTGGTTTAATGTATTATTACGGTTTCCTTGTAGTATAAAAGGTACCCATTGGCAGAAGGGTTACACACACCTTCATCGTCATTATTTATTTCATATTAATAGTAGAAATCCTTAGTAAGGATCAAGTTATTTAGTTATTCTGTTTCTTCTTGTTCATAGTATTTGTATTCCGCAATTATACTGTGTGTTACATTAAGAGTCTCTCTGTGAACAGACTTGTGATTATAGAAGTCGTTCACCATCCTTAACAGGCTGCAAGATCCCCATCTAGTGGACCCAACAAGGGGTATCAGAGCCTGGGAGAGTCTCTGCTCGAGAAGAACCATTTTTTTCTTACTAACATCTTTGTTTAATCATGTCTGCTTCTAGTTCTACTAAAACAGGAGAACCAAGCACCACCACAACACATCAAACACAACAAATCGTTGCTACTGTTTCCAATACTAATGGAAAATTCCCACTCTTGAAGAAGGAAGAATATGATAGCTGGGCCATAAAAATGGAGTGTTGGATCACCAATACTGATCTAGAGTTGTGGAAAATTGTCCAAAATGGCAACAGCAAGAAGAAAACTGGTAGAGACAAGAATGGTCAAATCATCATTCTAGACCCTAAATCTAATGAAGAAATCACTGTTGTTCAGAAGGAAATCAAAGCAAAAACTATTTTGCTTTAGTCTCTTCCTGATTATCATATGGGTGATTTTTATCACTTAGATGATGCTAGAGAGATTTGGAATGGGATAAAGGCAAGATTTGGAGGGAATGAGGAATCCAAGAAGATGCGCATATCATTGCTGAGAGATGAATTCACAGAATTCAAGATTTATGAAACAGAAGATCTTCATCAAGGGTATGACAGGTTTCAAAAGATTCTTAGCCAATTGAATCAACTCAGGTCCAAACCTGAAAATGAAGACATCAATGCCAGGTTTCTTAGAGCCCTGCCTCATTCATGAAATCAGGTAGTCATTTCTCTCAAGGCAAAAGGAGGCCTTGAATATCTTTCTTTTGATGACTTGTTTCATAAACTCAAAACCTTTGAGTCGTAGGTGAGAGGATACTCTAGTGATTCCTTTTCTACTCCTGCTAACTCTGCTTTTGTGAGTTCCATGGGATCTAGTCCAATGTCTTATGTGAGTAGCCCAAGCTATACTGTGTCATCTCAACATACTTCTTCTCCTGAATCAAAAGCTAAGACTAGTAGCATGGTAGAAGCTGTTCTTAACTCTTTTGTTGTTGATGTTGATCCACAACAGCAGCTTGCTTTTGATGATTTCAAACAGGTTGATAAACTTGACTTGGATGAATTGGATCTAAAATGGCAGATGGCTATGCTCACTCTCCGGGTTCATAAATTTGAAAAGAAAGCCGGTCAAAAATTCAGCTACAACCCAAGAGAGCCAGCCAGATTTGATAGAAGTAAGGTCAGATGCTATAACTGTCAGCAACAAGGACATTTTGCTAGGGAATGCCCTAACAAAAATGACCAGGAGAAGAAGAGGTATTCAACCTTCAAGGTTCAAGAGCTCAAGGATGAAAAGAAAGCTTTGGTATCCGTTGACTCCATGGTTAACTGGAATGATCATCAGACTGCTACCTTGGAAACAGCTGAAGCTTCTACTAATGTATTTGCTATGATTTCTGGGCATTTATCTGATGCAGAGGAAGCAGAAGAATTTGCTCTTATGGGAATTTTGCCTCAGGTACAAATTTGCCCTCTTGGTTGTCATGATAAATATTCAGAACTCTTAACTCAATACAATGAACTAAATGAACAAAATGATAAATATTTTTAGAGGTTCAATCATACAAGAGTTCTCTAAAAACTTTAGAACAACAAAAGAAGTGGCTTCAAAATACTCAACGTGAGTATGAGGATAAGATTAGAGTTCTAAGCATTGATTTAGAAAACACCACTAACATGCTTACATATACTGAAAACCTTAACAATGAAAGTATTAAGGCTAAGCAAGAAATGCAAGAAAAATTGGATGCCACACTTTTACAATTTGAAAAATGGGAATAAGCACCCAAGAATCTTTCAAAGTTAATAGATAATAGCATGTCTGGTAGGACTAAGAGAGGGTTAGGGTTTGATAAATATATTCATTCAAAAGATGTTTTTGATTTATCTTTTTCAAGTGTCTTTGATCCTGACAAGGAGGAGGAGGGAAACCTAGTTACAATAGTAATCGGTGTATTTTGCATTCACCTCATAGCATGTTAATTTAGCATAATTGTATATTTATTAGTCGTTATATATGTACTTTAAGTGTGTTTTATGATTATGTAGGTTACGAGCGAAATAGAATAAAATGGTCGCTTAATTAATTTTTTAGAGAAAAGACATTGTGAGCGCCGACAAATGAAGAAGAAATATTGAAGAAAAAAAAAAGATTTGAGCGCGTCGCAATATTTTCGGTCATCTTTTATTTGTCCGGGCTTCGTTCGAGCAATTATTGATGTTGGGTTATTTTTTATTGGGCCAAAGTTATTATATGCTAAAAGAATTAAAGAAAATAATAATAATAATAATTTTTGAGCCCAATACCCAATAACCCACCGGGAGAGTATATATATTGAAAGAGAAAAAAACAAGGGAAGGCATTGTCAATCGGAAAAAAATCATAAACAAAAAGACGAAAAAAAAAGATTGAAGGAAAGAGAACGTTGTTTTTTGTCGACACATCATTAAACAAAAAAAATCAATTCTACAATTGTTGCAAAATGACCCAGTGGAGGATATATAAGAAACAAAAGGAATAAAAAAAAAGAGAATCGTTTTTTTTTTGGATACTCAATCGTAAAAACAAAAAAAAAAAGATACAACAATTGAGCAACCTATATTATTCGTCCCATGGGAGGGACCCCATATTCAGTCGCTATTGGGGAAAAAATAAAAAAAGAACGAAGTTGTCCTTGTGGATCTGAAGTAATGCCAAAAGTGACGATGGTTTATATTATGCGGGTCGAGTGCATCGCGATGTCCGGCTAATTTTGTTGTAATTCCTTCCGGTAACTTTATTTATGATTTGATCATTACTTTTGGGTTATCATATTTTTATTACATTGATTTATGATTTATTTATAAATTATTTTTATTGATTTAATATTATGTTTAATTATTTTTGCGAGACAATTCATTGTTAGTTAACGATTCATACTTATTTTATTTGGTTAAAAAAAGATGGTTGTATAATCAACATAAGTTGTACCTAAATAAATTATTAAAACATAATTATTGGTTAGATTAATATAAGATTTATTATTGTGAGTAATTGATAAACATAATAAATGCCGACATTAGTTCATTCATATTAAGTCAAAATAATCTTTGTAAACGAACTAAAAAGTTTCGATAATCCATAAGTGTGACCAACCATAAATATTAGGAGCTGGAAGGGATTACATTTTTTCTTTTAATTGTTTACATCTTTATTATATTTTTCTAGTTTTATTATTAGTTTAATAATTCTTTAATTTTTAATCAGCATTTTTATTATCAAGAGTATTTTAGTTGTTAGATTTTAAAACCAAAACTTTTATTGATCAGTGATCACCCTAAAACTTAAACTAAAACCACATAGTCCTCGTGGATCGATACCCGCTTACCCTATCTAGTATAAGGTAATTAGGTTATTTTTTACCGGCACTTCGACGTCGATAAAAAATTTGGCGCCGCTGCCGGGGACTCAGTGAGCTTCTCGTTTAAGTTTTTGTTAATATTTTTCTTTAATAAAATACAAAAAGATTTTTATTTTTCTTGTTTGTTTGTTTGTTTTGTTTCTTGTGAGTGTGCAATTTAGTGTATGCGCACACGTAGATCGGGACGTACATCACCGTTAGCTTACGATCCTGAGGTTGAGAAAAGTGCACGGTTAAGAAGGAAGACGTTTCGACAGTTTTCTACAAATCTTGATTTTTCAGGTTCAGCAGAGCTTTTCGCTGAAATGCCAGGCGACGAAGATGTTGGCGGAGGTGCTAGCGGAAGTAGTAGCGGAGAAGAATCCCCACCACGGGGTGTTGATTCTTATTACAGGCCGGGGATCTTCGAGGATCCCTCGCCTATCGTTTATCCGGATCCGGTTAAAGGAGTTACAAGTAACTTCAAGATACAACCGAACCTCATAGCAATTTTGCCAGTGTTTAGAGGTCGTGAGGAGCCATACGCACATCTGCGAGAATTCTTCTCAATTGCTGACACACATCAGGTTAATAATATTACCAAGGATGAGGTAAGACTTCGCCTTTTTCCTTTTTCTCTTAAAGATCAAGCTAAGGACTGGTTCTCATCTCTTGAGCCAGGTAGTATTGACTCATGGTCTGAAATGCAATATGCTTTTCTTGAGAAATTTTATTCTATAAGTAAAACTGTTGCCATTAGGAATAAGATTAAATCCTTTCGTCAAATCCCAGACGAGCAGTTTCATGAAGCATTTAATAGACTTAAGGAGTTATTAAGAACATGCCCTCATCACGATGTTCCAAAATGGGAGCTTGTCAAAGTCTTCTATGATGGGTTAGATTATAACAACCAACAATTTGTGATGGCCACTAGTGGGGGTATGTTTTTCTCGCGACCTATGGAGGAAGAATGGGAGTTTTTTGAAAAACTAAGCAAAGGTTCTAAGACCCAAGCTTCAGTGGATCGAAACAACCACCCATCTTCCGCCAATTATGTGTCTAACCAACGTGGCACAAATTCTGAAATTAGCGAGTTAAGTAAGAAAGTTGATCTTTTGTTGAAAAATATAGGAAAAGGTGTTCCGAATGTGTCTAATATGTCGCATAGTGGGTGTTCAATGTGTGGTGATCCAAGTCACTCTGTTGATAATTGTCAAAGTTGGGGGGCGCCACCAAATGAGGAGGTAAATGGAGTCTATGGTGGTCGTCCATGAAATGACCCATTCTCTGAAAGTTACAATCCTGGATGGCGCAATCACCCCAACCTCCGTTGGAAAATGAAGACAATCGCCCTAATAATGCCCAACAACAACACTATGGTTACAAACCAAGGTATGAGGGTGGCGATTCATTTAATTTTCAACAAAATTCTTACAATCATAGGCCACAACAACAATATCCAAATCAGGGCCAAGGCCAAGATGATAACCGTCTCTTGAACCTTGAACGAAAGTTTGATAGGCTTATGGATTCATTGTCTACCAACAATCAAGAGGTTAATAGAAAATTCGAGGTCACTAATCAAAGACACGAGACCACTACTAAATCTATTGCAGCTCTTGAGAGACAAGTTGGTCAATTAGCGGATCAATTAAGCAAAAGAGATGAGGGAAGGCTACCGAGCTACCCCACCATGAATCCCGCACACAAGAAAAACGGAAATGAGCACGTGAATATGGTGACGTCTCTTCGAAACGGTAAAATCTACAACAATGACAAGGGAATTCCAAATTCTCCTGATGTCGAGGATTTCGTCACTGAAGATGAAATCATAGTTGAAGGTAAAGATTCTGATAATGTTAAGTCCGGTTCTAAGTTGGTAAATGATTTGTTAAATGATTTTTCTAAACCAATAACACCGAATCCTAAAGCTACTGAATCTTCTGAAGTTGGGGAGGGTGGTGTGTCCAGCACACCTTACCCTACGGCTTTGGAGAAATCGACATCTGTAAAGTTAGCTAAAAAGGGTCCTCATGCTGAGGATATGTGGGAGACTTTCAAGCAAGTTAAGATCAATCTCCCCCTTATTGATGCTATCAAGCAAATTCTTGTTTATGCCAAGTTTTTAAAGGACTTGTATACTCAGAAGAGGAAGCTGAAGGCGTCTTTGCCTAAAAAGATTGACCTAACTGAGCATGTTAGTGCAGTCTTATCTAGCTCTCTTCCTCCTAAATTCAAAGATCCTAGAGCACCGTTGATTTCAGTTGTGGTCGGAAATATTGCCATTAAGAAGGCGCTCCTTGATCTTGGTGCTAGTATCAACATCCTTCCTGCTAGTTTGATTGATAAGTATGACTTAGGAACTCTTCGTAAGACAGACACCATTATTTCCTTAGCCGATCGATCTACTAAAATTCCTAGAGGTATCTTAGAGGATGTAATTGTGAAAGTTGATGACTTCTATTACCCTTTTGACTTCTTTGTTATGGACACCGAGTCACAATACAAAGATGTTCAACCAACTATTATCCTTGGGCGCCCATTCTTAGCCACGATAGATGCTAGGATTAATTGTCGGACTGGCGCCATGGATATTGCCTTCGGTAATAAGAAGATAAGATTGAATGTGTTTAATTCTATGAATTCTCCTACGATGAATGAATGTTACCAAGTAGATGTGATTGATGAGGAAGTTCAAAAGCATGCACCCCGTATGCTTAAGGATGATCCTTTGGAATTATATTTAACTGGTGAGAATGAGGAGATTCTTGATGTTGCTGAAGTTCAAGAGATTCAAGAGTGTTTGGTCAGTTCTTTGGACCATCAAAAACCACCTTGGTCTTATAAAATGGAGCCCTTGCCTTCTACTTTTGACACGGCCACGAAGCTGTCTCTAGAGGTGCTTCCAACTCTTGAGCTAAAACCTTTGCCATCCAATCTCAAATATGCTTTTCTAGGTCCTAACAATACTTTACCCGTTATTGTTGCGTCTGATCTTTCTGAATCACAAGAGGAAGCACTTTTAAAAGTGCTTTCCAAGTACAAAGCAGCAGTGGGATGGACAATTGAAGATTTGAAAGGGATCAGCCCTTCATTATGTATGCATCGAATTGTTACGGACCCAGATATTAAGCCGACAAGAGATGCGCAAAGGCGTCTGAATCCTAATATGAAAGAGGTGGTGAAGACGGAAGTTCTTAAATGGTTAGATGCTGGTATCATCTATCCCATCTCAGATAGTAAATGGGTAAGTCCTACTCAAACGGTGCCTAAAAAGGCCGGAATCACCGTTGTGGAAACCGACAATGGGGAAAAGCTCACAACCCGACCAGTTACTGGGTGGAGAGTGTGTATAGATTACCGTAAGCTGAATAATGCCACATCTAAAGATCACTTCCCACTACCCTTCATTGATCAAATAGTTGATAAGCT
The DNA here is from genome assembly GCA_025667525.1 of Glebionis coronaria. NCBI lineage: Eukaryota > Viridiplantae > Streptophyta > Magnoliopsida > Asterales > Asteraceae > Glebionis > Glebionis coronaria. The sequence continues at coordinate 492,599 of JANFOE010000625.1, read as the reverse complement.
TTCTGGTAAGAAATTCTATTGCTTCTTGGATGGGTACTCCGGTTATAATCAAATACCATCCATCCTGATGACCAGGCCAAAACTATGTTTACGTGTCCATACGGGATGTTTGCATTTCAAAGAATGCCTTTTGGCCTATGTAATGCACCCGCTACCTTTCAGCGGTGTATGATGAGTATCTTTTCTGACATGGTTGGAGAATCTGTAGAGATATTTATGGATGATTTCTCCATCTTTGGTCAGTCCTTTGAAAGCTGCCTTGATCAACTTGAAAGCGGGTTAAAAAGATGCACCGAAACTAATCTGGTGCCTAGTTGGGAGAAGAGCCATTTCATGGTTCGAGAGGGAATTGTATTAGGGCATGTTGTGTCAGAAAAAGGATTTGAGGTTGACCGTGCCAAAGTTCAAGTAATTTCGACTCTTCCTCCTCCCACTACCGTCAAAGGTGTGCGATCTTTTCTTGGTCATGCCGAGTTCTATAGGCGATTTATTAAAGATTTTAGTGCTATATCAAAGCCTCTTTGTAATCTACTCTTAAAAGATGCACGCTTTGACTTTAATGAATCGTATCTTAAAGCATTCTACATGCTTAAGCAAAAGCTTGTAGAAGCCCCTATTCTGCAATCACCTGATTGGTCGAAGCCTTTCGAGATCATGTGTGATGCGAGTAATTATGCCGCTGGGGCAGTTCTAGGACAACGGGTCGATAAGAAACCCGTTGTGATCTTTTATGCTAGTAAGACTTTTTCAGAAGCTCAAATGAATTATACTACTACTGAAAAAGAGTTGTTAGCCGTTGTTTTTGCTCTTGATAAGTTTAGGTCATATATTTGGGGGCATTCTAAGGTGATAGTCATAGTGCCTTAAGACATTTGTTGACTAAGAAAGAGACAAAACGAGGTTGCTTAGGTGGATTTTGCTTTTACAGGAATTTAATCTAGAAATTTGGGATAAAAAGGGGTAAGAAAATGTAGTTGCCGACCATTTGTCTAGAATTATCCCTCCGCCGTTCAACCCTTCTGATGTGATTAAGGAAAGCTTTCCGGATGAAAGCCTAATTGAGGTTTCTAAGGTTCCTTGGTACGCAAATATAGTTAATTACCTAGCTGTTAAAAAGCTTCCGGATTTTTGGTCTAAGCAACAAAGAAAATACTTCTTCTCTCAGTTGAAGCATTATTTTTGGGAGGATCTGGAGCTCTATAAGGTGTGTGCTGACCAAGTTGTTAGGAGATGTGTTCCCGCCCATGAGCATATGGACATATTGGCTCATTGCCATTCTTATGCATGTGGTGGACACTTTGGTGCTACGAAAACTGGGCATAAAATCCTACAAAGCGGTTTCTTTTGGCCGACTATATTCAAGGATGCCCAATCTTTTGTGAATGCATGTATTCGTTGCCAACAAGTTGGTGGGATTTCAAGGCGTGACCAAATGCCTATGAATCCCATACTTGTTGTTGAGATCTTTGACGTGTGGGGTATTGATTTTATGGGACCATTCCCCACTTCCCATGGCAATGTGTATATTTTAGTGGCAGTGGATTATGTGTCTAAGTGGGTAGAGGCCGAGGCTACTAGAACAAATGACCATAGTGTAGTTCTTAAGTTTGTTAAGAAGAATATCTTTGCTAGGCATGGAATTCCTAAGGCTATCATTAGTGATGGGTGTTCTCACTTTAAGAACTTTAGATTTGGGAAATTATTGAAACATTATGGAGTTAATCATAGGATAGCTACCCCTTATCACCTACAGACTAGTGGACAGGTGGAAGTATCAAATAGGGAGATTAAGCGAATTTTAGAAAAAACCGTTCATAGTGATAGGAAAGATTGGTCCTTGAGGTTAGATGATGCTTTGTGGGCATATAGGACGGCTTTAAGACTCCTATTGGTATGTCACCGTATAGTTGGTATATGGCAAGGCATGTCATTTACCGGTTGAGATAGAGCATAGGGCTGAATGGGCGATTAAGACTGTTAATATGGATTTAGAGAAAGCGGGTAGTTCTAGGAAACTTCAATTATCTGAACTAAATGAGATTAGACGTGATGCCTATGAAAGTTCTAGGATTTATAAGCAGAAAACCAAAGCTTTTCATGATCGACACATCACCAAGAAGTCTTTCTTGGTTGGTCAAAAAGTTTTGTTATTCAATGCTAGACTTAAGCTTTTTCCTGGAAAGTTGAGAAGTAAATGGACGGGTCCATACGTTGTGACTCAAGTCTCTCTACACGGAGCCATTAAAATAAAAAATATGGTGGGTGGAGAGCCTTTTAAAGTTAATGGACACCGTTTGAAGCCGTATGTTGAGTTAGAAAGTGATCAGATGGAAACGGTGGATGTGGTTTACGTGGAACCAATCCAACCGTCTCAATAGCTCATTTGAGTTATGTCTGGCTGAAGACGGTAAACTTAGCGCTTCGCGGGAGGCAACCCGTGGTTTGTGGAACTTTGTGTGTGTGTTCACTACAAACCCTCACGAGACAAAACTCGTCCAGTCGGGCTACCGAGTGGTTTAAAGGCTTGTTGCATACGCTAAATGCAACCGTGATTCCTACGAAAGTGAGTTAGGTTTTTGTTTTTTGTGTGAGTTTGTCAAATTGATTTTTAACCAAAATTTCAATTTAAAGTTTTTGCATTAGGGGCAATGCAATGCTTTAAGTTGAGGGGGTGGCACACGTGTTACATGTTTTTTTTTGTGTGAAATTTTGGTCAAAATGGGTTAAAATGTGATTTTTGTGAAAAATTGAAAATTTTTAAAAATTTTAATCACATTAGAAGAGTCTTGTGCTAATTAGATGTGGAAGTTTCTTCTACATATATGTTTGTTGTGTGGTTGCAGATTCTGAAGATTAGTTTGTGGATGATTTATTGGAGCAAGCTAGAGGATTTGGCCATAATTATCAGGTGCACCTGATTCCATTGTATAATTTGGTTATTAAATTAATTTGATTGTTTGCATGTAGTTAGGCATATGTGTAATTTAGATGATCAAACCACGCCGGTTGAATTCCCTCTACTTACCTTTGCTTAGATCGAGTAAAAATTTGAATAGAATAATATGAAATATAGTAATGTAATAGTTGGGTTAAGACATTTGAAATTGATCTTATTCGGCTCGCCACCCGCGCACGGTGGCCTTAGAAAAGAGTTGGAGAACTGTCATAATTATTGGTGGTAGTCATATGCTGGGCTTGCCTATCTGATTCGTCACCCGCGCAAGGTGATACTTTAGTTGTTAGCATGGGTCAGACGCCAAGTTTTATGATGGATAGCATTGCACTTAGCTGAGACAATTTTATGTGAAATAACCCAATCCTTGTATTGTTGTAATGAAATTAGGAAGATTAGTTTAATTTAGTGCATTGTATAATTAGACTATGTGGTAGATAATTCCATCATGTGATGTACCAGTAGGCACGAAGTATAACTGTTCCCATTTAAATAAACAGATTTAATTAACCGGTTCTCATGTGCCAATGTGTCTTAGTATGTACCTATATGATAGATATTCATTTTTCTGAATAATTGGTCTTTATATCAACCTTTAAAGGAGTGTATAAAGCGTTCGGGATGACTTGTATAAGAAACGGTCCCGGATGGCTAAAAAAAAGAGCTTATGGGTGATGTGAAAAAAAAAAGAAAAAAAAAAGTGAAAAAGAATGAAAAACAAAATTTGTGAAAGAAAAAAAAGAAGAAGAAAGGAAGTAGAAGTATATAAGCTAAAGTATGATGGCTTATGATGTGCTCTTATGGTATAAAAACTCCAATGTTATAAAAGGTGTACGATATTTTCACCTCTTGTTTTAAATTAATGTTTATATTGATTATAGGTGTGCATTAGGTACGTTGGACACTTGGTTAATTATATGAAACATAAAGTAAATGGAATCAATGGGAATGGTTATGCTAAGTGTTTAAGAAGGACAAAAATATTGGTAATCATTTTGGATTATTTGTCATGTAGGATGGTTATTAGTGTATTAGGTTGGATGTGATCTTTTTGATGAAATTTCAATAGTATGATTAAAAATTATGAAATTAACATGCTTGTATATTTTATTTTATTTTTACTCGAGACGGTAAAAGTTAAGTTGAGAGGAGTTAATCGGTGTATTTTGCATTCACCTCATAACATGTTAATTTAGCATAATCGTATATTTATTAGTCGTTATATATGTACTTTAAGTGTGTTTTGTGATTATGTAGGTTACGAGCGAAATGGAATAAAATGGCCGCTTAATTAATTTTTTGGAGAAAAGACATTGTGAGCGCCGATAAATGAAGAAGAAATATTGAAGAAAAAAAAAGATTTGAGCGCGTCGCAATATTTTCGGTCATCTTTTATTTGTCCGGGCTTCGTTCGAGCAATTATTGATGTTGGGTTATTTTTTATTGGGCCAAAGTTATTATATGCTAAAAGAATTATAGAAAATAATAATAATATAATTTTTGAGCCCAATACCCAATAACCCACCGGGAGAGTATATATATTGAAAGAGAAAAAACAAGGGAAGGCATTGTCAATCGGAAAAAAATCATAAACAAAAAGACGAAAAAAAAAGATTGAAGGAAAGAGAGCGTTGTTTTTTGTCGACACATCATTAAACAAAAAAAAATCAATTCTACAACTGTTGCAAAAGGACACAGTGGACGACATATAAGAAACAGAAGGAATAAAAAAAAGAGAATCATTTTTTTTGGATACTCAATCGTAAAAACCAAAAGAAAAAAGAGATACAACAATTGAGCAACCTATATTATTCGTCCCATGGGAGGGACCCCATATTCAGCCGCTATTGGGGAAAAAATAAAAAAAGAACGAAGTTGTCCTTGTGGATCTGAAGTAATGCCAAAAGTGACGATGGTTTATATTATGCGGGTCGAGTGCATCGCGATGTCCGGCTAATTTTGTTGTAATTCCTTCCGGTAACTTTATTTATGGTTTGATCATTACTTTTGGGTTATCATATTTTTATTACATTGATTTATGATTTATTTATAAGTTATTTTTATTGATTTAATATTATGTTTAATTATTTTTGCGAGAAAATTTATTATTAGTTAACGATTCATACTTATTTTATTTAGTTAAAAAAAGATGGTTGTATAATCAACATAAGTTGTACCTAAATAAATTATTAAAACATAATTATTAGTTGGATTAATATAAGATTTATTATTGTGAGTCATTGATAAACATAATAAATGCCGACATTAATTCATTCATATTAAGTCGAAATAATCTTTGTAAACGAACTAAAAAGTTTCGATAATCCATAAGTGTGACCAACCATAAATATTAGGAGCTGGAAGGGATTACATTTTTCTTTTAATTGTTTACATCTTTATTATATTTTTCTAGTTTTATTATTAGTTTAATAATTATTTTAATTTTTAATCAGCATTTTTATTATCAAGAGTATTTTAGTTGTTAGATTTTAAAACCAAAACTTTTATTGATCAGTGATCACCCCAAAACTTAAACTAAAACCACATAGTCCTCGTGGATCGATACCCGCTTACCCTATCTAGTATAAGGTAATTAGGTTATTTTTGACCGGCACTTCGACGTCGATCAAATAGGTTTAAACCAGCTGCAGCAATGCATGTTGTTCCTCCACCTCTTACAGGAACATTTATGCCCATACCCAGGCATACTGACTTGGATGGATCACAGATGCATGAGTCTCCAAAAAGCTCTACTAATATTAATGACTTTGTCTCTTGTACTTTCAGTGACAAGGCCAGTGACTATGCATCATGTGGTTCAAGTGAAGAGTCAAGACCTTCAAGCCCCAAGACAAATGACCCTGCTACTACTAGTGCTAGGATGAGTGATGAGAAAGTCGCTTCTACTTTTACTTCCACTGTTTCTAGTTCTAGTTTGTTGAGTTCTAGGAATGTTGTTTCTCCTAGATTTGTTTGTAATACGAATAGCAATGTGAAACAATGTCATCTGAATAAAAGGTCTTTCAAAACATGTTTTGGTTTGTGGTAGTAAATTTCATTTGATTAAGGATTGTGATTTTTATGATCAAAAGCCTTCTGGTTATCAAGCTTATCCTGCTTCTGGTCCACCAGGAGTTGTTCTTTTTCCTTCTAGAAGACTAAATTCATGTGCCCAATCTTATCCTTCTAGTAGAAGGACCTCTCCTTCAGCTTCTAATCTTTGGAGAAGCAATGCTTATGCCTAAAATAGACCAACCAGCAACTATTTTTAGAACTTTAATCAAAATTATGCTTTTAATTAAGACCAAATGCATTTTGGGTTGGGACATTTAGGTTCTGTTGTTAAGCCCTCAACAGGTTGTTCATGGTCATAAAATAACACCCATATGATGAACATGCAACCTAAGAACAACAGTGGATCTCGTCAATCTTCTTGGCTATCTACTAAAGATCCACAAGGCAGACTCAAGCCTGAAAAGGCCTGGGTCCCCTTAAGAAACTAACTTTTGCATATGACTTTTCTATTGTTGTAGATTACTCCATACCAAGATCCAACTCTTAGAATAGTAGATAGTGGATGCTCTAGGAGCATGACAGGAAATAAAGGACTTTTATCTAACTTTGTACCATTTCAAGGCGGAGAGGTGTACTTTAAAGGTGGTGAAGGAAGGATCTCCGGCAAAGGAACCATTCAGACACCTAACCTTAATTTTGAGCAGGTTTACTATGTGGAAGCACTTCAACACTTCAACTTGATCTCTGTCTCTCAGATTTGTGACAAGAAGCAGTTTGTCCTCTTTACGAATACTGAATCATTGGTGTTGTCCAAAGACTTTAAGCTACCGGATGACTCCCAAGTTCTACTCAAAATCCCGAGAAGACATAAACTCTATAGCATCAAGCTGAATGAAGTTAATCCTATTGGTCAACTAGCTTTTTTGGTTGCCAAAGCATCAGAAGATGAAGCCACCAAATGGCATAGTAGGATGGGACATGTAAACTTCAAGACCATTCACAAACTGGCGAATATGAACTTGGTCTCTGGTTTACCTCCCAAAACTTTCATAAATGACATCAATTGCCTTGCGTGCAGCAAAGGCAAACAACACAAAGCATCCTTCAAGGCCATTACTGCTCTCAGCCTCATAACTGAACCATTGCAGCTACTACACATGGATTTGTTTGGTCCTACCTCCATTAGGAGCATTGACCATAAACACTACTGTCTTGTGGTTACTGATGGATATAGCAGGTTCACGTGGGTTTTCTTTCTGGCTGCCAAAAGTGAGACCTACTCCATTCTCAAAGACTTCATTACACTCATTGAGAATCAGCTGTCCAAGAAGGTGAAAGGTATCCGATGTGACAATGGAACCGAATTCAAAAATGCAGATCTCATAGCACTTTTAAATTCCAAAGGTATCAAAAGAGATTATAGTACTGCCAGGACTCCTCAACAGAATGGTGTTGCAGAAAGGAAGAACATGACTCTTATAGAAGCTGTAAGAACTATGCTTGCAGATTCCAAGCTTCCAACTATGTTTTGGACAGAAGCTGTCAACACTACAAGTTATGTGTTGAATAGGGTTTCCATTACCAATCCTTATAAGAAGACTCCCTAATGAGCTACTCACAGCCAAAGTCCCAAGCATTGCTCATTTGAAGCCATTTGGTTGTCCTTTCACCATTCTGAATACTAGTGACTATTTGGGGAAATTTGATGGCAAGGCAGATGAAGGCTACATTGTGGGATATTCAGCTCACTCAAGAGCTTATCGGGTTTATAATCTATATGCCAAGCGCGTAATTGAAACTATAAATCTCATGTACTTTGAGGAGAAGACAAACATCCAAGGCAAAGGTCCTGAATGGTATTTTGATCTTGATTATCTTAGTGACTCATTGGGATATTTTCGTTTCAAAACTAACCAAGATGCAGGTCCACAAGTGTTTGCAACTTCTAGTGCAGGTGCTACTTCTAGCTCTTCGGACTCAAATGAGGATGATGACATTTTTGTTGTATCATCCTATTCCACCACAGTCGCTCCCAACACCAATGCTACTCCTATTGATGCTTCTTCATCAGACATTGTGGATTCACAAGGAGCTCTTGACACACTACTCAAGCAACAACAAGATGCTACTACAACAGCTACTCAAGGAGGCTTTGAGTTTCCTTTGAGTACTCCTGTTGTACCAGTTACTCCTAGTGATCCTAGTGTTACTCCTAGTGCAAGTTTAACACATATTGGTAGTCCGGTTAGTGATCCTACTTCTACAACTAGGTTCTCTGGTCCTTCTGACTTGGGAAACTATCAAAAGAAGACTTCTACTAAGCTGGATGATATTCATAAGCAGCCAATAGATGGCATTTTCGACTCTGCTTCATATGATGATGACATTGTTGGGGATCTTAATAATTTGGCACCAGAAGTGGGTGTAGAGCCTACTCCTGTTCACCAGATCAATAAAGACCATCCTACTACTCAAATCATAGGAGATCCTGGTTCTACTATCACGACTCGCCGCATGCATAAGAAAGCAACTTCTGGTCATCATGCTCTTGTGAGCTACATTGAAGACCAAAAGCGTAATAATCACACAGATTTTCTTCACTGTTTGTTTGCGTGTTTTCTTTCACAGGTGGAACCTAGGTCAATCTCACATGCTCTTGAGGATCAAAGTTGGGTTGAGGCTATGCAGGAGGAGATGCAGCAGTTCTTGTTTCAGAATGTTTGGATCCTAGTTGACTTACCAGATGGAAAGACAACATTTGGTACCAATTGGATTCTCAAAAACAAGAAAGATGCACGGGGTATTGTGGTGAGAAATAAAGCTAGGCTGGTTGCACAAGGTCACACACAACTAGAAGGAATTGACTATACTGAAGTCTTTGCTCCTATTGCTAGGATTGAGGCCATTCGTCTGTTTTTGGCTTTTGCTTCTTATGTTGGCTTTACAGTTTTTCCGATGGATGTCAAGATAACGTTTTTCTATGGCAAGATTGACGAGGAAGTTTATGTCACTCAACCTAAGGGATTTGTGGATCCACTTCATCCCAAGAAAGTCTATAAGGTGGTCAAAGCTCTTTATGGACTTCATCAGGCTCCTAGAGCGTGGTATGAGCGTCTGTCCACTTTCTTGTTGAAACACAGCTACAGAAGAGGCACTATTGACAAAACACTATTCCTTAAAAGGAATGCCAAAGACATCATCCTGGTTCAAGTATATGTGGATGATATTATCTTCGGTTCTACTAGGAAGGAATGGTGTGATGAGTTTGAACAGCTAATGGAAGTCAAATTTCAGATGAGTGTCATGCTAGAACTCACATTTTTCCTTGGTCTTCAAGTCAAGCAGCAGTCGGATGGTATCTTCATTAGTCAAGACAAGTATGTTCATGAGATCATTCAGAAGTTTGATGTGGAACCTCTTAGACCAGCAACAACACCTTATGAAGTCACTAAAGTCAAACTCAAGAATGAGCCAGATCCTCTGGTAAATGTTCACATGTACAGGTCCATGATTGGCTCACTCATGTATTTGACTGCATCACGCCCGTATATTATGTTTGTAGTAAGCGCTTGTTCTAGACATCAGGTGGCTCCAACCGTGTCTATCTTGAATGCAGTCAAGAAAATCTTCAAGTACATCAAGGCACAACCCAAGCTAGGCTTGTGGTATCCAAGGGAATCACCTTTTGTTCTTGAAGCCTATAGTGATAGTGATTATGAAGGTGCTAATAATGATAGGAAGTCTACTAGTGGTGGCTGTCAGTTTTTAGGTCAAAGACTTATCTCATGGCAATGTAAGAAACAGACTATAGTAGCTACCTCCTCAACAGAAGCTGAATATATAGCTGCTTCTAGTTGTTGTGGACAAGTCTTATGGATACAAAATCAAATGCTGGATTATGGGTTCAACTTCATGAATACCAAAATTTTCATCGACAATCAAAGCACTATCTGCATTGTGAAGAATCCTGTGTTTCATCAACGAACCAAGCATATCGAGATTTGGCACCATTTTATACGTGATGCTAATGAGAAGAAGCTAATACATGTTCTTAAAGTACATAAGGATGATAATGTTGCTGATTTGTTGACTAAAGCGTTTGATGGTCTAAGGTTCAACCACTTGGTGGTTCACATCGGTATGGTCAATCCTTGAGGTCTAGGATTGAGGGGATGCTAAGCATACGGGGAGGCTTATTGTACATATTTACTTGTACAGTCTTACATATGGTAGCTTCTAACAATAGTTTTCATGGGTATCCGCGATGTGTGCAACTTCTAGTGGAAGACTTTGGTTACTCCTAGTGGTAGTCTTCTGCTCCTAGTGGGTACAAATGCTTATTCGCAACTTGTGGTTGGCTTCTAGTATCAATTTTGGGTCACTGTTCATTCGTTGACTTTTGTTGACCACTCGCTGCTCCTAGTGTTGACCTTTACGCGTTTTGATTTTCAGTCAACGCGAGTTACTTCTGGTGCATATATTTTGTTTATCTTTGGTAACTGGGATTTGCTAATTATGAGTTAAAGGGAAAGTGGTTACTTAGCATTAATGACTTAATTTGGAAAGGGTAACCCCCATAATTAGGGGTCAATGAACAGTTTTTGTGACCATTATTAATGGTCAAATGACTCATTTGACTCAATTATCAAAACATAAACACACACACATACACTCCTACCTTTCACCATCTTCAATCAATCATCTTCCACTGTTTCAATCATCATCAATGGCATCACTCCAGTACAAGCCCGATCATAACAAGGTGGCCTATCTTGGAGAAGGTCCTAAAAGAGACGAGTTCACTGACATCCTGGAATACATTGAAGCTTCAAATCTAAGGTATGCTCTTACTGTTTGCCCCATTGTGTATGATACTATCATCCGTCAGTTTTGGGCAACTGCCAACACCAATGCTGTTTTGGGTCGCTCATTAGAGCTCCATGCTACTATAGATGGTCGCTCCTATGTGGTGACTGAGGCATCCATTAGGTCTGCCCTTCATCTCCAAGATGAAGATGGCATTATCTCTCTTCCCAATGCGGAGGTGTTGGATGGTATGGCTGCCATAGGTTATAATCATGAGGGGAAGTTTAACTTCTAGAAAAATAGATTTGCCCCTCAATGGAAGCTGATGGTTCACTTTTTGATTCACTGTTTTAGTCCAAAATCTGAGAGTTGGGATGCGTTTCCCATCCCCCTTGCTACTGGTTTGATATGTATTGCTCAGGGTCACACTTTTAACTTTTCTCGTTACCTGTTTGATGGCATGATTAGTAATCTTAGTGACACTAGATCTAGGAAGAAGTTCTTGATGTACCCTAGGTTTTTGCAGCAGGTTCTTATGTGCTTACCTAGGAATAGGAAGGAATATGTGCCCCCTAAGCTTACTCAAAAAGTTTATGCGAATATGGCACTTGGTTATCATGGTCCTTTGAGGCCCCTCACTGATGCTATGCTGGGCCTTGCCCAAGGGGGTCCCAATGCGGTTCCTCCGGCTGGCCAAGCCGAGGAGGAACCTCCATTGGCGGATGATCCTATGGAGGAGGAGAACCCTGCTACTAGTGTGCCCCATGTGAAGGTTGAGGAACCAGTTAGAGAGGTGGTGGTAGAAATGCCATCTACCTCAAAGTCCGCCCCTTCTTCTCGCCCACATGAGTCCCCATTTGCTGATTCTCCCCCTCCTAGCCCAGCTCCACATTCTGATGAGAAGCCTTCTAGTTCTCATGCCCATATGGATGACCCATCAGTTGCTTCAGGTCCCAATGACGCATCCCCCAAACCTAGTCCTCTTGGTGGGGAAGCTGAGAAACCTGTTACTTTGACTTCTTTGCTTGCTCTTATGCACAGGTACTATGCTAAGATTGTTTCATTGGAAGATGAGCTCAACCAACACCGCAAGTTCACAAGGTATTTCGTGCTTCCATTGGCGAACAGGGTCAAATCCTTGGAGACGCAGCTCAAGCGCCATAGGAAGAAAGTGGTGCTAACTGATTCTGATGATGATGAAGAGGAGGATGGGTTGACTATTTTGGCAAGGGCTACGTTTGCTGCTAAGCCAAATGATGACCTGCCTGCTCCTCTTAGTCCTTCATGCATTCCTACTGCTGCTGCTGGCCCCATGCCAATGGATGATGCTTTTGTTGGTCCTTCATCTCCTACTCCTGGTCCATCTCATGATCCTAAGGGTAAAGCCCCTATGACTGATGCACCCTCTCCTCCCAAAAAGGGAACTCACAGACAATTAGAGGAAGAAAGATTAGGGGAAGAGGCTGCTCAGAGATTGCACGAAGAGTTTGACCATCAAGCTGCGGCTACCTCAACGGCTACGACTGAGGATGAAGCCCTGCAACAACAGAGACGTGAGCAACCAAGGCACAATGCCATGCATTAGGATAATCATGACTGGATGAATGTGGTTACAATCCTTACTTCTGACTACTCTCAATTCTCCGATTTGTTGGGTGCGGATATGGATCAAGGTAACTATGTTCAACGGGCAATATCATTGATGTAAAAACAAAAGGAAGTTCTTGCTGCTCAGCTTCGCGAACAACGCCGCAACAAACCTCTGTCGCGTGCTGAGGAGAGACGGTTGATGCAGCAGTATGTGAAGAATCAATCGGCTGCTTATTATCAAACTGGATGGACATGGAAGAAGGTGAGGAGACTATCTTTTAATGAGCTTAAGTAACTTTACACCAAGATGATCAAGCGGAGGGATACACCTGTGCCTGAACATGCTATCTATCGCCCACCTCCTCATGTTGTCCACACTTCTATGCCTGCTGTTGCTCCCACTTCCTTGCCGGTTGTTCGAGAAGGTACTTCTGGGGTTCTATCTTCTAGTGCACCTACTACTGATGTTCCCACCACCACCACTTCAAAGATTGATCCCACTCATTCTACTATTGATACTACCACCACTGCTGAAGTTACTCCCACTCCTGTTGTTACTACCACACCTGTTACTCCTGCTGTTGAACCTACACCCACACCGGTTACTGAACCACTTCCTACTTCATCAGCTGCTGCATCCACTTCTGAACCTATGGTTGTTGATGACTTTGTTTCTGCTGTTGCTTCTCCTACCAATGTCAAGGTTAAGGAGTAATCCTCTTCTGGTGTCCCCACCCCTCGCCGTTCTATTCGGAAGAAGAAGGCTCGTCGTGGTAAGACTGTCCCATTTGAGAAGAGGGATCCTGCTAATCTCATAGATGCCGCTTCTGATAGTGAGACTGAGTTACCCCTTGGCAAAGGCTGGATTGTATCTTGGGAGGTTCGGCCATCCCCTATTTTTCGTGGTACCTATACTCATAAGATTACGACTAGTGATGGCTACACTCGGTATGTCTCTGGATTGAAAAGCATTTTGTCGTGGGTGGAGCGTCATGATCTTATGCTGTTGTATGGGTTGGTTGATGCCGAGATTCCTAAGTCTCCTAGTGAGCTTCCTAACTGGCCCGGGTTGACTATTTGGGGCGATTTGAAGTTAATGTTAGATTGCCCTCCAGATTCTCCTCGTGCTGGCGTATGGAAGGAACAACCTCGCTGGGTGATACGGAGGTAGAAGTTGTATGCTGGGTGTGCTGTACATGTTTTGGAACTTTAGTCTGGTGCTGTTGTGTTTATGCTTGTTTACGTGGAGTATCCGTTGACCACTGCTACCATGGAAGCTATGCTGGAGTGCCACCTGGTGGTGTCTAATGCTCCTTCTGGTAACAAGTCTGCCATGGCCACTACCTTAGTTGAGGGAATTCAGGCTCGACTGCATGCAGACAAGGTTGCTGCTTCTAGTATGTGATTGGTTTGTTTCTTCTATCCTTTTGATATACCTACATTCTTTTCATCAATATGTACAGTGATTAGTGACTCACATTTTACTTTAGTTAAAAAATAATATAAAAAAACATACACTTTTATATAATATCTGCTTATACTTTTAACATGTGATGGTATTTTAAAACTTGTAAATCATATAATATCTGCTTATACTTTTCCATCCTGAAACTGTTTTCCACTTGGTATTTTCACACTTCGGCTGTCATGAGAAGTACTACTGGTGTTGGACCCAGTCCACACAACAAATGGTGCTCAACTCACCATGTCTTACAGACAAGAAAGAGTTGATTCACCATGAGGGTACGACTTTGGTGTGATTATCAAATCCGTTGATGGTTGCCAGTTTACCCAAAATTGGATGGTTTTTTCACTTGCCTTGGTCCTAGACTGAAAAGTGGCTAGTCCAAGGGGGTACGACTCTTGGTAAAGACTCCTATCAAATACGTTGATAGTTGTAATAGCTTGCTCAAAGCTATAGGGTTTTCAGCTCACCGATGCTTTATTGCTAAGAGTTGGCTAGTCCGGAAGGGTACAACTTCTGGTAAAGATCTAAATCAAATCCGTTGACGGCTGCGATGATTTTCCCAAAATCATTAGGGTACCCCCACTCAACATTGATTTACGTTCTAAAAGTTGGGCTGGGTTCTGGTCTCCCAGGGTGATGTTTATTCCACCACAAAGACTAGCTAGCCCAAGAGCGAGCATCTACTTGGTAAAGGCTCATCAAATCTGCTCATGTTGCTCTAAATATTCAACAAGGTGTAGATCTGTTTGAAGCATTCAAGAAGCTTCTCGATGTTACTCGCTGCAGCAGTCTTTGTGTTTTCAATGCTGCTGGTTACATTGCTGTTGTTTGTTCTGTTGTTTTAATCCTCGTGCTGTTTTGCAAGATCTACCAAGAAACTTGAACTCAGCTAGTCAAATTCAAGTTTAGGGGAGGATTGTTAGGACCTCTGGAATAGGTATTTGTAATAGATAAGCTAGGAGGTATGTGTTGGAGTATGCTCGTGTCATAACAACTAATTATACGGCTAGACACATATGGGCCTATGGGGTCACACACATATACACTGAGGTACTATTTAAATATATCGTGTTTATCGTATTTACGGTATATAAACAACCATCGTAACTCGAGATCATTATTGGGCTTCTAACGACTAGTAGTGTACTTAGTTATTAGACTTGTAAAAGTGTATGGCAAGGCCCATACAAAGCCCATTGAGTCCGACCCATTAAGATGAAAAAAAGGAAGGAGTTACATTTGTGATAAATATGAGTTATTAGGTAATAACTCTAATTTATTACATTAAACACATTACCAAAAATCCCCCCTCTTCCCTCTAATTTGGATTTGCACGGTTTTGAGATAAAAAAACGAGGGTTTTTGCTTTGTAATGATCTCCATCTTTGAATCTTGTTTATTCAAAGGGTGTTACTAGGTTACGGGGTTTAAGACTAGCATCTATTGGTATACAAGAATGTGTGGTGTGGATACATCATAAAGGTGATCTCCTTTGATCACTTGGTTTCATAGTTGATTGGGTTTCTTGGTTAAATCAAGTGTTAGTGATGGTTTTCGTTCAATCCTACCGAATCACGCTACAAAGGTATACTTTTATCTTCCTATTTAATGATTAATCATATGACTCTATGGAACCGTTAATAGGTGATCTTTCCGCTGCATTTATTATTTATTCATATCATGTTTATATGGATAATCACCTATAGTGGTATCAGAGAGCCATCATATGATGTCATATGATTATCGAGTATGCGTTAAAATGGCTAAAAATAAGTGTTTTTGATGGTTTTGTTAAACCAATTTTAAAACAGCCCCTATGGCCTTATTTTCGAATTATTACAGATATTTAGAAGGTCTTATAATCTGTTTTAATGATCTAATAGCCACGGGTTACGCATACTTTAATGTGTTTGTTACCGGGTACGTGTAAAATGGCCTAAAACACGTTTTTGGAACGATTATTGAATCGGGTTTTAAACAGCCCTTATGACCATATTTTCTGTATATATATGATAATTACAAGGTTTCTAAAAGTGGTTTTAAGGTCCTAAGGTCATTGGTTACACATACCAATCGGGGGTTTAATTAATTGTTGATTATTGCTTCGATTTCGTTGGCTAACAAGTGTATCTTGTTGTTTATTTTATATCCATGGAAAATACATGCATGTTTGGCCATGGAATTAGCCAACACCTTTTTATATTCATAATCTTATGGCATTATTATGTTTCTTATGCAAAGCCGATGAAAACCTAGACCAAGTGTGACATGTTGTGTGTTGATTTGCATTTAATTTCAGTTTTGGGGATTTGCCATTGTTTCGCTTCATTAATAAGTTTTTATGTTGGTTATAGTTATTGTTTGGCTATGTTACAGTAGTTTAATGATAGGTTTAATATTGTTAGTCATAAATTAATTGTAACCGATGCTTGGATGGGAATGGCTAAGGAATTAAAGACATATTGTGAAATTCGGAGCTGCTGAGTGACCTGCACTAAAACGTGATTTCCCGGAGTTCTATAAGGAGATAGAAGCCCAATTTTGGTGTGCTGATTCACAACTCATGGGCCTTCAAAAGTCTCAACTGGACCTCAGGCAGGGGAAGATTCCTTGTATGGGTTTTGGGCCCTAGAAGTCGACTGAAATTTTATGGCAGTTTTGAGCCTCATGTTCACTTTGGGTTCTACTTGCTCTTGATGGTCTTGGAGCAAGTGGGAGCCCACTTAGTGGTTGTGTTGACTTACACTTAGTTGAGTTCTTGGTCCTCGTGATGGATCACGAGATCAAGTATAAGTTTTTCATCGGTTTGAGGCTTTGCATACTTGTGGTTGTGTGGTTGCTTATTTGCTTGATATCTTGCTATAACTTGCAAATGTTTTTATAAAAACTTAAAATCAATCACAAACCAATTATAAAACTAAATCTTTGATTTAGTATAAAGTTTATATATGATTTAAAACTAAAATCTTGTTTTCATAATAACTCGTAACGTGTTATGAATGTTATTTCTTTTATGTATTGTCTAATCTAATATTAATTCCACTTAGGTTTTATATTAGTCTTTAACTTGGACAACTTGACACGCATAGATTAAAACAAGATTGAACTTAAGTTAAGAAATATTTTTGACTTGTGCTACGATGGATGAATGCATGCTTCCTCGTACACACTTTTTATTTGTAAATCAAACTTTTATACCCGTCTCAAATTTAAGTCATGCTGTCCAATCGTTTAAGATCACTTGCAATTACTTTTTGCATCTTGTGAGACGGATGTGAATTGTAACCCAAGGTGATTATCTATGCGTGAGACCTAGACTTATTCTCGCATGTTCTCAAATTGGATGACTTAACCGGTACAACAGTGAGACCTTGACCGAGGCAAGGATGGGACTAAACATGTCAGTTTGACATTTATTGAAATGTTTACTTGTGTTATGAGTCCCATAAGGATCTAAGAATTGCACAAGATTTGTAATTAATGAACGTCGTCTACCTATTTAATCTATCATTGCTAGCAGATCAACTGATGTGATGGTGGAACCTCAATGAGGATCTTAGCCTTTTCGTAAAATTAATTGTTTTTTATAAACTTGGGTAGTTAATTTTAAAAGGATAATTATCGAAAATACTAAATATGAACTTTGTATTTCTATTAATGATTTTATGCAACACAAACCGTAAACAAAGTTTGTTTCCTTTTGTGATAGAGGAAGACAAACTAAGTCTTCTTTCCTTGTAAGAATAAGACTCGTTCCCATCCTTTCTCCTTGTATGAGAAAGCTATAATAGGAACACTTAAATCTTCTCAATAAACCGTGAGAGGAAAGGAAATTACTAACATGTTTTTCTAGTATATTTACTTTACTCAAATAAGTTCCATAAGATTATACACACCTTTGAGGTAAAGTAGAAAGAGGAATTGCATGCAAAACTTTCAAGTTAATGGCATCGATGGAAACTCATTACAAATATAGTAGAACTTGATACTTTTCTTTGAATATCTATGTACATGTTTACTAGTCTACAAGACTCACATTGGCTATAATGTGTAGACATTCAAAGAACTATGAAGTATACAAATTGCTACTTGCTTTTTCACTAGTATAGATACATTCAAAATGTTCTCTAAACTAATGGGAGCAATGCATTTTTAACCATAGGACACACTTATAAAGTTGTCTTATTAAGTGGAAGCTATGAGCTTATCACCTTGTAAGTGACCCACTTAATTTCTAGATTGTCTTAAAATAACATCATAGTTTTCTAAGCCTTATTGTATATTATTTTAAAAGATAACTAGTCTCTTTTCTGATGTCGCTTCCCGAAATGTTATCTAAAAATAGTTATGCATGATTGATTATTAAACGATGAAGTTCTACATAACCCTTCTATACAAGCTTGATTTGAGTATGACTTAAATCTTATTATATCTATGATATTTTAATATTATTCATATATGATGTTGTGCCATGCTCAAGCGGGAGAAATATTAGAGTGTGCAAGGTACAACACAATATGGCTTATAATATTCTATTAGGACTTATACATATTGATGTATGTTGTCTATAGAGAACTAATGTCAAGAAATAATAAAAACTACTTCATCACATTACCTAAATGTTGTAGCTAATAAGCATATGTCTTCTTGTAAAGACATAAATATGAAGTATATAAAATAACTTGAAAATACTATTGAAGCCAAAAGTAGGCATTCAATAATACTTTATTTGTAATATGTTTATGTTTTCAAGTAATGATATAAACATGAACTTCCTTGAATTGTTCAAGGACTTATAAAATAAAGTAAGTACTTCACTTATTATGTCTTCCTGTTAGGGCATATACAATGAAGTTATTGAATTGTTCAATATCTGATAAAGTATATTTAGCGACCAACATGTTATGTTTTCTTGTTAAAACATGAACATGAAGTTCTTGAACTGCTAAAATAATCATGCTTTATAGCATGCAATCGGCTTGAATATATTGTTTATGCAATTTGGTTTGACCAAATTATGAAATATGTTAGCCAAAGATTATTAGGTTATCAAAGGAATTGTGATACTGTCTCACAATCGCAACATTATGTCTCATGTGTAAAATCAAATACTATTGTTATTATTTGATCCTTGATAACGTTAACTACTCTCTCTCTCTCGCGTATCTTATTAAGGTTAACAAAGATTTGAATGAGCCATGCTTATTCAATATGGTTCCAAATAAGAAGGTAACTAAGAAACCATCAATTTATGGAATGGGATGACTCCCAGTAAGTCTTAGTTGAACTCTTGAACTTGTTAAAATCATGTTAGACGTGTTATTAACAAACTTGAATCAAGAAATTTTAAATTTATTTTATACATCCCAAAACGAGAACAATGGATTGTTGCTCGTCATGCTATGTACTTGGAGAAAGTCTCCTCTTACAAGAAGCAAGTGGGAGCCTTTATGCATCTTCGAAGAAAGTAATGAATAAAATAAAACCTTCTGAATACACTAGTGAACGATAAAATTGAGGCTGAGCATGTAAATGCAAAAGCCTCACAGTGTTGTAACTCCCATTCGCATATCCGTAAGGATACCTCAAGCACCTGAAGATATGAATGTCATGTCAATGTTGAGGAATCCGAGTTAGAGGATCATAGTGAACCTCATAACTATCGAGACTCGTTTTTAGATTTGGAATTTAATGAATACTCAAAACTATGAATGGTTAGATGTAGTCCATAAAAGAAAATCAATTTTGGAATTTGATTAGCTTTCACTAATCAGTAAGACTGATAGGTTATACATGGTCTTCTATGAGAATATAGATATGGACACAATTGTACACATTTATACACACTCTCTTTGAATAGAGTTTAAGGCATGCTCAAGCAATTGATCATGATTTAAGGCTTTATTTTATTTACGAGTGTTAAATTAATAAAGATATTAATTACCATACTTGATTTTATGAGTATGAAATATGGACATTGGTGTACAAACTCTAGAAATCCAAGTATGGATTCGAGCATGCATCTAGGAGCTGGAATCTTAAGTTTGAATCAAGGACATGATCATGATTAAAACAAATATAACTCTTTAAGCTAGTAGCAACATATTGTTTTGTTTGTTCTTAAATCTCATATGTTGTTAACATATTGGAAATAACATTCCACCAAAGCTAGGTTTTAATCCTTGGTTTGGAATATATTTCTATTGAGAGGTAAGAAATAACACATATAACCTTGGAACATATGCTTATTAGGAAAAGGCATACGCGGTTAATAAGTCTAAATATGACAGATCACTGAGAAAGTCTCAAAGTTCTATCTCATGTGATAAGACTGATTATGTACATGGTAACCTTTAGTTTACCTAGTGGATTCATTACATATGATATGTGATGTATTAGACGAATGTTAATACTTGCATGAATGCAAGATGAACTGATCACAAAGTATCTAAGTAAAAGTCATTAGACTGCTATATACTTGATCATCGTTTACGGATTTTAGCTAAAAAGATTAGTGTTGAGTTTATACACTAATGCTTACTTTGATTGAGATGGTACTCAATACTAGTGATAGTAGGATTTCATCTTCAATGATAATACTACTACCTAGACGTGCTTGTTAAAAAGCATTGTTGCACTACTCATTTGTAAAATAAGAATACTTTATAGTTTGGGAAGCTGTTAAGAAGATTGTCTTAAATAGGTGTTCTACTTGCTTCAAACAACCTATGTAATGTACTATGGCGATGCTAGTATTACTGTATTAGCTCTTGAGCGCACATATACAAAATGACAATCATCGTATTATTCAAAATTTTCACTATTTGTGAGTTTCTAAAATAAGTATTCTCAAAGTTCACTCAGATGACAACTCAACAGGTCCTTGTGTAAAGTCAATGTCTTGTAACCAAACATGTTAATCATGTTAGAAACATTGGACTTTGACCTTCTAGTAGTCTCATATTTTTTAAGTATTTGGATAATGGAACGTTAAGAAGTTTTACTAAATAATGAATTGATTTACTTGGTATGATCGTCTTCATTTGTACTACTGTGTTCTATATTAGCATGTTTAATCCATGAATAATTTATTTATTCTATATCTTCCATTGTCGGTTGTTGATACGGGAGTATCGATGAATTAAGACAAATATGAGTGTTTTGGTCATATTCATTTGGAATGAATATTAATTGATGATGCCGCCAAACTCATATGTGTTCATTGGATGAACATTGGATTGACCCAACCTACCAGAATTAACTACATGGATCGGCGTCAATAGTGAATCTCGCAAGTGGTTGAATCTCTCATCCTTAGACTTGAGATGCAAGTAGGTTTTCTATGTGTTGAATGTCAATCTTTGATATGGTTCAACGTTGTCCTGAACAAGGCTACTATAAAGACCATTTTCAGGTGCGATGTGAAACACATGAACGACACGTGTAGTCAAAATAGGATTTGTTCCTTCACATGCATTGGAGTTAGATACTACTAGGCCCCTCGATGAATTGTACAGATGTTTGTGTGGCCACACCAAATGTAATTAAGATGATTCTTGATTAATTTGGTACTAGTTCAATATCTATATCGAGAAACAGAATAGTTAAACTTAAGAATGACTATTGATCCATGTCTAAAGTTTAACAGAGTATCTGAAACAATTGGATGACTGATATCAAAACCATTTAAAAAAGATGTTTGAGAAACTATCCCCATACGTTACTAGGGGCATTGGCGTGTTGCTAGACGCTGACCATTGCTTGTATAATTACATGATTATTATGACGTGCGCAAGTGGGAGCTGTTGGAGTATGCTTGTGTCATAACAATTAATTATACGGCTAGACACATATGGGCCTATAGGGTCACACACATATACACTGAGGTACCATTTCAATATATCGTGTTTATCGTATTTACGGTATATAAACAACCTTCGTAACTCGAGATCATTATTAGGCTTCTAACGACTAGTAGTGTACTTAGTTATTAGACTTGTAAAAGTGTATGGCAAGGCCCATACAAAACCCATTGAGTCCGGCCCATTAAGATGAAAAAAGGAAGGAGTTACATCTATTATATCTAATAAAACACAGTTTTATACAACTCTTTAAAACAGATATTGTACAACTCTTAAAGCATCAATTTAATTAATTTTTTCCTAATATAACTTTTAATTTAGTGATGCCACGTGTCATTTTTAATCAGTAAATTTCAAAAATGCAAACAGTAACTACCTTTTGACTAAATGTGAAACATCTCTGCCATATTCATCGTGTTTAACTTCTATTTTTGTAAAGCATTAACCACCAATAACTTCCCTTCTACTGCATTAGCAGTCAACTTTCTGCATTAAAAAAGGTAAAAAAAACCTCATATTAATAGATAATGAAACAAAATGTTTCGTTCTTTTTTATTTCAATATTTAAAACATTCCAATTTTATAGCTCTCTGTTCCTGTACAAGTTTCTTGATTATAATTATCATTTACAGTATAAATTTTCTTTTACAAAGAAAGTTTGAAAACAAAAATATCATACAAATCCTCCACTTTTGTAATATTATTTGCAACCGACTTTTTTTTGTTCTTCCCTTATTTCTATAATTCTTGACTGATTCTAATTGATTGCATCACTGATTTTGCAGCCTTCACGTAGATGAATGTTCTTATGTTTTAGAACATGAAGGTACACGAATATATAATTTTTTTTCATGTTTGTTGTTATGATATGCTTATGGTTCGATTTGTTTCCCTGTGTTGTTGATTAGGGTGTTGTTGTGGTTTGTTATGTCGTTAAGAAATGATTTATTATCATGATTAGAGAATTTTGTGAAAGAAGAACAAGGCTGTCATACATTGGGTAAATGCTCGTCAGGTGTCTGATAAAATGCCATTATCATTTTCTCCACCAATGTTCAATCAATCTAAATGAATGGATTTTTTATGATTTGCAAGTTATTGCTTGGCTATCATGAGTTTGCACACCAAGTGTTTGTGATTTGCTTTATATATTTAACTGAAGATAAGCACATGCATGAATTCTCTTACAAAAATATAAGGTTGAAGAAACCAAGTGGTTTTTTTGTCGAAAATTGGGTTAGTGTAAAATTACACAAATCTTTAGTATTGGGAAATATGAAAAAATTATGGTGTGTTGATCACTTATTGGTTCATATTATAAGTTTGAAATTAAAGTGTGTTGAAACTAAATCCTGTATGACACCGATACAATAATTAAACTCAATAGTTGATAAAAGGCTTTTATTTTTGTTTAGGGCTTCACAAGTTGTTTTCACCCCTTTAAGAACTTGCAAAACTTTTTAACATGCTTCCTTACGCTTTGCAACCCTTACAAGCCAAAGTTAAAAAACGAGAGTATCCCAAGTACATTTATAAGAAAGTTGATATCATCTTATTTTATTTGCCTTACTCTTTGAAAGACATTGTATGAATGTTCTTTTTTGAATACTTATTTTGATCTTTTTCACTCTAACATGACGTCTACAAGCTCATCCTTTTAGACAGGTTTTGTTGTATTATGTGAATAAAGGTAATGGTATAAGACTAAGTATACAAATTTTGGTTATTCTTGGGTCTGTTGAAGCATTGCTACCAATCATCTCTTAAAAACAATTCTCTTTGAACATGTGTGCTTATGATAACAAATAAAAGTTAGATTATGCTATTATGCGCAATTAATCTTTGTGTAACAAGTAAACGGATTAGGGGTTTTCATGTTCAGGTTACCCGAGAAGGGCGATTCTCTGACCTTTAAAATTTTTACATTAGCCGAACAAATACGGCAATTTTTTACGGAATTTCTCATATAGGTAAATAAATATGGAAAAATATTTTAAAAAGAATAACTTTTTGATCCATTTTACTTTGAAAGAACCTTTACTCCCCATGAAAGTAATGTAGGACAAACATTATTTAATTATTTAATTATTATGATTATGTTCACAAGTCGTAAATTATACTATTGGTTTATTAGTTGGTGTAGTAGCACCATAGAAGGGACATAAATGTCAATACATAACTACCCTTAAACAGAAAGATGTTGATGTTGTAGTCGATGATGTTATGGGGTGAATGAACCTATTTACGTTATTCACGAGAGAAGATGATTCTTGCACAAGTATCTTTTTTTAATAATGCCTAACCAAATTATTTATCAACGTGTTCATTAAAGACTAACATCTGACTATTTTCCTACATTGTGTGTTTTCAATTTTTTTATTCTTTTTCATCGTCGTGAGAAGTTTATTTTTTAATAATGGAAGACATGATTCCATCGTCGTGAGAAGTTATTATTAATGTGTCGTTTTTGTAACTGTTAATATATATGTTTCATTGCTTTCTGAAGATATGGCTGGAATGAATTTAGAGATCCAGGTTCTTTTTCTATCCAATATTCATAAAAAACCTTGATTGATAATATATAAAATAAATGTTCAGTTTTGTAATTTTTGATTTATAGGAACTTAGAAGCCTACTTAATGTATGGTATTTACCGTCTAGGTGGTTTAGGGCTATGTTGTAGTAGCCTACACTCTTTTAAAGTCTTTTTGGTTTAAATCATTAGTTAAACTTATTTGCATGGTTCAGGTTGTTAAACCTTTTTAGAAAATTCAAGAAATTATGGAGTACGACAATATGGTATTTGTTATGATAGTAAGGAAGCAGTTCCCGTCTCTCCCCGTGTATGTCTCTTTCGCAATGATAATTAACAAAAGTCATGAACAATCCTTCGGGGAAGTCAGTTTGTATATGTCGCAAGATGCTTTTACATATAGCCATGAAGATGGTTATTCGTGACAAAAAAGTAAATCTTACTAATACTACCACCAACATGATCTACAAGGAAGTGGTAGACAATTTATGATCACATCTACACTTACACGTTCATGCCATAAAATAAAGAATGTTTTTTATTTTTATTTTTGTGACATTCGGCTATTATGTTTCATTGTTTCATTATTTTGTATGTTTTAAGTTTGTTTATCCATATGTGGTATTTTCTAATCGTGATACACAGTGTTATTTACTACCTTCTTCGACATCACTTAAACAATACCCGTGAATTTCACGGGTCTTTTAGCTAGTGTGTGATAAATATGAGTTATTAGGTAATAACTCTAATTTATTACATTAAACACATTACCAAAAATCCTCCCTCTTCCCTCTAATTTGGATTTGCACGGTTTTGAGATAAAAAAACGAGGGTTTTTGCTTTGTAATGATCTCCATCTTTGAATCTTATTTATTCAAAGGGTGTTACTAGGTTACGGGGTTTAATACTAGCATCTATTGGTATACAAGGATGTGTGGTGTGTATACATCATAGAGGTGATCTCCTTTGATCACTTGGTTTCATAGTTGATTGGGTTTCTTGGTTAAACCAAGTGTTAGTGATGGTTTTCGTTCAATCCTACCGAATCACGCTACAAAGGTATACTTTTATCTTCCTATTTAATGATTAATCATATGACTCTATGGATCCGTTAATAGGTGATCTTTCCTCTGCGTTTATTATTTATTCATATGATGTTTATATGGATAATCACCTATAGTATGTAGTTCCTCCTGGTCCTAGTAGTAGTAGGAGCAATACGTGCTCCTGGTCTAGTATAAAGTCAAACATTATTATTCTTAGTAGTTTATTAGGATATGCATGAGATATGTTAGGAAATGATATGCATATCAGAAGTTACACGTTTTGGTTTAATGTAGTATTAGGGTTTCCTTGTAGTATAAAAGGAACCGATTGGTAGAAGGGTTACACACACCTTCATCGTTATTATTTATTTCATATTAATAGTTGAAATCCTTAGTAAGGATCAAGTTATTTAGTTATTCTGTTTCTTCTTGTTCATAGTATTTGTATTCCGCACTTATACTGTGTGTTACATTAAGAGTCTCTCTGTGAATAGACTTGTGATTACAGAAGTCGTTCACCATCCTTAACAGGCTGCAAGATCCACATCTAGTGGACCCAACAATCAAAAGTGTTCGTAATCAAGAGACGAGTCTATCCCAGTTGACCAATCAAACTAAAATCCATCTAACAAGAAACTCCCAATTGTGTTCTTCATTAGCAAAATTCAATTAACCGAATTAGGCCACGTGGAAGATGGGGATTGGATGCTACACGTCACTCATCATCACCAACACTCAAATGAATTCTAAAAATACCCCCAGATGTTCTCATTTTGTGTATTGTAGTTGAAGTGTGAAAACGCACACACTTCTTAATCTCTCTCATTTTTTAGTTAGCCTTTTCAGTTAGAACT
The DNA here is from genome assembly GCA_025667525.1 of Glebionis coronaria. Lineage (NCBI taxonomy): Eukaryota > Viridiplantae > Streptophyta > Magnoliopsida > Asterales > Asteraceae > Glebionis > Glebionis coronaria. Next base: position 466,472 of record JANFOE010000625.1, on the reverse strand, counting down.
ACTCTCAAGTGTCCGACAAACACTTGAGAGAGTTAGTTAGCCTTGTAACAAACTTGTAACTACCTTTCCATTAATAAAAACACTCAATTCATTTCAATCTTCTCCTACTTTACTGCATTATCCTATACTACTGTTATACTTTGATTCCCTTGATCAAACTTGATCAATGGAGTTTGTTTGAAGATTTGGAGAGCATCTCAGTTCATTTGTAGCAGCCTAGTTCAGTTTCATAGCCATTGGTAGCAGTTGTTGTAGAGTTGAGTAGACTGATCAGAATTTTGGTATTGGTGATGATCTGATGGATGTTGATTGATGATTGTTGGTATTCGATGTTGTTATTAGTAGGCTCAACGCCTCACTACTCCATCAAAGGAGGCTTCAAGCTAAAAGGTGTTTGAATTCTCATTTTTGTTCCTCTAAATTGTCTTGCCTGCTCAATTCTTAGTTTCATAGCTTAACTGCTTGAATTTGATTGATCTGGTGTTCATTTGATATAACTGATATGTTTTGATAGATTGAGAGTTGATTCCTTACCTTTTAATTCAGTCTAGACTTGTTAAAATTTGGCTTTGCACTACTTAACTGTCATTAGTATGCTATTTTGTGTTTCATAGTGTAAACCTGCTTGAACTAGACTTTTTTGTGGTGCATTTGAGTAGTTTAAGTTGTTTTCGTAGATTGCTTGTGGTTCCATTAGCTTTTGATTAGAGCTACTTTGTTAATTTCCATATCAGTTTAATAAGTGGTGTTTGGATTAGTTGAGCATTAGTTGAGTTCAGTTAAATTTAGTTGTTGTTTAGAGCTTATATCCACTACCTTAACCAGTACAAGTAATTTTGTAAGCCTTTGTAGTTGACTAAATTGTCAAATAGGCAATTTGCACATAAAATTCTTTGGGTCAAAATATCAGTCAAAACAAGCTAGATTCAAACACATGCCAGTCCTTTGTTAGTTAATGTTAAGAGTTGATTTTTGTTTCTGAGCAAAGTTCATAGTATCATATTTATATGGAACTAAGGTAGACAATACAGTTTCCAAAAATAAGCTCGAAATTAGCTTTTGAATAAGCTGCTTAGCCAAGTCAAGTTTCTGTAATGAGGACTTAACTAATTATTATTTCCCATCAATCTATTTCACAAAAGTTGCCATTTTCTTGCACATTCTTGTTGACAAAGTGTTTGTAAAGTGCTTTGAAAATTTTCAGCTTTTTGGAAAATTTTGGTCAACGAAAGTCAAATAAGCCAAATTTGCTTAATTCAACTTTCCAACTTATTTCCTTGATGAAACTTGATAAAAATTGACATTCCATTCTTCTTGAAGCTTGAACTTTCATTTTCATTAGAAAAATTGGCTTGTGCTTGTCTAGACAAGCTGGTAGCTTATTTTGAGCTTATTCAAATAAGCTAACTTGGGATTTAGGTTGTTTTAGCTGATTTCCTTTATCCTGTCTAGGTATAATTCAATTTTAAGTTGTTTGCAAAAAACTAGAGCTTATAATCTTGAGTAATAAGCTCAAACGAGCTTATTAAACTTGTTTTGCCCGTTTTCCCTTTAAGCTTAGTTTTAATTGCCTATAGGTCCCTAATCTTTAGGGATTAGTATAATAAGCTTTTAATAGTTATACTTTTTAGGGTTTGCATTTTACAGTCACTGGATTTTGATTTTGTTACAAATTGGTTAGATAGTTTTGCAAGTTTGTTATAAAGTTGTTATAGTTTGTTTAAATTTACATTTTCAGTCCTTGCACTTTACATACTTTTCATTTTTGGCAATTTTACTAATTGTGCATTAAAAACTTGTACACTTTGCTTTAATTGTGGTAAATGCAATTTGTTTTAGAATAGTATGGATACATAGTGATAATATTTTTACGATTTTTACGTGCTTTGTTGAAATAAACCTAGATTACCAAAAATGTTTTAAAATCTAAAACCAAAAAACAATTTGTAAACTTGAAATCATTGGACAATCAATTCGTTTTGAGTTGGGAATTACGATCTTAAAAGTGAAATATTAAATGGCGCCGCTGCCGGTTCATGACGTTACGATTGACGATTGATTGACGGTTACGATTGGATTTTAGGATCCGTTCACCTTGTGAACGTTACTTTTACGTATCATAAATCAAAAGATAAAAAAATAAAAAAGACAAAAATATAAAAAATAAAAACCATAAAATTCAATTCTTTCCTGAGAATTGAACAAAAAAAAAAAATCAAAAAGTAATATGTTTCTTAAAAGATTACCTCAAAAATTTATTGTATATATTGGTTTCAATCGTTTTTACGTACATACTATATTTTCTTAAAAACTCAACAAATACAAAAATATTTTTGATATATTATTATATGTAAATACATATACGTAGATACGAACAACTAATCCACCTACTTCCATAAGTATTGCTTTTCAATACACCGTGATTGGGGGCGTTCCGGTCCTAAGTACGTGTATCGATCAAAGTAAATTAAATGTAAAATAGATAAATACTTCCAACAGGCAAGAATTCGAAGAATACGAACTATGAAGTGAATAGAAAGGCGGCTTTTCTATAAAATGCAAGCCTAAGGGAAACAGGTACTTAAGAGCTACGCGCCACCTCATTCCCCCGTTCACTAGTGAGTATTCTAAGAAGGAAAGCTTGTTGGGGGTTTTGCCACCCAATTAGTACTTACATATATTATATTTTCTTGTGGATATTACTTATTGAACCTCGGAAAGGATAATCCCTTCTTTTATAGATCGGGAGCTCCTCTCTCACTCCTCGAGTTGAGTTGCATGCGCACTCGAGCGCGTACACATATACCTTTTGGTGTACAACCCCTTCCTCCCAAAAGGAAGAAAAATAACAATAACAAGAACAACACCGTCCATCAAGCCGATCCCGAGCATCATGCTTTGAACAAATCACAATAAGTCATGGCCGCCATTGATAATAGACCATTGATTGAGATCCTCCAATCAAATGTGGAGGGAAATGCGGATGCTATTGTTATACCCGGGAAACCCGCAAACACTTTTGAGCTTAAGACAAACATGATCAATATGGTTTCTTCTATTCCATTCTTAGGGAGAGCCATGGATGACCCCCATGAGCATTTCAAGAGATTCATGTCACTTTGCAATACACTTAAGTATAATGGGATCCCTCATGAGGCTATTAAGTTTATCCTATTCCCTTTCTCCTTAGAGGGTAATGCTAGGAGTTGGTTAGACAAGCAACTATCTAGGAGCTTTTTCAATTGGGAGGACTTAAAGAAGAAATTTGTGAATAATTTCTTTCCTCCTTCACGAACCACCGCCTTGAGAAACCAAATCATAGGATTTAAGCAAAAGCAAGACCAAAATTTTAGTGAGGCTTGGGAAGAGTTCAAAGATTTGTTGAGAAAGTGCCCAAATCATGGATTTAACCAAGTTCACCAAATCAATACCTTCTACAATGCTTTGAGATCTCACCATCAGGATTCCCTTAACTCGACCGCAGGTGGGAACATTCTTTCAAAATCCACACAAGATGCATAGGATATCATTGAGACAAAATCCATGGTTCAAACAAATAACCAAAGAGATGAGATGGTCCATGTTGTTCAAGAGAGTGCTCATACATCCATTGATAATCAACTCCTCAAGAGTCACAATGAAATACTTAAAGCAATTGACAAGAATCAAAAGATGAACCAAGAGATGATTCAAGCCTTTATGAAAGTTTCCTTGAACAATTCTTCTTCACATGATGTTAATGCCATTACCCTAAGTTGTGAGACATGTGGAGGACCTCACTCATATTTGCAATGTGATAAAGTTCAAAATATTCAAAGTGAATGCTATGCTTATCAAGATGAACAAAGAGAGCACTTTAAACCTAACATCAACCCTAACCATCTCTCTTACAAGTCAAACAATTTCCTTGCTCCACCCGGTTTCCCACCCTATCAAACCACCCAAAATCAAACAAACCTTCCTCAATTGCTTCAAAGAAATCAAGGGCCAAAGGGAAATTACCAAGGGCAAAACAAATATAGAGCACCCAATAATTTCAAAACCAAGGGAATCACTTTCATGGCAATAACCAAGGATTTTACAATCAACCTCCACCTTTACAACATCAAGGATTTCAAGGAAACGGGCCACATGATTTTAACACCATTGAGCTTCTTCACAAAATGAATCAAGAGAATGAAAGGAGGTTTCAATCCAATGAGAAGAGAATGAGGGAAATACATGAGGAAACAAACAAGAAATTTATATTGCTTCTAAATCAAAGACCACAATATGCTTTACCCTCCAACACGCAAACCAACCCAAGGGCCAATGTAAATGCAATTACTACAAGGAGTGGAAAAAGACCAATGATCCTTCAATTCCTCCTAAACCTCCTTTGGTGACTCCTACTACGGTTCCTCAATGTGACAAGCCTTCATCTTCTAGTTCTACACCTTCAAAACCTATACCTACTACTCCTTCACCTTCTACACCCATCATTGAAGAAACCAACAAAGAGAGTCCTTCAACAACTACCACTCAACCTACACCAAAACCAAGTCTTCCATATCCCTCAACATTGAGAAAGGAAAAACTTAAGAACAAAGATGATATACAAGTGCCCAACTTCTTGAGGATGTTTAAGCAATTGAATATCAATATATCTTTTGTGGAGGCTTTAGCTAATGTGCCTAAGTTTTCCAAGATGATTAAGGACCTTCTTTCGAACAAAGAGAATTGGTTGATTTTCCTAATGCTTCATTGAACAAAAATTATTCCACGGTGTTGCTTAAGAAGTTACATACTAAGCTTGGTGATCCGGGACGGTTTTTGATTCCTTGCAATTTCCCGGGGGTTGAGAATTGCATGGCACTTTTGGATCTTGGTGCAAGCATTAATTTGATGCCTTTATCGGTTTAGAAAATACTTTCACTTCCCGAACTCACACCTACAAAAATGACACTTGAATTAGCAAACTGTTCGATAGCTTATCCGGTGGGAATTGCGGAAGATGTTTTTGTTGAAGTTGATAATTCACATTCCCCGCGGATTTTGTAGTTGTTGATTATGATATGGACCCGAGAGTTCCTCTTAGTGTTGGAAGGCCTTTCTTGAGGACGGGTCGTACTCTTATTGATGTGGCGGAAGGTGAACTTACAATGCGGGTAGGAGATGAAAGAGTTATGTTTAACATGGGGAAGTTGTCTAAGAAATCCAATGAGCCCGAGATGGTGAAGCATATTGATGTTCTTGATAAGGAGGTGAATCAAGTTGATATCCTTGATGAAGTTTGTGGTGAGTATTTTCAAGAAGCTTGCACAAGTGGGAATTATGATCCTCCATATGTTGAGACTATAGCCTCCATTACTTCCTCATTAGATATTCATGAACATCAAGAGCTTAACTTTGGTGATTTTGTGATTCATTCCAATCCTCTTTTTGAAACATCATTTGCTAACCTACTTTTCCACCACAATGAGGAAACCAATGAGAATTCTAGTAATGATGAACCACCTCTTTTTGATACACCAATTTATGATGAATATAGTGATGATGAGTACTCCATTTTTGAGCCTCTATTCTTTGATGATCACGATCCCTTTGTTTTTAAGGAGATACATGTTGAGTCACCAATCTTTGACATACCAATCTATAATGATTATGGTGATGAGGAGGGTTCTATCATTGATGAGAGTGATGAGTTTCTTGAGGTTGATACACCTCTTGAGTACATTCTTGGATACTTTGATAAGGAGGGAGACATACTCTTTCTAGATTCTTTATTGCATGAAGATACTTCACATTCCATCCTTCCCGCCTCAATCTTTCAAAGTGATAAACAAAAGCAAGACATGGTGGTTTCTTCCAAGAGTTTGTTGATACCCATTGTTCCACAACCTTTCTCTCAAAATGTGACATATAAGGGGAATCTTCTAAGGCTATCATCACTTGTTGTTTTCCCATCAAGGAAAGGATTTTTTTATCTTGGTATAGAGACTGGTAAACCAACTCAGTATCCTCCTGATGCAATAAAAGGAAAACTTGTGGAAGATTTTATAGTATCACCTCATCATTCTTTGGAGAATTTATGGGCAACACTTATGGAGAAGGAAACCTCACCCACCTCACCATTGCTTGGGATGTTTCCTTTTGGATTGTGTTATAAGTGGGATGGCAATTATGTATTTGATCTGGGTGGATATTTATGGAGTTTTGTATACTTGAAAACTTGTTTTACCTCATCATGGAGATTTTTCTTAAAAAGGGTAAATCTTTTACTCTCCATGATAGGTTTTCCATAGACACTTTTTAAGTGTGGGATGAGTCGAGCTAGAGACTCCTTAAATCAAGCTTGAATAACTAGGATTAGATCTTTTAGACTAGAGTGTGGTAGGATAGGAATAAAGGGTATATAGATGAGCATAAGTGTAGGGGATTCCTCTCTTTTGTCTTCTTGATGTTTGTAGGGTTGCTTTATATCATTACATGCATTGGAGCTTATAGAGGAGGCACTTGTATCGGGTTCACTTCGTTACTATTGTGATTTTCAAACCACATTATGCTTAAAATGAATTCACTATAGTATATCTTTCCTTAGCTTGGGTAAAGCAACGTTATCAATGTCATAAGTGTAGGGGAGTTTACTCCAATACTCTTAAACATTGAGGACAACGTTTATCTTAAGTGTAGGGGGTATTCTATCGAAGTGACCTTACCTAGATCTTTGTCATTGACTTCATGATAACTTGGAAATTATTTTTTCAAACATTTTTTGAATTTTTGATCTACTTTGGCCACAAAAATATGCATTAATAATTTTTGCATTAATCATTTTTCATTTGCATAACACATTTGCATTGTATATATTTCTTCTTTTATTTTTCATTAAAAATATATAAAAAGAAAAAATATAATAAAGGATATGGTTTAACAAATTTAGACTTCTTTGACATATTAGGCCCGCCATGGATACTCTGACTCAACCCGAGTTTGCTTATCTAAGCATTCTCTAGCTAGTAGCCTTAACCATGTAGACCTTTATTGGTTTATTAGGCTAAGCATCCACTAGTCTCATTATTTGAGATTTTAAACTGTGGAGAACAAGAGATGATAGAGTTTGAAGTAAGTGTTAAGGGTAAGATAAACCTCATATTAATTGATTGTGGCTTTTATATCCCCTTTCGTAACCTTTACTTTCTTGTCAACGCATGTATATATGTTAATAAATAATAAAGAACGGTTTTAATCGGTTTGTAGTCTCTTATGAATTTTTGACTAATCATCCGTGGTTGGTATAAGTACGTCTTAGGATTCTGTAGAAACTAGAAGGGGGGGGGGGGGGTTGAATAGTTTCTTATAATTTACTTGTTAAAAGGTGGTTTTCAAAAATCCTTTTTCAAAAACTTAGACTTGAGGAAATGTGTGAAATCTTCTTATGCACAATATGAACAATGATAGTGTAACTAAGCTAATACTAACAAATATATATGCACAAAGAATAAAGAATGTAAAGAGTTAAGGGTAAAGAAAGATCAAACCGAACACCAAGGATTTATAGTGGTTCGGCAACAAAGCTCACTCCTCGTTCCTACTCCACTCCTCGAGTACTCCTTACTCGAGAGTTCACTATACAACAAGCTCCTTATGGTGGAGAAAACCGTACACGTCGCTTAACCAATTTCCGACTCTAAGCTAAAAGTCAAGCCCTAATCGTAGCTAGGACCAATCTACACAACTTCCAAATAGACACAACTACTTGGATCTTCTCAACTAAGACACTACAACAAATGTATAAAAGTAGATCTTCAATGGATCTTTTGTGGTGGACTCAACACTTCACGAGGATAGTGTTCTTCTCTTTGCACTTGAACAGGAAGGGATGGAAGAACAAGATTCACTTCTTAAACAAGTAGTAATCAAACAAATGATCAAAGATTTGAGTGATTAAAGAAGTGGGTTTGAATATGGAAATAGATGTGCAAAAGAGGTGATTTGAAAAGCTGAGAATGGTCCACTATTTATAGGACAAAGTCCCAATGGATATATCTGGCCGCGGTTCCTTAGCTCAGCCGGCGGTTCCTTATCGATAAGGAACCGCCTAGGCACTAGAGAACCGCTGCCTAGACTCCGCTCCATTTTTTGTCCTTTAGTGGTGGAGGTCTTATCTGGATATAAAAAATATCCTGAAAGATATTCTTAACCAAATAAGAATATGCCATTTTCAAATTTCAAATAATTAATTTAATAAAACATTTTTTTAAAAATAAAGTTTAATAAAAACTTGTCACACTTAATAAAAAGTGAGTTTTAAGAAAGTTTAAATCACTTGATCACTTGATTAAGGATAGTACTTGTTTATTCATACCTTAAGTGAAAATGGTAAAATGAAAAAATACTTGAACTCAAGAATTCGTTTTTCGTTGTTTTCGTAAATGCTTGTTTTTACATATTGTCGTAATCAAAACAAAGCGAGACCGAAAAATGCAAGTAACGTTTTTAGGAATTATTGCATTAACAATCTCCCCTTTTTTGATTCCGACAATACATAAACTCAATCACATAAAAAACAAGATTTTCGAAGACGAGTTTATTCATTTCTCCCCCTTTGTCGAAGCAAAAAGGTTGCACAAGTCGGTGTTGAAGAAACGGACTTAGCAAAGACTCCCCTTGGTGCTTACTCCCCTAGCTTGGGGCACCGAGGAATCGAGATATGGTGACAAGCTACATAGAAGGGTTAGTTGAACAAAAGAAAAAACCAACAATATATAGCAATAGGTCAAAAAAAAATAAAGAGAAGAAAACACAAAGACAAAGATCCAAGATAGGTTACTAAAAGAACATCATACAAAGAAGTATGGAAAAAGAAAAAAGCCAAAAGCATAAATATAATCCTAGTTATTCTAGAATTCTAAGATTTGCTTGAATTTAGTGTCTTGTGGATAAGCAACCAATGCTTATATGAAAGACAAGGTAATGGCGGAGGGTGGTGGTGGTGGCTTGTTGGAGGTCTCATAATCATAGTGAAGAGGAGGCTTGATTAAGAGACTCTTGATGTAGCTCAACTCCTCATAGATGTGTGCCATAGCAAGATGTTGATATTGACAACAATGACAATATGTTCCATGGTGCATGACATTATCATGAGAAGGAGGAAGAACACTAAAGGGTGGTGGTGGAAGCAAAGAAGTTCCACAATCAACATTCTTGGTAGGAGAGATGTGATTAAGAGTGTTCTTGGGTGAATTTGGGTTTAAAGCAATTGGAGAAAATGGAGGAGATTCAAGGCTTTCATTGGGAGAATAAGACATTTTGGGATGTGAAGTATGGCAAAATGCTTAAGGTTTAAATAGGGAAGGTTTAAGGTATTTTGGGGTGGTTAAAGGGTTTCAAACAAAGATTCTCAAAAAATGTTGGAGCAAATCTGGAGTTTCAGAGAAAAACCCGAAAAAGGAAGGCACTGTATGCGGTTTCTTATCATGCCCGGCGGTTCCTTATCACTAAGGAACCGCGGTTCACTTATGGAACCGCCTACAGGGGCTGTGTTTGGTGTTTGGTGGAAGATTTTTCAATTCAACAAATCTTATTTTTCTAGTCTAACTTATCATAGGGATATGCTTAAAAAGCAAAGATAGTCAAAGAAAACATATACAAACTTACCAAATAGAGATTTGACCAAAGTACATGGATTAAAAGATCGATGTAGGAGGTGTGTAAGACAAGACCTTAAGTCATGACACAATGATCCTCCATGATTCTATCTTTTTCTTGCTATGTTTGAGAGAATCATACATATGAATTATGTAAACTCTAGATTAATAGCGAGAATCTATGAAAAACCGTTTTTAGATTGAATTAACAATGCCAAAAGCATTTCTCAACCATTTTCGAAAGAGAGGGTTTATCAAAAAGAGTTTGGAAGACTTAATGACTCAAAGTGGTAAAATGAGACACATAAAGAGAAGAAGGTAATTAAGGAAGATGTTCCATTAATCCTAGACCTAGACGCAAGTAATTAAAAGGTTCCCTCTTAAGTGGCTTAGTGAAGATGTCGGCTAAGTTGTCCTCGGAGGTACCTTCTCAATTGAAATTTTCCCCTTTTGAACATTATCCCTAAGGAAATGGTGTCGAATTTCTATGTGTTTGGTTCGCGAATGTTGCACGGGATTCTTGCTAAGGTCTATAGCGCCTTTATTATCGCACATGATGGGAACAACATCAAGAGAAATCCCGTAATCAACAAGCGCTTGCTTCATCCATAGAGCTTGTTGGCATGCTTTTCCGGCACTCACATACTCGGCTTCCGTGGTGGATATTGCAAGAGCGGTTTGTTTCTTGGAGAACCAAGAAGTTAAACAACAACCCATGAAGGTACAAACTCCACTAGTGCTTTTCCGGTCCACATAGTCTCCCGCATGATCCGAGTCCGCGTAGACAATGGTTTCTACGCCGGTCCCTTTAGGATACCATAATCCTAAATGTATAGTGCCTTTAATGTATCGGAAGATACGCTTAACCGCTTTAAGGTGAGAGGTTTTGGGAGCCTCTTGGAAGCGAGCACAAAGGCAAACACTAAACATGATACCCGGTCGACTTGCCGTTAGGTACAACAAACTACCAATCATACCTGTATATTTGGTGTTGTCTACCGACTCACAATCATCATCTACGGTGAGTTTAGTATCCGAGGCCATTGGGGTCTTCATTGGTCTAGATTTTTCTAATCCAAATTTCTTTAGCATACTTAGATTGACTAAAGAAAATACCATCATCCATTTGTTTAATTTGGGGTCCTAAAAAGAAGTTAAGTTCTCCCATCATACTTATTTCAAACTCATCATGCATGATTTTGGCAAAGTCATCACACAATTCTTGACAAGTTGATCCAAATATAATGTCATCAACATATATTTGTACGATTATGAGGTGAGAACCTTTCTTCTTTGTAAAGAGCGTGTTGTCTACCATCCCTATGGTATACTCATGTTTAACAAGAAAGGCTTTAAGTCTATCATACCAAGCTTTGGGTGCTTGTTTGAGTCCATAAAGTGCTTTCTTAAGCTTGTAAACATGATCCGGTTTCTCAAAATCCATGAAGCCGGGAGGTTGAGCCACATATACCTCCTCATTGATCAAACCGTTAAGAAATGCACTCTTTACATCCATTTGTTGAAGCTTAAAATCTAAGGCACAAGCGTAGGCTAAGAGGATTTTAATGGATTCTAATCTAGCTACCGGTGCATATGTCTCGTCATAATCAATCCCTTCTTGTTTATTATAGCCTTGAGCTACAAGTCTAGCCTTGTTACGAGACACAACGCCATTCTCATCTAACTTATTCCTATATACCCATTTGGTTCCTATAATGGTAGAACTTCTAGATGAAGGAACAAGTTCCCAAACATCATTGGCAACGAATTGATTCAATTCTTCTTGCATCGCAATGACCTAACTCTCATCCGTCAAAGCTTCTTTAACATTCTTTGGTTCAATCAAGGAGACAAAACAAAAGAAGTTGCTTTGGTTTTGGACTTGAGATCTTAGGGTCCTTTGATTTAAGTCACCAATGACATTATTGAGAGTATGATCCCTAGATTCCTTAATGTTTACTTCCTTTTCAACACTAAGGTCTTCAAGTCCTATTTTTCTAACCTCTTTGGCTTTAACTACCTCTAATTCATCCAAGTCATCATCAACCAATGGTGGTGTCTTGGGTGAAGGAGGGGTTTCATCAAAGGTTACGTTGAGTGATTCTTCAATAACCCCCGAGGTTCTATTTAGGACTATGTAGGCTTTGCTAGTTTTGGAATAACCTAAAAGGATACCTTCGTAAGACTTTGGATCAAACTTGGTAAGGTAGTCTTTGGTGTTGAGGATAAAGCACTTGCTTCCAAACACCCTAAAGTATTCCAATGAGGGTTTCTTACCTTTAAGAATCTCATAGGGGGTCTTTCCTAGGAAAGGTCGAATAAGAATTCGGTTGATAATATAAGTCGATGTGTCCACGGCATTGCACCAAAACTTTTGAGGCAAAGATTGCTCGTTTAACATCGTCCTACTCATCTCTTGGAGAGTCCTATTCTTCCTTTCAACTACCCCATCTGATTGTGGAGTGCGAGGAGCCGAGAAGTTATGGGTAATACCATGAGCTTCACAAAAGGCACCAAATTGCACTTCATTATCAAATTCCCTACCATGATCCGTCCTAATAGAGACAATTGAACATCCTAGTTGATTTTGAATTCTTCGATTAAAGATTTCGAAGTGATCGAAAGCTTCATTCTTAGATGCCAAAAATCTAGTCCAAGTGAATCTAGAATAGTCATCAACTATAACTAGGGTATAAAGGTTACCTCCATAACTCCGTATGGCGGAAGGTCCAAAAAGATCCATATGTAGGAGCTCTAAGCACCGAGAGGTCGAAACCAAATTCTTGGCTTTATGACTTGAGTGAACTTGCTTTCCAACTTTGCAAGCATCACAAAAGTGACTATCAAACTTAATCTTGGGGAGGTGTCTTACCAACTCCTTAGAGACTAAAGATTGAATTAAACGCATATTAGCGTGACCTAATCTCCTATGCCAAAGAGTAGAACTATCATCTATAGTCGCAAGACATATGTTGTCTTTTGACTTCTTATTGACCTTCATAACATAAAGCCCATGCTTTCTAATACCTTTTCCAATGACCTTTCCATCTTTTACGATTTCACTGTCATGTTCCGAAAAGATGACCTTACACTTACTATCACAAATTTGACCTATACTTAAAAGGTTAAACCCTAAGTTATCTACGTGCTCAACATTTTCAATGGTCATGGAGTCAAGAGAAAGCGTACCTTTGCCAATGATATTACCACGTAGACTACTAGCGAATGTGACGTTACCTCCATCATATGCTTTTTAATGCGAGAACAAACTTCTATTACCCGTCATGTGTTTAGAACATCCACTATCCTTAATCCACTCATCGGGCTCCAAATCAATTCCCAAGCATATCTAGGTAACAACACACAAGATCAAACATTTGGTCCCCAATATCTCATGGGTCCAAAATTGTTAGTTCCAAACATCCCTTGCATTTGGTTGGGATGCATGAATGAAGGGGGGGGGGGGGGGAGGGGTTCCCCATGGAGAACAAAATGGAGGAGGGTAGTAATTCATGCAACAATTTTGTTGTTCATTATTTCTCCTAGGTGTATTTGATCTAGGTTTAGAGTTATGATTATTCCTTCTAGGTGTTGGAGTTTTACTTCTAGGTCGCGAATTGTTTTGATTATCTTTTCTAGGAGTTGTTCTACTTCTAGGCTTAGACACATTTCGTACTCTAGGTGGAGTAGAAGATGGTCTTGATAAACTTCTATTTCCCATGAGAGGTTTACTTAATGGCTTGTAGAACTTATCAACGGTATTGTTGTCAAGTATGGGTAATTTTACTTTATTAACAATAAGATGCTTTGGTTTTTCATCTAACTTAGACTTTTCAGAAAGTTCAGGATTTTCACCAAAATCACCCTCTGGCCGCGGTACCTTATCTATGGCGGCGGTTCCATAGTGATAAGGAACCGCCCCATACAATTTGGGACCGCGTACAACAGACGTTTTTTGTGAAAACCTGACTTGTTTTGGTTCACTAGTTGAGGCTTCATTTGAGTTAAAACCTACACCAAGTCTTTCCTTTGAATGAACTTGTTTGTTTAACATGTCATCAAGAGCACTAGTACCTTTCATGAATTTTTCCAATTTAATGGAGGTGTTCTTGAGGTCTTCATTTTCTAATCTAAGTTTCTCACAGCTTAAGCAACTTAAATCAACCTCTTTATTTTTCTCAAGTTTAGCTAATTTCTCCCTAAGTTCATTGATCTCATTTTCGAGCTTAGTTTTGGTTGATTTTAAGGTTTTGTTCTTTTCTATGAATTTGAGATTAAGTTTGTGTAAACTATCATATTTGCCTTCAAATTCAATATCATCAAAGGTGGAGCTATCATAACTATAATATTCGGTTTAGGAATGTACCTCTTTAGAAGTGTGAGCCATAGGACATTTCTCCTCTTTGGGGTTGTCATCATCATCTTCACCGCTATCGGTCCAAGCGCCACTAACGAACGCCGTGTGGTTCTTATCGCGAGTGGGCTTTGGACAATCACCAATGAAGTGATTTGGATCACAATATCTAAAGCAATTCCTATCACCTTTTTCGTTCTTGGCAAACCGATTCTTTGAGAATGGTTTCTTGTCATTGTTGGGTTGCCTAACGTGTTGACCTCGTCTCTTGTAGAACTTCTTGAAATCTCTCACCGCCAATGCATACTCCTCGTCATTATTTTCCGAGGAACTATCATGGTCACTTTGTGCCTTCTTGGCTTTAAGTGCAAGGGATTTCCTTTCACTCTTGGTTTTCACTAATTCTGAGTCCTTCAAAATTATCATCTCATGAACCTTCAAGTTGCCTATAAGTTTATCCAGTGATAAAGTTGAGAGATCTTTCGATTCTTCAATCGCCGTGACTTTTGCTCTCCACTTTGGATGTAAAGCCCTTAGAAACTTTCTAACATTTTTCTTGCTAGAAAAACCTTCATCAAGTGCTTTTAGACTAGTAATAATGGTGTTAAACCTAGCAAATGCACTATCAATAGTTTCATCTTCTAAGATGACAAATTGTTCATATTGTTGGACAAGAAGATCGATTTTGCTTTCTTTGACTTGGCTATTACCTTGGTGGGTTACTAAAAGAGTGTTCCAAATATCTTTAGCGGTTTCACACATAAAAATTCTTTCATACTCTTTCTTAGGTAAAGCATTATAAATCACCATTTTAGCCTCATTATTTTTTGAAAGTTTCTTTTTAGTATCGTCATTAGCTTTGTCAAAAGTGACCAATTCTTTTGTTTTAGAAACTTCATTAAATTGATAAGGTAAAAAATCACCATTGGTAATAACATGTCAAAGATCAAAATCTTTTGATTTCACATAAGTTTCAAATCTATTTTTCCAATAGATAAAACTATCGGTTTCAAAAAGTGGTGGTCTTTGCATAGATTGCCCTTCTAGGTATTTGTTGGAATCCATAGATCAATTCAAGTTTTAAAATACAATATACTTTAAAAATTCTCGAGCAACCACGATCTGATACCAATTGTAGAAACTAGAAGGGGGGGGGGGGGGTTTGAATAGTTTCTTATAATTTACTTGTTAAAAGGTGGTTTTCAAAAATCCTTTTTCAAAAACATAGACTTGAGGAAATGTGTGAAATCTTCTTATGCACAATATGAACAATGATAGTGTAACTAAGCTAATACTAACAAATATATATGCACAAAGAATAAAGAATGTAAAGAGTTAAGGGTAAAGAAAGATCAAACCGAACACCAAGGATTTATAGTGGTTCGGCAACGAAGCTCACTCCTCGTTCCTACTCCACTCCTCGAGTACTCCTTACCCGAGAGTTCACTACACAACAAGCTCCTTATGGTGGAGAAAACCGTACACGTCGCTTAACCAATTTCCGACTCTAAGCTAAAAGGCGAGCCCTAATCGTAGCTAGGACCAATCTACACAACTATACTTAGTACATACACAACTTCCAAATAGACACAACTACTTGGATCTTCTCAACTAAGACACAACAACAAATGTATAAAAGTAGATCTTCAATGGATCTTTGGTGGTGGAATCAACACTTCACGAGGATAGTGTTCTTCTCTTTGCACTTGGAGAGGAAGGGATGGAAGAACAAGATTCACTTCTTAAACAAGTAGTAATCAAACAAATGATCAAAGATTTGAGTGATTAAAGAAGAGGGTTTGAATCTGGAAATAGATGTGCAAAAGAGGTGATTTGAAAAGCTGAGAATGGTCCACTATTTATAGCACAAAGGCCCAACGGATATATCTGGCCGCGGTTCCTTAGCTCAGCCGGCGGTTCCTTATCGATAAGGAACCGCCTAGGCACTAGAGAACCGCTGCCTAGACTCCGCTCCATTTTTTGTCCTTTAGTGGTGGAGGTCTTATCTGGATATAAAAAATATCCTGAAAGGATATTCTTAACCAAATAAGAATATGCCATTTTCAAATAATTAATTTAATAAAACATTTTCTTAAAAAGAATGTTTAATAAAAACTTGTCACACTTAATAAAAAGTGAGTTTTAAGAAAGTTTAAATCACTTGATCACTTGATTAAGGTTAGTACTTTTTTATTCATACCTTAAGTGAAAATCGGTAAAATGAAAAAAATACTTGAACTCAAGAATTCGTTTTTTGTTGTTTTCGTAAATGCTTGTTTTTACATATTGTCGTAATCAAAACAAAGCGAGACCGAAAAATGCAAGTAACGTTTTTAGGCATTATTGCATTAACAGATTCTAAGTTAGAACGTTTTACGTGTACTAGACTTATGTCATGTTTAATACTTAGCGGGTGTTTTGCCTTTTATTCTTTTCAACTTTCTTTGTGAGGAATAAAGAAAAATAAGAGCGACTTATGAAAAAAAATGTAGCTAGAAAAAAAAAGAAAAAAAAAGAAAAAAAAAGAAAAATAAGAAAAATAAAGAGAAAAAAATAATTATACATGACTCCCAAGAGGGGTAGTGAAGTGCTAATTATAGTAGCTATTGAATTCCAATATTACTCTCACAAGGATTGCGGGGATTAATAGTTGCTCTAATACAATATTACCATGACGGGTTGCGGGATTGAAGATCCAAGGTCTAAAAAAGGTGGCGGATATAAATTATTGCGTGAGTTTTATTTTTCTTTCCTTAGCGAGTGCGTAGCTACTTATTAATGCATGACATAAGGATCTTACACATAAGATGAATGACTTATTATTTTGAGTCAGACTTATATAAATTGTGGGCGGTTTTTCAAGTAATGGATAAGATGGTTACTTAGGATTAAAACCGTGCTTCCTTATTTTGAGATTTTACATTTCTTATATTTCACGCTTTTTAAATAATGACAAATTTGCCCTCAAGCAATTTGCTCAAATAATAAGCGGTCTTAGAGGCATAATAAGTGGGGGTATAATAGTAACAGAATTAATCTTTATGAATGAGTTGATGCACTTTCACTTATGGATAACAATGATGTTGTTTTTAAGCTTGGTATGAGAAAAGTGAAACATGAGGATGATAAGTGTTCATGGTACCAAAGCCCTAATTAAAGTCTTTGATTTCTATATGAGTTTTTTCCATCAAAACCATTTCAAGAAAATCCAAAAATATATAAATAGAATTGTTTTACTTTGCATTAAATTGTTAAAATCAAAATCATGCATCATATAGTGTAGTGTAGTGTAAATGCATTCCATATTGGCCAAGGTGGATTAATTATGAGAAAAGTGTAAATTGGTGCTTTAAAATGTGTCATTGCATGAGGTCATGGCAATAATCAAGTGTAGGGGATTTGATATGAGTGAAATCTCATATCAATTATATCATAATTAACCCTAAAACACAAAGCAAAATACCCGATTTTGATTTATAAAAGCAGTATTATGGGTATATTTTGTTGTTTGTGCTTGTGTAGGTAAAAAGATACAAATATGCAGCAAACAAGGAAATCAAGCCTTTATTGATGTAGAAAAGACAAAAGGAGGATGAAAAGTGACAAGTTAATCAAAGTTAAAGGACCTTTCTTGACAACTTTCAAAGTAGAGGGACTTAACGTGTAAATATGGAAAAGTCAAGAACAAAGTCAAACATGGTCAAAGTACAAGTAAACAAGTAAAAGGATCATTTGTGTACAAGTTTGAAGCTCAAAGGACCAGAAATGACAAGTTTATGAAGATTCAAGCTCAAAAAACAAAACTCCCAATCACAAGGACTAAAACTGCCAACTTTGAAAGATAATTATATGTTCAATCCGTGTGAAGTACATTGGACCAATGAGAGGCTTTCATTTGGTGTACTCGGATCACCACCTCATCACCCTCATTTAATATGGAGAGAGAACTAGTGGGATATCTTAACAGTAGCCATCAACTAATCATATTTCATCTTACGGATAACGATCTAATAACTAGATTTTTATATTCTTTGAAATCGTTCTAATCGAATTGATCCGATTTTAAGTGCGACTCAGTCGTTCTTGGTGTAAAAAGCAATGTCGTTGATTAACTAATTTAAAATAAAAATGAGAACTTTAAAGATACAAACTAAAAAGAAAGGAAAATAGCAAATTTACAACTTGAATAAAAATGAAACTGAAAATGAAATAAAATAAACCAATTAATTCGGAATAACAAATTATATTCGGAACATTGACCTAATACGGATAATGAACTAAATTCGGATAAACTAACTAATTCAGAAAATTCTCCTAATTCGGATAAAACATAAGTTTTCGGAATAAGAATGATTTTCGGCAAAAACAAGGATTTTTGGATAAAATCTACATATTCGGATAAAACAATTATTTTCGGTATAAAGCTGATTTTCGGAATAAAAGGAATTTTCGGTTAAAAGATCTATTTTCGTAATAATTTAAATTTTCGGATAAAAGGGTGTTTTCGGGAAAATGGGGATTTTCGGGTAAATAGAGATTTTCGGGAAAAAGGGTATTTTTGGAAAAAGAACAGATTTTCGGATAAATGAAATAATATCGGATAAATCCTAATTCGGATAAACAATTAAATTCGGATAAAACTATTTTCGGAATAATACAACTATTTCGGATAACTGCTGTATTCGGATAAAAGTGGTATATTCGGGTTTTTAAAACCCTTTTCTGAAAATGGAAAAAATGTGCAAACAGTTCGAACAGAAGATCCTAAAAACAGGGAAACAAAAATCAAAATAAGCAAAAACTAAATAAGCACTTAGTCAAAACTTAATCTAAACAAATTTTAAGAAAAAGCTAATAAGCCACAAATTAAAAACTTTAAAAATACTAAATAATCTAGATATTAAAAATCAACTTTTAAAAGATTAAACTATTTAAAACACTTAATTAAAATTAAGAAAAGCACATAATAAGCAATAATCACAATAAGCTAAAATAATCAAACACTTGAAAATCAATAAGCACAATCAAACAAACGCATCAATTAAACAAAGAACAAGATAAACAAACTACATGATTATCTAAATAAAAAAAGATTAAAAAAAAGAAAGGTAGAATGAGATTGATTAATAAAAAGCTTGAAACTAAGATAAAAATTAAAGATTCAAATATAAGATTAATGTGAAAAGCTTGAAAACATGAAACTAAATCTAGAGAGAGAAAGTAATTACCTACTCATAAAACTTAATAAAAATCTAACTAGCTAACACCTCCTAATAAAAGATTAGGAGGGTATTTATAGGAGGAGGGGAGGAGTTGTTGCTTCTCTCTTTCTCTTTGTCTTTTCGTCTTTCTTGACTTTGCCTCGGGATTTGTCGAATGATAAAATGAACTCGTCTTCTAATTTCTTCTTTTATAAGACTTGGTTCTTCGACTTCGTTAAACTTTCGTCTTTAGACTTTTTCTTCGATAAATCTTTAGAATAGGCCTTTAACTTCCGTTCTTTTTGCACTCTTGATCTTTTGACTTCGTATTTTGTCTTTTTCTTCGATAAAAGCCCGTGAAAACCCGTGTTTTCTTCCTTTTTCATATTTTGGTCCTAAAACAGCACAAAAACACAAACCACGCATAATTTCGACTTTTACGACATTAAATACACGTTTTGGCTTGGTTTTTATTATATTTAAGTGGCAAAAGGATAAGTGTTTTCACACTTATTAAATCCCCTACACTGGACCATTGCAATGCCCTCATGCAATGCATTAGTTACAAAGCAAGATTTACATTCTCCATCATAATTAACCCACCTTGGCCTTTATTAAATACTAGACACTAAGGAAACTAAAAAGATAGAAGACTACAGAATATTTAAAGGACGAAACAAGTAAATAAATCTAAGACTTACATTAGTGCTTTGGTGTCATGAATGTTCATCACCCTCAAGTTTCACGTTTCTCATACTAAGCTTAAAAACGAGATCATTGTTATTATAAGTTAGTAAAGCTAACACTCACTCATGTGGCTCAATTATTCACTTAGACTCCCTTATTCCTAGGTGTATCTCTTATATTTTATTGTTATCTTGAATGATCACGAGGATGCACTGTTGACTTATTTCGATTGTTTATTTAAGCCAAAAATAAAGTAGGACGATTTAATCAATAATTAGCTAAAGGACAAAATCTTTTAAAACTGCTTCTCGAAACCTCATAAAGTTCATATCTTGGCATAACTCGCTTCACGATTTGAGACCTTTCTCGGATCGATATTTGGCATTGACTTCATACTTCGAATCTTGAGAGACGATCTTGAAATAATGGTCTTCTCTTCATAATAGGAATTTCTCCACTTGAAGTTTTTGAGAGATTCTTCATACTTGGACAACGACTTCTTCATTTTTCTCCAATCTTTATTTGGGATTTTGATATACAACGATCCACCTCCTTTTAGGACTTGGATCTATTTATCCTCATACCTTGTTAGGGCCTTTTCGGATAGACTTCTCCAAGATCGTTAGGGGAGTATTTGCTTTTCGTCGTGTGTCTCGATCCTTCAAATTGATTTTTGATAAATGATTCTTCACATCATTTTGGATATTTAGCAACAAAATGTAGCCCTCATGCCTTGTTAGGGCCTTTTCGGACTCGCCAATCTTCGCATCCCGCTTCAATAAGTTATGCCTTTGCTATGAACTCTAATTAATACCGAGCAACTTTTAAACGATCTTGGGCTAGAAGCTAAGTAACTTTTCAAATCGTACTACCTTATTTATTGCAATTATTTATTAACAAGCGATGGGAGAAAAAGCTCATAATTAACTCACATAAATTCATGAAATAATATCAAACTTATAATTGACTCTATCATCTCTCGTTCTCCATAATTTAAAATCTCAAGGAATAAGACTCGTGGATGCTTAGCCTATTAAATCAAAGTTTTGGGTTTTCAAGTCATCTATAGGATCTTGAAACTTCTTAGACTTTTTCAAGTTTAGAATTTACATTTTAAAGTTCCCTTGATAAACGACTTTCTAGGAACTTGCGAAAAGTTCTTGCTCTTAACCGGTATGAGTTAAGACTTTCGCGTTTTAAAGTTCCCTATATAAAAGTCTAGCAAAACTTGATTTAAACATGTTAAGGATACTAGCTAGAGTGAACTCAAATAAGTAAACTCGGGTTGAGTCAAAAGATTCATGACGGGCCTAATATATCAAAGATATCTAAACTCATTAAAACCATTTTATTTGATAAAAGAAAATAACAATAACAAAGGAAAATACTACTAGGCCAAAATAGATCAGAAACTTTAAAAAATGTCGAAAAAATCAATTTTCAGGTTAAAATGAGGACAAATTCATGGAAAGGCCCACTTAACTTCGATAGAAGTCCCCCCTACACTTAAGATAAACATTGTCCTCAATGTTTAAGCATGTGGGAGTAAACTCCCCTACACTTAGGACATTGTGTACATTGTTTAAATCTTGCTAAGGAAGAGACAACTAAGGTGATTCCAATTTCAATATTAAAGAATATAAAATAGTGAATCAAAAGAGTTTTAGGATAGAATCGGAAAGACGGGTACACGGAATCACGGGTCGTGAAAAGTCATCAAAAGTGGATCTTTGAAAGCTCGAATCCCTGCACATCATAAGAAAGTAAACAATAAACACATACTAGGGTCTCCCCCTACACTTATTATGAAAACGGATAAAAGGATAGATCATCGGGTTGCCTCCCGAGAAGCGCTTGTTTTTGTTCACCGGGTCGTGAGTCTGACTTGACCTTGGTTATAATGGTAAGAACTTTGAAGAACATCCACCGGGGTTAAATACATGGTTTTCATCCATCAAATAGCACAAACTTAAGGTGAAGAGCTGATACAAGCTTTTTGCAATGGGGTTCTAGATTATTTCTCGGTATCTCCTCAAATTGATCACAGCTCAACGTGGAATGATTGTTCTTGGTTACCAATAGGGGGTTTGGTTTTGGTTATCTAAATTTTAAACTAAATGCAAGTAATTAAAATTGTCGTTAAGTAAAATTAGAAGTCTTAAAGTTTAACTACAAATAAGAACGTGCAACTTGGAAATTAAAACTTAACAATTATAAAACTTAAAAACAAGTTTGAAAATAACTAAGTAAAAGAGCAGGAAAACTAGATTTGAAAGATTAAGCAAAATCAAACAAAAACCTAAGTCCGATCGTGCTCAAACAATAGACCAGATCGCACCCCGATCGTATCCAAAATAACACGATGGATCGTGTTCAAACAGTAGTCCGATCGCACTCAATGCGATGATACCAAGGAGATGGATCGTACTCTCCAGTACGATGGGGGGGGGGGGATGTTACTAACAGATCGCAACCACGATCACAGCTAGTGATCGTGGTCTTGATCGTGGTTCCAGATCGCAACACTTGATCGCACTCAAGGCGATCGTAGCAGGGACAAAGGACCCGTTCGCACCCCAGATCGAAGTAAGTGATCGTGGGCGTGGATCGTACAAGGGAAGGGACAATCCGATCGCACTCAAGTGATCGTAGCAAGTAAAACCTACTGAGATGGCAAAGGCGTCCAAAATGAAATAAACTTAAGCCAATAAGCAGTAACCCATAAGCAATTTTAAACTTCTCAAAGATGCGAATAAGCACAAATTCATTAACTTTTTAAATCTAAGACATTCAAACTTCCATAAAACATATTTGAGAACAATAAATCTTTTAGAAAAACTAAAAGAGTAAATAAGCTAAACAATCAAACAAGCCAATAAGCATGAAGAGCTTATGGCTTATTCGTCCAAGAGCTTATGTAGAACAAGAAAAATTATCTTTGAATCACGAAACACCAAATTCAACACGAATTGAGAACCAATCGAATCAAGCATGAACTTTTCGGATTAAGATCAAAATAAAATAAAGAAAGGTAGAAATAGATTAAGGAACAAAAAGCTTAACTTGAGTAAGATTAGTGAAATCCAAAATACAAATAGTTTAAGACTTGAAAAGGTAAAAATGGAGAAAAGAAAAATCCTAGTGAGTGAAAGTTGAGAACTTTCTCTCTCTAAAACTAGAGAGAATGAAAAAAATGAAAAACTAAGACTAACTAGCTCCCAATTTTTGTGAAGTGGAATCCTATATATAGGCGTCTCTTGTGGGCTTTGTGAATGGGCTCGGTTTTTGGGCTTCTTTTCTTCTTTCTTGTTTAGTCTTTATGTTTCTTAAAATAAACGTTTCCGACTTTGGACTTTGAGAAGTGTCGGTGAATAATTCCAACTCGTCTTATAATCTTTTGTTTACTAGACTCGAGTTCGTCGACATATATGAATCTTCCGTCTTTGGCCCTTTTCTTCGATAAATCTTCAAATAGGCACAATGACTTCAAATCTTTTGCATCTCTTGGACAATAGACTTCGTCTTGAGTCTTTTTCTTCGATAAAACCCGTGCAATCCCATGTTTTCTTTAATATTCACCCGGTTGACTCTAAAAACACAATGAACACAAAAACCACGCATAATTCCAAACAAATGATATTAAATACGTGTTTTGGTCTTGTTTTAGCCAGAAATAAGTGGAAAAAGGATGGGTGTTTTCACACCTATCAAATCCCCTACACTTAACCATTGCCATGCCCTCATGCAATGCTTAGTGATAAAGCAAATTTACACTTTTCTCATAATCAATCAACCTTGGCCTTATTAACGTACTAAACAAAAATTAAAGTACTACGAGAGAAAAGTAAACGGAAGGTTAGAAAATAGCTATGTGGAAATAACTTGCAAAGAGATCTAAGACTTACATTAGGGCTTCGGTGCTGCGACGATTCATCACCCTCAAGTTTCACGTTCCCCAAACTAAGCTTAAAAACGAGATCATTGTTATTATAAGTTAGCAAATCAAACACTTACACACATGGCTTAACTATATGCTTAAACTCCGTTATTCCTAGGTGTATCTCTTATATTTTATTTTTGTCTTAGAATGATCATGAAGATGCATTTTTGGACTTATTTCGATAGTTTATTTAGGCTGAAAGCAAAGTAGTACGATTTGATCAATAGTTAGCTAAAGGACAAAATCTCTTAAAACTGCTTCTCGGGATATCAAAAAGTTCATATCTTGGCATAACTTGGTTCAGGATTTGAGACCTTTCTCGGGCCGATATTTGGCATGTACTTCATACTTCATATCTTGAGAGACGTGCTTGAGATAATGGTCTCCTCATCGTTAATAGAGTTTCTTCACTTGGATACTTTTGAGGGGTACTCCAACTTGTTGACCACGACTTCATGATTATTTCTTCAATCTCTAATTGGGATTTTGAGATACAACGATCCGCCTCCTTTTCGGACTTGGATCTATTTATCCTCATACCTTGTTAGGGTCTTTTCGGATAGACTTCTCCATGATCTTTATGGGAGTTGATTGCTTTTCGTCGTGAGTCTTGATCCTTCATATAGATTTTGGGAATAATGCTTTTCACATCACTTTGGATCTTTAGCAATAAAATTAAATCCTCATGCCTTGTTAGGGCCTTTTCGGACTCGCCAATCTTCGCGCCCCGTTTCATAAGTTATGCCTTGGCTATGAACTCTTATCATTACCGAGCAACTTTTAAACGATCTTCGGCTAGAAGCTAAGTAACTTTTCAAATACTAGGACCCCCCTAATGCAGATAATTTATTAGCAAGTGATGGGAGAATAGGCAGATAATCACACCAAGTGTGCTTGTGCAAGAATACCGACTTATAATTGACTCTATCATTTCTCGTTCTCCACAATTTAAAATCTCAAGTAATGAGACTCGTGGATACTTAGCCTAATAAACCAATTAAGGTCTACATGGTTAAGGATACTAGCTAGAATAAACTTGAATAAGTCTATTCGGGTTGAGTCAAAATAATCGCAACAGGCCTAATTTGTTAAAGATTTCAAAACTAGCTACACCACTTTATTAATACTTTTGACTTTATTGCGGGATATGTACATATGAAAGGAACGATAAAAATTTAAAAATTACGACTAAATGGCCAAAGTTAATTAAAAATTTGAAAAATGTTGAAAAAGATGATTTTTTTAGTTAAATGAAGGCATTTTCATGGAAAAGTCCACTTAAAACTTCGATAGAAGTCCCCCTACACTTAAGATAAACATTGTCCTCAATGTTTAAGCATGTGGGAAAAGTCTCCCCTACACTTATGACATTGTGCATGTTGGTTAAATCAAGTTAAGGAAGAGACGACTAAAGTGATCAATTTCAAATGTGAGTATGAAGAAAATTGAATCACGATAGTTGAGAGATAGAACCAGATTTCGGATAACACGGGAGCACGGTTCTTCAAAGGTTCCAAAAGTGCATTCATCCTTGTAATCACATCACCACACAAAGACAAAGACCTATAGAGGTCCCCCTACACTTAGGAGGTTAAAACGGAAAAGGATAGATACTCGGGCTGCCTCCCGAGGAGCGCTTGTTTTTGATAACCGAGTCACGAGCCTGACTCGACCCAAAATTAGTTCATGGGGAACGTGGTGAGGGATGGAATCATCTCCTGAGAGATGTCCTCACCAAAGTACAACTTCACTCGTTGGCCATTCACCTTAAAATTAGGTCCATTAGGTTGAGCGAGCTCGAGAGTACCATATGGAAAAATTTGGGCAATGGTGAATGGGCCGGACCAACGAGATTTCAGCTTGCCCGAAAAGATTTTCAACCGAGAGTTAAAGAGTAAAACTTTGTCTCCAACTTTGAACTCTCGGTTCTTAATCTTAGAGTCGTGAATGAGCTTAGTCTTTTCCTTATAGATCAAAGAATTTTCATAAGCCTCATTACGGAGTTCATTCAGCTCATTGAGTTGGATCTTGCGTAGGTCACCGGCTTTGTTGATATCGAAATTAGCCCACTTCAAGGCCCGGTAAGCCTTGTGCTCCAACTCAATGGGGAGGTGGCACGCTTTCTCGTACACGAGACGATATGGTGTACAACCAATCGGAGTCTTGTAAGCGGTACGAAAAGCCCACAAAGCATCATCAAGTTTATCAGCCCATGAGGCACGATGCTCTCCCACGGTTCTTTCAAGAATTCGCTTTAAACCTCGGTTAGAGATTTCAGCCTAGCCATTAGTTTGTGGGTGGTAGGCGGTGGAAAGACGATGATTGACACCATACTTAGCCATGACTCTTGCGAATTGGTCATTGCAAAAATGAGTCCCACGATCACTAATAATGGCACGAGGCACTCCGAATCTAGCGAACAGCGATTTCAAAAAGTTACAAACCACCCTTGCGTCATTAGTAGGTAAAGCCTTGGCTTCAACCCATTTGGAGACGTAGTCAACGGCTACAAGGATGTATTTGTTTCCTTTAGAGGAAGGGAATGGCCCCATAAAGTCGATACCCCAAACATCAAAGATTTCACATTCTTGTATGAAATTCTGAGGCATCTCGTCTTTATGTGTGATCTTGCCTTGTTTTTAGCAAGCATCACATCGTTTAACCATCTCGTGAGCATCACGGTAAATGGTGGGCCAATAAAATCCCGAGTCAAACACTTTTTTGGCGGTGTAGTTGGGACCAAAGTGACCACCGGTGGGTCCTTTGTGGCAAGCGTCAAGGATTTCTAAAGCTGCCGGTCCATCAACACATCGGCGAATAATCAAATCAGCACATTGTTTGAAAAGATACGGGTCATCCCAAAAGTAAGTCTTAATGTCTTTGAAGAACTTCTTCTTTTGTTGGGATGTTAACCCGTCGACGAGAATTCCACCCGCCAAGTAGTTTGCAATGTCCGCAAACCACGGGGTTTCATCAGAAGTCGAGTTGATAGACATTAAGGTCTCCAGGGGAAAAGAGTCATTGATCTCTTTGTTCGGATGTTCCCCTTGGTAAGGATCCTCAAGTCTACTGAGATGATCCGCGACTAGGTTTTGAGCTCCTTTTTTATCACGAATTTCGATTTTAAAATCTTGGAGTAGCAAAACCCAGCGAAGAAGTCTTGGTTTGGAATCTTGTTTAGTTAACAAGTACTTCAACGCGGAATGATCGGTGTAAACGATTGTGGTGGAAAGGACAAGATAGGGGCGAAATTTTTCAAAGGCATAGACAACAGCTAAAAGCTCTTTTTCGGTTGTCGTGTAATGAAATTGAGCCCCAGTCATTGTCTTGCTAGCGTAATGGATCGGTTGGAAGTGTTTGTTCACTCTTTGGCCCAAAACCGCACCAATAGCAAAGTCACTAGCATCGCACATCAATTCGAAAGGCAACTCCCAATTAGGGGTAACCAAGACGGGTGCCTTAGTTAGCTTATCCTTAAGCATGTTGAAGGCTTCAATACACTCTTTGGAAAAGATAAAAGGAGTATCTTTTTCCAAGAGGTGGGTCATCGGGCGAGCGATTTTAGAAAAATCTTTGATGAATCGACGGTAGAAGCCCGCATGACCGAGGAAACTTCTCACACCCTTCATGGTTAAAGGTGGAGGCAACTTAGAAATAACATCGACTTTAGCACGGTCTACTTCGAGACCGGCTTTGGAGATCTTGTGTCCTAGCGCGATGCCATCTTTTACCATGAAATGGCATTTTTCCCAATTAAGAACAAGGCGAGTGTCTTCACACCGCTTCAGCATACGTTCTAAATTGGCAAGGCAAGCAGAGAATGAATCGCCATAAACCGAGAAATCATCCATGAATACTTCCATAGTGTCTTCTACCATGTCATGGAAGATAGCCATCATACACCTTTGGAACGTCCCAGGAGCATTACATAAACCAAAATGCATACGTTTGTAAGCAAATGTTCCGTAGGCACAAGTGAATGTGGTCTTTTCTTGGTCTTTGCGATCGATGGGAATTTGAAAATACCCGGAGAAACCGTCTAAGAAGCAGTAATAGTCATTACCAGCTAGACGCTCGAGCATTTGATCCATGAAAGGAAGAGGAAAGTGATCTTTTCTCGTGGCATCATTGAGCTTGCGATAGTCAATACAAACTCTCCACCCAGTAACAAGACGAGTGGGAATCAACTCGTTGTTTTCATTGGGAACAACGGTTATTCCGCCGTTCTTGGGCACACAATGGACGGGACTTACCCATGGCGAATCCGAGATAGGGTAAATCAAGCCGGCATCAAGAAGTTTGATAACCTCTTGTTTGATGACGTCATGAATTCGAGGATTAACCCTTCTTTGGCTCTGGATTGCGGGTTTAAAGTCATCTTTCATGAGAATCTTGTGAGTACAAAAGTTCGGATCAATTCCGCGGATATCGGAAATTTTCCAAGCAATTGCCTTCTTATGATCTTTAAGCACGGCGATGAGGCGAGATTTCTCTTCTTCTTTCAAGTCCTTCGCGATGATGACGGGTGACTTCTTGTTTTCTTCAAGGAACACGTACTCTAGATGGGGCGGCAATTCCTTAAGTTCTAAATCCGGAGGATTTTCGATGGGAGGCGTTTTCAAAGTCGGAGCATCGATAGCAATAACCGTGGGAGATGGTGGAGAAATATTGTCTTCTTTAAGAAGGTTCTCAATGAGGCGAAGATCTCATCCCAATCAATGGTATAATCGTCATTAGCAAAGTTCACATCTCCCATGGTGGCTTCCAAATCTTTCCAAAGGAAATCACTTTCTCCAAATAGAGATAGTGATGAATCAATAGAGGAAACTGTAACACCCCCAAATTTATACAACTCAATACAGCGGAAGACTCGTTGGTGTTACGAGATAGCACATTACTCACATCATAGACAACGCATAAAAATCACGTCGTATAATAATAAATCATTTCCATTCATAAATATCAAAGTTACATCGGTCCCAAGTCATATTATTTTATACAAAGTTTTACAAAGTATTTGAATGGAAAACATTGTTTAAGTGCGGGCCATGAATTCTTGTCGTCTTCCCGAGAATTACCTTCAAGTACCTGAGATAAAACATGTTAAAAGAAAAGGTCAGCGATAACGCCGAGTGAATTCATAGAGTTTAATAAATTCCATCAATATAGTATCAGTATAAAAGTATTACTGAAAATCATTTTGTACAAATCGTTTTGATAGGCCATGAAATAGCCAAAATCATTTTATACAAATCTTCATCAAAATCATAGTATAGGCATTTGCCTTAAAATCATTATACGAGCCAATGTCGTAAAAACCTCATGCAATACGTCTTACGACGTTTTATGAAAATAAAAACCTTTATATGAATATGGTTATGAAAACCAAAACACGAACATAATATCAATAGTATGACCCTGTATTGCTAGTCAGGCAATACATCGTAATTCGGAGCGTCTAGTAATATTTCGGTGATTGGATTATTATAAGCCGCATGACATTGTTACCTTACTAAAACCAAAACGGGTAGCTAACCCGATACCAATTTTTCCCATCTAAAGTAGCGTGTCGTCACAAAGGTCACGCTATGGAAATCTTCTCATACATAAATTCGCTTACCAATCAATGTGGCACGACGGGGATCAACCGTCAAGGCGCGAACTAGGGTGATCGTCCCCAAATAGTACTATTAAATGCATAAGCGTCTACCAAATCCCGGTAGTTCACAATTCATGCTAATGGGACTTTTAGTGACATAACCTAACTTTAATAATCCATTTAATTTCATCTATCGGGTCCTTTAATCATTTATCGGGTCATACAATCGGGTCATTCAATCATTCGGGTCCAAAATCAATAAACAAACAATCGGGACAAATGGTGTCCTATTTAATAAAACTAACATGTTATCTCCCTCGCGGGTTTATAAAACATTTATAAAAACATTTAAAAGAGTGCGAGGATATGAACTCACGTTGATGTGGGAAGGCGATTATCGGCGATTCGGACGTACGGTACGTGCTTCAATCACGGAAACCTAGACAAATAATACTCGTCTTAGACTCTTGTCCAATGACTTTATAAAAATAACAGTTATGTATAAATATGATGATTATATATATGTATGATGATCAAGTGGGTTTACATATTCTCGTTTACTCATTTTAGTGTTATATGTCGATAGCTTTTATACTAGTTTACTAGTTTTACCCATTTACGTGTTTTAAGTCCAATAAACTTATTATAAGTTCTTTAACTTGTTTTAATCCATGTTATACTTATTTTATCATTAGGTATACTTTCCTTGTTGGGCCCAAATGGGTTAAGCCCAATAAGTTCTTTTTATGAGTGTTTATCTCATTTAGTCCAATTATTAGCTCAAGTATTAGTCCACTATGTTTACTTAGCTCGTTAATGCCCGTATGCCCTATAGTTCGGGTTTTATCGGTTTTTACTTGTTATACATGTTTATATATCAGTATATAAGTTTTATAAAGTTTACGTTAGACGGGTCCAACCATCTAAGTTTTATTTAACAAAAACGTTAATTTTACGGCAATAGCCGAAAAAGTCGTAAAAATCATGTTTATAGTTTTATATCTAATAAGACATAACAAGTTACCATTTTTATAAAATGTCCACTTATTTAACCTTTAACATATTTATATAAATAAAATTCATGAGTTAGTGGGTTTTAACTTTACATTTTATACAATATAATTTTGAGTGCTTATATAATAGTATTATACTTTATTTTTCAAAAATCTGATTTTTATCTTCACTTTCACCAAAACTGCCATATCTTGAGTTTTATATGGAGATAGAAGCTCAAATGTTTATCACATAAACTACATGATATGTGCTACATTTAACTCTTCTATAGCTACTGTTGAATCATCTTCTAAGTATTTTCTAAAAATCGTCCAAAACAATAACCTCAGATTTATACCCTAAACTTGTTTTGATCATATCTCACTCATTATTTTGATTCCATTGCATGGCCAACTCTCACATGTGTACAAGACATATAGCTTACTGTAAATGGATTCTACTTCATCATTTTATCAGTCCATGACCTGTTTCTTTACTGTTTTATACAGCCAACAAATTTGACCAAGATTTTAACCTTGTTTCTTATGGTTTTTCACCTTTTTAATCATGTTTATCAACAACAAATCCCCACATAACATTTTTATCATCATATAATCATCATATACATATACAATAGGAAATAAAATACATGTTTACATAATCAAAATAACAAGAAGATGAGGAGGACAATCTTAATACCACCAAGTTGATGTAGGTTATGAGTTTGACATGGATTTGGATGGAGAAACTTGTGCATAGCCAAGACCATCTTCAAGATCACCAATCTTCATGAATACCTTGTGGAAAATCAGCCCTAAGACACCATGAATACTCCTCCTTGGATGTTATAAGTACCACCAATCAATAGGGTTTCAAAAGGGCTTCAACATATGCAAGTATAACATAGGATTTCATGGTTGAATCAAGATCAAAGGGTGTTTTTGGGGTGGATATGGGACGGCATTAATGGAGAGGATGAGAGAGTTTTAGCTAGGTTGCATGGTGGAAAGTGAAGACAATGGTTTGTGTGAGTGGTTTTGTGTTGAGGCAAGCTTAATATGTAAGCTAAATGGACAAGTGTTTACTTGTTCATGAGGTTGTGACACCTCATGGTGTATGTAGCTAAATGTGGCCGGTTTTGATGGGGGTGGGGCAAGTGTCCCACTTGTCTCATCCCCATTTATTTACGGGTACTCCTCGATTCTAGTTTCCTCGATTTGCATGCCCTCGGGTCGTTTTACGAAAAACGTTTTTATAAATTATGAATCAACGGCACAAAACGAATCCAATAAAAATTGTCTCATCAAAAACGGAGTTCGAAAACGTAAATACGTAATCCTAAGGTTTCCGGTTTAGTCGTAAAGGACGTTAAAATAAAATCGTAAGTCCTAATCTCTTCTCGTAAATTTGTGAGTTTATGAACCAACACAAATTTAAAACTCCAAAATAATATTTACGGATCAATTTATTTTCTGAAATGTCGGACTGTCACCAAAGACGGTGTATGTAAACGTAAGCACGTAACGTTGAATCCTCCGGTTTAGACGTAGTCGATGCTACTCCAAGACGTAAATCCAAATTTCTTCCCAAAGATAAGTGAGTTCATAAAATAATAATTTCAAATAAATATTGAGAATAAAATATTGACCATAAATTGACGGATTGCCACAATATTTACCCCTAAACAGGATCTTTGTCCTCAAAGATCATCTTACCTTACTACTCGCTTCTTATAGAGTTAAAGCTATGTGGGTATTTCCTCCACATCCGATCTTTTCTCATAAGTGTAATCCATTATAATACGCGAGTTTCATCAAACATAACTACGGGAATAAGATCAGGCTTAATGTTGACTTACTTTCTCTATCCATGATGTTCACGGGTTTTTGATGAATGCAACTTTTCGCCGATCTAAGCTCTACTAAGAATAATCAGATTTTCACTTGATTGATATTCCATCAAGTTCGATTTACGAAACATAATTCACGCAGTCTTTGAAGTCCTAGGGTAGATCCAGCTTATATGCCTTTCAAACCAATCTTTTATACCATCTCAATGGTCCCATACAACGGGGACTTATATCCCATGATTTGTCAGATCATGAATTCATTTTTCCAAGGTTAAAAATTGTGGCATAACTTCGCTACCCATTTGGCACTTCAAGATCTACATTTCATCTTCACATAACCTCTTGCCCACTACTGGCTGTCAATAATCAGATCCTAATTTCAACAATCATTTCAGATCTCGCGGGTCGGGTATTTTGAAAGGTTAGGTTCGCCATCATAGGAAACCTTAAACCTAAAAGATATGTCCAACTCACAATGGATGTATGTCCGATGTCTTCATTTCAACTCTTGCTTATAGATGCTCTAAGATTTAGATCCTAACAAGATTTGATCTCAATCCTAATACGATAATTATCAATGATAATCTCTCCAAAGGAAAACGATTTTACAGTCTATCACCAAAGGTCAATCGTTCAAACATAAAGCAGCACTTATAGTATTTTGTATCGTTACTTTACCTCGTCCCTTCGATTTGGGGTGGTACATAGTACTCTCATCAAGATTCGTTCACAATGACTTCTGAGCAAATCTCAAGAAATTCGATGCGAAGCGAGGATCTTGATAGAGATGATCGATACGGCACACCATGTTTACACAACTCTTTTGCATTTATCATTAACGGGAATGATATTAGCAGATTTGGTCAGTCTGTCGACAATGACCCAAATCGAATCAATATTCAGATGATGACCTTTGCAATAGCTAGACGTTTACTAATGTATGAGGCGATGTCTGCCTTCATAATTGCCATTAGTACAACTTCTTCAGACAAAGATACTTTTAGTCATAAATGACATAAATAGAATACTTATACTTACAAATTCCAACGTAACTATATCTCATAATCTCTATATTTATACAATCACAAGTGGTCTTTAAAATATTTAACGCCATCGGCTTCTCAATTCTAATGGTTCACATTAGCCGCGAACCCCTTTTATCATCTATATTATCCTTCTTACAAGCATCATTTATTTTATATTGTTCGGCACTTTATTTTGCACATTCATTATTAAGGAACATGTCCTAACTGGTTCTTTATCTTTTCTACATAATGCATCGGTATCTATATTCACTTCTCATGATGATATAATTATCATGTCCACAATTCACTAAGATATTCTTTCTATATTATGCGTCAGTAATTACGTTCACTTTATCCTGATGAAATAAATATCATAACCGTATTTATTCAAAATTCTTTCTTCATATCTTTTATGTTTCAGTTTCGTCTCAACTATCATTTTTATCAGTTTTTCTCAATCCGGCGTCTAAAGCGTCGATAATTATTATATGTAAATTAGCAATAATTATTTAATTTTTATGAAACGTAAACGTTAAAAGTTTAAATTTCTTAGTTCGACCAATTATATAAAATGTTCAAAATAAATTTGGATTTAATTAACAAGATTTTTGTTGATTTATCGAAAATAATTAAAATAATTAATAAGATGCGTAAATGTTCGAAAAATCTTTGGTTATACCGTGGTCAAAATTTTCTTAGTTTGAAAAAGCAAAATGTGTCGTTTCGAATTTCAAGTCATGATTTAAAAGGTTTCCTCAATTCCTCTTAAGTTATCTTGAGGCATACACAAACATTTACCCCTAAACAGAAGTTTAGTTAAATGTTTAGTGTATAAGGGAATAATCCCTTTAAAATCCTTTGTTAAAGCATTTGTCAAAACATATTTCCATTTCTTTTTGGTAAAATCCAAAGTCTTAAAAGGGCTCTTAATTTTGGAAGAGTCAATTTATATTCCATTATCCTTTTAATCACATAGTCAAATCATGTAAAGTATTAAGTCTTTAATCACGTGTTAATTATTCAAGGTGCATGTTTTTATCGTTCGGCCAATTTAGGGCAATCTATAATTAATTATTAACTCATTCTTATTCTTATAAACAAACAATTGGTTCTTAATGATCACGAGCATGAATTTATCAAATTACAGCCTACACACGTGATTCATCAAATTTATGAATGCTACATGTGCATTGGTCAATCCAAACGACATCACATGAAACTTATAATGTTCATTACAAGTACCGAATGTAGTGATTGGAACAAATAATCTTCTTCGCAGATGCGAAGTTGATAATAACCATGCTGAGGATCAAAAACCTTGTAAATGATCGAACAAATCTTCCATTTCAAGTTATGGATATTGTTTTCGATTGTCAATTTACTCAGTTCACAGTAATCTATAAATATAAGGAATGATAACACCATAGCTCTTCATGATGACAGGCTTGGTAGAACAAAATCTTTCTCTGACAACTCTCTCAGTTGTACGGTAATTCCTTTAATTCAAATGGTGCTGTCGTACAGTGCACAAGCCACAGGTGCAGCACCGAAAATATAATCAATACCAATTTCAACTTTCCTTAATGGCGAAAGTCTAGGTAATTCCTCAACAAATACTTTCTAAAGTTTCAGATAACGAAAATATCTTTTAATAAATTCATATTAGGTTCTTCTAGATTACAATATCTATGACTAATTCACAATCATTCACGTTATAATTTCAAGTCTAAATGCAGGATATGGTCATCCATCAAGAATTATTTAGTTCACTTTTGATAATCAACATCTTATCTTTTAGGGGAATTCTACTCGAGTTCCCATCAATTAAGACAATGTCGTCATGTCATAATCAATCAATCCATTCTACTGGCACTATCAACTTTCCAGTTGCATTGCCGTCGATAAGATGTGAACTTCTCAAAAGACTAATAATAATTCATAATCCTTCACAATTTCAAGGATATTAGGATACACAACTACTATTAAAAGAGTAAGGTCAACGCATAATCTATGCGAGAGAATTTCAAATCAGATACAGACGAAAACATTTAACGAATATGAATATATTCCATGTTTTCATAATTCGAGTACGCATTCAAAAGCTCCTCGGATCGTTACCCAGGTCATTCAAATGAAATCAAATCATAAGAAATGATAAAAACGTCAATACATCCAGTCGGGCATCAACACTCGGTAATCAAATACTTTTCCTAAGAATCTCACTACGGGAGAATTGGACAAGAAAGAATTGTCAATTGTCAAATAAGACAATTTCCACAGATGAGTAAATTCAACTCAGAAGTATAGATGCTACAGGCACATATGTAGGTGTCCCTAACACTATGTCCCTGTTTTTCGCTTCTTCCAGATCTCATAAAATTTAATCTTTCACAATCTTCAAAGAAAATGTAGTGTTTATTCATTAGTTTTATGGTGACTACTAATCAGTCATGCATAGTCCATTCCAAATTGTATGTAGGCAAGCAACTATATACAATTTCAAGATTAACGATGCAATACTCAGTTCGTCAAAAATTTATCATCATGTTTATAATAAAAACATTTTCACTCTTAATTCTTAAATAAGAATCAAGAATAAATTTACAAAGATTTTATTTGTTATGAAAACAATTAGATTTTCCAAAGTGTTTTATAAACAACTTCATTTCAATAACAATCACTTATAAATCTCACTATGAATAATCCTTATAGTGATGAAAATTCAATTTTTCTCAAGGCATACTGTTTTATCTTATAAAAACAATGAGTGATATGCAAAAGAGTGATGAAGAGTTGTTTACCAAGAACTTAACTACAATATGATAGGAAATGAGCTTTAGCCAAATAATCATGAGGTTCATGATCTCGATGGCACTCAAAAAGAATAATTCACAACGTAACTCAAATCGAGATGAGTACTTGTTCAATGGTTGCATCACTAATAAGAACATTAGGAAGAAGCAAGAAAAAATAGATAACATCGATACATGTAGAATTTAGCAATCAAAGGTAGTCTTTTTCATTAATCATAAACAAGTCAAAATTGTACCGTAACACATTACGCGTCACTATGTCATACAATTCTCAGAACTCATCCTACCAACTGATGTCTCAGTTAAGTTAGGGATTTTTAAAAGATACCACAATGAATACTAATCTACAAGAGTCATTAGGTGTTCCACATGTCCCAGAAGATCCATCGGTCTCAATTCAGAAGAAGATTTCTTCAGTTTATTTCTTGGACACTGGGCATCCTCATTAGTGGACAATGGCCTAGGAACAACCCTTAACACGAACTATCAATCAATCAAAACCTTATAATTCAATCACAGAACTTAACAACTTCCTCTTAACAATTTCTTATTCCATACAGGTTAAATTTTTACTTTATTCAAGTCTTAACCAATTTTATACTCAATTCGATATCCTACATCATTCTCCAATACTTTCAATCTTATTCTTACACCTTGAAAGGGCAATAAAAGCTCGATATGATCAACACTTAATTTCCAATCCTATATCTCTTACAACAACAATTATTAAATGAGTCACTAGTATGAGGTGACTCATACATTCAGTTAGACTTCTCGGAAAGGTATTAGTGGCATGAGGCTTTTGGGTAATGGTTCCAATGACAGCCTCAAGTGCAACATTCACCCTTTCGATTTCAATTTAAGAATTGAATGACAACGAATCAGATGACATCTTTCTTGGTGGTCACATTTTGTCAAACTCCACTCTATAAGAAAGATCGTCATGACATCGATATCAGTTTTAATCTCGCCAATTCTTTTTCAATATCACAATCAACTAATATCTATATTTCTACGAATATCAACCATTTGTTGGGATCATAAATATCCACAACTTGGTTTAGATCTAGGATAGCTAGAATTCCTACGAGAATAGCTTCGATTAAATTAATAGGGGATTTAGGGTACATTGTGACAATCTACGTCGTATAAATACCGCGTATAAATATCAAAATAATCATCAAACAATCGTGTAATAAAATTACATCATATATATATAATCCAAGTTATATATATATTAAAATAACACTTCTCAGTCTTGGCCTTGTCGGTAACTCGGGAATTCTTCGGCACCGTTATAGTCAAAAGATTTTTAGACATTTTTAGAAAAATGTTTTTAGTAAAAAGATTTTGAAATGTTTTATTCAAAACCTTAGTTTTAAAAATCTTTCGTTCTCTATAACGAGAGCTCTGGTACCAAACTGTAACACCCCCAAATTTATACAACTCAATACAGCGGAAGACTCGTTGGTGTTACGGGATAGCACATTACTCACATCATAGACAACGCATAAAAATCGTGTCGTATAATAATAAATCATTTCCATTCATAAATATCAAAGTTACATCGGTCCCAAGTCATATTATTTCATACAAAGTTTTACAAAGTATTTGAATGGAAAACATTGTTTAAGTGCGGGCCATGAATTCTTGTCGTCTTCCCGAGAATTACCTTCAAGTACCTGAGATAAAACATGTTAAAAGAAAAGGTCAGCGATAACGCCGAGTGAATTCATAGAGTTTAATAAATTCCATCAATATAGTATCAGTATAAAAGTATTACTGAAAATCATTTTGTACAAATCGTTTTGATAGGCCATGAAATAGCCAAAATCATTTTATAAAAATCTTCATCAAAATCATAGTATAGGCATTTGCCTTAAAATCATTATACGAGCCAATGTCGTAAAAACCTCATGCAATACGTCTTACGACGTTGTATGAAAATAAAAACCGTTATATGAATATGGTTATGAAAACCAAAACACGAACATAATATCAATAGTATGACCCTGTATTGCTAGTCAGGCAATACATCGTAATTCGGAGCGTCTAGTAATATTTCGGTGATTGGATTATTATAAGCCGCATGACATTGTTACCTTACTAAAACCAAAACGGGTAGCTAACCCGATACCAATTTTGCCCATCTAAAGTAGCGTGTCATCACAAAGGTCACGCTATGGAAATCTTCTCATACATAAATTCGCTTACCAATCAATGTGGCACGACGGGGATCAACCGTCAAGGCGCGAACTGGGGTGATCGTCCCCAAATAGTACTATTAAATACATAAGCGTCTACCAAATCCCGGTAGTTCACAATTCATGCTAATGGGACTTTTAGTGACATAACCTAACTTTAATAATCCATTTAATTTCATCTATCGGGTCCTTTAATCATTTATCGGGTCATACAATCGGGTCATTCAATCATTCGGGTCCAAAATCAATAAACAAACAATCGGGACAAATGGTGTCCTATTTAATAAAACTAACATGTTATCTCCCTCGCGGGTTTATAAAACATTTATAAAAACATTTAAAAGAGTGCGAGGCTATGAACGCACGTTGATGTGGGAAGGCGATTATCGGCGATTCGGACGTACGGTACGTGCTTCAATCACGGAAACCTAGACAAATAATACTCGTCTTAGACTCTTATCCAATGAATTTATAAAAATAACAATTATGTATACATATGATGATTATATATATATATATGATGATCAAGTGGGTTTACATATTCTCGTTTACTCATTTTAGTGTTATATGTCGATAGCTTTTATACTAGTTTACTAGTTTTACCCATTTACGTGTTTTAAGTCCAATAAACTTATTATAAGTTCTTTAACTTGTTTTAATCCATGTTATACTTATTTTATCATTAGGTATACTTTCCTTGTTGGGCCCAAATGGGTTAAGCCCAATAAGTTCTTTTTATGAGTGTTTATCTCATTTAGTCCAATTATTAGCTCAAGTATTAGTCCACTATGTTTACTTAGCTCGTTAATGCCCGTATGCCCTATAGTTCGGGTTTTATTGGTTTTTACTTGTTATACATGTTTATATATCAGTATATAAGTTTTATAAAGTTTACATTAGACGGGTCCAACCATCTAAGTTTTATTTAACAAAAACGTTAATTTTACGGCAATAGCCGAAAAAGTCGTAAAAATCATGTTTATAGTTTTATATCTTA
Source organism: Glebionis coronaria (assembly GCA_025667525.1). Classification (NCBI taxonomy): domain Eukaryota; kingdom Viridiplantae; phylum Streptophyta; class Magnoliopsida; order Asterales; family Asteraceae; genus Glebionis; species Glebionis coronaria. The sequence continues at coordinate 427,181 of JANFOE010000625.1, read as the reverse complement.
TAAGACATAACAAGTTACCATTTTTATAAAATGTCCACTTATTTAACCTTTAACATATTTATATAAATAAAATTCATGAGTTAGTGGGTTTTAACTTTACATTTTATACAATATAATTTTGAGTGCTTATATAATAGTATTATACTTTATTTTTCAAAAATCTGATTTTTATCTTCACTTTCACCAAAACTGCCATATCTTGCGTTCTATATGGAGATAGAAGCTAAAATGTTTATCACATAAACTACATGATATGTGCTACATTTAACTCTTCTATAGCTACTGTTGAATCATCTTCTAAGTATTTTCTAAAAATCATCCAAAACAGTAACCTCAGATTTATACCCTAAACTTGTTTTGATCATATCTCACTCATTATTTTGATTCCATTGCATGGCCAACTCTCACATGTGTACAAGACATATAGCTTACTGTAAATGGATTCTACTTCATCATTTTATCAGTCCATGACCTGTTTCTTTACTGTTTTATACAGCCAACAAATTTAACCAAGATTTTAACCTTGTTTCTTATGGTTTTTCACCTTTTTAATCATGTTTATCAACAACAAATCCCCACATAACATTTTTATCATCATGTAATCATCATATACATATACAATAAGAAATAAAATACATGTTTACATAATCAAAATAACAAGAAGATGAGGAGGACAATCTTTATACCACCAAGTTGATGTAGGTTATGAGTTTGACATGGATTTGGATGGAGAAACTTGTGCATAGCCAAGACTATCTTCAAGATCACCAATCTTCATGAATACCTTGTTGAAAATCAGCCCTAAGACACCATGAATAATCTTCCTTGGATGTTATAAGTACCACCAATCAATGGGGTTTCAAAATGGCTTCAACATATGCAAGTATAACATAGGATTTCATGGTTGAATCAAGATCAAAGGGTGTTTTGGGGTGGATATGGGACGTCATTAATGGAGAGGATGAGAGAGTTTTAGCTAGTTTGCATGGTGGAAAGTGAAGACAATGGTTTGTGTGAGTGGTTTTGTGTTGAGGCAAGCTTAATATGTAAGCTAAATGGACAAGTGTTTACTTGTTCATGAGGTTGTGACACCTCATGGTGTATGTAGCTAAATGTGGCCGGTTTTGATGGGGGTGGGGCAAGTGTCCCACTTGTCTCATCCCCATTTATTTACGGGTACTCCTCGATTCTAGTTTCCTCGATTTGCGTGCCCTCGGGTCGTTTTACGAAAAACGTTTTTATAAATTATGAATCAACGGCACAAAACGAATCCAATAAAAATTGTCTCATCAAAAACGGAGTTCGAAAACGTAAATACGTAATCCTAAGGTTTCCGGTTTAGTCGTAAAGGACGTTAAAATAAAATCGTAAGTCCTAATCTCTTCTCGTAAATTTGTGAGTTTATGAACCAACACAAATTTAAAACTCCAAAATAATATTTACGGATCAATTTATTTTCTGAAATGTCGGACTGTCACCAAAGACGGTGTATGTAAACGTAAGCACGTAACGTTGAATCCTCCGGTTTAGACGTAGTCGATGCTACTCCAAGACGTAAATCCAAATTTCTTCCCAAAGATAAGTGAGTTCATAAAATAATATTTTCAAATAAATAATGAGAATAAAATATTGACCATAAATTGACGGATTGTCACAGAAACAGTCTCAACATTGGGAGGAGAGGTAGGAATACTTTTACAAGCATCTTTGAAGTGTTCTTCACAGGCCTCATCAAGAACGTCAATACAATTAACACTCTCGTATGAATAAGGCTGTTTAGAAAGCTTTCCCATGTTGAAGACAATTTTATCGTCACCCACTCTCATGATAAGCTCACCGGCTTCAACATCGATGAGAGTGCGACCGGTCCTCAAGAATGGACGAACAACAATTAATGGCACACGAGGGTCCATATCATAGTCGACGACAACGAAATCGGCAGGAAAAGTGAATTTGTCGACTCCTACAAAGACGTCTTCGGCTATCCCCACTGGATAAGCAACCGTACGGTTAGCTAATTCCAAAGTCATTTTGGTGGGGACTAGCTCAGGGAGAGATAATTGCTTCCACAGACTTAAAGGCATTAAGTTAATACTGGCACCTAGATCGGCTAGGGCCATGCAATTCTCTACTCCCGGGAAGTTGCAAGGGATTAAGAAACGACCCGGATCACCAAGCTTAGTTGGCAATTTCCTTAAGAGCACTGCAGAGCAATTCTCATTAAGTTGGGTGTTAGCAATGTCAAGAAGCTTCTCCTTGTCGCTAAGAAGATCTTTGAACATTTTCGCATATTTAGGCATGTGAGCGAGAGCCTCAGCGAAGGAGATGTTGAAATTCAATTGTTTAAACATTTTGAGAAAGTTTGAAACTTGAATATCATCCTTGCTTTTGAGCTTCTCTTTCCTCAACCTAGATGGATAAGGTATGTCGGAATAAGAGGAAGTCTTTGGGATAATAGGATCACTCACATCCTTGGGTGGAGGAGGGGTAGAAGTAAGAGGTGGAGAAATTGGGGAAGTAGAAGGATGAGGAATAGGAGCAGGTGACTCGTTCTCCTTAGTCACAATCACCGATGGAGGTATAGGAAGCTCGGGTTCCTTGGTACCTTTGCCACTACGAGTGGTGATTTCTTTCATCTCCCCTCTTGGATTCGCAACGGTGTTACTCGGAAGAGTACCCGAAGAAGAGGGTTGATTACCTTGGAAGAAACTGGCCATCATGTTCCTTAAGTCAGTCGTTTGACTTGCCAAAGTGTTTCTCATATCAGCTCTCAGATCGTTTCCTTGTTTCACCATGTCTGCTTTCAAGTTGAGCACTTCCCGCTGAAGATTTTCCACAATCACATCATTGGTCCTCATGTAGGTTTCAACATCTTGGTGTAATGTGGTGGGTTGGTTGGGAGGAGGAGCATGGTATGCGGGTGGTTGATAAGCAGGTTGTTGGTAAACTTGGTTGTTTCTTTGAGGTGGATATGGTTGTTTGTGAGGTGGTATGTATGGTGCACGAGGTTGTTGTTGTTGTTGAGGAGGGCGATTTAGGTTTTGTTGTTGGTTTGGGTTGTTAGGGGGAAAACCGGGCGGGGAAAGATAGTTGTTTGAGCGGTAGCTAAGCAAATTGCGGTCTCCTTGAGGACGAGCTTGATAAGCGGCCGGATGATAGGTACCGTATGCTGCATTAACATTCTCAGAAGGGTAGTCTTGGGTGGCAGTACAAGTGGTGTAAGAGTGAGGACCCCCGCATATTTCACATGGTTGGCTTACAGCATTGACTTGAGCGTTTTTAGCATTGATGCTGTTGGTGTTATTAGCGGTGTGGGTAACAAGTGATTCAAGAAGCGTAGTAATTTTGTCAAGTCGCTTGTCGCTGTCACTAGTACTAGCACTAGCAACATTAGTCCGAACACTCTTGGTTTGCACACGAGACTTATTCTCAATGATATCCCAAGCAGCATTGGAAGTCTTAACCAAAATATTACCCCCCGAGGCACTATTTAGTGAATCTTGGTCATTCATGCTTAAACCATTATAAAAAGTATTAATTTGGTGCACTTTGGTAAAACCATGTTGTGGGAAATTTCTTAAAAGATCTTTAAAACAGTCCCAAGATTCACTAAAAGACTCATCGTACTTTTGTTCAAAATTAATGATTTCATTCCGCAAAGCGGTAGTACGAGAGGGTGGGAAAAAGTAGTTGATAAATTTGGTCTCCAAATCCGTCCACGTAAGAATACTTTGTGGCGGTTCCTTAGCAAGCCAGTGCCGGGCTTGTCCCTCTAAAGAAAAGGGAAAAAGTTGCAAACGGATTACCTCTTGTGGAACACCATTGAATTTGACCGTATTCGTTAGTTGCAAGAATCTCTTGATGTGGTCATGTGGATCATCAATGGTACGCCCCAAGAATGGTTGAGCAGAGACCATCTGGATAAAGCCGGATTTGAACTCAAAGTTGTTGGCTGCAATCGTGGGTATGATAATTGGATCATTGTTGCCCTCCACATGGGCTTGAAGAAGTTCAATCATCGGGCGATTGTCCGGTAGAGGCTCATTGTTGTTGTTATTATTGTTGTTAAGAGGTGGGTTGTTGTTGTTGTTATTATTGTTGTTGAGAGGTGGGTTATTGTTGTTGTTTTGTACACCTGCCATGTATAAGTTTTCGAGAGGCTCGGGCTCTTGATAAGACGTTGATCGTGTACGCATGCACCTGCAAAAGAACTAACAAAGCAAACAAGAAATATTTTGGTTTTTATGGTTTTTTAATTTTTAGGATTTTTTGAAAATTTTATACTTTTTAGGGTTTTTGAATTTTTTTATGAAAAAGTAACGTTCACGGTGAACGGATCCCAAAATCCAAGTTCTCACAAAAAACTGTTAATCTTAACGAGAAGAGCCGGCAGCGGCGCCATTTGATACAAGCTTTTTGCAATGGGGTTCTAGATTAGTTCTCGGTATCTCCTCGAATTGATCACAGCTCAAAGTGGAATGATTGTTCTTGGTTACCAATAGGGGGTTTGGTTTTGGTTATCTAAATTTTAAACTAAATGCAAGTAATTAAACTTGTAGTTAAGTAAAATTAGAAGTCTTAAAGTTTAACTACAAATAAGAACGTGCAACTTGGAAATTAAAACTTAACAATTAAAAAACTTAAAAACAAGTTTGAAATTAACTAAGTAAAAGAGCCGGAAAACTAGATTTGAAATATTAAGCAAAATCAAACAAAAACCTAAGTCCGATCGTGCTCAAACAATAGACCAGATCGCACCCCGATCGTATCCAAAATAACACGATGGATCGTGTTCAAACAGTAGTCCGATCACACTCAATGCGATGATACCAAGGAGATGGATCGTACTCTCTAGTACGATGGGGGGGGGGGGGGATCTTACTAACAGATCGCAACCACGATCGCAGCTAGTGATCGTGGTCTTGATCGTGGTTCCAGATCGCAACACTTGATCGCACTCAAGGCGATCGTAGCAGGGACAAAGGACCCGATCGCACCCCAGATCGAAGTAAGTGATCGTGGGCGTGGATCGCACAAGGGAAGGGACAATCCGATTGCACTCAAGCGATCGTAGCAAGTAAAACCTACTGAGATGGCAAAGGCGTCCAAAAGGAAATAAACTTAAGCCAATAAGCAGTAACCCATAAGCATTTTTAAACTTCTCAAAGATGCGAATAAGCACAAATTCATTAACTTTTTAAATCTAAGACATTCAAACTTCCATAAAACGTATTTGAGAACAATAAATCTTTTAGAAAAACTAAAAGAGTAAATAAGCTAAACAATCAAACAAGCCAATAAGTATGAAGAGCTTATGGCTTATTCGTCCAAGAGCTTATGTAGAACAAGAAAAATTATCTTTTAATCACGAAACACCAAATTCAACATGAATTGAGAACCAATCGAATCAAGCATGAACTTTTCGGATTAAGATCAAAATAAAATAAAGAAAGGTAGAAATAGATTAAGGAACAAAAAGCTTAACTTGAATAAGATTAGTGAAATCCAAAATACAAAAAGTTTAAGACTTGAAAAGGTAAAAATGGAGAAAAGAAAAATCCTAGTGAGAGAAAGATGAGAACTTTCTCTCTCTAAAACTAGAGAGAATGAAAAAAATGAAAAACTAAGACTAACTAGCTCCCAATTTTTGTGAAGTGGAATCCTATATATAGGCGTCTCTTGTGGGCTTTGTGAATGGGCTCGGTTTTTGGGCTTCTTTCTTCTTTCTTCTTTAGTCTTTACGTTTCTTAAAATAAACGTTTCCGACTTTGGACTTTGAGAAGTGTCGGTGAATAATTCCAACTCGTCTTATAATCTTTTTTTTAATAGACTCGAGTTCTTTGACATATATGAATCTTCCGTCTTTGGCCCTTTTCTTCGATAAATCTTCAAATAGGCACAATGACTTCAAATCTTTTGCATCTCTTGGACAATAGACTTCGTCTTGAGTCTTTTTCTTCGATAAAACCAGTGCAATCCCATGTTGTAACACCCCCAAATTTGTACAACTCAATACAGCGGAAGACTCGTTGGTGTTACGGGATAGCACATTACTCACATCATAGACAACGCATAAAAATCGCGTCGTTTAATAATAAATCATTTCCATTCATAAACATTAAAGTTACATCGGTCCCAAGTCATATTATTTCATACAAAGTTTTACAAAGTATTTGAATGGAAAATATGGTTTAAGTGCGGGCCATGAATTCTTGTCGTCTTCCCGAGAATTACCTTCAAGTACCTGAGATAAAACATGTTAAAGAAAAGGTCAGCGATAACGCCGAGTGAATTCATAGAGTTTAATAAAATCCATCAATTTAATATCAGTATAAAATTATTACTGAAAATCATTTTATACAAATCATTTTAATAGGCCATAAAATAGCCAAACTCATTTTATACAATTCCTTATAAAGATCATAATATAGGCATTTGCCTTAAAAATCATTATACGAGCCAATGTCGTAAAAACATCATACAATACGTCTTATGACGTTGTATAAAATCAAATAAAAACCGTTATATGAATATGGTTATGAAAACCAAAACACAAACATAATATCATTAGTATGACCCTGTATTGCTAGTCAGGCAATACATCGTAATTCGAAGCGTCTAGTAGTATTTCGTTAGTTTGGATTATTATAAGCCGCATGACATTGTTACCTTACTAAACCAAAACGGGTAGCTAACCCGATACCAATTTTTCCTATCTAAAGTAGCGTGTCGTCACAAAGGTCACGCTATGGAAATCTTCTCATACATAAATTCGCTTACCAATCTATGTGGCACGACGGGGATCAACCGTCAAGGCGCGAACTGGGGTGATCGTCCCCAAATAGTACTATTAAATGCATAAGCGTCTACCAAATCCCGGTAGTTCACAATTAATGCTAATGGGAATTTTAGTGACATAACCTAACTTTAATAATCCATTTAATTTCATCTGTCGGGTCCTTTAATCATTTATCGGGTCATACAATCGGGTCATTCAATCATTCTGGTCCAAAATCAATAAACAAGCAATCGGGACAAATGGTGTCTTATTTTATAAAAACTAACATGTTATCTCCCTCGCGGGTTTATAAAACATTTATAAAAACATTTAATAAGAGTGCGAGGCTATGAACTCACATTCATGTGGGAAGACGGGTTATCGGCAATTCGGACGTACGGTACGTGCTTCAATCACGGAAACCTAGACAAATAATACTTGTCTTAGACTCATGTCCAATGACTTTATATAAAAATAAAAATTATGTATACATATGATGATTATATATATATGATGATCAAGTGGGTTTACATATTCTTGTTTACTCATTTTAGTGTTATGTGTCGATAACTTTTATACTAGTTTACTAGTTTTACCTATTTACACGTTTTAAGTCCAATAAGCGTATTATAAGTTCTTTAACTTGTTTTAATCCATTTTATACTTATATTATCAGTATTTAAACTTTCCATGTTGGGTCCAAATGGGTTAACTCCAATAAGTTCTTTTTATAAGTGTTTATCTTATTTAGTCCAATTATTAGTCCAATATGCCTAGTTAGCTCGTTAATGTCCGTATGTCCTATAGTTCGGGTTTTATCGGTTTTTACTTGTTATATATGTTTATATATCAGTATATGAGTTTTATAAAGTTTACATTAGACGGGTCCAACCGTCTAAGTTTTATTTAACAAAAACGTTAATTTTACGATAATAGCCGAAAAAGTCGTAAAAATCATGTTTATAGTTTTATAACTTATAAAACTTAACAAGTTACCATTTTTATAAAATGTCCACTTATTTAAACTTTTACATACTTATATAAATAAAATCAATAAGTTAGTGGGTTTTAGTTTTACATTTTATACATTAAAATTTTGAGTGCTTATATAATATTATTATACTTTAATTTCCAAAATCTGATTTTTATTTTCATCTTCACCAAAACTGCCATATCTAGAGTTCTATATGGAGATAGAAGCTCAAATTTTTATCACATAAACTACATGATATGTGCTACATTTAACTCTTCTATAGCTACTGTTGAATCATCTTCTAAGTATTTTCTAAAAATCGTCCAAAACAGTAAACTCAGATTGGTACTCTAAACTTGTTTTGAACATATCTCACTCATTACAATGATTCCATTGCATGGCCAACTCTCACATGTGTACAAGACCCATAGCTTACTGTAAATGGATTCTACTTCATAATTTTATCAGTCCATGACCTGTTTCTATTACTGTTTTATACAGCCATCACTTTTAAGCAAGATTTTAGCCTTGTTCTTTATAGTTTTTCACCTTTTTAATCATGTTTATCAACACCAAATCCCCACATAACATTTTTATCATCATATAATCATCATATACATATACAATAGGAAATAAAATACATGTTTACATAATCAAAATAACAAGAAGATGAGGAGGACAATCTTTATACCACCATGATGATGTAGGTTGTGATCAAAACATGGATTTTGATGGAGAAACTTGTGCATAGCCAAGCCTATCTTCAAAACCACCAATCTTCATATACTCCTTGTGGAAAATCAGCCTCAAGACTCCATGGAAACTCCTCCTTGGATGTTATAACTTGCACCAATCAATAGGGCTTCAAAAGGGCATCAACATGTATATGAATAACATGAGATTTTGTGGTTGATTTTGATCAAATGAGGGTTTTGAGTGGGATGAGGGACGGCATTTTTAGAGAGAAAGGGAGGATGAAAGTTGTTTTGCATGTGTGAAATGAGAGTGAGTGGTTTTGGTAGCTTGTTTTGATGTGTATGTAGCTTACAATGTAAGCTTAAGATGACAAGTGTGTTGTAGCTAGTTCAAGGCTTGACACCTCATGTGTTGAGGCACTAGTTTGGCCGCCCCATGTATGCTAGTGGGGTGGGACAATGTATTTTGTCCCATCTCACTAGTTTACGGGTATTCCTCGATTCTAGTTTTCTCGATTTGCGTGCCCTAGGGTCGTTTTATGAAAAATGTTTTTATAAATTATGAATCAACGGCACAAAACGAATCTAATAAAAATTGTCTCATCAAAAACGGAGTTCAAAAACGTAAATACGTAATCCTAAGGTTTCCGGTTTAGTCGTAAAGGACGTTAAAATAAAATCGTAAGTCCTAATCTCTTCTCGTAAATTTGTGAGTTTATGAACTAACATAAATTTAAAACTCCAAAATAATATTCACGGATAAATTTATTTTCTGAAATGTCGGACTGTCTCCAAAGACGGTGTATGTAAATGTAAGCACGTAACGTTGAATCCTCTGGTTTAGACGTAGTCGATGCTACTTCAAGACGTAAATCCAAATTTCTTCCCAAAAATAAGTGAGTTCATATTGTAACATTAAAATAATGTTTTCAAATAAATATTGAGAATAAAATATCGATCATAAATTGACGGATTGTCACAACATTTACCCCTAAACAGGATCTTTGTCCTCAAAGATCATCTTACTACTCGCTTCTTATAGAGTTAAAGCCATGTGGGTATTTCCTCCACATTCGGTCTTTTCTCACAAGTGTAATTCATTACAATACGCGAGTTTCATCAAACATAACTACGGGAATAAGATCAGGCTTAATGTTGACTTACTTTCTCTATCCATGATGTTCACGGGTTTTTGATGAATGCAACTTTATGCCGATCTAAGCTCTACTAAGAATAATCAGATTCTCACTTGATAGATATTCCATCAAGTTCGATATACGATACCTAATTCACGCAGCTCTTGAAGTCCTAGGGTAGATCCAGCTGATATGCCTTTCAAACCAATTTTACATCATCTCAATGGTCCCATACAACGGAGACTTATATCCCATGATTTGTCAGATCATGAATTCATTTTTTTCCAAGGTTAAAAATTGTGGCATAACTTCGCTACCCATTTGGCACTTCAAAATCTACATTTCATATTCACATAACCTCTTGTCCACTACCGGCAGTCAATAATCAGATCCTAATTTCAACAATCATTTCAGATCTCGCGGGTCGGGTATTTTGTAAGGTTAGGTTCGCCATCATAGGAAACCTTAAACCTAAAAGACATGTCCAACTCACAATGGGTGTATGTCGGGTGTCTTCATCTCAACTCTTGCTTACAGATGCTCTAATATTTAGATCCTAACAAGATTCGATCTTATTCCTAACACGATGGTTATCAATGATAATCTTTCCAAAGGAAAGCGATTATACAGTCTATTACCAAAGGTCATTCATTTCAACATAGAACAACACTTATATTACTTTGTATCGTTACTTTACCTCGTCCCTTCGATTTGAGATGGTACATAGTACTGTCATCAAGGTTCGTTCTCAATGATTTCTGAGCAAATCTCTAGAAATTCAACGCAAAGCGAGGATCTTGATAAAGATGTCCGATACAGGCACACTATGTTTACATAACTCTTTTGCATTTATTATTAACGGGAATGATATTAGCAGATTTGGTCAGTCTGTCGACGATGACCCAAATCGAATCAAATTCAGATGATGACCTTTGCAATAGCTAGACGTTTACTAATGTATGAGGCATGTCTGCCTTCATAATTGCCATTAGTACAACTTCTTCAGACAAAGATACTTTTAGTCATAAATGACATAAATGAATACTTATACTTACAAATTCCAACGTAACTATATCTCACAATCTCCATATTTAGGTAACCACAAGTGGCCTTTAAAACATTTAACGCTTATTGGCTTCTCAATTTTAATGGTTCACATTAGCCGCGAACCCCATTTATTATCTATATTATCCTTTTTACAAACATTGTTTATTTTTATATTGTTCGGCAATTTATTTTGCACAATCATTATCAAGAAATATATCTTAATTGAATCTTTATACTTTTTATATAATATGTCAGTATCTATATTCACTTCTCATGATGATGTAATTATCATGTCCACAATTCACTCAGATATTCTTTCTATATTATGCGTCAGTAATTACGTTCACCTTCCTGATGAAATAAATATCACAACCGTATTTATTCAAAATTCTTTCTTCATATCTTCTATGTTTTAGTTTCGTCTTTACCATCATTTTTATCAGTTTTTCTCAATCCGTCGTCCAAAGCGTCGATAAGTATTATAATTAATTAAATAATTATTAGTTAATTTTTATGAAGCGTAAACGTAAAAGTTTTAAATTTCTTAGTTCGACCAATTATATAAAATGTTCAAAATAAATTTGAATTTAATTAACAAGATTTTTGTTGATTTATCGAAAATAATTAATAGGATTCGTAAATGTTCGAAAAACCTTTGTTTATACTTTGGTCAAAAATTTTCATAATTGAAAAGCAAAAATTATCGTTTCAAATTTCAAGTTATGGTTTAAATGGGTTTCCTCAATCTTTCTTAGGTTGTCTTAAGGTATGCAAAAACATTTACCCCTAAACAGAAGTTTAGTTAAATGTTTTGGTTATAAAGGAATAATCCCTTAAAAGTTCTTTGATAAAATATCTGTCAAAACATATTTCCATTTCCTTTTTGGTAAAACCCAAAGTCTTAAAAGGGCTCTTAATTTTTAAAGAGTTAATATATTCCATTTTCTATTACTCACACGGTCAATTAATATAAAGGATTAAGTCTTAAATTACATATTAATTATTCAAGGTATAGGTTTTTATCGTTCAGCCAATTCATGGCAATCTATTAATAATTATTAACTCATTCTTATTCTTATATACAGACAAATAGTCCTTAATGATCACGAGCATGAATTTATCAAATTACAGCATACACACGAGATTCACCAAATTTATGAATACTACATGTGCATTAGTCAATCCAAACGGCATCACGTGAAACTCATAACGTTCATTACGAGTACCAGATGTAGTGATTGGAATACATAATCTTTTCCGCAGATGCGAAGTTGATGATAACCATGCTGTGGATCAAATCTTATAAACAAACTCTAGAACCTTGTAAATGATCGAACAAATCTTCTATTTCGAGTTATGGATATCGTTTTCGATTGTCAATTTACTCAATTCACAGTAATCTATAAATATAAGGAATGATAACACCATAGCTCTTCAGGATGACATGCTTGGTATAATAAAATCTTTTTCCGACAACTCTCTCAGTTGTACGGTAATTCCTTTAATTTAGATGGTGCTGACGTACAGTGCACAAGCCACAGGTGCAGCACTGGGAATATAATCAATATCAATTTCAACTTGCCTTAATGGCGAAAGTCTAGGTAATTTATCAACAAATACTTACTAAAGTTTCAGATAACATAAACATCTTTTAATACATTCATATTAGGTTCTTCTAGATTACAATATCTATGACTAGTTCACAACCATTCATGGTATAATTTCAAGTCTAAATACAGGATATGGTCATCCATCAAGAATTATTTAGATCACTTTTGATAATCAACATCTTATCATTTAGGGGAATTCTATTCGAGTTCCCATCAATTAAGACAATGTCGTCATGTCATAATCAATCAATCCATTCTACTGGCACTATCAACTTTTCAGTTTTATTGTCGTCGATAAGATGTGAACTTCTCAAAAGACTAATAATAACTCATAATCCTTCACAATTTCAAGGATATATGGGGACATAACTACTATTAAAAGAGTAAGGTCACCGCATAATCTACGCGATAGAATTTCAAATCAGATACGGACGAAAACATTTAACGAATATGAATATATCCCATGTTTTCATAATTTGAGTACGCATTCGAAAGCTCCTCGGATCGTTACCCAGGTCATTCAAATGAAATCAATTCAAAAGAAATGATAGGAACGTCGATACATCCAGTCGGGTATCAACACTCGGTAATCAGATACTTTTCCTAAAAATATCGCAACGGGAGAATTGGACAAGAAAGAATTGTCGATTGTCAAATAAGACAATTTCCACAGATGAGTAAATTCAACTCAGAAGAATAGATGCAACAGGCACATATGTAGGTGTCCCTAACACTATATCCCTATTTTTCACTTCTTGCAGATCTCATAAAATTTAATCTTTCACAATCTTCAAAGAAAATATAGTGTTTATTCATTGGTTTTATGGTGAGTACTAATCAGCCTTGCATGGTCCATTCCAAATTGTATGTAGGCGCGCAACTATATACAATTTCAAGATTAACGATGCAATACTCAGTTCGTCAAAATTTTATCATCATGTTTATAATAAAAACATTTTCATGCTTAATTCTTAAATAGAATCAAGAATAAATTTACAAAGGTTTTCTTTGTTATGAAAACAGTTAGGTTTTCCCAAGGTGTTTTATAGACAACTTCATTTCGATAACAATCACTTATAAATCTCACTTTGAATAATCCTTATAATGATGAAAATTTAATTTTCTTCAAATGATACCGTTTTATCTTATAAAAACAATGAGTGATCTGCAGAAGAGTGATGAAAGCTTGTTCACCAAGAATTAACTACGATATGATAGGAAATGAGCTTAGCCAATTAATCATGAGGTTCATGACCTCGATGGCACTCAAAAAGAATAATCCACAACGTAACTCAAATCGAGATGAGTACTTGTTCAATGGTTGTATCACTAATGCGAACATTAGGAATAAGCAAGAAAAGATAGATATCATTCATACATGTAGAATTTAGCAATCAAAGGTGGTCTTTTCATTAATCACAAACAAGTCAAATTGTACCGTAACACATTACGTGTCACTATGTCATACAATTCTCAAAACTCATTCTACCAACTGATATCTCAGTTAAGTTAGGGATTATTTTTGAAAGATACCACAATGAATACTAATCCACAAGAGTCATTAGGTGTTCCACATGTCCCAGAAGATCCATCGGTCTCAATTCAGAAGAAGATTTCTTCAATTTACTTCTAGGACACTTGGCATCCTCGTTAGTGGACAATGGCCTAGGAACAACCTTTAACACGAACCTATAATCATTTAAAACCTCATAAATTAATCAAGGAACTTAACGAATTCTTCTTAACAATCTCATATTCCATACAGGTTAAGTTTTACTTTATTCAAGTTTCAACCAATTTTATACTCAATTCGATATCCTACCTCATATTCCAATACTTTCAATCTTATTCTTAGGCCTTAATAGGCAATAAAAGTTCGATATGAACAACACTTAATTTCCAATCCTATATCTCTTACAACAACAATTATCAAATGAGTCATTAATATGAAATGACTTGATCATTCAACTAGACTTCTCGGAAAGGTATTAGTGGCATGAGGCTTTTGGGTACTAGTTCCAATGACAGCCTCAAGTGCAACATTCACCCTTTCGATTTCAATTTAAGAATTGGATGACAACGAATCAGATGACATCTTTCTAGGTGGTAAAGTTTTATCAAACTCCACTCTATAAGGAAAGATCGTCATGACATCGATATCGGATTTAATCGCGCCAATTCTTTTTCAATATCACAATCAATCTAATATCTACATTTCTACGAATATCAACCATTTTATTGGGATCATAAATATCCACAACTTGGTTTAGATCTAGGATAGCTAGAATTCCTACGAGAATAGCTTCGATTAATTTACTAGGGGATTTAGGGTTACTTGTGACAATCTACGTCGTATAAATACCTCGTATAAATATCGAAATAATCATCAAACAATCATGTAATAAAATTACATCATATATATATATATATATATATATATATATATATATATATATATATATATATATATATATATATATATATATATATATATATATATATATATATATATATATATATATATATAATCCAAGTTATATATATATATATTAAAATAACACTTCTCAGTCTTGGCCTTGTCGGTAACTCGGGAATTCTTCCGCACCGTTATAGTCAAAAGATTTTTAGACATTTTTAGAAAAATGTTTATAATTAAAAGATTTTGAAAAGTTTTATTCAAAACCTTGGTTTTAAAAATCTTTCGTTCTCTATAACGAGAGCTCTGGTACCAAAATGTAACACCCCCAAATTTGTACAACTCAATACAGCGGAAGACTCGTTGGTGTACGGGATAGCACATTACTCACATCATAGACAACGCATAAAAATCGCTTCGTTTAATAATAAATCATTTCCATTCATAAACATTAAAGTTACATCGGTCCCAAGTCATATTATTTCATACAAAGTTTTACAAAGTATTTGAATGGAAAATATGGTTTAAGTGCGGGCCATGAATTCTTGTCGTCTTCCCGAGAATTACCTTCAAGTACCTGAGATAAAACATGTTAAAGAAAAGGTCAGCGATAACGCCGAGTGAATTTATAGAGTTTAATAAAATCCATCAATATAATATCAGTATAAAATTATTACTAAAAATCATTTTATACAAATCATTTTAATAGGCCATAAAATAGCCAAAGTCATTTTATACAATTCCTTATCAAAATCATAATATAGGCATTTGCCTTAAAAATCATTATACGTGCCAATGTCGTAAAAACATCATACAATACGTCTTATGACGTTGTATAAAATCAAATAAAAACCGTTATATGAATATGGTTATGAAAACCAAAACACAAACATAATATCAATAGTATGACCCTGTATTGCTAGTCAGGCAATACATCGTAATTCGAAGCGTCTAGTAGTATTTCGTTAGTTTGGATTATTATAAGCCGCATGACATTGTTACCTTACTAAACCAAAAAGGGTAGCTAACCCGATACCAATTTTGCCCATCTAAAGTAGCGTGTCGTCACAAAGGTCACGCTATGGAAATCTTCTCATACATAAATTCGTTTACCAATCTATGTGGCACGACGGGGATCAACCGTCAAGGCGCGAACTGGGGTGATCGTCCCCAAATAGTACTATTAAATGCATAAGCGTCTACCAAATCCCGGTAGTTCACAATTCATGCTAATGGGACTTTTAGTGACATAACCTAACTTTAATAATCCATTTAATTTCATCTGTCGGGTCCTTTAATCATTTATCGGGTCATAAATCGGGTCATTCAATCATTCGGGTCCAAAATCAATAAACAAGCAATCGGGACAAATGGTGTCCTATTTTATAAAAACTAACATGTTATCTCCCTCGCGGGTTTATAAAACATTTATAAAAACATTTAAAAAGAGTGTGAGGCTATGAACTCACATTGATGTGGGAAGACGGGTTATCGGCAATTCGGACGTACGGTACGTGCTTCAATCACGGAAACCTAGACAAATAATACTTGTCTTACACTCATGTCCAATGACTTTATATAAAAATAACAATTATGTATACATATGATGATTATATATATATGATGATCAAGTGGGTTTACATATTCTTGTTTACTCATTTTAGTGTTATGTGTCGATAACTTTTATACTAGTTTACTAGTTTTACCTATTTACACGTTTTAAGTCCAATAAGCGTATTATAAGTTCTTTAACTTGTTTTAATCCATTTTATACTTATATTATCAGTATTTAAACTTTCCATGTTGGGTCCAAATGGGTTAACCCCAATAAGTTCTTTTTATAAGTGTTTATCTTATTTAGTCCAATTATTAGTCCAATATGCTTAGTTAGCTCGTTAATGTCCGTATGTCCTATAGTTCGGGTTTTATCGGTTTTTACTTGTTATATATGTTTATATATCAGTATATGAGTTTTATAAAGTTTACATTAGACGGGTCCAACCGTCTAAGTTTTATTTAACAAAAACGTTAATTTTACGGTAATAGCCGAAAAAGTCGTAAAAATCATGTTTATAGTTTTATAACTTATAAAACTTAACAAGTTACCATTTTTATAAAATGTCCACTTATTTAACCTTTTACATACTTATATAAATAAAATCCATAAGTTAGTGGGTTTTAGTTTTACATTTTATACATTAAAATTTTGAGTGCTTATATAATATTATTATACTTTAATTTCCAAAATCTGATTTTTATTTTCATCTTCACCAAAACTGACATATCTAGAGTTCTATATGGAGATAGAAGCTCAAATGTTTATCACATAAACTACATGATATGTGCTACATTTAACTCTTCTATAGATACTGTTGAATCATCTTCTAAGTATTTTCTAAAAATCGTCCAAAACAGTAAACTCAGATTGGTACTCTAAACTTGTTTTGACCATATCTCACTCATTACAATGATTCCATTGCATGGCCAACTCTCACATGTGTACAAGACCCATAGATTACTGTAATTGGATTCTACTTCATCATTTTATCAGTCCATGACCTGTTTCTTTATTGTTTTATACAGCCATCACTTTTAAGCAAGATTTTAGCCTTTTCTTTATAGTTTTTCAGCTTTTTAATCATGTATCAACACCAAATCCCCACCTAACATTTTTATCATCATATAATCATCATATACATATACAATAGGAAATAAAATACATGTTTACATAATCAAAATAACAAGAAGATGAGGAGGACAATCTTTATACCACCATGATGATGTAGGTTGTGATCAAAACATGGATTTTGATGGAGAAACTTGTGCATAGCCAAGCCCATCTTCAAAACCACCAATCTTCATATACTCCTTGTGGAAAATCAGCCTCAAGACTCCATGGAAACTCCTCCTTGGATGTTATAACTTGCACCAATCAATAGGGCTTCAAAGGGCATCAACATGTATATGAATAACATGAGATTTTGTGGTTGATTTTGATCAAATGAGGGTTTTGAGTGGGATGAGGGACGGAATTTTTAGAGAGAAAGGGAGGATGAAAGTTGTTTTGCATGTGTGAAATGAGAGTGAGTGGTTTTGGTAGCTTGTTTTGATGTGTATGTAGCTTACAATGTAAGCTTAAGATGACAAGTGTGTTGTAGCTAATTCAAGGCTTGACACCTCATGTGTTGAGGCACTAGTTTGGCCGCCCCATGTGTGCTAGTGGGGTGGGACAATGTATTTTGTCCCATCTCACTAGTTTACGGGTATTCCTCGATTCTAGTTTTCTCGATTTGCGTGCCCTAGGGTCGTTTTATGAAAAATGTTTTTATAAATTATGAATCAACGGCACAAAACGAATCTAATAAAAATTGTCTCATTAAAAACGGAGTTCAAAAACGTAAATACGTAATCCTAAGGTTTCCGGTTTAGTCGTAAAGGACGTTAAAATAAAATCGTAAGTCCTAATCTCTTCTCGTAAATTTGTGAGTTTATGAACTAACATAAATTTAAAACTCCAAAATAATATTCACGGATAAATTTATTTTCTGAAATATCGGACTGTCTCCAAAGACGGTGTATGTAAACGTAAGCACGTAACGTTGAATCCTCTGGTTTAGACGTAGTCGATGCTACTTCAAGACGTAAATCCAAATTTCTTCCCAAAAATAAGTGAGTTCATATTGTAACATTAAAATAATGTTTTCAAATAAATATTGAGAATAAAATATCGATAATAAATTGACGGATTGTCACACATGTTTTCTTCAATATTCACCCGGTTGACTCTGAAAACACAATGAACACAAAAACCACGCATAATTCCAAACAAATGATATTAAATACGTGTTTTGGTCTTGTTTTAGCCAGAAATAAGTGGAAAAAGGATGGGTGTTTTCACACCTATCAAGAGCACAAGCCAAAGAAGAGTAGGCAAGGTTCCCTTAAGCAAAGATGGAGCACGGTGGTAGAAGGTATAGAGAAGTGAAAGCATAGATCCATATTGTCCAAAATTCTTTCCTTTTATTTCATCAGATGGATACTGAGATTGCTTAAAAATTGTGATACCCGGATCGAACACCTTTTCCTTTAGGGGAAAATAAGACTTAGACTCAGTATACCTTGAAGATTCGCCCATAAACCACACAATCTCATTCGAAGAAGGTGGAAAGAGAGGTGTCAAGACATAGGTACTACGGATGTTGGTGTCGTCTGGTTTCTTTTCCTTTGAAACGGGTTTCTTAATATCCGAAGGAGGATAAAGACCATAATCAAGGTCCAAAGGAGGAGAATCATGCTCATTAGGAAAATATGTATTGAGAAAAGTGGCGAAATCTATCTCAAATGAGTAATTATCCAAAGTATCAAGAGTGTTTGATGGAGGATGTTCATCAAAAATAGGAGCAAAATCATCATTAGGAGACATATCATTTGAAGAATCACTCAAAGAGTATCAACATCATCAAAGTCACCATAAGTTGTCATGTCTTTATACTCAGAAGAAAAATCATCATAATCATCCAAATCGGAACTAGAATCATCATCATAATTATCATAGATTGGTGGAGAATCATAAATTGGTGGGGGATCCAAATTGGAGAGAGAATCATCCTCATATTCGTCCACATGGTTTTGAAGAAGTGGATTATCATAGCAAGTCTCGAAAAGAGGATTGTCATGTAGCACAAAATCATCAAGCTTTGAATGTAAACCCCCAAATATTCATACTTTAGTTCAGCGGAAGAGTCGTTGGTGTTACGGGATAGCACATTACTCAAATCATAGACAACGCATAAAAATCGCGTCGTTTAATAATAAAGCATTTTCCATTCATGAATATCAAATTTACATAGGTCCCAAGTCATTGTATTTCATACAATTTTACAAAACATTTGAATGGAAATTGTTATTTAAGTACGGGCCATAAATTCTTGTTGTCTTCCCGAGAATTACCTTCAAGTACATGAGATAAAACATGTTAAAAGAAAAGGTCAGCGAAAACGCCGAGTGAATTCATAGAGTTTAATAAAAACCATTAATATATCACCGGTATATATAATCGTTACCGAAAATCATTTTATACAATTCTTTGTCATAAATCATAATATAGGTTTTTGCCTTCAAAACCATTATACGAACCATTGTCGTAAAAAAAACATCATACAACACGTTTTATAACGTTGTATAAGGTGTAACAAAAACCGTTATATGAAAATGGTTATGTAAAACCAAAACACGAACATAATATCAATAGTAAGACCCCGTATTGCTAGTCAGGTAATATATTATAATTCAGTTCATATATCAGTAATTTCGTGATTGGATTATTATAAGCCGCATGACATTGCTACCTTACTATAACAAACAACGGGTAGCTAACCCAAAATTCATTTGCCCATCTAAAATAGCGTGTCGTCACAATAATCACTCTTATATAAATCTTCTCATACATAAATTCGCTTACCAATCAATGTGGCACGACGGGGATCAACTTTAAGGCGCAAACTGGGGTGATCTTCCCCAAATAGTACTATTATATGCATAAGCGTCTACCAAATCCCGGTAGTTCACAATTCATGCTAATGGGACTTTTGGTGACATAACCTAACTATAATAATCCATTCCATTTCATTCATCGAGTCATATAATCATTCATCGGGTCATATAATCATTCAGGTCCAATCAATAAGCAAACAATCGGGACAACTGGTGTCCTAATTTATTAAAACTAACATGTTATCTCCCTCGGGGGTTTATAAAACATTTCATAAAAACATTTAAAAGAGTGCGAGGCTATGAACTCACGTTGCTTGGGAAAGGCGGGTTATCGACGATTTGGATGTACGGTACGTGCTTCAATCACGAAAACCTAGACAAATAATAATCGTCTTAGACTCTTGTCCAATGACTTTATAAAAACAATGGCTATGTATATATGATGATATCATAAGTATGATGATGATCAAGTGGGATTTTATATCTTCATACACATTATAGTGTTATGTGTTAGTCAAATTTTTGACTAGTTACCCTAGTTTTAACTTGTTTACACATTGAGGCCCAATAAGCCCAATACATTATATTAGCCTATTTTATACTTTTAATATCAGGCCAATACTCATATGTTGGGCCCAAGTGGGTTAAGCCCAATGAATAAGTCTATTAGTGTTTTAGCCAAATTAGTTGGGTTAGTAGTCCAATAAGGCTACTTTGGCCCGTTAATGTCCATATGTTATAAAGCTCGGGTTTTATCGATTTTTGCTTGTAAAATGTACTTATACATCAGTATATGAGTTATAAAAAGTTTACATTAGACGGGTCCCACCGTTTAAGTTTTAATTGATGAAAACGTTAATCTTTCGGTTTTAGCCGAAAAGACGTAAAACTTATATGTATAGTTTTATAACTTATAAAACATATCAATTTGCAATTTTTATAAAATGTCCCATTTACTTATCAAAGTATATACTTATTTATAAGTAATATATAAGTTAGTGGGTTTTAGGTAGGTATTTTATATTAGTTTTACTTGAGTGCTAATTTTATAATATATACTTTTATTTTACAAATTTGATTTTGAAACTCACTTTCACCATTTTTACCATATCTTGAGTTCTACAAGGAGATAGAAGCTCAGCATATACTACATAATTTGTGCTACAATTAACTACATTTTAGCTACTGCTCAATCAACTTTTAAATGTCTCTAACAGTTCGTCCAAAACAGAATATACAGATATGAACTTCAATAATGTTTTGATCATATCTCACTCATTTTATGGATTCCATTGAGTGGCCAACACTCACATATGTACAAGTCACATACCTTACTGTATATTAAATTATCCAAGTCATTTTAACAAGTTATCATATGGTTCTTTACTGTTTTATATTACTGTTTTATACAGCCTACTATTTTAGACATGATTTTAACATCTTTACATGTAGTTTTTAATCATTAACCAAATTTATCAATACAAGATCCCCATATAATACTTTGATCATCATATACATATACATTTAGAAAGAAAATACAATGTTACATTTACAAAATAACAAGGAAATGGAAGGAATGATCTTGTTACCAACCAAGATAGTGAAAGTTAAGGTCAAGGCTTGACTTTTGATGACAAAACTTGTGGTACACCAAAACCAACTTCAAGATTACCAAACTTTAAGAACACCTTGTGGAATATCAGCCTCAAGATACCAAGGAAACTTCTTTTTGGATGTTATGATCACCTCCAATCAATAAGGCTTCAAAAGGACATCATCTTATGCAAGAATAACATAGGATTTGTGGTTGAATTTAGATCAAATGGGTGTTTATGGTTGAGAGTGGACGACAAGGGATGGAGTAGTGAGAGAGATTGTGTGTGTTGCATGAGATGAAATGAGCTAGTTGTTTAAGCTTTGGTGGTTTTAACTTACAATGGTTTTGGATAGTAAACTAGGACAAGTGTCCTAGTTTATTATGTAAAGTTGACACATATAATGTGTGTTGGCTAGTTTTGGCCGTCCCATATGTGGGGGTGGGACAATGTCTCATCCCCATTATTTTACGGGTACTCCTCGATTCTAGTTTCCTCGATTTGCCTTCCGTCGATTCGTTTTACGAAAAACATTTTTATAAATTATGAATCAACGGCACAAAACGAATCTAATAAAAATTGTCTCATAAAAAATGGAGTTCAAAAACGTAAATACGTAGACCTAGGGTTTCCGGTTTAGTCGTAAAGGACGTTAAATTATGCACGTAAGTCCTAATCTCTTCTCGTAAATTTGTGAGTTTATGAACCAACACAAATTTAAAATTCCATCCTAATATTCAAGAATAAATTTATTTCCTGAAATATCAGACTGTCACCAAAACGGTGTATGTAAACGTAAGCACGTAACGTAGAATCCTCCGATTTAGACGTAGTCGATGCTACTTTAAGATTTAAAATCTAATTTCTTCCCAAAAATGAGTGAGTTCATAAAATAACATTAAAGTAATGATTTTAAATAATACTTCCCAAAAATGAGTGA
Source organism: Glebionis coronaria (assembly GCA_025667525.1). Classification (NCBI taxonomy): domain Eukaryota; kingdom Viridiplantae; phylum Streptophyta; class Magnoliopsida; order Asterales; family Asteraceae; genus Glebionis; species Glebionis coronaria. Next base: position 404,498 of record JANFOE010000625.1, on the reverse strand, counting down.
GACCATAAATTGACGGATTGTCACAGCATTTACCCCTAAACAGGATCTTTGTCCTCAAAGATCAATTTATCTTACTACTCGCTTCTTATAGAGTTAGAGGCATGTGGGCATTTCCTCCACATTTGGTCTTTTCTCTCAAGTGTAATTCATTACAATACGCGAGTTTCATCAAACATAACTACGGGAATACGATCAGGCTTAATGTTGACTTACTTTCTCTATCCATGATGTTCACGGGTTTTTAATGAATGCAACTTTTTGCCGATCCAAACTTCATAAAGAAGTAATCAGATTTTCACTTGATAGACATTTTATCAAGTTCGATGCACGAAACATAGTTCACGCAGCCCTTGAAGTCCTAGGGTAGATCCAGCTTATATGCCTTTCAAACCAACTTTTTGCATTATCTCAGTGGTCCCATACAACGGGGACTTATTTCCCATGATCCTTCAGATCATCAATTCATTTTTCCAAGGTGAAAGTTTTTGGCATAACCTCGCTACCCATCCTGCACTTCAAGATCTACATTTCATATTCACATAACCAGATGCCTACTATCAGCAGTCAATAATCAGATCCTAATTTCAAAAATCATTCCAGGTTTCACGGGTCAGGTATTTTGTAAGGTTAGGTTTGTCATCATAGGCAACCTTAAACCTAAAAGACATGGCCAACTCACAATGGGTGTATGTCGGGTATCTTCATCCCAAATCCTGCTTACAGATTCTCTCATATTTAGATCCTCACAAGATTCGATTTCGATCCTAGTACGTTAATTATCAATGATAATCTCTCCAAAGGAAAACGATTATACGGTTTATTACCAAAGGTCAACTATTCAAGCATAAAACAACACTTCTAGTGTTTGTATCGTTACTTTACCCTGTCCCTTCGATTTGGGGTGGTAAACAGTACTCTCATCAAGATTCGTTCCCAATGATTTCTGAGGAAATCTCTAGAAATTCGATGCGAAGCGAGGATCTTGATAGAGATGATCGATACAGGCACACCATGTTTACACAACTCCTTTAAATACAAAGAGTCAATTTCTCCATCGAGAATCTATCATTAACGGGAATGATATTAGTAGATTTGGTCAGTCTGTCGACGATGACCCAAATCGAATCAAATTCAGATGATGACCTTTGCAATAGTTAGACGTTTACTAATGTATGAGGCGATGTCTGCCTTCATAATTTGCCATCAGTACAACTTCTTTAGATAAAGATACATTAAATCAGAAATGGCATGAATAGAATACTTAATCTTATGAGATTCCAACATGACTAAATCTCAAAATCTCCATATTTAGGCAACCACAAGTAGCCTTTTAAACATTTAACGCCATCGGCTCTCATTTTCAATGGTTCACATTAGCCGCGAACCCCTTTTTATTATTTATATTATCCTTCTTACAAGCATCAACTATTTTTAAATTGCTAGGCAATTTATTTTGCACAGTCATTACTAAGGAACACATCCTAATTGATTCTTTATCCTTTCTATATAATGTGTCAGTATCTACATTCATTTTCCCTGATGAAATAATTGTCATGACCACAATTCACTCAAAAATTCTTTCTTCATATTTCTAAGTTTAAGTTTCGTCTCAATTATTATTTTTATCAATTTTGCCCAGTCCGACGTTTAAACGTCGATAAATATTGCAAGTAATTAAATAATAAATATTTATTTTTATGAAACATAAACGTAAAAATTTTAAATTTCTCATTTCGTCCAATTATAGAAAAATGTTCAAAATAAAATTTGAATTTAATTAACACGATTTTTGTTGATTTATCGAAAATAATTAATAAGATCTGTAAATGTTCGAAAATTCTTCGTTTATACTTTGGTCAAAATTCTCTTAGTTGAAAAGCAAAAATTTTCGTTTCAAATTTCCAAGTCATAAGTTATATGGTTTCCTCAATTCTTCTTAAGTTGTCTAGACGTATACACAACCATTTACCCCTAAAGGAGTTTAGTTAAATGTTCTGGGTATAAGAGAATGATTCCTTAAAAATCCTTTGATAAATATTTGTCAAAACATTTTTGCACTTTCTTTTTGGTATAACCCAAAGCCTTAATGGCTCTAATCTTTGAAGAGTCAATATAGATTCCATTATCTATTAATCACATGGTTAAAATAATGTAAAGGATTAAGCCTTAAATCTCATGTCAAATATTCAAGGTACAGGTTTTCACTACTCGGCCAATTCAGGGCAGTCTATAAATGATTATTAACTCCTTCCTATTCTTATAAATAAACAGATGGTCCTTAATGATCACAAGCATGAATTTATCAAATTACAGCCTACACACGTGATTCACCAAGTTTATGGATGCTACATGTGCATTGGTCAATCCAAACGACATACTATGAAACTCATAATGTTCATTACAAGTTCTGGATGTAATGATTGGAATAGATAATCTTTTTCGCGGACGCGAAGTTGATGATAACCATGTCGTGGATCAAATTTTTGAATATACGCTAGAACCTTGTAAATGATCGAACAAATCTATCATCTTGGGTAGTGGATATAGATTTTGATCATCAATTTACCTAGTTCACGGTAATTCAACAAATATAATGAATGATAACACCATAGCTCTTCATAATGACGAGCTCGGTAAAATAAAAGCTTTCCCCGACAACTCTCTCAGTTGTACGGTAATTCTTTTAATTCAGATGGTGCTGACGTACAGTGCACATGCCACAGGTGCAGCACCGGGAATATAATCAATACCAAATTCAACTTGCCTTAATGGCGAAAGTCTAGGTAATTTACCAGCAAATACCTCCTAAAATTTCAGATAACAGAAACATCTTTTAACAAATTTACTTTAAGTTCTTTCTAGATTACAAGATCTATGACTAGTTCATAACCATTCATGGTATAATTTCAAGTCTAAAAGCAGGATATGGTCATCCATCAAGAATTATTTAGATCACTTTTGATAATCAACATCTTATCTTTTTGGGGGATTTCTACACGAGTTCCCATCAATTAAAACAATGACATTATGTCATAATCGATCAATCCATTTTAATGGCACTACCAACTTTCCAATTTTATTACCGTTGATAAGACGTGAACTTCTCAAAAGATTAATAATAACTCATAATCCTTCACAAATTCAAGGATATATGGAGACATAGTTAACATTAAAAGAGTAAGGTCAACAAATAATTTACGCGAGAGAATTTCAAGTCTAATAAAGACGAAAACATTAACGAATCTGAATATATCCCATGTTTTCATGATTTGAGTACGCATTCGAAAGCTCCTCGGATCGTTACCCAGGTCATTCAAATGAAATCTAATCAAAAGAATTGATAGGAACATCAATACACCCAGTCAGGTATTAATACTCGATAATTAGTAAAGTTTCCAAAGAATCTCACCACGAGAGAATTGGACAAGAAAGAGTTGTCAATTGTTAAATAAGACATTATCCACAGATGAGTAAATTCGACTCAGAAGAATAAATGGTATGGGTACATATGTAGGTGTCTCTTACAATATGTCCCTATTTTTGCACTTCTTGCAGATCTCATAAAGTTTAATCTTTCACAATCTTCAAAGAAAATTTAGTGTTTATTAATAATTTCATGGTGACTACTAATCAGCCTTGCATGGTCCCTTCCAAATTGTATGTAGGCGCGCAACTATATACAGTTTTAGAATTAACGATGCAATACTCAGTTCGTCAAAACTTTGTCATCATGTGTAAAATAAAAACTAATTTCATGTTTAATTCTTGAATAAGAATCAAAATGAATCTATAGAGATGCTCTTTGTTATGGAAACAATTAAGTTTTCCAAGGTGTTTCATAAAAAACTTTATTTCAATAACGATTACTTATAAATCTTACTTTGAATAATCCTTATGGTGATGAAAATTCAATTTTTTTCAAGGGATATTGTTTTATCTTGTAAAAACAATGAGTGATCTGCAAAAGAGTGGTGAAAAGTTGTTCACCAAGAACTAACTACAATCTAATAGGAAATGAGCTTAGCCAATTAATCATGAGGTTCATGACCTCGATGGCACTCAAGAATACAAAGAGAAGAATCTACAACGCAACTCAAACCGAGATGAGTGCTTGTTCAATGGTTGCATCACTAATGCGAACATTAGAAAGAAGCAAGAAAAGATAGATAACATCGATACATGTATAATTTAGCAATCAAAGATAGTCCTTTCATTAATCACAAACAAGTCAAAAATTATATCGTAACACATTACGTGTTGCCATGTCATACAATTTCAAGGACTCATCCTACCAACTGATATCTCAGTTAAGTTAGGGATTTTAAAAGATACCACAATGAATACTAATCTACAAGAGTCGTTAGGTGTTCCACCTGTCCCAGAAGATCCATCGGTCCGAATTCAGAAGAGGAATTCTTCAATTTATTCCTTGGACACTGGGCATCCTCGTCATTGGACAATGGACTAGTAACAATCCTTAACACGAACCAACAATCATTTAAAACCTTATAATTCAATCACAGGACTTAACGACTTCCTCTTAACAATCTCATATTCCATACGAGTTAAGTTTTACTTTATTCAAGTTTCAATCAACTTATACTCAATGCGACATCCTACCTCATTCTCCAATTCTTTCAACCTTATTCTTAGACTTTGAAAGGGCAATAAAATCTCGATATGAACAACACTTAATTTCCAATCCTATAGCTATTTCAACAATAGTTATCAAATAATTCACTAGTATGAAATGACTCACACATTCATTTAGACCTCTCGGAAAGGTGCAACTGGCATGAGGCATTTGGGTAATGGCTCCAATAACAGCCTCAAGTGCAACATTCACCCTTTCGATTTCAAATTTGAGAATTGGGTGACACCGAATCAGATGACACCTTTCTAGGTGGTAAGGTTTTGTCAAACTCCACTCTATAAGGAAAGATCGTCATGACATCGATATCAGATTTATTCTCACCAATTCTTCTTCAACATCACAATCAACTAATATCAACATTTCTACGAATATCAACCATTTTGTTGGGATCATAAATATCCACAACTTGGTTCAGATCTAGAATAGCTAGAATTCCTACGGAAATAGCTTCGATTGATTTGCTAGGGGAGTTAGGGTTTCTTGTGACAATCTACGTCGTATAAATACCTCGTATAAATATTAAAATAATCATCAAGCAATCATGTAATCAAATTACATCATATATATATATATATATATATATATATATATATATATATATATATATATATATATATATATATATACATATATATATATATATATATATATATATATATATATATATATATATATATATATATATATATATATATATATATATATATATATATATATATATATATATATATATATATATATATATATATATATATATATATATATATATATATATATATATATATATATATATATATATATATATATATATATATATATATATATATATAATCCAAGTTATATATATATTAAAATAACACTTCTCAGTCTGGCCTTGTCGGTAACTCAGGAATTCTTTGGCACCGTTATAGTAAAAAAGATTTTTAGACATTCTGAGAAAAATGTTTATAGTTAAAAGATTTTTAAAAATGTTTATAGTTAAAAGATTTTGAAATATTCTATAACGAGAGCTCTGGTACCAAACTGTAACACCCCCAAATATTCATACTTTAGTTCAGCGGAAGAGTCGTTGGTGTTACGGGATAACACATTACTCAAATCATAGACAAGCATAAAAATCACGTCGTTTTAATAATAAAGCATTTTCCATTCATCAATATCAAATTTACATAGGTCCCAAGTCATTGTATTTCTTACAATTTTACAAAACATTTGAATGGAAATTGTTATTTAAGTGCAGGCCATAAATTCTTTTCGTCTTCCCGAGAATTACCTTCAAATACCTGAGATAAAACATGTTAAAAGAAAAGGTCAGCGAAAACGCCGAGTGAATTCATAGAGTTTAATAAAAACCATTAATATATCACCGGTATATATAATCGTTACCGAAAATCATTTTATACAGTTCCTTGTCATAAATCATAATATAGGCTTTTGCCTTCAAAACCATTATACGAACCATTGCCGTAAAAAAACATCATACAACACGTTTATAACGTTGTATAGGGTGTAATAAAAACCGTTATATGAAAATGGTTACGTAAAACCAAAACACGAACATAATATCAATAGTAAGACCCCGTATTGCTAGTCAGGCAATATATTATAATTCAATTCGTATATCAGTAATTTCATTATTGGATTATTATAAGCTGCATGACATTGCTACCTTACTCAAACAAACAACGGGTAGCTAACCCGAAATTCATTTGCCCATCTAAAACAGCGTGTCGTCACAATAATCGCGCTTATATAAATCTTCTCATACATAAATTCTCTTACCAATCAATGTGGCACGACGGGGATTAACCGTCAAGGCGCGAACTGGGGTGATCTTCCCCAAATAGTACTATTATATGCATAAGCGTCTACTAAATCCCGGTAGTTCACAATTCATGCTAACGAGACTTTTAGTGACATAACCTAACTATAATAATCCATTCCATTTCATTCATCGAGTCATATAATCATTCATCGGGTCATATAATCATTCGGGTCCATATCAATAAGAAAATAATCGGGACAACTGGTGTCCTATTTTATTAAAACTAACATGTTATATCCCTCGTGGGCTTATAAAACATTTTATAAAAACATTTAAAAGAGTGTGAGGTGATGAACTCGCGTTGATTAGGCAAGGCGGGTTACCGGCGATTTGGATGTACAGTACGTGCTTCAATCACGGAAACCTAGACAAATAACACTCGTCTTAGACTCTTGTCCAATCACTTTATAAAAAATGGCTATGTATATATGATGATATCATAAGTATGATGATGATCAAGTAGGATTTTATATCTTCATACACGTTATAATGTTATGTGTTAGTCAAATTTTAGACTAGTTACACTAGTTTTAACTTGTTTACACATTGAGGTCCAATAAGCCCAATACATTATATTAGCCCATTTTTTACTTTTAATATCAGGCCTAAACTCATATGTTGGGCCCAAGTGGGTTAAGCCCAATGAGTAAGTCTATTAGTGTTTTAGCCAAATTAGTTGGGTTAATAGTCCAATAAGGCTACTTTGGCCCGTTAATGTCCATATGTTATAAAGCTCGGGTTTTATCAGTTTTCGCTTGTAAAATGTACTTATACATCATTATATGAGTTATAAAAAGTTTACATTAGACGGGTCCGACCGTCTAAGTTTTAGTTGACGAAAACGTTAATCTTTCGGTTTAGCCGAAAAGACGTAAAACTTATATGTATAGTTTTATAACTTATAAAACATATCAATTTGCAATTTTTATAAAATGTCCCATTTACTTATCAAAGTATATACTTATTTATAAGTAATATATAAGTTAGTGGGTTTTAGGTAGGTATTTTATATTAGTTTTACTTGAGTGCTAATTTTATAATATATACTTTTATTTTACAAATCTTATTTTGAAACTCACTTTCACCATTTTTACCATATCTTGAGTTCTACAAGGAGATAGAAGCTCATTTTTGGGCAGCACAAACTACACAATATGTGCTACAATTAACTCCATTTTAGCTACTGCTCAATCAACTTCTAAATGTCTCTAAAAGTTCGTCCAAAACAGACTATACAGATTTGAACTTCAATAATGTTTTGATCATATCTCACTCATTTTATGGATTCCATTGAGTGGCCAACTCTCACATATGTACAAGTTACATAACTTACTGTATATTAAATTATCTAAGTCATTTTAACAAGTTATAATATGGTTCTTTACTGTTTTATACAGCCTACTATTTTAGACATGATTTTAACATCTTTACATGTAGTTTTTAATCATCTTAACCAAATTTATCAACACAAGATCCCCACATAATACTTTAATCATCATATATCATCATATAGATATACATTTAGAAAGAAAATACAAAGTTACATTTACAAAATAACAAGGAAATGGAAGGAATGATCTTGTTACCAACCAAGATAGTGAAAGTTAAGGTCAAGGCTTGACTTTTGATGACAAAACTTGTGGTACACCAAAACCAACTTCAAGATTACCCAACTTTAAGAACAACTTGTGGGAAACCAGCCCCAAGACACCAAGGAAACTTCTTTTTGGATGTTATGATCACCTCTAATCAATAATGCTTCAAAAGGACATCATCTTATGCAAGAATAACATAGGATTTGTGGTTGACTTTAGATCAAATGGGTGTTTATGGTTGAGAGTGGACGACAAGGGATGGAGTAGTGAGAGAGATTGTGTGTGTTGCATGAGATGAAATGAGCAGCTTGCTTAAGCTTTGGTGGTTTTAACTTACAAATGGTTTTGGATAGTAAACTAGGACAAGTGTCCTAGTTTATTATGTAAAGTTGACACATATAATGTGTGCTGGCTAGTTGTGGCCGTCCCATATGTGGGGGTGGGACAAGATTTATCTTGTCTCATCCCCATTATTTTACGGGTACTCCTCGATTCTAGTTTCCTTGATTTGCGTGCCCTCGGATCGTTTTACAAAAACGTTTTTATAAATTATGAATCAACAAATCTAATAAAATTTGTCTCATAAAAAACGGAGTTCAAAAACGTAAATACGTAAACCTAGGGTTTCTGGTTTAGTCGTAAAGGACGTTAAATTATGCACGTAAGTCCTAATCTCTTCTCGTAAATTTGTGAGTTTATGAACCAACACAAATTTAAAATTCCATCATAATATTCAAGAGTAAAATTATTTCCTGAAATGTCGGACTGTCACCAAAACGGTGTATGTAAACGTAAGCACGTAACGTAGAATCCTCTGGTTTAGACGTAGTCGATGCTACTTTAAGATGTAAACTCAAATTTCTTCCAAAAATGAGTAAGTTCATAATATCACATTAAAGTAATGATTTTAAATAATACTTAAGAATAAAATATCGACCATAAATTGACGGATTGTCACATTGTACTTTCCAAAGGATTTGTAACAAGCTCGTCTTGAAGCACATCAATCATATTCGCCGATTCTTTTCCATTGGATTTACTTGTAATCTTCCCCATCTTAAAGCTTTTCCGGTTCTCAAGAATGGTCGTCCAATTATAAACGGAATACGAGGGTCCATTTCATAATCAACAACAACAAAATCGACCGGAAAAGTGAAGGTGCCAACTTTGACTAAAACATCTTTGGCAATACCAACGGGGTAAGCGAGAGTTCGATTTGCTAGCTCAAGAGTCATCCATGTTGGTGTAAGGTCGGGTAATGATAACTTTTTCCAAACACTTAATGGCATTAAATTTATACTTGCCCCGAGATCGCCTAAGGCAAATGTACAAGGTAGTACAAAACGACCGAGATCTCCAAGTTTTTCCAAAAGTTCTTTAAAAAGGACTGCAGAATAATTTTCATTTAAGCGTGTGTTGACAAACTGAGCCATCTTTTCCTTCTTACTAAGCAATTCCATGAATGCTTTGACAAATTTCGGCATTTGGACAATTGCTTCAACAAGGCTAATATTGAAATTCATTTGGGAGATCATCTTCAAATAGGTATTGATTTGAGACTCCTCCTTAGTGAGCACTTTTCACTTGTCTAATCTTGAAGGATAAAGAATATTGGTTTTAGGTGGTGTAGGTGTAGAAGGTGAAGGTTGAGATGGTGAAGGGTTTTTCTTGGGTACTTCTTCCATAAGAGGTGTAGACGGTAATGTAGAACTAGTACTCGACATGGAAGTAGGAGGAATAAATGGGGGTGGAGGAGGTGTAGATGGAGTAACTTGAGGAGGAATAGAAGGTCCTACTAGAGTTGCTCCACTGCGTGTAGTAATAGCACTCACATTACCTCTAGGGTTTGTTTCGGTTGTAGAAGGAAGAGCACCTTGGGGACGAAGGGTTTGAAACATTTGAACAAATTTCCTATCCGTGGACTCTTGCATTTCCTTCATGGTTTTCTCATGATCGGTTAATTTTTGTAGAAGCAAGTCCATGTGCGGATGAGGTAAATTGAACCCTTGCTGTGGAAAACCTTGGTTTGGGTATTGGTTATATGGTTGAAAACCTTGAGGAATGAAACCTTGGTTTTGAAAGCCTTGATTTTGCATTTGATAATTGCCTTGGTTTGCATTGTAGCCCCTCACATTTGTGGTTTGTTGAACATTTGCTCTTGGTGGCCCTTGGTTGTTATGGGTTGGTGGGTGTGGTCTTTGGTGAAAACCGTGTGGAGCCAAGTAATTCGTCGAGTTGTAGGACAAGTGATTAATATCGACATTAGGCTTGAAATGAACTCTCTCCGTGTTGTTGTAAGCATACACTTCCCCATGAGATTGATCAAAAGCCTAATCATAATTAGCATAAGAGTGTGGTCCACCACAAGTTTCACAAGTAATATTGAGAGCATGGGCATGTTGATTAGGAGGGTTATCTCTTAAAACAAGTTGTTTTACTGCTGAATTAAGTTCCTTAAGATGATTGGTCAACTCACTCTCACTGGCACTAGCCATAGTAGCCCGAACACTCTTGGTTTGGGCTTTGGCCTTGTTTTCTATGATTTCCCAAGCCTCATTCATTGATTTAACAAGAATATTACCCCCCGAAGCACTATTTAGTGAATCTTGGTCATTCAAACTTAATCCATTATAAAAAGTATTAATTTGATGCACCTTTGTAAAACCGTGTTGTGGAAACTGTCGTAAAAGTTCCTTAAAACGATCCCAAGATTCACTAAACATCTCACCGTACTTTTGTTCAAAGTTAATGATGTCATTCCGCAAAGCGGTAGTACGTGAGGGTGGGAAAAAGTAATTGATAAACTTGGTCTCTAGGTCCGCCCATGTTGTAATAATTTGGGGTGGTTCCTTATCAAGCCAAGTCCGGGCTTGTCCCTCGAGAGAGAAAGGAAAGAGGAGAAAACGACTTGCCTCTTGTGAGACCCCATTGTATTTCACGGTATTGGTTAAGTGAACCAACCTTTTAATGTGATCGTGCGGATCATCATGAGTGCGGCCTAAAAAAAGGTGCTGCGGAAACCATTTGTATAAAACCGGTCTTGAGCTCTAAGTTATTTGCATCAATAGCCGGAACCACAATCGCATCTTCATTGCCTTCAACATGTGATTGCAAGAGCTCGATCATTGGACGGTTATCAATTGTGTTAACAACAGGAGGCTCGATGATAACGGCTTGAATGGACTCCCTTTTGTGTGAACGGGTACGCATATACCTACAATAGAAAAATATAAAAAAGAAATAGAAGAAATAAAGTTAACATAAAAAGAAAATATTTTTGGTGCAAAACTTTTGAAAAAGAAATGTTTTTTATGATATTTGAGATGTTTTTGGATTTTTGAAATTTTTGATTTTTATGGATTTTTGAAATTTTTTTTTAAAATTTTGCAAGAAAAATAACGTTCAAAGGTGAACGGATCCCAAAATGCAACGCGTCTCTCACAAAAAACGTTAATCTTCACGAAAAGAGCCGGCAGCGGTGCCATTTTAATAACTAGATTTTTATATTCTTTGAAAAATCGTTATAATTGAATTGATCCGGTTTTAAGTGCGACTGAGTCGTTCTTGGTGTAAAAAGCTGTGTCGTTGATTAACTAATTTAAAATAAAAATGAGAACTTTAAAGATACAAACTAAAAAGAAAGGAAAATAGCAAATTTACAACTTGAATAAACATAAAATTGAAAATGATATAAAATAAAACAGTTAATTCGGAATAACACTATATTCGGAACATTGACCTTATTCGGATAATGAACTAAATTCGGATAAACTAACCAATTCAGAAAAAATCTCCTAATTCGGATAAAACATAAGTTTTCGGAATAAGAATGATTTTCGGGAAAACAAGGATTTTCGGATAAAATCTACATATTCGGATAAAACAATTATTTCGGTATAAAGCTGATTTTCGGAATAAAAGGAATTTTCGGATAAAAGAGCTATTTTCGGAATAATCTAAATTTTCGGATAAAAGGGTGTTTTCGGGAAAATGGGGATTTTCTAGGTAAATAGAGATTTTCGGGAAAAAGGGTATTTTTGGAAAAAGAACAGATTTTCGGATAAATGAAATAGTTTCGGATAAATCCTAATTCGGATAAACTATTAAATTCGGATAAAACTATTTTCGGAATAATACAACTATTTCGGATAACTGCTTTATTCGGATAAAAGTGGTATCTTCGGGGTTTTAAAACCCTTTTCCGAAAATGGAAAAAAATGCAAACAGTTCGAACAGAAGATCCTAAAAACAGGGTAACAAAAATCAAAATAAGCAAAAAGTAAATATGCACTTAGTCAAAACATAATCTAAATAAATTTTAAGAAAAAGCTAATAAGCCACAAATTAAAAACTTTAAAAATACTAAATAATCTAAATATTAAAAATCAACTTTTAAAAGATTAAACTATTTAAAACACTTAATTAAAATTAAGAAAAGCACATAATAAGCAATAATCACAATAAGATAAAATAATCAAACACTTGAAAATCAATAAGCACAATCAAACAAACACATCAATCAAACAAAGAACAAGATAAACAAACTACATGATTATCTAAATCAAACAAGATTAAAAAGAAGAAAGGTAGAATGAGATTGATTAATAAAAAGCTTGAAATTAAGATGAAAATTAAAGATTCAAATACAAGATTAATGTGAAAAGCTTGAAAACATGAAAGTAAATCTAGAGAGAGAAAGTAATTACCTACTCCTAAAACTTAATAAAAATCTAACTAGCTAACACCTCATAATGAAAGATTAGGAGAGTATTTATAGGAGGAGGGGAGGAGTTGTTGCTTCTCTCTTTCTCTTTTTCTTTTCGTCTTTTAATTTCTTCGTCTTTCTCGACTTTTCCTCGGGATTTGTCGAATGATAAAATGAACCCGTCTTCTAATTTCTTCTTTTATAAGACTTGGTTCTTCGACTTCGTTAAACTTCCGTCTTTAGACTTTTTCTTCGATAAATCTTCAGAATAGGCCTTTGACTTCCGTTATTTTTGCACTCTTGATCTTTTAACTTCGTCTTTTGTCTTTTTCTTCGATAAAAGCCCGTGACAACCCGTGTTTTCTTCCTTTTTCATATTTTGGTCCTAAAACACAACAAAAATACAAACCACGTATAATTCCGACTTTACGACATTAAATACACGTTTTGGCTTGGTTTTTATAATAATTAAGTGGCAAAAGGATAAGTGTTTCCACACTTATTATGATCCATGTGTTTCTCTCTCACCAAATAAACACATGCCATGTGGCACATACGAGCCCAGAATAAAGAATACGAATGAGTGAAGCTCAAAGAAAACTTCCAACATCAAAAGTGTTCGTAATAAAGAAACGAGTCTATCCCAGTTGACCAATCAAACTGAAATCCATCTAACAAGAAACCCCCAATTGTGTTCTTCATCAGCAAATTTCAATTAACCGAATTAGGCTACGTGGAAGCTGGGGATTTGATGCTACACATCACTCATCCGCACCAACACTCAAATGAATTCTATAAATACCCCCAGATGTTCTCATTTTGTGTATTGTAGTTGAAGTGTGAAAACACACACACTTCTTAATCTCTCTCATTTTTCAGTTAGCTTTTTCAGTTAGAACTACTCTCAAGTGTCTGAAAAACACTTGAGAGAGTTAGTTAGCTTTGTAACAAACTTGTAACTACCTTTCCATTAATAAAACACTTAATTCACTTCAATCTTCTCCTACTTTACTGCATTATCCTATACTACTGTTATACTTTGATTCCCTTGATCAAACTTGATCAATGGAGTTTGTTTGAGGATTTGGAGAGCATCTCAGTTCATTTGTAGCAGCCTAGTTCAGTTTCATAGCCATTGGTAGCAGTTGTTGCAGAGTTGAGTAGATTGATCAGAATTTTGGTATTGGTGATGATCTGATGGGTGTTGATTGATGATTGTTGGTATTTGGTGTTGTTTTTAGTAGGCTCAACGCCTCACTAATCCATCAAAGGAGGCTTCAAGCTAAAAGGTGTTTGAATTCTCATTTTTGTTCCTCTAAATTGTCTTGCCTGCTCAATTCTTAGTTACATAGCTTAATTGCTTGACTTTGATTGATCTAGTGTTCATTTGATATAAATGATATGTTTTGATAGATTGAGAGTTCATTCCTTAGCTTTTGATTCAGTTTAGTCTTGTTAAAATTTGGCTTTACACTACTTAACTGTCATTAGTATGCTATTTTGTGTTTCATAGTGTAAACCTGCTTGAACTAGACTTTTTTTGGGTGCATTTGAGTAGTTTAAGCTATTTTCATAGATTGCTTGTGGTTCCATTAGCTTTTGATTAGAGCTACTTTGTTAATTTCCATATCAGTTTAATAAGTGGTGTTTGGATTAGTTGAGCATTAGTTGATTCAGTTGAAGTTAGTTGTTGTTTAGAGCTTATATCCACACCCTAAACCACTACAAGTAATTTTGTATCCTTTGTAGTTGACCAAATTGTCAAACAGGCAATTTGCACATAAAATTATTTGGGTCAAAATATCAGTCAAAACAAGCTAGATTCAAACACATGTCAGTCCTTTGTTAGTTAATGTTAGGAGTTGATTTTTGTTTCTGAACAAAGTTCATAGTATCAGCTTTCTATAGAACTAAGGTAGACAATACAATTTCTGAAAATAAGCTAGAAATTAGCTTTTGAATAAGTTTCTTAGCCAAGTCAAGTTTCTATAATGAGGACTTAACTGATTAGTATTTCCCATCAATCTATTTCACAAAAGTTGCCATTTTCTTGCACATTCTTGTTGCCAAAGTGTTTGTAAAATGATTTGGAAATTTTCAGCTTTTTGGAAAATTTTGGTCAACGAAAGTCAAATAAGCAAGATTTGCTTAATTCAACTTTCCAGCTTATTTCCTTGATGAAATTTGATAAAAATTGACATTCCATTTTTCTTGAAGCTTGAACTTTCATTTTCATTAGAAAAATCAGCTTGTGCTTGTCTAGATAAGCTGGTAGCTTATTTTGAGCTTATTCAAATAAGCTAACTTGAGATTTAGGTTGTTTTAGCTGATTTCCTTTAAGCTGTCTAGGTATAATTCAATTTTAAGTTGTTTGCAAAAAACTAGAGCTTATAAGCTTGAGTAATAAGCTCAAACGAGCTTATTAAACTTGTTTTGCCCGTTTTCCCTTTAAACTTAGTTTTAATTGCCTATAGGTCCCTAATATTTAGGGATTAGTGTAATAAGCTTTTAATAGTTACACTTTTTAGGGTTTTCATTAATCAGTCCCTGGATTTTGATTTTGTTACAAATTGGTTAGATAGTTTTGCAAGTTTGTTATAAGGTTGTTATAGTTTGTTTAAATTTACATTTTCAGTCCTTTTAAATTTTAGAATTTACATTTTCAGTCCTTGCACTTTACATACTTTTCATTTTTGTCAATTTTACTAATTGTGCATTAAAAACTTGTACACTTTGCTTTAATTATGGTAAATGCAATTTGTTTTTGAATAGTATGGATACATAGTGATAATATTTTTACGATTTTTACGTGCTTTGTTGAAATAGACCTAGATTACCAAAACTTTTATAAAATCTAAAACCAAAAACAATTTGTGAACTTGAAATCATTTGGACAATCAATTCGTTTTGAGTTGGGAATTACGATCTTAAAAGTGAAATATTAAATGCCTTTCAGTGTTGCTGGGATTGTCGGTGTTGGCCTCACCTCCCGGTTAGGGCTCCAGGTTGTTGGCACCATTATTGGGGTTTATGCGCTTGGCCTCACCACTTAACTTTTTTGTTTATTAATAGGCTCTGATAATCTGATTCACACATCTGAATATAAATCTAGTTCGCACATCTGAATCTAAATCTAAGACGTAAATGTCTGAATCTAAATATTATAAGGCTCTTTGTTTTTCATTTAAAAACGTTTGAGTATTAACCTTCTGTTTGAATTAGCGACACCACTACATGTCTAAAACATTATAAATGTGTATCACGTCGATGAGTCCTTAACAAAAAAACATAATAACACATAATTCGTTAATATAAAATTTGGCAATATTCATTTATTGATACACAAGTTTATGTTTTAGTAGGTTGATATATTATCAAAAACTAGTCAATACACATGTTAATATATAAGAAAAATAAAAGACACTACTATGCAACCATTTGCACAACACTTGCATCCATTAGTCTAAGCTAGGGATGAGCATTTCGACCCGAATCCCAAATTGAACCCGAACCGTTCCTGAAACCGTACCGATTCCCGATACTCGAATCCCGTTCAGTACGGTACCGGGACTATAAAATTAGGTGAAATAAAATTCGGGACCACTAATTCGAGACGGGACCGGTACCAAATCGGGAAATTCCCAAAAAAGAACGAGAAAATTCTGATTTCCCGGTACCGGTGCCGTTACCCAAATCACGTTCGGTACGGTACCGGTACCATAAATTTATGCTCGGGAAATAATCGGTACCACTAATTCAGGACGGGTTCGGGACGGTACCGGTACCGTGCTCATCCCTAGTCTAAGCTGACACAATTCCATTTGCAATTATAATACTATATACATGTTGTTATCTATACTTTCTATTTGCTCAAAAAATCTATACTTTATATTAAGTTTTAGATGACCTCATAAAGCTGATGTGTCATGCAGTTAGGTATTCCATTGAATAAATTATGACATCATTTTTTATTTTTACTTTTATTTCTTTTTATACCATTTGAAAAGATTTATTAGTAGTAATGTATTATCTGCTTTTTATGCATACTAACACCTTTTTAGTGTTATAAGAAATAATGTACTTCTTCGCACTTTATTTGAAATTCAAATTCAAAACTCCGAATTTTCAGTTTCTTTCATTTCCATTAGTCTCACCTTTGTGGTCATTTTTTTCTACCTTGTAAGGTTAGGCTTTTCTTCTCTTTTCTTTTAAGATATGTATTTACTTTTTTTTCTTTAAATTTTGTGGGTTTTAGTTTATGCAGGAGTTGTGATTAAAGAAGATGTTGATGATACATAAGTAATATGTGAAAGCTGAGAAATTTCAGGTAACAGTTTTGTTAATCCATAAAACCATTTCAATATTCTTCCCTTTTTTATGTTAGAACCCTTTTAATTTAATCGGGATCTATATCTGTTTGATTTGTAAGTATTTAATTATCTATTTTTTATTTGATTTTACATGTTATGAAGAGGATGCATTTGTTGGTTGTGAGCAAATGATTATTAACTAACTTTTTAGGAATTATCAGCACATGAAGTGTTTGATGAAATGCATGAATGAAAAAAACAGTATTATCTTTTGTCTACATGTGACTTTTATAGTTTTATATTTTGCTGTTTTGCCTTTAAATTCAATCTTTATAAAAAAAACTTAACTATTTTCTCTGGTTGGTTCGTGACTGGAAAAAACCTTTACAACAAGGATTCTTTTGGAAGAGGTATTTTTAAAACAATTCTTACTATTAACTCACTACATAATGTTTCTTAAAGCCTGACATTCAACGATTTTTTTGTTAGTTTTCTTTTATTCTCGACATGTATATTCGATTTGAGCCGTGGACATATAATTGCAGGGGTTTTTTTAATTCCGAATAAGCTTTCCTCTGATGGGCTCTTATGTTAAAATTTTGTTGTCTTGAACTTTGTAATTTCTAAAAGTTAGTATCTTTCAAACGATCTTCTGAAACCATTTTCTTAAAAACATCATAAATCTTTAATCAAGAATTTGAATTTGGACTTCTCATGTTTTGTATTTGTCTTCGTTTCTAGATATTGATTCATCCTCGCATCATCTTTCATTAACTATCATGGTGCTTCTTTATTGTGATAATTTTAACTCCATTTTTAGTTATCTTTAATCAAGTTACATTCTTATTTTACCTAATCATTAACTTTGATTTTGTTTGAAAGTATATAATCTTAAAGCATGCTTTTTAAGTTGTTGGTATGCAACTTTATGATTTGAATGTATATTACTAATGTTTATGGTTTGTGCCTTTGTGGAGTTATTCATGGTCACATGAATGTCGTCATCAAGATTATGTTCTTTATCTAAATCAAATGATCTTGATTTTGTAATTCAATATGCTATGTAGGTCTCTCAGTTCGATAAAAAATGGTCATTGCAGGAAAAACATGTTACCATTTCACTATCATGTTAAAAGGGTTTGAAACTTTTCTAATATATGTCTTTGTAGGATATGTAAATCTTGCTTATGTTTTAGAGAGAGAAAGATAGATGATTTCACACTTCTAGAGAGAGAAAGTTTAAGAACTATGTGTAAATTAAAATGAAATCACCACCCTCTCCATCAAAGGAGAGGGTTTATATACCCAATCTTAGTGATGGGCTTGGGCTTACAAGTCGGCCTACACATGTTGTAGGCTAGGCTTGGCTTTGTTTGTTTAATAAAGATATCTAGACTACGAGCTACTACTTAATATATTATCGGAGTGACCGAATCTTCCTAAATACGTAAAAACGTATTTCCAACAATCTCCCCCTAAGGGGAGGTCACTCCAAACAAGGGTGTTACCCTAGTTACAGTAATAAAACAAACCTAGCATACTATGCTTGTCTTGAGCTCGTAGTCTTCGTCTTTCTTTTCTTTTTCTTTTCTGGTGAACATGTTGATGTGATCTTTGATATCAATCTTTAGCATTAATCTCTTGCCTTGATCTTGTGCATCCATCACTTGTGATCTTCGCCTCCTCGTGACATCATGTCCCACATACTTATACCTTTGTAATTCTTGAAAGCTTCAGAGTTTGATACAGCGGAAGACTTAACTTTTAGGCTTTCTTGAATTTGTTGAAGTATTAAGTGCGAAAAGTATAAGCATGCGGGGACGACTTCTTCTCGGATTCCGCAACGCCACCGTCTTCAAATGCCGCAACATAAGTAGACACGAACGAAATGGCTTTGAACATTTCATTCTAGTTCGGTAGCATTTTACCTCCGGTCGGTGAAGACCGTTGGATGATATAAAATATCGTACTTGTGGCAGGTAGATTTAATTAAAAATATCCTTGACAAGATTTCGCGGTAAACCCGTTCTCTTTACTCGACCGTCCAAAGCTGACTGTGAACGTAAAGAGTGGATCATTTGGATAAAATTATCCGCATGATTGAAGCCGTCAATTCTGATTCCTGGAACAAGTTTGATTCATTAAAGAACCGCACCATCGTTGCTTTCCAGTTGTCACGAGCTTGATTCATATTGAATCTTGCAAGTTACCTACCAAGTGCTGTTTAAGGTTAACACTAGAAGGATTTCCACTCATCACTGTGAACACTAAGGTATCACTCTGAGTGTTCTAGCAAGATCACTGAGATTTTGCGTAGAGGCCTGGAACGTGTTTAAGTTCAGTTAAGAATTAAACCACTGTTGCTTTCCAGTTATCACAAGTTTGATTCATAAAGAATCGCACAAGTCACCTACCATGAGCCTTTTGATATTCGCTCAAGAAGGATTTCCATCTTCATTGTAAATACTTTTGTATTACTCAGATGTTCAGGCAAGATCATGAAGATTTTGCGTAGGACTCTTTAGATCTTTCTTACTTTTCACAGAGTGTTAAGAAGCAAGGAAATATGAAAGTGTGTCCTAATGAGATATGTGATGATCTCAAATGGCTCTAGACTCGATCGTGCATTTTGGATTTTAGTGATCGGAGGCTGGAGAGGAGTGCTACCATTTCAATACCAATTTATTCAGAGTGAATAGATCGATAGATAACGTGTTGTCTCCGTGTGATTAAAACAAATATCTTTTAAGAGATACCTGAGTTAGCTGGGATGGGTTGTGCATTGCATCACTAGGTCCATGATGTCTATCTTCAATATCGAGCATCATTAAAATAATCTCAATAGCATATGTGTTGACCCGGTTTCTGCCTAAAGTTGTAAGGAGGGCTTCTTTCTTTACACCCTTTATCTTTACAATTATTTTTCATTCTTCAACCCCTTTAATGCTTACCAATACGTCATAACTAGCACCTTGTTGTGATTGTTCCAGTGCTAACTTAAGTACTTGGTCGGCATTCAGCTACATTCACAATCTATGGAATGTCCTTGGGAAGATTCTTCCGGTTCTGGAAGAGTCATAGGACTTAACCTATCCTACCATCCTTATGTCACCACAATCTTCATCGTCGTGAAATACATGGGTTTTGGGTAAGTATATGTCACCATGAAAATCCATTTTGATATGCAAATCCGTTTTGCTCCCCCTTAACATATGCCACGATATTCGAAAACATTTCGCATATGTCGGGATGAGCCATCACGTTAAGTCAAACCATTTTTGATAATTTTCCATATTAAATCACATTTTCTCCCCCATATTAAAAATATTAACCCAATCGATGTTTTTAATATCAATTGATTTAATGAAGTTTTAACAAAGATTTTGGGAAGAAAAATGCAAGTCCGTTTTATCTTCATGATACCAAAAGTATGAGATATGATACCGATTTGTAACATGATCACATATTCACCATATTAGAAAAAAAATTGACAAGGTTGGACCTAATTGAAGAGAACATCATATGATAAGATCAAATGGTTCTTGTCAGCATATGTTGGTCGCCTCGTCACGTCTGAAGTCATCTCTTGACACCACATGTACGATTGGTATTGTTGTCTTGACACCAACTTGTGAGCTTGGCACGTTCGGTATCGAAGATTCTGAATGCATGACAATTGATCCCCCTCAATTGTTGACCCGTGTTCTATTGAAAGAGCTTTAGTCATCGGTTGAGTAGTTGCATCATCAAGTATGTAGAAACCAATTGTAGATTGCTATGGTTGTTGAGATGATAGCTTCATGAAAAAAAGACTTCTCTTGTTTTAACAAATAAATGCACTAAAGCGTACAAAGATTTGTGTTAGACCAAGTTATAAAGTATACTTGATCCCTTACAAGGTTTTAAAGTAAACCTTGCCCGAGAAATTTAATTCCCGTTGTGAGCCAAAGCTTTCATAAGAAATACTTGGCTTTAATGTGAAAACCGGGTTGCAGTCAGAAATAACTACAAGCCATTAGGGCATGTTTTATGAAATATTTACAACTTTTGTACGAACTCTATTTATGGCCCCGTGTCGATATTAATCAACATTTCTAAGGCCGTAAATATTATCGTACCAAAAGACATGCCTTTGAAAAATAAAGTAAAAATATTTTTGGATTTTTCTAAATTTTTCAATTTTTATGGTTTTTATAAGGTTTTATATTTTTGTATTTTGCTTTTGTGGATAAAAATATAAACAATATATACGAATGATCACCAAGGATACGGAGAATAGTTTACCACCACTATTCTTTCGCTTCATCTGCCAGTTCCTTTAGAGTCTCAGGCGAGAAAGTTCTCATTCCTAGCTTGTCGGCCAAAAATTCCATTCGAGCTCGATCTAAAGCCTTCGTGAAAATATCCGCCAATTGATACTCAGATCAGAAAAAGTAAAACTCGTCACTCCATTTTCCACTTGATCCTTGATGAAATGGTAGCGAATGTCAATATGCTTCGACCGGGAGAATTGAACGTTGTTGCAGCATAAGGCAATTGCACTCTTGTTGTCGCGGTACATCGGAATTTTGTTGAAACCTAGACCATATTCGGTTAATTGTGATCTCATCCAAAGAATTTGAGCACAGCAACCAGACATATCTATGTATTCTGCTTCCGTACTTGAAATTGCAGCGCTTTTCTGCCTTTTCGACGCCAACTGATTAGTCGATCTCCTAGTAGTTGCAAAGTTCCACTCGTGCTACGCCGTGTATCTTGACAACCTGCGTGATCCGCATCTGCATATGCTATTAGTGCAATAGAAGAGTCCTTCGAATACCAAAGTCCCTGATTAATGGTTCCTTTAAGATATCGAAAGATCCGTTTAACAGTATCTAAGTGTAACTCAGTAGGCCTAGTTTGATACCGAGCACACATGCATATAGCAAACTCAAGATCAGGTCGACTAGCTGTGATATACAGAAGAGTACCGATCATTCCATGATACCGTGTCGGATCAACGGCAACTCCATGTGGATCTGCATCAAGCTTTGTTCGTTCCACCATTGGAGTATCCACAGGGTCGCAAGATTCCATCTTATATTTCTTAAGAGATTCAAGGGCATACTTGGATTGATTGATAAAGATGCCTCTGGGACTCTGATATATCCGAAGACCTAAGAAGAATGATACCTTGCCCATCATTGACATCTTAAACTTGGAAGACATGAGTGTCCCAAATTCGTCGGATAAGGTTTGGGTCGAGGCTGTAAATATAATATCATCAACATATATTTGTACCATAATCATATCTTTACCTCATTTCTGAATGAACAGCGTGGGATCCACCTTGCCTTTAGCGAAGCCTTGTGTAATGAGGAATTGTGACAATAGATCATACCATGCGCGTGGAGCTTGCTTCAACCCATAGAGAGCCTTCTTAAGCTTGTACACATGATTAGGATAATTAGGATTCATAAAACCATCCGGCTGTTGAACATAGACCTCTTCCTTGATTTCCTCATTAAGAAATGCCGTCTTTACATCCATCTGATAGACGATCATATTCATGTGGGCTGCATAAGCGAGGAATAGTCTAATAGCTTCCAAACGGGCAACAGGTGCAAAGGATTCCATAAAGTCGATGCCCAATAATTGCTTGTATCCACGAGCTACTAGTCGAGCTTTGTTCTTCAATATGTCGCCTAACTCGTCGAGTTTCACCTTGTAAACCCATTTCAAAGTGAGTAACTGCACTTGATCCGTGCATGGGACATGTTCCCATACTTCAAGACGTATAAATTCATTAAGTTCTTCTTGCATAGCTTCTATCCAACAGGATTGAGAAAAAGCTTCTTGCCATGTCTTAGATTCAACTTCAGTGAGAAAAGCATCAAAATGACAAAACATTGCATTTTCTTGTAGCTGACTTCGTGTGGATATCGGACGATTAGGGTTACCAATAATAGAATCTATAGGATGATCCTTTGTCCACTTGCTGTCATGTTCACGAATCCATGGATTAGAGTAAATCATAGTAGGAGCTTCCTCTGAGGTGGACGACCCAGCTTGATTAGGAACGGGAATTGGTACACCAAAGAATGGAAGTTCACGCATTTGAGCGAATTCCAAATCGTGATCATCATCATCCTCTTCATCATCAATAGGCATGACATGGGTAGTTGAAACATGTGTTGGTTGAGAATTACTCGTTGAAGGTATATCTTGACCAATTGTAGGTGCAGATGTGTCTGATTGCGCTTCAGTTGCTGGAGTGACAACTTCGGTTACCGGAGCTATTACCTCGGGTTCTGGAGCAACAATACTTGGAGGAGTAAAGAATTCATCAAAGAACGGTTGAAACAACGTATCCCATTCATTCCTAGTAGGTGGTATAAATGATGATGAATTAGGGTTGTTTGGGACAAGACCAGAACTAATGATACTGGGTCCCATTTCATGAAGTCCGGGTTCAGAGCTGCTTTGCTCAGAAGCCATTGCTGTCAGCTCATCAAAATCAACATTCATAGTTTCGAGGATCTTACGAGACTTACGATTGTAGATTTGGTATTCCTTCTTTGCGGGTGCATAACCAATGAAAATACCAATATCAGCCTTTGGTTGAAGTTTTCCCAAATTGTCACAAACATTATTTGGATAGCAAAGAGAACCAAATACATAAAGATATGATAAATCTGTTACTTTTCCATGGAGAAGCTCATAAGGTGTTTTACCATGGCGTTTACGAATTAGTGACCGGTTTTGGGTGTACACTGCTGTAGATACTGCTTCTGCCCATAAAAAAAGTGGAGCCTTTGCGTAAATTAACATCGTTCGAGCAGCTTCCATAAGTGTGCGATTTCGCCTTTCAACGACACCGTTTTGTTGTGGAGTGTGAGCAACGGATGTTTCATGAGATATGCCAACTTCTTCATAATAATCACGCAAAATTTGATTCACAAATTCGGTTCCATTCTCTGTACGAATGCGTCGGACAGTAGTGTTGAGACGCACATGAATCATCTTGAGAAATCTGATGATGAATTTAGGTGCCTCATTCTTTGTTGTAAGAAATTTCACCCATGTAAACCGAGAGTAATCATCGACAATTACGAGGGTGTACTTTTTTCCACTAAGACTTTCAACACGCATTGGCCCACAAAGATCCATATGCAACAAATAAAGTTTCTCTTGGTTGGTGTCTTCCGTCTTGGGTTTGTATGATTTCTTAGTGCTGTTCCCCATTGTACACGCGGAACACAAATGATCCTTGTGAAATGAAAGTTTAGGAAGACCACGAACAAGTTCGTTTTTCGCCAAATGATTAATAGCGTCAAAGTTAAGGTGAGATAACCGTCGATGCCATAACCATGACTTGGTCCGATGCTTTGGAGAGAAGACATACGGGAGAAACGACCATCATGTCTTGTAGAGACAAAGTATACAAATTATTCCCTCGAGTACCTTTCAATAAATCAACCCCTTCAAAATTGCGTATGAAGCAGGTATGCTCTCGAAAAGCAACTTCTAGGTTTGCATCACAAAATTGTCCCACATAAAATAAGTTGTGACCGAGACCTTCCACATAATACACTCTTGAAATTATAGCATTCCCAATACGATATTCACCGTAACCCATTATCTTTACAATATGATCATTACCAAATCGAACCGTACCAAGAAACTTGCTGACGAAATTTCTGAGCTGAGAGCGATCTCCGGTCATATGCTTGGAGCAACCAGAGTCAAAATACCAGAGAATAATTTGGACCACCTGTTTTCAATGACAACAGTAGACAATGCACTAGAAACTATTGGTTCCGAAGTGTTAGCAGATGCAAATATGAGATTATCAGAATTGCTAACATTTGTGTGACCCTTAGATTTCATGCGTTTTCTAATGTGAGTTTTAGCACTAACAGGTTTTACTGTTCCAACTTTCTTAGGTTTTGGATTATTCGCGAACACTACAGTGGGAGTAGACCTATTTAAAGGGCACTTGGTTCCTGCAGTAGTGTCGGTGTTCCTAGTTAAAGGACACACTTGTGTTTTGGTAGCCTTGGTACTCCTAGTTAAAGGGCACACTTTCTTCTCTTCAGTGGGAGTGATCCTAGTTAAAGGGCACATATTTCTTACTATAGTGAAAGTTCTACCAGTGGGGCGCCACAACCAACCAACTTGGGTTAACACTTTCCCAGTCGGTTTCCATTCTAATCCATTTTTCCGGGCATTCATCTCATTCACATGGTCAATAAGTCAAGAATCATGACGACTAGAAAACATACATTCATTGCAATTCCAACATTTCAAATTAGAATTCACAGTAGGCTTAGAACGCTGCACAACCGCAGAGCCTTTAGGTTTAGCTACATGATTCTTTTTATTCAAAACATTAATAACATTCCTAGGATTGGCTTCTACTTTCTTCTCCACTTGACTACTAGATGGGGGCAAGATCCTATCATTCTTCTTGTTTCTTTTAAGCTTAGATCTTTAAGACTTAGTAGTGTTGCTTACTCCTGTAGAAGGAAAAACGGGAATATTAGAAGCTGGTTTTGATTCCGCCTTATTTTTAGTGACCAAAGTTTGAGATGGTTTAGTCCTAGGGCCCTTATTAAATGGTGTGACGGCAATAAGGTTCCTTTTGATTGCACTAGAGGACGATGTTGAGATAGTGGTTGCGTTATCCACAACATTCTTACCTTTTAGAGTATGAAGTGTTTCTTTTAACTCAGCCAAGACCAGATTCTTATCACAAGTTTGTTCCCTCAAATCAGATATTTCCACCGACTTTCGATTCAATTGTTCAATCAATGATTGATTCTGTGCAGTGGTATTAACACATGCGGGCTTTACTGAATCGAAGAGTCGTGTATCTTTCTGTTTTAAGTTATCAACTTTGGACAAAATCTTGGAAACTCGATTATCTAGATAAAGTTTAAAATTCTCAGTAGCCTCAAGTATGTTCACACAATTAAGCTCCTTAGATTTCTCTATGTCTATCGGCAAAGATTTAGCAACTTTGTCACTTGGCTGACGCTGTTTTGATTGTAAATTCAATCGAAAATTCTTTTCAAAGTTGCATCATCGATATTAACACCTTCGAATGACGTTTCAAAGATTTCTTGATTAAATTGTTGCTTGCATTCAAGCGAAATACAATGTGTTTGAATCTCATTAAAACGTTTTGAAAGCGAAGAATGTGAATCTTGAAGCTTTAAAAATTTAGCGTCAGATTCGTGACAAATACTATCTACCACATTATCCACAGATTCAACATTATGCACAATAGAATCATTATCAACACTTTTATTCACACAGACGGAAACTATATCATGAGACATCACGTGTTTCAGAAGCTGATCATTTTGGCGAGAAACCCGTTTTATTTCAAGTAAACTGTTTTCATAAGCATCATCCATTTCATTGAAAACACGTTTAACTTCTTCTATTTCGAAACGTAAATCTTGATCAAGATTACTAAGACAAGCTTTAACATTCTTTACAAACAGAACAATTTCTTCTCGGAACGCAGCTCTAGTGTGCTCAAAGTTCCATTCACCTTCCGTTATGGTCGTGGCCGTCGTACGTTCCAAAATGACCTTATCAAAATCGGCTAAGTGTTGGTGTACCGTTTTTAAGTTAACGGATGCCTTACTTACTGGTGGAATTAACTTTGTTAAATCCGTTTTGACAAGTGTAGGAGACGTACTAGGAGGGTTTTCATTTGACAAACTTTGGGGCACAAGAACTGTTAGTTCAGCTAATTCTTTTTGTAAGCGAATACGTGTCTTTTTAGAAAGTTGATCTTTATTATGCTTATCATAACCAATCGTATGGAATTTTGAAAACATTTTAGAATGAGTTTCTTCCATAAGTGATTGTGTATCCTTAGAACTATGAACATAAGGTGCTTCTTTCGATTTGCCAATTATGGTCGTATCATAAAGACCGGGAATATATTCCTGAGCTTGTTTTGCATAACCAGGATTAGGTGGTAAATTTTGAAGACGCTTAAGTTCGAGTTCTTTAAATGATTTAGTTAAAAGATAAACCTTTTCTATGGAAGCGTATTGTTTTAAAAGTTGTTGTTCCTTGAATTTAAGAAGTTTGGTAGCATTATTTCTGATTCAAACTTTTTAGACTCAAGAGTTTCGAAATCCATTTTAAGTTTCTGAAAATCATTGACAACCGACTCTTTTGCTTTTAATTCATTAGAAATATTAGCTTTTAATGATTCTATTTCTTTCAAGTGTTCAATCTTTTCAAAACGAAATTGGTCAAATTCAGAACATGTTATTTTCTCTACTTGAGGGACCATTTCAAAAATTTTGACCTTTTCTTTATGCAACGCAAGCTCAGTAGTTAGGGTGGAATTCGTATCTACGGATTGTCTGAGAGCCATATGCATTTGATCAATAATATGTTTAGGCACCATGACCAAATCATGTTGAGCATAAGATTCCATACCCGTCGTAGCATTTGGTTGAGGTTCACTCAAATGTGTAGGATTGAGTACCACATCATTTGAGTTACTAGTTCCCGAATGTTGTTCGAGGTTGACATTTTCATGCCCAACTTGATGTGGGTTATCTTCATTACCAAGATTGGTTGTGGTGGGTACCTCACTAACGACATCAGAACCGTAGTGAGAGAGATTAGCAACGAGATCAGCTTGGGCAGAGAGAATGTCATCACAATCCGAATCATATGCGTTAAGATCATCTGCTTGATAAGCTGCATTAGAAGTGGAAACGACTACAATGCCTTCAGTATCTGCTGCCCCTGGGTCTGCAAGAAATGCTAACTCATCTGAATCCAAAATCTTTCCCTTAGACTGAGCATCAACCAAATACATTTTCTCATGAAACCACGCTTCATCCCTTCTCCTTTTCAGCTGAGTGCATTGCCTAGCCATATGACCTTGTCCTCGGCAATTGTAGCAAGTCACAACCTTTTGAGGACCAATGGGGCTTCCATTTCCATTAGCTTGAGAATTCACAGCTTGAGCATTCACAGTCCTTGTAGGAGGTCCATATGAATTTTTCCTTCCCTGAATAGGTTGCACTATTACTTGACCATCTTGAATAGTAGCTTGTTGTCGAGGATTTGAAGAGGTGCGGAGCTGATTATTTGTTGGTGGAAATTCTCTAGTTGCAACAAGTTTTGACAAGTAGGCAGTGAGATGGATTAGAACATCAGCTGGCGTATCATTTGGAGTAAAGACCGGTGCTTGGATTGGTGGAAGTTCATTAGAGTAGAAAGCTTGTGCTGGTTGTGCTTCTATTGGAAAATATCCTTGCTGAGGAGTATAGCCCATTGGAGAAGTGTTGGCTTGTGACGGTGATGTCTGATATGGTGGTTGCTGTGGAAAAGATTGTTGATGAACACTTTGTTGAAATGCTTGCTGTGGCATCATTGGTGGTTGATAAGATGGTTGTTGTGGTTGCTGATAGGTGCGTGGAGGTGGCTGCTGCAAGTATGATGGTTGTTGATAAGTATAAGCCATGTTTTGTTGAGAAGCATACATGGCAAGTGGATCATGAACTTGAGGTTTAGAAAACCGAGCCTCGATCACATGGCATTCGTGTTGTTGAAGGAAAGCTTGAAGTTGATCCACATTGGTGTTATGCAAGTCCTTAGCCAATTTAACATTCGTCACGTACTTTTTCCATTCTGAAGGAAGAGTGTTCAAATACTTGGTGTTCAATTAAAATGTAGGAATTGCCATGCCATAGATATTGAGCTCATTCAACAATAGGGTAAATCTTAGATATTAGTCATTGAGAGTCTCCCCTGGCACATAGGCAAACTTATCAAAAGTATCATAAAGCTTACACTCTCGTTCTTGTTTAGTTAACAAGGTTCCTTGCATTAGAACACGAATTCTATCCCATAACTCTTTGGCAACTTTATGTTTGCTGACGAGTTTGTAGACATCTGGAGGAAGGGCTTGGAGAATGATGTTTGTAGCATACTTATCACATTTGTCTTGAATCTTCATATCTCCAGT
The DNA here is from genome assembly GCA_025667525.1 of Glebionis coronaria. Taxonomy (NCBI): domain Eukaryota; kingdom Viridiplantae; phylum Streptophyta; class Magnoliopsida; order Asterales; family Asteraceae; genus Glebionis; species Glebionis coronaria. Next base: position 375,417 of record JANFOE010000625.1, on the reverse strand, counting down.
CAATTCACCCGTTGTGCGAGGACGAGTAGTCGTACCTGCCGTGTGACAATCCGTCAATTTATGGTTGATATTTTATTCTCAATATTTATTTGAAAACATTATTTTAATGTTACAATATGAACTCACTTATTTTTGGGAAGAAATTTGGATTTACGTCTTGAAGTAGCATCGACTACGTCTAAACCGGAGGATTCAACGTTACGTGCTTACGTTTACATACACCATCTTTGGTGACAGTCTGACATTTCAGAAAATAAATTTATCCGTGAATATTATTTTGGAGTTTTAAATTTGTGTTAGTTCATAAACTCACAAATTTACGAGAAGAGATTAGGACTTACGATTTTAATTTAACGTCCTTTACGACCAAACCGGAAACCTTAGGATTTTGTATTTACGTTTTCGAACTCCGTTTTTGATGAGACAATTTTTATTAGATTCGTTTTGTGTCGTTGATTCATAATTTATTAAAACGTTTTTCGTAAAACGACCCGAGGGCACGCAAATCGAGGAAACTAGAATCGAGGAATACCCGTAAATTAGTGGGATGGGACAAGTTTTACACTTTCCCAACCCACTATGTGTGGCATCCTACATTAAGCCACCTCACCCCATGAGGTGTCCAAGCTTAACTAATAAGCTTCAACACATGTACTAGCCTAACATCTAAGCTAAAGTTACCTCAAAACCATCCAACACTAAACCATTATCTCACAAAACACACATGCAATACCACTCTCATTTCTCTCCTCCCTCTCTCTAAAATTCGTCCCAAAACCATCATCAAACACCCCTATTTGATCTATTTTAGCCATAAAATCTTGTGTTATTCATACACATGATGATGCTCCTTTGAAGCCTTGAAGATTGGAGGTGATTCTAACATCCAAGGAGGTGATTTGGTGATGTCCAAGGGCTGATTTCTCAAGGAGTTTTCATGAAGATCAAGGGCTGATTTTACAAGGAATCTATAAATACTTGGTGATCCTAGAAGTGATGTTGATATCTCATAAGATTGGTTACCCAAAACCAAGTCTTGTTCATCATCAATCCCATCTTTTCATCACTAATGGTGGTATAGAGATTGTTCTTCCTATCCTCTTATTATTTTGATTATGTAATCTTGTATTTCTTTTACTTATGTATATGTATATGATGATGAATGATGATTAAAAATGTTATGTGGGGATTTGGTGTTGATAGATTGGATAAACATGGGTAAAAAGATGGACAAAATACATGTAAAATGGGTAAATCTTGTATAGATTGTTGGCTGTATAAAACAGTAAAGGATCACATGTTAGACTGATAAAATGGAAAAGTAGAAGCAATATACAGTAAGTAATATGTCTTGTACACATGTGAGAGTTGGCCATGCAATGGAATCAAAATAATGAGTGAGATATGATCAAAACAAGTTAGGTGGTCTAATCTGAATAAGCAGTTTTGTAATGACTGTTAAGGCATGGATGAACTCAAAATGGGCAGTAGCTATAACTAGGTTAAATGTATCACATAATATGAAGAACTTGTCACCCAAAAATGAGCTTCTAATTCATTATAGAACTCTAGATATGGTAAAAATGGTGAACATGAAGATAAAAATCAGATTTTTGGAATTAATGTTTATTATTATTATATAAGCACTCACATTTTAATGTATAATATGTAAGAATATAAACCCACTAACTTATAAAACTTATTTATATAAATATATAAAAGGTTAATTAGATGGATAAATTATACAAATGGTAATGAAATAATATTTATAAGTAATAAAAACTATAAACTTGATTTTTACGACTTTTTCGGCTATCGCCGTAAAATTAACGTTTTTCGCCAAATAAAACTTAGACGACCAAACCCGTCTAATGTAAAGTTTATAAAAGTCATATACTGATGTATAAGTAACTAATACAAGTAAAAACCGATAAAACCCGAACTATAAGAAATACGGACATTTACGAGCTAACTAAGCATATTGGACTAATAATTAGACTTAATAAGTTAAAAACTTATAAAAAGAACTTATTGGGCTTAACCCATTTGGGCCCAACATGGAAAGTATAGATACTGATAATATAAGTATGAAATGGATTAAAACAAGTTAAAGAACTTATAATAGGCTTATTGGACCTAAAACACGTAAATAGGTAAAACGAGACAACTAGTATAAAAGTTATCGACACATAGCACAAAAATGAGTAAATGAGAATATATAAACCCACTTGATCATCATATATATATATAATCATCATATGTATACATAATTGTTATTTTTATAAAGTCATTGGACATGAGTCTAAGACGAGTATTATTTGTCTAGGTTTCCGTGATTGAAGCACGTACCGTACGTCCGAATTGCCGATAACCCGCCTTCCCACATCAACGTGAGTTCATAGCCTCGCACTCTTTTAAATGTTTTTATAAATGTTTTATAAACCCGCGAGGGAGATAACATGTTAGTTTTTATAAAATAGGACACCATTTGTCCCGATTGTTTGTTTATTGATTTGGACCCGAATGATTGTATGACCCGATTGTATGACCTGATAAATGATTAAAGGACCCGATAGATGAAATTAAATGGATTATTAAAGTTAGGTTATGTCACTAAAAGTCCCATTGGCATGAATTGTGAACTACCGGGATTTGGTAGACGCTTATGCATTTAATAGTACTATTTGGGGACGATCACCCCAGTTCGCGCCTTGACGGTTGATCCCCGTCGTGCCACATTGATTGGTAAGCGAATTTATGTATGAGAAGATTTCCATAGCGTGACCTTTGTGACGACACGCTACTTTAGATAGGAAAAATTGGTATCGGGTTAGCTACCCGTTGTTGGTTTAGTAAGGTAACAATGTCATGCGGCTTATAATAATCCGACTAACGAAATACTATTAGACGCTTCGAATTACGATGTATTGCCTGAATAGCAATACAGGGTCATACTATTAATATTATGTTTGTGTTTTGGTTTTCATAACCATATTCATATAACGATTATTATTTGAATTTATACGACGTCATAAGACGTATTGTATGATGTTTTTACGACATTGGCTCGTATAATGATTTTTAAGGCAAATGCCTATATTATGATTTTCGATAAGGATTTGTATAAAATGACTTTGGCTATTTTATGGCCTATTACAAAGATTTGTATAAAATGATTTTGGCTATTTTACGGCCTATTACAATGATTTGTACGTATTGATTTTTGGTACTAATTTTATACCAAAGTTATATTGATGGAATTTATTAAACTCTATGAATTCACTCGGCGTTATCGCTGACCTTTTCTTTTAACATGTTATATCTCAGGTACTTGAAGGTAATTCTCGGGAAGACGACAAGAATTCATGGCCCGCACTTAAACAATATTTTCCATTCAAATACTTTGTAAACCTTGTATGAAATAATATGACTTGGGACCGATGTAACTTTGATATTTATGAATGGAAATGCTTTTATTATTAAACGACGCGATTTTTATGCGTTGTCTATGATGTGAGTAATGTGCTATCCCGTAACACCAACGAGTCTTCCGCTGTACTGAGTTGTATAAATTTGGGGGTGTTACAGTTTGGTACCAGAGCTCTCGTTATAGAGAACGAAAGATTTTTAAAACCAAGGTTTTGAATAAAACATTTCAAAATCATTTAACTATAAACATTTTTCACAAAATGTCTAAAAATCTTTTGACTATAACGGTGCCGAAGAATTCCCGAGTTACCGACAAGACCAGACTGAGAAGTGTTATTTTAATATATATATAACTTGGATTATATATATATATATATATATATATATATATATATATATGATGTAATTTTATTACATGATTGTTTGATGATTATTTTGATATTTATACGAGGTATTTATACGACGTAGATTGTCACAAGAAACCCTAACTCCCCTAGTAAACTAATCGAAGCTATTCTCGTAGGAATTCTAGCTATCCTAGATCTAAGCCAAGTTGTGTATATTTATGATCCCGACAAATGGTTGATATTCGTAGAAATGTAGATATTAGTTGATTGTGATATTGAAAAAGAATTGGCAAGATTAAATCTGATATCGATGTCATGACGCTCTTTCCTTATAGAGTGGAGTTTGATAAAACGTTATCACCAGGAAAGATGTCATCCGATTCTTTGTCATCCAATTCTTAAATTTGAAATCGAAGGGGTGAATGTTTCACTTGAGGCTGTCATTGGAACCATTACCCAAAAGCCTCATGCCACTAGTACCTTTCCGAGAAGTCTAGTTGAATGATCAAGTCATTTCATACTAGTGACTCATTTGATAATTGTTGTTGTAAAAGATATAGGATTGGAAATTAAGTATGGATTCATATCGAGCTTTTATTGCCCTTTTAAGGTTTATAAATAAGATTGAATGTATTGGAATATGAGGTAGGATATCGAACTGAGTATAAAATTGGTTGGAACTTGAATGAAGTAAAATTTAACTGGTATGGAATATGAGATTGTTAATATAAGTCGTTAAGTTTTGTGATTGAATTATAAGGTTTTAAATGATTGTAGGTTTGTGTTAAGGGTTGTTCCTAGGCCATTGTCCACTAACGAGGATGCCTAGTGTCCAAGAAATAAATTGAAGAAATCTTCTTCTGAATTGAGACCGATGGATCTTCCGGGACATGAGGAACACCTAATGACTCTTGTAGATTAGTATTCATTGTGGTATCTTTTAAAAAAATCCCTAACTTAACTGAGACATCGGTTGGTAGGATGAGTTCTGAGAATTGTATGACATAGTGACACGTAATGTGTTACGGTACAATTTTGACTTGTTTGTGATTAATGAAAAGACTACCTTTGATTGCTAAATTCTACATGCATCGATGTTATCTATCTTTTATTGCTTCATCCTAATGTTCGCATTAGTGATGCAACCGTTGAACAAGTACTCATCTTGAATTGAGTTACGTTGTGAATCATTCATCCTGAGTGCCATCGAGATCATGAACCTCATGATTATTTGGCTAAGCTCATTTCCTATTATATTGTAGTTAGTTCTTGGTGAACAAGCTTTCATCACTCTTCTGCAGATCACACATTGTTTTTATAAAACTAAAACGGTATCCTTTGAGAAAATTTAATTTTCATCACAATAAGGATTATTCAAAGTGAGATTTATAAGTGATTGATATCAAAATGAAGTTGTTTATGAGACGCTTTGGAAACTTAATTGTTTTCATAACAAAGAAAATCTTTGTAAACATATTTTTGATTCTTATTTAAGTATTAAGCATGAAAATGTTTTATTATAAACATGATGATAACATTTTGACGAACTGAGTATTGCATCGTTGATCTTGAAATTGTATATAGTTGCGCGCCTACATACAATTTGGAATGGACTATGCAAGACTGATTAGTAGTCACCATAAAACTAATGAATAAACACTACATTTTCTGTGAGGATTGTGAAAGATTAAATTTTAATGAGATCTGCAAGAAGTGAAAAATAAGGACATAATGTTAGGGACACCTACATATGTGCCTGTAGCATCTATTCTTCTGAATCGAATTTACTCATCTTTGGAAATTGTCTTATTTGACAATTGACAATTCTTTCTTGTCCAATTCTCCCGTAGTGAGGTTCTTAGGAAAAGTATATGATTACCGAGTGTTGATACCCGACTGGATGTATTGACGTTCTTATCATTTCTTATGATTTGATTTCATTTGAATGACCTGGGTAACGATCCGAGGAGCTTTCGAATGCGTACTCCACTTATGAAAACATGTGATATATCCATATTCATTAAATGTTTTCGTCTGTATCTGATTTGAAATTCTCTCGCATAGATTATGTGTTGACCTTACTCTTTTAATAGTAGTTGTGTATCCTAATATCCCTGAAATTGTGAAGGATTATGAATTATTATTAGTCTTTTGAGAAGTTCACATCTTATCGACGGCAATGCAACTGGAAAGTTGATAGTGCCCGTAGAATGGATTGATTGATTATGACATAACGACATTGTCTTAATTGATGGGAACTCGAGTAGACTTCCCCTAAATGATAAGATGTTGATTATCAAAAGTGATCTAAATAATTCTTGATGGATGACCATATCCTGTATTAAGACTTGAAAGTATACCGTGAATGGTTATGAACTAGTCATAGATATTATAACCTAGAAAGAACTTAATATGAATATACTAAAAGATGTTTATGTTATCTGAAACTTTAGGAGGTATTTGTTGATGAATTACCTATACTTCGCCATTAAGGCAAGTTGAAATTGGTATTGATTATATTCTCGGTGCTGCACCTATGGCTTGTGCACTGTACGTCAGCACCATCTGAATTGAAGGAATTACCGTACAAGTGAGAGAGTTGTCGGAGAAAGATTTTATTCTACCGAGCCTGTCATCCTAAAGAGCTATGGTGTTATCATTCCTTATATTTATAGATTACTGTGAACTGAGTAAATTGACAATCGAAAACGATATCCATAACTCGAAATGGAAGATTTGTTCGATCATTTACAAGGTTTTAGCGTATGTTTTAAAGATTTGATTCACGGCATGGTTATCATCAACTTCGCATCTGCGAAAAAGATTATCTATTCCAATCATTACATCCAGAACTTGTAATGAACATTATGAGTTTCACGTGATGTCGTTTGGATTGACTAACACACATGCAGCATTCATAAATATGATGAATCGCGTGTGTAGGCTTTAATTTGATAAATTCATGCTCGTGATCACTAAGGACTATTTATTTGTTTATAAGAATAAGAATGAGTTAATAATTATTTATAGATTGCCCTGAATTGGCTGAACGATAAAAACCTGTATCTTAAATATTTAACATGTGATTAAAGACTAAATCCTTTATATTAATTGACCATGTGAGTAATAGATAATGGAATATAAATTGACTCTCCAAAATTTAGAAGTCATTTAGAACTTTGAGTTATACTAAAAAGAAAGTGCAAATATATTTTGACAAATGTTTTAACAAAGGATTTTTAAGGGATTATTCCCTTATACACAAACCATTTAACTAAACTTCTGTTTAGGGGTAAATGTTTGTGTATACCTCAAGATAACTTAAGAAGGATTGAGTAAAACCATTTATACCATAACCTGAAAACTTAAAACGACAATTTTTGCTTTTCAAACTAAGAAAATTTTGACCACAGTATAACCAAAGATTTTTCGAACATTTACGAATCTTATTAATTATTTTCGATAAATCAACGAAAATCTTGTTAATTAAATTCAAATTTATTTTTGAACATTTTATATAATTGGTCGAACTAAGAAATTTAAAATTTTTACGTTTACGTTTCATAAAAATTGAAAATTTATTATTTAGTTAGTTGTAATAATTATCGACGCTTTAAACGTCGGATTGAGTAAAACGGATAAAAATGATAGTAAAGACGAAACAAAATCATAGAAGATATGAAGAAATAATTTTGAATAAATACGGTTGTGATATTTATTTCAGCAGGAAGGTGAACGTAATTACTGACGCATAATATAGAAAGAATATCTGAGTGAATTGTGGACATGATAATTACATCATCATGAGAAGTGAATATAGATACCGACGCATTATATAGAAAAGATAAAGAACCAGTTAGGACATGTTCCTTAATAATGAAGGTGCAAAATGAATTGCCAAACAATATAAAAATAAACAATGTTTGTAAAAAGGATAATATAAATAGTGAAAGGTTTCACGGCTAGTGTGAACCATTAGAGTTGAGAAGCCGATAGCGTTAAATGTTTTAAAGACCACATGTGATTACCTGAATATAGAGGATTGTGAGATATAGTTATGTTGGAATTTGTAAGTATAAGTATTCTATTTATGTCATTTATGACTAAAAGTATCTTTGTCTGAAGAAGATGTACTAATGGCAATTATGAAGGCAGACATCGCCTCATACATTAGTAAACGTCTAGCTATTGCAAAGGTCATCATCTGAATTTGATTCGATTTGGGTCATCGTCGACAGACTGACCAAATCTGCTAATATCATTCCCGTTAATGATCAATGCAAAAGAGTTATGTAAACATAGTGTGCCTGTATCGAACATCTAAATCAAGATCCTCGCTTCGCATCGAATTTCTAGAGATTTGCTCAGAAATCATTGAGAACGAACCTTGATGAGAGTACTATGTACCATCCCAAATCGACGGGACGAGGTAAAGTAACGATACAGAGTAATATAAGTGTTGTTTTATGTTTGAATGAATGACCTTTGGTAATAGACCGTATAATCGTTTTCCTTTGGAGAGATTATCATTGATAATCATCGTATTAGGATTGAGATCAAATCTTTTTAGGATCTAAATCTTAGAGCATCTGTAAGCAGGAGTTGAGATGAAGACATCCGACATACACCCATTGTGGGTTGGACATGTCTTTTAGGTTTAAGGTTTCCTATAATGGCGAACCTATCCTTGCAAAATACCCGACCCGTGAGATCTAAAATGATTGTTGAAATTAGGATTTGATTATTAACCGCCGATAGTGGGCAAGAGGTTATGTGAATATGAAATGTGGATTTGAAGTGCCAGATGGGTAGCGAAGTTATGCCAAAATTTTTAACCTTGGAAAAATGAATTCATGATCTGACAAATCATGGGATATATGTCCCCGTTGTATGGGACCATTGAGATGATGTAAAAGATTTGGTTTGAAAGGCATATAAGCTGGATCTACCCAAGGAATTCAAGAGATGCGTGAATTATGTTTCGTATATCGAACTTGATGGAATATCTATCAAGTGAGAATCTGATTATTTCTTACTAAAGCTTAGATCGGCGAGAAGTTGCATTCATAAAAAACCCGTGAACATCATGGATAGAGAAAGTAAGCCAACATTAAGCCTGATCTTATTCCCGTAGTTATGTTTGATAGAACTCGCGTATTGTAATGGATTACACTTGTGAGAAAAGACCGAATGTGGAGGAGATACCCACATGGCTTTAACTCTATAAGAAGCGAGTAGTAAGGTAAGATGATCTTTGAGGACAAAGATCCTGTTTAGGGGTAAATGCTGTGACAATCCGTCAATTTATGGTTGATATTTTATTCTCAATATTTATTTGAAAACATTATTTTAATGTTACAATATGAACTCACTTATTTTTGGGAAGAAATTTGGATTTACGTCTTGAAGTAGCATCGACTACGTCTAAACCGGAGGATTCAACGTTACGTGCTTACGTTTACATACACCATCTTTGGTGACAGTCCGACATTTCAGAAAATAAATTTATCCGTGAATATTATTTTGGAGTTTTAAATTTGTGTTAGTTCATAAACTCACAAATTTACGAGAAGAGATTAGGACTTACGATTTTAATTTAACGTCCTTTACGACCAAACCGGAAACCTTAGGATTTCGTATTTACGTTTTCGAACTCCGTTTTTGATGAGACAATTTTTATTAGATTCGTTTTGTGCCGTTGATTCATAATTTATTAAAAGGTTTTTCGTAAAACGACCCGAGGGCACGCAAATCGAGGAAACTAGAATCGAGGAATACCCGTAAATTAGTGGGATGGGACAAGTTTTACACTTGCCCAACCCACTATGTGTGGCATCCTACATTAAGCCACCTCACCCCATGAGGTGTCCAAGCTTAACTAATAAGCTTCAACACATGTACTAGCCTAACATCTAAGCTAAAGTTACCTCAAAACCATCCAACACTAAACCATTATCTCACAAAACACACATGCAATACCACTCTCATTTCTCTCCTCCCTCTCTCTAAAATTCGTCCCAAAACCATCATCAAACACCCCTATTTGATCTATTTTAGCCATAAAATCATGTGTTATTCATACACATGATGATGCTCCTTTGAAGCCTTGAAGATTGGAGGTGATTCTAACATCCAAGGAGGTGATTTGGTGATGTCCAAGGGCTGATTTCTCAAGGAGTTTTCATGAAGATCAAGGGCTGATTTTACAAGGAATCTACAAATACTTGGTGATCCTAGAAGTGATGTTGATATCTCATAAGATTGGTTACCCAAAACCAAGTCTTGTTCATCATCAATCCCATCTTTTCATCACTAATGGTGGTATAGAGATTGTTCTTCCTATCCTCTTATTATTTTGATTATGTAATCTTGTATTTCTTTTACTTATGTATATGTATATGATGATGAATGATGATTAAAAATGTTATGTGGGGATTTGGTGTTGATAGATTGGATAAACATGGGTAAAAAGATGGACAAAATACATGTAAAATGGGTAAATCTTGTATAGATTGTTGGCTGTATAAAACAGTAAAGGATCACATGTTAGACTGATAAAATGGAAAAGTAGAAGCAATATACAGTAAGTAATATGTCTTGTACACATGTGAGAGTTGGCCATGCAATGGAATCAAAATAATGAGTGAGATATGATCAAAACAAGTTAGGTGGTCTAATCTTAATAAGCAGTTTTGTAATGACTGTTAAGGCATGATGAACTCAAAATGGGCAGTAGCTATAACTAAGTTAAATGTAGCACATAATATGAAGAACTTGTCACCCAAAAATGAGCTTCTAATTCATTATAGAACTCTAGATATGGTAAAAATGGTGAACATGAAGATAAAAATCAGATTTTTGGAATTAATGTTTATTATTATTATATAAGCACTCACATTTTAATGTATAAAATGTAAGAATATAAACCCACTAACTTATAAAACTTATTTATATAAATATATAAAAGGTTAATTAGATGGATAAATTATATAAATGGTAATGAAATAATATTTATAAGTAATAAAAACTATAAACTTGATTTTTACGACTTTTTCGGCTATCGCCGTAAAATTAACGTTTTTCTCCAAATAAAACTTAGACGACCAAACCCGTCTAATGTAAAGTTTATAAAAGTCATATACTGATGTATAAGTAACTAATACAAGTAAAAACCGATAAAACCCGAACTATAAGAAATACGGACATTTACGAGCTAACTAAGCATATTGGACTAATAATTGGACTTAATAAGTTAAAAACTTATAAAAAGAACTTATTGGGCTTAACCCATTTGGGCCCAACATGGAAAGTATAGATACTGATAATATAAGTATGAAATGGATTAAAACAAGTTAAAGAACTTATAATAGGCTTATTGGACCTAAAACACGTAAATAGGTAAAACGAGACAACTAGTATAAAAGTTATCGACACATAGCACAAAAATGAGTAAATGAGAATATATAAACCCACTTGATCATCATATATATATATAATCATCATATGTATACATAATTGTTATTTTTATAAAGTCATTGGACATGAGTCTAAGACGAGTATTATTTGTCTAGGTTTCCGTGATTGAAGCACGTACCGTACGTCCGAATTGCCGATAACCCGCCTTCCCACATCAACGTGAGTTCATAGCCTCGCACTCTTTTAAATGTTTTTATAAATGTTTTATAAACCCGCGAGGGAGATAACATGTTAGTTTTTATAAAATAGGACACCATTTGTCCCGATTGTTTGTTTATTGATTTAGACCCGAATGATTGTATGACCCGATTGTATGACCCGATAAATGATTAAAGGACCCGATAGATGAAATTAAATGGATTATTAAAGTTAGGTTATGTCACTAAAAGTCCCATTGGCATGAATTGTGAACTACCGGGATTTGGTAGACGCTTATGCATTTAATAGTACTATTTGGGGACGATCACCCCAGTTCGCGCCTTGACGGTTGATCCCCGTCGTGCCACATTGATTGGTAAGCGAATTTATGTATGAGAAGATTTCCATAGCGTGACCTTTGTGACGACACGCTACTTTAGATGGGAAAAATTGGTATCGGGTTAGCTACCCGTTGTTGGTTTAGTAAGGTAACAATGTCATGCGGCTTATAATAATCCGACTAACGAAATACTATTAGACGCTTCGAATTACGATGTATTGCCTGAATAGCAATACAGGGTCATACTATTAATATTATGTTTGTGTTTTGGTTTTCATAACCATATTCATATAACGATTTTTATTTGAATTTATACGACGTCATAAGACGTATTGTATGATGTTTTTACGACATTGGCTCGTATAATGATTTTTAAGGCAAATGCCTATATTATGATTTTCGATAAGGATTTGTATAAAATGACTTTGGCTATTTTATGGCCTATTACAAAGATTTGTATAAAATGATTTTGGCTATTTTACGGCCTATTACAATGATTTGTACGTATTGATTTTTGGTACTAATTTTATACCAAAGTTATATTGATGGAATTTATTAAACTCTATGAATTCACTCGGCGTTATCGCTGACCTTTTCTTTTAACATGTTTTATCTCAGGTACTTGAAGGTAATTCTCGGGAAGACGACAAGAATTCATGGCCCGCACTTAAACAATATTTTCCATTCAAATACTTTGTAAACCTTGTATGAAATAATATGACTTGGGACCGATGTAACTTTGATATTTATGAATGGAAATGCTTTTATTATTAAACGACGCGATTTTTATGCGTTGTCTATGATGTGAGTAATGTGCTATCCCGTAACACCAACGAGTCTTCCGCTGTACTGAGTTGTATAAATTTGGGGGTGTTACATTCCGTCATTGTACCCTAATCTAATGGTCCATTGAGCACTGATGCCCAAATGAGATGTCCATTCTCTTTATTCAACATGTAAAGTTCCATTCGGGAAGTCTAATCCTCGTACATAGACTTCTCCAACATTGGTGGACGATTATCCGTACCCGAGAGGATGGACTTATCCGTAAGAGATGTGTACTCCATTTCGATAAGTTAAGATTTACAAATATTGATCGAACAATGAGAGAAAGTAAATGTGTTTGTTGTTGTGAGTTGAAGTCGAGAAACAATGTTAAAATCCCCTAAAATATGTTCTCGATAAACCAAAAATTCCAAGTCAAAATTACACATGATTCGAAATTTTTTAAGGAATAATTTTTGGGTTGTCGGAATGTTGATCGGAATAAAGGATCGGAAAGCTGTCGGAATATCAGTCGAAAAGCCGTTGGAATAAACCCTATCGGAATACCCTTGATCGGAATGTCCTAATCGGAATGTCACAGATCGGAATGTCCCTAATCGGAATGTCACAGATCGGAATGTCCCAAATCGGAATGTCCCAATACGGAATGTACCATATCGGAATGTCCTTTATCGGAATGTCCCAAATCGGAATACCCAAATCGGAATGCAATCAGAATCCCTTCGTTGGAATGTGATCGGAAACCTTAAACCCTTTTCCGATGACACTGATCGGAATAATCCTTAAACCCTTTTCCGATGACACTGATCGGAATATATCCCACTTTTCTCGGACAAAACTCAACTAATTCGAGATTTTAAGCCAAAAAATGATCAAAACACCCAAAAGTTTTGTGTTTTTAGCCAAAGTAACTATGCCAAATCTCTACCACAACTATGTAGAAGATTTGTATCAAGAAAAAACCATGAAAAACACAAAAAAAAAAATTTGGTTCGTGTAAAATGGATCAAAATAGGCGTATGAATCAAGAACACAAACACATAAACAATACAATCATCCTATGGCTCTTGATACCATTTGTAGGATATGTAAATCTTGCTTATGTTTTGGAGAGAGAAAGATAGATGATTTCACACTTCTAGAGAGAGAAAGTTTAAGAACTATGTGTAAATTAAAATGAAATCACCACCCTCTCCATCAAAGGAGAGGGTTTATATACCCAAGCCTAGTGATGGGCTTAGGCTTACAATATTGGGCCGGCCTACACATGTTGTAGGCTAGGCTTGGCTTTGTTTGTTTAATAAAGATATCTAGACTACGAGCTACTACTTAATATATTTTCGGAGTGACCGAATCTTCCTAAATACGTAAAAACGTATTTCCAACAGTCTTTTTGTTCTAAACAGCTTTTTAGGTTTGCAATTCATTTAGTTTTTTAATTGTTAGTGATATCTTATTTCAAGGTTCTTATGTAACAAAAGCTAAAGTAATAAACATTGCTTTGTTGAGGTTTCATCTTTTGATGTAACAAGCATTGACTATGTTAGTGCAAACATTACGATATTTTGTCGATATAATCTCTTTGTGTTTTGTTGATGACAAACGTATAATTCGCAATACATTATATAAAATGTTAAGGTACTCGTAATCACTCAAGAATACATTTGTATACTTCTCTCTACATCTCCAAGATCGCATTCGGCATGAATCACTCAAGGTATGAATAAACATGCCATTAACCTAACTAAGTGATCAAGGATTAATATTTTCTTAAAACTCGCATTTAATCAAATGTGACAAAAGATTTTAATAAACTTTATTTTTAAGAAAATGTTTTATTAAAAAGAAAATAGAAATTTGAATTTGGAATATTCCAAAGAATATTCCCTAAGGCATATTCCAAAGAATATTATTTAATTTGAATTTGTCATATTCCATATGCCAAAGGAATATCCTTTGAAGGTATAAACTACCCCAGACGGTATTTCTCACTAAAGGACAAAAATGCACGGTCTCTAAGTCGGAGGTTCCTTAAAGGAACCCGCGGTTACTTATTGATAAGGAACCGCGGGGGCACTTAAGGAACCGCGGGTCTTTATAGCCGTTGCATTGTTTCCCTGTATATAGTGGATCATTTCCAGCTTTTCTTTCGACCCTTTTTGCACAGTTTCTTCAAAAACATCTTTAAACTCCTTGATTAGTTAGTTTAGATTAATCTTGTTTAAGATGTGATTCTCTCTTTCAATCCTCTCATCCTCTCAAGTGCAAAGAGAAGAACACTTTCATTACCATGAAGTGTTGGGTTCATAACATGATGATGATCTCTCCTTCTAGATCAAATCATTATTTTCCTACTATGTATATGTAAAAGATCCAAGTGTTGGGTTCACTTGGATGTGTTTGTAAGGGTAGAAGATCCAAGTGATGGGTATCCTTGGATTAGGTGTTAGTTGTGTATATCCAAGTTTGTTAATACTTGGATATAGTGCCAGAGTCATAGATCTAAGTGTTGTGTGCTTAGATCTATCTGGTTTATGTGTTTAGGCCATAAAATACAAGGTTTGTTATGTTGGGCCATAAAACATAACTTGTGTGAAGATTGGTTTAGATGGGTATAGATTGGTCCTACCTAAGATTAAGACTCGACATCTAGCCTAGTGTCGGAAAATGGTGAAGTGGGCGACGTGTGTAGATTGGTCCTACCTAAGATTAGGACTCGACTTTTAGCTTAGAGTCGGAAATTGGATAAGCGACGTTGTGTATGGTTTCTCCACCTTAAGGAGTTTGTTGACTAGTGAAGTAACTCTCGAGTAAGGTGTACTCGAGGAGTGAAGTAGGGCGAAGAGGAGCTTCGTGACCGAACCACTATAAAGCATCGTGTCGGTACTTTCATTTACATTTATGTCTTTACCTCTTTAGATGTATTTATAGTTGCATACTTGTTGTTGTGTGTTGTGTGCATCTCATAATCTAAACATCTAAGTTGCGGAAAAGTTAAGGCTTAGTACGTGTGTGCTTCATGTTTAGATTATGGTCAAGTGTACAACACTTAGTCTAAACATCCTAGTTGCGGAAAAGCTTGTGCTTAGTACGTGTGTGCTTAGTGTTTAGACTATTGCTTGATGTACTCTTGATTTTATGTGTTTGTGTGTTTCCTTACTTATAGTTATTATCTATTACAAACACATCTCATACTTAGTCAAGCTTGATCAAGAATTTGATACAAAGGATTGTTAAAGTTTAACATGTAACAAATGGCAAAGTCCACTGTAGGCGGTTCCTTAAAGGGATACGCGGTTCATTAGTGATAAGGAACCGCGAGTATGTTTAAAGAACCGCGCACAGTGGGTTATGCGAAATGTTTTGAAAAGTAACTAGAAACTATTCAACCCCCCCCCCCCTTCTAGTTTCTACAATTGGTATCCGAGCGTGGTTATTCAAGATCTTTTAAGTATATTATACTTTCAAGCTAGGATCGATCTTTGCTCTCTTTTTCAAAACAAATGGTTTTTAAAAATGAAAATGGTTTTTAGAAATAGAGACGATCTTTGTATCAAATTGTTCATGAAGAGTGATTACTTATCAAATGTGTTTTATTGTTTCATTCGTACAAGTTTTGGTTTTAAATAAACATTGTATAATAGCTTGACTTAAATCTTTTCATGTTTGGAAGTACAAAAATCTTTTGTGTCATAATTAACTCTAAAATACGAGTTCTATGTGTCTATAATGATTTTTAGAGTCCTACATCCTTCCAAAAGTTACCAAATGATTTTGGCCAAAAACCTCATTTTTGTTCTCTGGACGCGGTTCTTTATTTGTTCCTCGAGATTCCTTATCAATAAGGAACCGCGGTCAGTCCGACTCAGAATCTTGCAAACTTTGAAAATTCATATAAAATCAACCGTAAGTCCACAGAAGTCGTGCCACCCGTCATTTCGAACGTAATTGAACTTTCTTTCAATTAAAAATGCTTCCAAACCTTTATTCAAACTTTAAATTTTGGATTTTTTCTAAGTTCCATACTTTGTCCAAAGTATTGAGCGTCAGTTTGTCGTAAAACTTGTGTTTTAATCTTTTATATTAAGTTGGACATCTCTTGTTGATATATCTTTGTAAATTGATATATTTGTAAAGTGTTGAACTTAATTAAATTTTGAAATTGGTCGAAAACTATTTTCAAATAAAATCAAGCTATGCATACTTTGGTGTATCTAACACTCAAAACGAAGACGAATGCTTTTGTGCTTTTTCTTTTGTCTTTGGACATTTTAAAGTGATCATTACTATTGGTAGTAGTGTTACTTAGTTGTCTATTTATGTGTGCATTGCATATAGGATTAACATCTCTTGGTTTACAAATGTTACATAAACATTTTGTACACCTTGACATGCTCTTTAACACTTTTAGGTTTGAAAGCTTTGGGTGCTTGTCAAATCTATTGATGTGGGTCGTCTTACTCGATCATTATGTTATTAGTTCAAGTAGATTAATGTCTCACTATAAAACATGAAACACCCTTTGAAAATCTTAGCTATTTTCTCTTAAAGAAGTGTTTGTGGGAATCAAGAAAGATTTTGATTAAATATCAATTCCTTATTCAAACTATGATTGGTATCATTATCGAATCTAATTGAAATGTTTTTTAGTGTAGACATTAATGTGGTTTATTAATAATATACATCGGATCATAACTCACACTTGTGTTGATGATGGAATATTGAATCTACTTGTTCAAATTATTTAACATATTTTGTTTAATAATTGTTTATATTGCACAATGGAGTCAATTTGACAACTTGGATGTTTCATCCGAAATACTCAAGTAATTTACATTGGAATGCAATTTGTAAATGTGTCATCTCCGAAAGACAAATCAAGAGTGTTCCTTTGTTTTGTGTAAACGTTGTTTATACACTTCAAAGTGTTTGGCCTCAAGTTCTACTAAGGTAAATAACCTTAACTAGACTTGTTTGACAAGATATGCAATGGTGCATTCTTTTACCCTCATTAGGTTGTGCATTGTGTCCTCATACACTTTTCATCCTTGCTACACTTTATTAGACAAATGTAGGAATTGCATTTTGTCTAACTTGAGAATGACTACTAGAGAATTTCTGCACTAGAATATTAATTTGACCTAAAGGTTGAATTACTTCCATGTGGGAGGTCGGGTTATTTTATAACTCGTAAAAACGGTCATGCTTAGCCTTAATTGAGCACCTCTAGTGATAGTCTCATACTCATTCTCTAAATTGGCTAAATGGCTCTTCCTAAATATGACTAATGATAGTTTACTTTGATGAACTTTGTATGTCATTAGGAGTCTTTTTCTTTTATAGCCATTAGGTTTTTCTTAGCCTTCTTCCTACGTGCTAATTGAACCTATGTGTTTTTCCCTTGTGTGTGTTCTAGTTTTTATTGTTTTGTAGCATAACTTTATGATAAGTTAGACTAGACCATTAGGATTTGCCGAATTGTAAAAAATCCCTTATCCTCCAAAACACACCCTCTGTAGGCGGTTCTTTATAGAGACCGCGGCTCCATATCGATATGGAACCGCCGGTGGAGTAAAGGAACCGCGGGCAGACACCTTTAAAAACTGGTTTTCCAAAATTTCTCAATTGTTCCATCACCCTTTGTAATCCTTGTTTCAAACCTTTGGTTACTCCCAAAATATCTTGTTCTTTCTCTTCTTAACCCAAAGCATTTTGAAATCTCTTTCACACCAAAACAAAATGTATTTTTCACAAATGAAAGCCTTGATTATCCACTATTTTCTAAAATCTCTTTCAATCCACATTCACCAAAGAACACACCAAATTAAATCTTTTATCCTTCTAAGGATATTGATTTTGGAAACTCTCTTTTTCCACCACTTCCCTTTTGTGTTCTTACTCTATCATATGATTATGTCATGCATCATGGAACATATTGTCATTGTTGTCAATATCAACATCTTGTCATGTTTTATATCTATGATGAGTTGAAATACAAGATTATCACCAAGCCTTCTCCACCAAATTCCGCCACCCCCTTGTCTTTCATTTAAGCATGTGGATTGCTTAGTGCTAAGACATCCAATTTAAACAAATCTTAGAATTCTGGTGTAACTAAGATTAAAATTATGCTTAAGTTTTAGGCTTGTGTTTCATACATCATTGTATGATCTTTATTCTCTTGTATTCCTTTTCATGTTTTTCAACATGATTTGTCTTTGGGTCTTGAATCTCGTTTTCCTTGTGATCTTCCTTTTCTTCTTTATTTTCTCACTTTATTGTCAAGGAAGGTCAGATCTTAATCTAATTCCTATCCTAGTAAGATTGAAAACATAAATATTTGTTTCGAAATATTCATGTAATTTTAACTTGCAATTGCAATTGTTAAAAGTCATATCCGAAGCATTGACTCTCAAGCCATTTAGCAACTTTTGTTAAATTGTTTGACCAAGTGATTTTCTTTTGAGTCGGTAATCATTTTTGGACACCCACTGTCCACGGTTCCTCAAATAACCTAGCGGCTCATTTTTGATAATGAACCGCGAACCTATTTAACGAACCGCGACCAGTGAGTCCCTTTTGTTTGTTTTGGTCTTTTCTCTTTTGTCGAGTTTTCTTGAAGATTCCTTCCTTTCTTCTCTTTTGAGTTTCTTCTCTCGTTTTCTTTCAAGACTTCACTATCACCTAATAAGGTATATTATTCTTGAATTATCTTGTGAAGTTATCCTTAACTTCTTTGTTGAGTCTCTCTCGATTCCTTTTAATCATGCTCTTCTAAGTCGAGTCTCTTTCTTCTATCATTTCTAAACTAACTTGAGTCGAGCCTCACCCTTTCCTCATCATGTAATTGTTCTTTGAACATTCACAATGATTGAGAAGAGTTACGAAACTTTGAGCTTGTAGTTTATCGTATGTTAAACACCATCCATCTTGGTCTTTCTATTCTTTGGCTTATTTGATCTCTTTCTCTATATCATTGAGTCATCTTTTTGGTGTCGACAATCATAAGCATCCTTGCCTATAATGTCTTATATCTAGTACTTTTCTTAAGAGTCAATTTATCATCGCTTTTATTTTTTCTTTATTTTTTTGTACCTTGATTCCCGACTTAAAGCTTTTGGAGCTTTCTAAAGGAATTATTTTTAAGGTCGAAAATATCTTTGGTTGAGATTTTCCGTTTTTCTCGTTGTTGAGAATTGATTGCGGTTAAAATTTACAATTGAATTGGGTGTGTTAATGCAATAATGCCTAAAAACGTTACTTGCATTTTTCGGTCTCGCTTAGTTTTGATTACGACAATATGTAAAAACAAGCATTTACACAAACAACGAAAAACGAATTCTTGAGTTCAAGTATTTTTCATTTTACCCATTTTCACTTAAGGTATGAATAAACAAGTACTAACCTTAACCAAGTGATCAAGTGATTTAATATTTTCTTAAAACTCACCTTTTATTAAGTGTGACAAGTTTTTAATTAAACTTTCTTTTTAAGAAAATGTTTTATTAAATTAAATATTTGAAAATTTAAAAATGGCATATTCCCTTTTGATTTGGAATATCCTTTCTGGATATTTTATAACCAGATATGACCTCCACCACTAAAGGACAAAAAGGGAGCGCAGTCTAGCCCGGCGGTTCCTTAGCGCCTAGGCGGTTCCTTATCGATAAGGTACCGCGGGCTAAGATAAGGAACCGCGGGCAGATATAGCCGTTGGCCCTTTGTCCTATAAATAGTGGACCTTTCTTAGATTTTCAATTCACCTCTTTTGCACACAAATTTCCAGATTCAAACATACTTCTTAAACACTCAAATCCTTGATTGTTTGATTGATTACTACTTGTTTAGAAGTGAATCTATCTCATCCATCCCTTCCTCTTCAAGTGCAAAGAGAAGAACACTATCATTATGAAGTGTTGACTCCACCACCAAAGATCCTTTGAAGATCAAATCTTATACATTTGTTGTTGTGTAATAGTTGTGAAGATCCAAGTAGTTGTGTCTATTTGGAAGTTGTGTATGTACTAAGTATAGTTGTGTAGATTGGTCCTAGCTACGATTAGGGCTCGACTTTTAGCTTAGGGTCGGAAATTGGTTAAGCGACGTGTACGGTTTTCTCCACCATAAGGAGCTTGTTGTGTAGTGAACTCTCGAGTAAGGAGTACTCGAGGAGTGGAATAGGAACGAGGAGTGAGCTTTGTTGCCGAACCACTATAAATCCTTGGTGTTTGGTTTGATCTTTCTTTACCCTTAACTCTTTACATTCTTTATTCTTTGTGCATATATATTAGTTAGTATTAGTTTAAATTACACTATCATTGTTCATATTGTGCATAAGAAGATTTCACTTATTTCCTTAAGTCTAAGTTTTTGAGAAAAAGATTTTTTGAAAACCATCATTTAACAAGTAAATATAAGAAACTATTCAACCCCCCCCCTTCTAGTTTCTACAATTGGTATCAGAGCGGGTTGCTCAAGTATTTTTAAAGTATATTGTATTTTAAAACTTGAACCGATCTATGGATTCCAACAAGTACCTAGAAGGGCAATCTATGCAAAGACCACCACTTTTTGAAACCGATAGTTTTATTTATTGGAAAAGTAGATTTGAAACTTATGTGAAATCAAAAGATTTAGATCTTTGGCATGTTATTACCAATGGTGATTTTTTACCTTATCAATTTAATGAAGTTTCTAAAACAAAGGAATTGGTCACTTTTGACAAACCTAATGATGATACTAAAAAAAACTTTCGAAAAATAATGAGGCTAAAATGGTGATTTATAATGCTTTACCTAAGAAAGAGTATGAAAGGATTTTTATGTGTGAAACCGCTAAAGATATTTGGAACACTCTTTTAGTAACCCACCAAGGTAATAGCCAAGTCAAAGAAAGAAAAATCGATCTTCTTGTCCAACAATATCAACAATTTGTCATCTTAGAAGATGAAGCTATTGATAGTGATTTTGCTAGATTTAACACTTATTACTAGTCTAAAAACACTTGATGAAGTGTTGTCCCTAATATATGATGATTCTAGCACACGAATTTATGAAAGAAAGGTAGATATGAGATGAATTTTAGAGAGAGAAAGTAGTGAGAGAAAGTAGAGAGAAATGGTTGGAACTAGGTGAATGTTAGATTGAGAAGTGAGAATACAAATGAACAAACACCCTTCCTAACATGCTAGGAAGGGTATATATAGTCCACCCACATGCGGGCTTCTTTATGGACTATATGGTTTGGGCCAGGCTTTCCTTTTGGGCTTTAGTTACTTATCAATGAACTTTAGCCTAAAGTTAAGCCCGTCTAACACGACTAATATACTACCTATTACAACGTTCTATAATACGATACATAATAAACATATGACCGAGCATTCTTGTTTGGCTCAATATTTTGAGGCTAACAATCTCCCCCAATGAGAGGTCATAAACCTTGGTCATTTAGGAAATTTGTAGAGATTACTAATCTCGCCATAAATGAGTCTTGAACGTGTAATAGTAGTCTTGTTCCTTCATGCTGTGATCTTTGAGCCTTTGTCGTTGTCTTTCGACTTTGTCTTTAAGCTTGAGATCTTCAAATCATCCTTGACTTGTCTTTGCCATCTTGCGATCTTGTGTCTTCATCCACATGCTCACACTATTAATTGTTGAATATGTGTTTAGGCATGAGTATGTGGTTTCTGAATCATTGACTTTGCTGTGTACACCGTGACGCCACCTTCTCGAGACAAAACATAGACACAGACAGAATGGATTTGACATTCGTCCTAAATCGGTAGCGTTTTACCTCCGGTCGGTGAAGACCGTTATACGATATTAAATATCGTACCTGTGATTAGGTAGATTCAATTAAGAATCTCCTTGACAGGGTTTCGCGGCTGTACTAGCCGTTCTCTTTACTCGACCGTCTCAAAGCAAGACTGCGAACATAAAGAGTGAATCAATTGGATAGATATCCGCTTGATTAAAGTCGTCAATTCAAGTTCTTGGAACAAGTTTGATTCATAAAGAATCTTACCATTGTTGCTTTCCAGTTGACACAAGTTTGATTCATAAGAATCTCACAAGTCACCTACCGTAGCGCTGTTTGATGTTGACTCTAGAAGGATTTCCATTCGTCACTGTGGATATTAATGAATATCACTCTAAATGTTCTGGCAAGACCATAAAGATATTGCATAGAAACCTGAAACGAGTTTGAATCAATTCAGAATCAAACCACTGTTGCTTTTCAGTTTGCCATATGTTCAATTCATAAAGAATCTTGCATATGACCTACCGCAGTGCTGTTTGATGTTAACACTGGAAGGATTTCCACTCATCATTGTGAATACTAAGTAGTATCACTCTGAGTGTTTTAGCAATATCACAAGGATATAGCGTAGGACTTTCTTGATCTTCATCCGTGTGTCCTAACGAGATTTGATTGATCTCTTGGCTCTAGACTCTATTTGTGCACTTTTAGTGATCGGAGGCTAGAGCAGATGCCACCTATTCAATATCAACTATCTCGGAGTGAGAAAGTCAATAGAAATCGTGTTGATCTCCGTGACAATAAAACAAACTTCTTTTGAGAGAAGTCTGAGTAGCTAGGAAAGGGTTGTGCTTCACATCACTGGGTCTATGATGAGTTTGTCTTCATGATGAGTTGACCCGGTTTCTGCCTAAGTTGTATGGAGGGCTTCTTTCTTTACACCCTTTATCCTTACATTTCTTTTTCATTCTTCAACCCCTTTAATGCTTACCAAGACATCATTACTAGCACCTTGTTGTGATTGTTCTAGTGCTAGCATCAGTACTTAGTCGCCATTCAGCTACGTTCACATTCTACTCCATCTTTCCTAAGGACTTCTAATAATCTATTGGATTGTCCCTGGGAAGATCCCTCCGGTTCTGGTTGGATCATATGACTTAAACCTAACCACCCTTTTGACACCAATAACGTCGTGAATTAAAGATGTTGTGGGTATTTGATCGTAACCATGAAAACCACTTTAAATTCTAACAAAGTGTTTGAAAAACATTTAACACCTTGCTAGTTTTGTCGTTTCAGAAATGCTCCCCCTTCACATGTGCATCGATAATCGAAAGTGTTTCGCACATGTAGGTAAGAGTTAAAGTGCTTGAGACTTATATTAGATCACATTTTAATCACATTTTCTCCCCTATCTCTAATATATAAAATCTTTTGATATTAGAGATACCAAATTTGATTAAAATATATTTTGAAAAATAGTCTTGAAATCTCCGGGAGAAAGATGTGTTAATCTGTTGCATGAAGTTAAAATGCTCCCCCTCAAAAATTGATCCAATTGAATTGTCATTGTGAGGATATGATCCACATTTCGCTTTTTGAGGATGGGTGATGTTGAGTTTTTGCCACCCTTTAGGAAAAGGATGACAAAAGTGGCAAGTATTAAGTGTCGGTTTAGGAAAACCAAGCACTAATGACCAAGTAAGTTCGTTCTCAAGGAGGCTAGTGTGTTATGTGTGTAATGATATGGATTAATTTGTAATTATATTTGAGAAAGAAAAATAGAAAAGGGATTAGAAGAGAATGACGGTTATCAAGACGGATTAAACTAATTCTAAAAAGGCGTACACGTAAAGTCGTAAAAACCACCAAAATTAAAATTTTAATCTACAAATTTCTAAAAATTACCAAAAATCCCTAATAATTTTCTAAGAGTTTACAAAAAATCAAAACTTGCAAAAACCTTTTATATAATTAGATAATGACTTTTTAATGCTAATTAAAGCCCTAAAAATCAAAATTAATTAATAAAAAGCCCTAAACAAGATTTTCAAGTTTGTAAATCTCAAAAATACTCTAATTAAGCTAAAAACTATTTTTCAAAATTTTAAAACCAATTAAAACTATTTTTAAACAATTAAAAACTCCTAAAATCAATTAAATCTTAAATTAATTATAGAAAATAATTAAAAGACCTAAAAAATATTTGGAAAGTTGCAAAAATCCTAATTAAGTGTTTAGAACCTAGGAAAAATATAAAAACCTAGAAAATCAGACTTTTAATGTTTAATAATAAAATAATATTAAAATAATATTAAAAATCCAAAAATTATAAAAAATTCTAAAAACTTGCAAACTAGCTTAATTTAACCTAAATAACTCAGAAATGAAAGTGAAATTACCTAAATACCCCTATTGGGCCTAGAAAATGGGCTAAACCCAAAACAGACCCTTATTGGGCTTAATTAAGGCCCAATAAGAAAAAAGTGTTCAAATTAAGCCCAAAAAGCACAGGTTGACTCAAAATTTGATTTTAAACAACTTTTTCCAAAGGCCCAAAAGCTGAAAATGTGAAATAAGCCAACTTATAATAAGCAGCTTATTCTTAATGGGCTTTTTGGCCCATTAAGCTATAAGCTGTTGCCATAAGCTAAAATTTTACACACAAGCTTCTTTTAACCTAACAAAGACTTCTACAAAAAGAATTTTCAAATAAGCCCACTTAATAAGCCAGAAACAAGTCACAAACTTATTCACAAAACGACAAAATAGTCGTTTTTATGATCTAGACCACCTCAGAAGTTGATTCAAGTTGCAAAATGTTTCTTTTGACAAAACTAAGCTTAAAAACCAAAGACCTTTCAAATAAGCACACTCAATAAGCTGGAAAATCAAATAAGCACTTATGTTAAAAGTCAAACAAGTTGGTTTTCTAGTAAAAAGTCAAAGTCAAAGTCTCATAAGCTCCAGTTCACTTAAATGGGTCAAATAATGAAGATCTATCACAAAAAATAAGTTGTTGCAAGTCAGAATAAGCTAGAATAGCTTATTGATAAGCTGATGACAAAATTGCACTAGCAGGGGCTAGTTTTGGATGTTGAGCAGTGGAAACTTTTTCCATTGCTTGACTATTTTGACTTTTTGTCTTTAGTGACTTTTTCTTGGATTCAGATTTCACAAAAGCACCCAAATGATCTTTGGATCAAAAGGAGTCAATAAGAATCAAAATAACACAATCACAAACACCCAATTGATACAGTTTAATCAATCATTCATCAGACATGATACAGACATAAACAATAAGCAGTTTAGCATTCAAGAGCAGTTTAAGCACAAATCAGCCAGCCAAATTCAACCAAATGCACACACAAGCTATAATAAACTCCAATAAGCAAGTCTAAACAGGTTTCATGCACTGGTTCAAAGAATTAAGCAAGATTCAAGCAATGAAAGTTACTGATGAACACTAACACATGGAGTTTTCTACTTTTGCTGAAGTATTTGACACACAAGCCAATTTCAACACCTCAAATCTTTCAAACAGGTTATATTAACTTTGTTTAAACCACTTTTATCCCTAAGCATGCATACACACTAATTGTTCCCAAAATCCTAGGTCAAAACAAGCAGAAACAAGGTCTATATAGCAGATTGATTAGTTCAAGTGTTCAAACCCAAAAACTTGCAGCAAAACACTCTCAAACAAAGGTATAGCAGATACAAAGCATAAACAACAACTTCCCTTAACACAAAAACAAATTACAAGCATAAACCAGTAGACCCAAACACCCCTTTAACTTTTTCAAATCAAAATTTTCAAAAGCACAATGAGATTTCAGGCCAACCAAGCATCAATTAACACTCAAACAAGTATAATAAACAGATTCAAGAAAGAACAAGCCACAAAATTCACAAGAACAACAGTTTCATACAAATATCACCAAAAATCACAATTTAAGCAGATTTGGAGATTAAGTATGCAAACCTCATGGATGTACATCCACACCCACGAATTTTGAGCTTATGTGCTAGCAAGAACAAGCACAAGCTTCCACAAAAAGCCTGCTAAGATTGAACAAGGGTTAAGCACAATATCATAAAAATCAGAAACTTGGAAAAACTTGATTAATGCAAACTTGTTACCCCACACTTGATTATCCCCAAGTTATAAGCCTCACCACACCTTAACCAACTCAGTTAGGATGCTATGATCAGCCCTATAGCCCAAGAATTCCAAGATTGGAACAAGACTTAGCAAAATATCAAGAAAATGAGGAAATATGCAAACTTTTGCACACTCCTCTTTGAAAAACAAGTTTTGAACTTTAAGAACTACAAAGCATATAACAAATGAAAGCAGTAAACAAGATTGGCCAATGACTTTTCTTCAAGATTTCAAACTCAATTTCATTAACTTAGAAATAGGATTTACAGAAACTTGAACCAAGGAAAAATCAAAAGCAAACTGAAATGTGAAGGCCTAAGTGGCTTTATATAGCCTTACAAGTGAACTATGAAAGCTGAAAAACGTGTAACCCTAGCTACTTGATCTTCCAAAAATGCCCTTGAGGTTTTGGCATCTTCTTGAATCATGTGACTGAATTTGGAGCTTTGTGAAGTAGATAGCTGTTGTAATTTGATCTAAGGGCTCAAACAAAGCTTAAAATGTAAGCTTGTATCTGGATGGTTGATTCTCTGGCTGGTTTTGGCAGTATCCCCAAAAGTGTGTAGCAAGGGTTTATCATGTGAGCACATGAGTGACGTGGCAAGGGTTTTTGAAGTGGAGATGTGTTCATGACAAGCTTAATCACTAATCTGGATGCTTTGGTGGTTTAATTTTGGCTTAAACACAAATACCCAATTTGTGTTCATGTGTGAATAGTGGGTGTATTTGATCCAGATTAGTGTTTAAAAATGTGTTAGGCGCCCAAATTTAACTTAATAAATTAAGTTGTTAATCCGGTTGTGAGTGGATGCTGATGTGGAGGATTGGTGGAATGGGATTGGTGGGTTTAAGTGAGTGGGGCACGTGGCAGCTTGTCACTGGTCTAGGTAACTTCTTTGTCTGGCCCAATATTTCCCCCTTTCTTTCTTCTTCTTGCCACTTTGTAAATAAATACCCCAAAACTCGTTTCCTTGTTATTGAAGTTTCAAACTTCACACTTTTGCCCCAAAAAGTTTTGTAAAATGATTTCAGGGGTATTTCTTGCCATTTTTGCATTCTTGAAGGACTGATTTGGTATTTTCTTCAATGATAATGGTCTAGACTTGTTTAATTGACATTTTGGAGGACTGAAATTGCCAAGTCTTGATAATTGAGGGACCATTCTTGCCAAATGTTGAAAGTTGAGGGTCCTTTTTGTAATTTTGACAAACTTTAGGGACCAAACTTGTAATTATGAGGATACAAGGGTATAAAGTGTCAATTCTTCATAATTGGAGGACCCTTCTTCATAATTCTTCAAATCTTCAAGGGTTGATCTTGGGAAAGTCTTCATTAGGGCTTGGTTCATTGTGCGGCTTCGTTTCCCGTGTTTGTTTTTGCATGATTCTTGTGATCTTTTGTCATTATCTCAATACCCGTACCTAAAATACACAAGCAACAAACACAAGCATATATTTGGGTATTTTGATTATATTTGATGCATTTTAAGCCCTATTTGGAAGATGAGACTATGTATAAAAGCAGTCTCATCACTCCCCCATACTAAACCATTGTCGTGCCCTCACGCAATGCTAGAATAAAGTATCAAAGCATCTCCAAAATTCATTTTATTCACTTTATTGAACGATAAACTAGCTACACTACTACTATTACTACTACTACTACTTGTGTTATAGACATAATGTATGATTTTCATCGCATAATGGGACGTTTAGGTTCATAGAATAAGAACACGTGAATGCTTCGTTAGAAATAATTTCATCGTCCTCGATTTTCACCCCAATTCCATGCTAAGCGTGCAACGAGATCATTGTCATTATAAGTTAGTAATGCTAACACTACTCATATGCCCTAATCACGTACTTATCCTCCCATTATTCCTAATTTGTATCTCTTATATTCTATGATGTCTTAAATGTTTCACGAGGATACATTTTTGACTTATGCGATAATAGAGATTTAGGTCTAAAAATAGAGTCCTAACGGTGTAACTAAGACCATCAAATCAATAACCCCTCCTAATAGACAACGATGTTAAAAAATTAAGTTGACAAGAAGAATCGATAAACACGGTTTTATAACGGTTTTGAACATGAGACTTATTACCAAGACTTTTATACGCCCCCTAACGGAAGGGCCTTATTATCTTTGGTTTACCTCCATCTTTTATTCAACTTCACCATGAAGCTTTTATTATGACTTCGGTCTTGCCTTGCCTTTTATTATCCGCCTCATCGGTGGTTTTATTAGCCAAAGACGTATATCCTCACGCTAAGGCGAATTTTGGATCTTTAAAGCTTCGAAGATTAAGGCTTGATTCACTTTCAATTTTTGCATAGATTTTAGGCCTTGTGGGGCTTCAAATTTTTTGCTAGATTTAGGTGAGCACTTGAAATCTTATTATTGGGAGAAGCTTTCGATTATTCGGGTGCCAATACTTCAAAACTGTGACGCTGGCGATACCTTAATGTTTTCCCAATTTAATTACACGGAAGCTACTAGAAAAGACTAGAAACCCAACAATCCCAACTAAACCGCTAAGTCAATATTTATTAAGCAAAAAATATTTACAAGCGAAGGGAGAATAAGCAAACAACGAGAACACATGAGTTTTTGAAAGAATACGAGTACTCTACGTTTAGCATAGTAACTTATAATTAACTCTATCATTTCTCGTCCTCATTTAAGAGACTTAGCCTAATGTGTAGTTAAGGAATCAAAGCTAAGTGCTCAACACGCACGGTCGAGTCAAAAATTACTCTTATTCTCGCCATCGGAAAATCTACATTCGTGTCTTCAAACACTTATAAAACATGAGAAAAATTTAAAATTTGGCCATTTTTAGCCTTATTTTGCAACAAAAATGATAAACAAAACGATAAACTTCGGAAAGCGTGAAGGTTTGGCAAGGCAAGTATCTATTCACCCCCCCATACTAAAGTTAAACATTGTCCTCAATGTTTCGAGTCTAGGGGTGCAAACACCCCCATACTAGAGACGTAGTCGAATGCCTAATCTAGCATGGAAAGGGTGTAACCAATAAGTAATAGCCGTTTATGAAGTGTGCTAAAAACCTAAGGTTAGAACATCAAAAGGATATATCATGGATATTGAGAAATGTCTCCAAAGCAAACGATCGAGTGCTCCCATAAAACGAACACGAGAGGCTCCAATCGTGAAGATCATGATCTAAAAACCACATATCACAAACAACCACGGAACAAAGGTTGGAAGGGCACAAATCCCCACACGTAAGCTACATTAGAAAGCGATAATATGTACATAGGATAAGCATGGGACTCCCCCACGAGGCTCCTCGTTTTTTATTACCGAGTCATGAGCTCGACTCGATCCCCTCAATACTAATTATCATTGGGGAAGGTGACTTGGTCGAGGTAGTTCAAGGATGGAACTTCCCCGCCAAAGTAGTGCTTCAACCTATGTCCATTCACCTTGAAGTTAGGACCATCATCTTGAGCTAGCTCGATGGTCCCATACGGAAATACTTGAGTCACGGTGAATGGACCGGACCAACGGGATTTCAACTTTCCGGAAAAGATTTTCAATCTTGAATTAAAAAGCAAAACTTGATCCCCAATGTAAAAAACCCGGTTTTTAATTTTAGAATCATGCAACTTTTTAGTTTTTTCTTTATAAATCAATGAATTTTCATAAGCAATATCCCTCAATTCATCCAATTTATTTAATTGCATTTTCTGGTGTTTTCCCGCGGTCTCCATATCATCATTACAATGCTTTAGGGCCCAATAAGCCTTGTGTTCTAACTCGATAGGCAAATGACAATTCTTTCCATACACAAGCTTATAGGGAGTGCACCCAATGGGCGTCTTATGAGCGGTCCTAAAGGCCCATAAAGCATCGTCCAACTTATCCGACCAAGATTATCGGTTTTCTCCTACGGATCTCTCCAAGATCCTCTTCAAAGCTCGGTTTGAAACCTCGACTTGCCCACTCGTTTGTGGGTGATAAGCCGTAGAAAGACGATGTGTAACCCCATATTTCCTTAAGACTCTTTCGAATTGGTCATTACAAAAATGGGTTCCATGATCGCTTATGATCGCACGAGGGGTTCCAAACCGAGCAAACAAGCTTTTCAAGAACTTAACTACCACACGAGCATCATTAGTGGGCAAGGCCTTCGCCTCCACCCACTTAGATAGGTAGTCAACCGCAACGAGAATGTACTTATTACCACGAGACGATGGGAACGGCCCCATAAAGTCTATGCCCCAAACGTCAAAGATCTCACATACTTGAATGATATTTTGCGGCATTTCATCTTTTTGTGAGGCTTTTCCTTGTCGTTGGCATGCATCACAAGACTTCACAAGATATTGTGCATCTCGGTAAATAGTAGGCCAGAAGAAGCCGGCATCAAACACCTTCTTAGCCGTGAGATTAGCACCGTGGTGACCACCCGTGGGTCCCTCATGGCAAGCTCTAAGGATGTTAGAAGCTTCGGTGCCAAAAACACAACGTCGGATGATTTGATCCTCACAAGTTCGAAACAAGTAAGGGTCGTTCCAAAAGTAGAACTTGACGTCACGAAAGAATTTTCGTTTTTCTTGAGTCGTCATGCCCTTAACGATGAAGTTACCCGCATGGTAATTTGCAAAATCCGCAAACCATGGGGTAGAAAGATCAAGCTTAGAATTCACTACACCAAGTGTCTCGAGCGGAAATGTTTCGGTGATTTCCTTAGGCTCGTAAACACTTTGGTGAGGATCTTCCAAATGAGAGAGATGATCGGCCGCTAGATTCTCGGCTCCTTTTTTGTCAACGATGGTGTGATCAAATTCTTGAAGGAGGAGAATCCAACGAAGTAATCTCGGCTTAGCATCTTGCTTTGCCATGAGATACTTAATAGCCGAATGGTCCGTATACACTATGCATTTCGTCAAGACGAGATAAGGTCGGAATTTCTCAAATGCATACACCACGGCAAGGAACTCCTTTTCCGTTGTAGTGTATTTAAGTTGAGCCTCGGTCATCGTCTTGCTAGCATAGTGAATAGGCAAGAAGTGCTTATCATGACGTTGCCCCAAAACGGCCCCTATAGCGTAATCACTAGCATCACACATTAGCTCAAAGGGGAGGTTCCAATTTGGAGCAACAAGAATGGGAGCTTCGGTAAGTTTCCTCTTAAGGATCTCAAAGGCTCGTACACAATCTTCGTCAAAGACAAAACGTGCCTCTTTTTCAAGAAGATGTGTAATGGGTCGAGAAATCTTTGAAAAGTCCTTGATGAATCGACGATAAAAGCCCGCGTGGCCTAGGAAACTCCTAACTCCCTTGACGGTTTTGGGATGAGGTAATTTGGCGATGACGTCTACCTTAGCTTGATCTACCTCAATCCCCGCTTTCGAGACCTTGTGCCCTAAGACGATTCCACTCTTAACCATAAAATGACATTTTTCCCAATTGAGCACAAGGTTGGTTTCCTCACAACGTTTTAACATTCTCTCAAGGTTCGACAAACACGAAGTGAAAGAATCACCAAACACGGAAAAGTCATCCATGAAGACTTCCATCGTCTTCTCGATCATATCATGAAAAATAGCCATCATGCATCGTTGAAAGGTTCCCGGTGCATTGCAAAGTCCGAATGGCATTCTACGATAGGCAAACGTTCCATATGGACACGTAAACGTAGTTTTTTCTTGATCACGAGGATCGATGGGAATTTGGAAGTAACCGGAAAAACCATCTAAAAAGCAATAGAAATCGTTTCCCGCAAGACGCTCCAACATTTGGTCCATGAAGGGCAAGGGAAAATGGTCTTTTCGAGTGGCTTCATTCAACTTTCGATAGTCAATGCACACTCTCCATCCGGTCACGAGTCTAGTGGGAATCAACTCGTTGGCATCGTTTGGCACAACGGTCATCCCTCCCTTTTTAGGGACACAATGGATAGGACTCACCCAAGGGCTATCGGAAATAGGGTAAATCATTCCCGCGTCAAGGAGTTTAAGGACCTCCTTTTTGATGACGTCGTGAATTTTGGGGTTCACCCTCCTTTGACTTTGGATTGTTGGCTTGAAATCTTCCTCCATTAAGATTTTGTGGGTACAAAACTTGGGATCGATCCCCTTAATGTCGGATAACTTCCACGCAATCGCCCCTTTGTGAGCCTTTAGAACATCGACAAGTGCGGTTTTTTCATCTTTCGAAAGATCCTTCGCAATAATAACCGGCAACTTGTCGTCCTCCTCCAAATAGACATATTCGAGGTGAGGAGGTAAATCTTTCAACTCGAGGATAGGTGGTTTCTCAAGTGAAGATTTGGGCTCGATACTCATAACCTCCTCGGGTGGAGGAAATGGGAAATCGTTGAGAAAATCCTTGATAATCGAGAAGTCCTCATCGTTGACGAGGTCTTCGTCACAAGTACGTGGAACATTGCATTCTTCCAACGTAAAACCACCACCTTCAAATGGAGTGAAGGTTGGTGTCGAATTATCAAGAATTGGATCCAACATAGTGGGATTGCCACTAGTTTCTTCATCACCAAGACCTAGAACTTCTTGTGAAAATTCCTCGCAAACCACGTCAATCATATCAACGAGGTTTATGGTTGCAACGGAATAAACATGAGAAATTTGAGAGTTTTGAGTTGCGTTTATAACAAGTTCCTCGTCGTTGAAACGTAAGGTGATCTTTCTAGCATGCACATCGATCAAAGCCATAGACGTATCTAAAAACGAACGACCTAAAATGAGAGGAACTTGAGGATCCGTGGGGATATCAACAACAATGAAGTCTACGGGATAGTAGAACTTCCCCACTTTCACAAAAACGTCTTCCACCAAACCACATGCGGGAATTGTGGAATGGTCGGCCAACTCGATAGACATTAGTGAAGGAGTAAGATTAGGAAGATTGAGTGACTTGAAGATTGCAAGTGGCATCAAGTTAATGCTAGCACCAAGATCGGCCAAGGCGAAGCATTCTTCCATGTCTTGGATTGCACAAGGGATCAAAAATTTACCGGGATCACCGACTTTTTGAGGTATGCGATTAAGATCAACCGACGAACAACTAGACAATTGGTGCAATTTCTCCTTGTTGTTCAACATACTCTTAAAGTTAGCGGCAAATCGAGGCATCATGACCAAAGCATCGGCGAAACTCACATTAAGGTGCAAATCACGAAACATTTTCATAAAAAGCTCAAATTGGTAGTTGTCGCGCTCTTGACGTTTCTCCTTCCTAAGTCTTGATGGATAGGGCAAGGGTGGTGTGGGTTGAGGCATAGTAGGCATAGCCTTTGGAATCTCGGGTTCCAATGATGGTAATGGGTCAACCGTATGTGTGGTATGAGCGGTACTTCGTGGGATTGGGACATTCTCCTTTTGGACCACCACCTCGGGTTCTTCCTCAATTGCTTCCTCTGTAGGAGCAATTGGTTGAGGAATCGGCTCCTTAAGTGTCTTACCACTACGTGTGGTAATCACTTTCATCTCACCCTTAGGGTTGGATATGGTGTTACTAGGAAGACCACTTGACGACGGTTTACACATTATTGCCTAAAACATAGACGAGATTTTATCTTCAAAATTAGATTGCCTCAATACGGCTTCGGTTTGCCTTTTCTCGGCCTTAAGCATCTCTTGTTTAATCTCATGTTGCCCTTGTTCCATTTTTTGTTGGTTTTGTTGCAACCTAGTGACATTTCCTTCCATCTTGTTGGTGTGGATTTTAAGTTCATTAGCTAACTCATTTTTCAACTCTTTCTTCAAGTCGTTTTTAAACTCGGATCTTAGGCTAATGATTTCTCTTTGAATATTGTCAAACCTAGCATCATTCCCACTAGCATATTCAACAAACTCACTTGGAAGATCTTTCAATGTTTGCAAACTTTTGTTGTTATTTTGAAAATCATTTTTGTTTGAAACTTGATTATTAGCCCCTTGATTCCCATAGTTTCCCTTGTTGTAATTGTTCTTAATACCAACTTGATTGTTGCGATAGTTGTTAGCATTTTGATTTGTTCCAAAACCCGGTGGAGTCATTTGATTAGAGCGGGAAACTTGACCGTTTTGGTTGTAATTTCCCGTGGCCGCGAAGGCACTCGAAGTGTTACCACCGTTGGTAATGCACTCGGAGAAATCATGACCTCCACCACAATACATGCAAGAAACCTCAACCGCTTTAACCGTAGCGGGAGCACTTGGTTCACCAACTTTAAACTCAATCAAAAGTCCTTTTAACTTATCAAAAATCTTGTTTTCCAAGTTTGCCTCAATTTGGCAAGCATCGATGGTATTAGACAAAGTAGGTGAAGCCGAAGACGAAGCCTTACAAACACTAGACGTGCTACGAGGACTATACACCTTAGATCTATTTTCAATTATCACCAAAGCTTCCTCAACCGTTTTACACAAAAAATTACCACCCGCGGCGGCATTCAAATAATCCCTTTCATGATCATTAAGTCCATTGTAAAACGTGTCAATTTGATGCAAATCGGAAAAACCGTGATGAGGACATTCATGTAACATTTCCTTAAACCTATTCCAAGCCGTTGAAAAACTTTCATTAAATTCTTGTGAAAACTTTGAAATCTCGTTTTTCAAGTGCGTAGTCTTAGAGGGCGGAAAAAATTGGTTCACAAACTTAGACACGAGATCCTTCCACGTCAATATAGAATTGGGTGGCTCTTTCTCTAACCAAATTTTAGCGGGCCCCGCTAAGGAATACGGAAAAAGCATCATCTTAATCGAGTCGTTAGAGACATCCTTAAACTTGCAAGTAGCGGTAAGACGATTGAATTGGCGGATATGGTTGTGTGGATTGTCCTTCTCATCACCACGGAATTTGTTGTTTTGAA
The DNA here is from genome assembly GCA_025667525.1 of Glebionis coronaria. NCBI lineage: Eukaryota > Viridiplantae > Streptophyta > Magnoliopsida > Asterales > Asteraceae > Glebionis > Glebionis coronaria. Next base: position 340,126 of record JANFOE010000625.1, on the reverse strand, counting down.
TCATGGACAACAAACCCGTTTTCACCTCAAAATTCTCCGCAAGGATTGCGGGAATCACAATAGCCTCTCCATAACCCTCGGTGGGTGCTTGAAGTAACTCCATCATAGTTCGATTCGCCATGGTTGGTGCTTCTCGTACAATGGGTTCGTCAATAGGAGACTCCTCACTAGAGTTGTTGGGAGTGGGAGTTTTGTTCTTTCGTTTACGTGCACGTCTTGCTTGATTTCGAGTTAGCATAAACGTCACGTACAACGAGGGGACGAGCAAAGAAGATTCTTTTTGGTGTTTTGTATTTTTCAATTTTTTTGTGGTTTTTGATTGTATTAACCTTTTTGGAGTTTGGTGAAATGTATTAAGTAGACAAAAATCTACAAATCTCCTCCTTAATCAAATCTCTTGATTAACGAAGCCTCAAGGAATGAAAACGATCACGTGGGGTGAACGCCTTCGATGACTTTAGAACGATGGTGGAACACCAAATCGTTCAAGAGGGTTTAATCAATAGAAACCAAGAAAATATATATGATACTTAGTAATACTTTGGGCGGCAAAACCCTCGATTCACTCTCACAATCAAATACTCACAAGCAAGCGGGGAAACGAGGCGGCGCGAAGCACTTAAGAGCCTTTTTCCTTAGGATATATTTTATAATATCCGCCTTATACCCACCTTATAGTTTGTATTTTCAAGATTAAGCTTCACGAAAGTATTTATCTATTTTTGCCTTTTTTCTTTGGTTTGAGATTCGAATACAATGATTGGGTAATGACCTCCCAAGTCAAGGTTGTGATTTCTCACGTATTTGGAGTACTTGTGTATTTATTGTTCTACGTATACAATATAGTAATAATATTCACACAAAAACCGAAAAACGATAATACGTATTAGTAGAGTGCTACTAATACAAATACTAATTATGGTTAGTATAAAAACAACAATGCAAAATCAAAGCACAACACGCCTCCCCGGCAGCGGTGCCAAAATGATGTTGAGTTTTTGCCACCCTTTAGGAAAAGGATGACAAAAGTGGCAAGTATTAAGTGTCGGTTTAGGAAAACCAAGCACTAATGACCAAGTAAGTTCGTTCTCAAGGAGGCTAGTGTGTTATGTGTGTAATGATATGGATTAATTTGTAATTATATTTGAGAAAGAAAAATAGAAAAGGGATTAGAAGAGAATGACGGTTATCAAGACGGATTAAACTAATTCTAAAAAGGCGTACAGGTAAAGTCGTAAAAACCACCAAAATTAAAATTTTAATCTACAAATTTCTAAAAATTACCAAAAATCCCTAATAATATTCTAAGAGTTTACAAAAAATCAAAACTTGCAAAAACCTTTTAATTAATTAGATAATGACTTTTTAATGCTAATTAAAGCCCTAAAAATCAAAATTAATTAATAAAAAGCCCTAAACAAGGTTTTCAAGTTTGTAAACCTCAAAAATACTCTAATTAAGCTAAAAACTATTTTTCAAAATTTTAAAACCAATTAAAACTATTTTTAAACAATTAAAAACTCCTAAAATCAATTAAATCTTAAATTAATTATAGAAAATAATTAAAAGACCTAAAAAATATTTGGAAAGTTGCAAAAATCCTAATTAAGTGTTTAGAACCTAGGAAAAATATAAAAACCTAGAAAATCAGACTTTTAATTTTTAATAATAAAATAATATTAAAATAATATTAAAAATCCAAAAATTATAAAAAATTCTAAAAACTTGCAAACTAGCTTAATTTAACCTAAATAACTCAGAAATGAAAGTGAAATTACCTAAATACCCCTATTGGGCCTAGAAAATGGGCTAAACCCAAAACAGACCCTTATTGGGCTTAATTAAGGCCCAATAAGAAAAAAGTGTTCAAATTAAGCCCAAAAAGCACAGGTTGACTCAAGATTTGATTTTAAACAACTTTTTCCAAAGGCCCAAAAGCTGAAAATATGAAATAAGCCAACTTATAATAAGCAGCTTATTCTTAATGGGCTTTTTGGCCCATTAAGCTATAAGTTGTTGCCATAAGCTAAAATTTTACACACAAGCTTCTTTTGACCTAACAAAGACTTCTGCAAAAAGAATTTTCAAATAATCCCACTTAATAAGCCAGAAACAAGTCACAAACTTATTCACAAAACGACAAAATAGTCGTTTTTATGATCTAGACCACCTCAGGAGCTGATTCAAGTTGCAAAATGTTTCTTTTGACAAAACTAAGCTTAAAAACCAAATACCTTTCAAATAAGCACACTCAATAAGCTGGAAAATCAAATAAGCACTTATGTTAAAAGTCAAACAAGTTGGTTTTCTAGTAAAAAGTCAAAGTCAAAGTCTCATAAGCTCCAGTTCACTTAAATGGGTCAAATAATGAAGATCTATCACAAAAAATAAGTTGTTGCAAGTCAGAATAAGCTAGAATAGCTTATTGATAAGCTGATGACAAAATTGCACTAGCAGGGGCTAGTTTTGGATGTTGAGCAGTGGAAACTTTTTCCACTGCTTGACTATTTTGACTTTTTGTCTTTAGTGACTTTTTCTTGGATTCAGATTTCACAAAAGCACCCAAATGATCTTTGGATCAAAAGGAGTCAATAACAATCAAAATAACACAATCACAAACACCCAATTGATACAGTTTAATCAATCATTCATCAGACATGATACAGACATAAACAATAAGAAGTTTAGCATTCAAGAGCAGTTTAAGCACAAATCAGCCAGCCAAATTCAACCAAATGCACACACAAGCTATAATAAACTCCAATAAGCAAGTCTAAACATGTTTCATGCACTGGTTCAAAGAATTAAGCAAGATTCAAGCAATGAAAGTTACTGATGAACACTAACACATGCAGTTTTCTACTTTTGCTGAAGTATTTGACACACAAGCCAATTTCAACACCTCAAATCTTTCAAACAGGTTATATTAACTTTGTTTAAACCACTTTTATCCCTAAGCATGCATACACACTAAGTGTTCCCAAAATCCTAGGTCAAAACAAGCAGAAACAAGGTCTATATAGCAGATTGATTAGTTCAAGTGTTCAAACCCAAAAACTTGCAGCAAAACACTCTCAAACAAAGGTATATAATAAGTGTGAAAACACTTATCGTTTTACCACTTATTTCCAATAATAACAAGACCAAAACGTGTGATTTATGTCGTAAAAGTCGGAATTATGCGTGGTTTGTGTTTTTATTGTGTTTTAGGACCAAAATATGAAAAAGGAAGAAAACACGGGCTTTCACGGGCTTTTATTGAAGAAAACGGGAAAAAGACGAAGTCAAAAGATCAAGAGTGCAAAAAGAACGGAAGTCCAAGGCCTATTCTGAAGATTTATCGAAGAAAAAGTCAAAAGACGGAAGTTTAACGAAGTCGAAGAACTTAAGTCTAATAGAAGAAGAAAATTAAAAGACAAGTTCAAATCCCGAGACGACAAAGACGAAAAATTAAAGTCGAGTCGAGAAAACGTGAAGAAAGCAAGAAAGAAGATGCAACACATGCACTCCTTCCACCTTCCCTATAAATACCCTCCTAATAGTCATTAGGAGGGGAGTTAGATTTTAGTGAATTTTCACTTTTTCTTAGTTTTCTCTAGTTTTTAGAGAGAGAAAGTCTTAAACTTTCTCTCACTAGTTCATCTTTTTCTTTTAATCTCTCAAGATTAAACACTTTGTATTGCTTATTTTTATTAATCAAGTTCATTTTAAGCTTTTATTCCTTAATCTCATTCTACTTTTCTTTGATTTTAGATTGATTTTGGTGCGTATATCATAAGATCCGTGTTGTTCTCATTGATTTCGTGCTTAAAAGTTAATCTTTTGATCATTTTATAAGTTTTCATTTGATTAAGCTTTAAGACTTTTGTGCTTATTGGCTTATTTTTATGATTAGCTTATTTTTCTTATTAAAAGGTTTTATTAAAAAGTTTATGTTTTTATTGTTTAATCTAAAAAGTTGTTTGATTTCGAGTTAGATAAGTTGATTAAAGTGCTTATTTGATTCGGTTAAGTATTTGGATTGATAAGTTTCGGGTATTAGCTTATAACTTTAGCTTATTACCTAGCTTTTCCGATTTCCACAATTTTAGGAAAGGGTTCAAAACCCCTTTCCGATTGGTCCCTCCCAACTGCAGCATTCCGATCAACACCCTCACTTTTCCGATTGATCAATCGGAAGAGGGCTTTGTGTGTTCCGATTGAACACCCCTCATTCCGATCACCCTCGATCGGATTAGGGTTTTGGCTTTCCGACCACGCCCAGTTGCATTATTCCGATTGATGAGATTTCAAACATTCCGATTGTGCTTAATCAGTTATTCCGATTGGGGGTCTTAGAGGTTATTCCGATTGGTCCTATTTTTGGTATATTCCGATTGTGTCCCCATCCCATATTCCGATCAACCGATCGGAATACATTCCGATCGGGGGGTTCTTTTAGCTTGTTTTGGTTTACTCGATCTTACTTTCTTATAGTGTTTTTTTTTATTAAGTTTTTATTTTGAGAAATTTTCTAAGTGTTGGTTTTATTAAGTGTTTAAGCATTTTTCTAATCTTATCTTTATGTTTAGCTACCTTTTATTTTACTCGTCATTTAAAATTAATCTTAATTCTTCCATTTACTCAACGACACTTTAATTACTTGCTAATAGTTTAAAACAAACAAACCAAACCATTATCTTGATTCACCAAAAGACGACTGAGTCGCACTTAAGACCGGTTTTCAATTCGAAAAGACTAGGGACTAACAAAATTTTATATTTGGTGTAAAAACTAAGTATTAGTATAGCAGATACAAAGCATAAACAACAACTTCCCTTAACACAAAAACAAATTACAAGCATAAACCAGTAGACCCAAACACCCCTTTAACCTTTTCAAATCAAAATTTTCAAAAGCACAATGAGATTTCAGGCCAACCAAGCATCAATTAACACTCAAACAAGTATAATAAACAGATTCAAGCAAGAACAAGCCACAAAATTCACAAGAACAACAGTTTCATACAAATATCACCAAAAATCACAATTTAAGCAGATTTGGAGATTAAGTATGCAAACCTCATGGATGTACATCCACACCCACGAATTTTGAGCTTATGTGCTAGCAAGAACAAGCACAAGCTTCCACAAAAAGCCTGCTAAGATTGAACAAGGGTTAAGCACAATATCATAAAAATCAGAAACTTGGAAAAACTTGATTAATGCAAACTTGTTACCCCACACTTGATTATCCCCAAGTTATAAGCCTCATCACACCTTAACCAACTCAGTTAGGATGCTATGATCAGCCCTATAGCCCAAGAATTCCAAGATTGGAACAAGACTTAGCAAAATATCAAGAAAATGAGGAAATATGCAAACTTTTACACACTCCTCTTTGAAAAACAGGTTTTGAACTTTAAGAACTACAAAGCATATAACAAACGAAAGCAGTAAACAAGATTGGCCAATGACTTTTCTTCAAGATTTCAAACTCAATTTCATTAACTTAGAAATAGGATTTACAGAAACTTGAACCAAGGAAAAATCAAAAGCAAACTGAAATGTGAAGGCCTAAGTGGCTTTATATAGCCTTACAAGTGAACTATGAAAGCTGAAAAATGTGTAACCCTAGCTACTTGATCTTCCAAAAATGCCCTTGAGGTTTTGGCATCTTCTTGAATCATGTGACTGAATTTGGAGCCTTGTGAAGTAGATAGCTGTTGTAATTTGATCCAAGGGCTCAAACAAAGCTTAAAATGTAAGCTTGTATCTGGATGGTTGATTCTCTGGCTGGTTTTGGCAGTATCCCCAAAAGTGTGTAGCAAGGGTTTATCATGTGAGCACATGAGTGACGTGGCAAGGGTTTTTTGAAGTGGAGATGTGTTCATGACAAGCTTAATCACTAATCTGGATGCTTTGGTGGTTTAATTTTGGCTTAAACACAAATACCCAATTTGTGTTCATGTGTGAATAGTGGGTGTATTTGATCCAGATTAGTGTTTAAAAATGTGTTAGGCACCCAAATTTAACTTAATAAATTAAGTTGTTAATCCGGTTGTGAGTGGATGCTGATGTGGAGGATTGGTGGAATGGGATTGGTGGGTTTAAGTGAGTGGGGCACGTGGCAGCTTGTCACTGGTCTAGGTAACTTCTTTGTCTGGCCCAATATTACCCCCTTTCTTTCTTCTTCTTGCCACTTTGTAAATAAATACCCCAAAACTCGTTTCCTTTGTTATTGAAGTTTCAAACTTCACACTTTTGCCCCAAAAAGTTTTGTAAAATGATTTCAGGGGTATTTCTTGCCATTTTTGCATTCTTGAAGGACTGATTTGGTATTTTCTTCAATGATAATGGTCTAGACTTGTTTAATTGACATTTTGGAGGACTGAAATTGCCAAGTCTTGATAATTGAGGGACCATTCTTGCCAAATGTTGAAAGTTGAGGGTCCTTTTTGTAATTTTGACAAACTTTAGGGACCAAACTTGTAATTATGAGGATACAAGGGTATAAAGTGTCAATTCTTCATAATTGGAGGACCCTTCTTCATAATTCTTCAAATCTTCAAGGGTTGATCTTGGGAAAGTCTTCATTAGGGCTTGGTTCATTGTGCGGCTTCGTTTCCCGTGTTCGTTTTTGCATGATTCTTGTGATCTTTTGTCATTATCTCAATATCCGTACCTAAAATACACAAGCAACAAACACAAGCATATATTTGGGTATTTTGATGATATTTAATGCATTTTAAGCCCTATTTGGAAGATGAGACTATGTATAAAAGCAGTCTCATCAATGGGAGTTGTTGAACACACAATTTTTTAAAGATTTTGAATATCATTGAAAAATTCTTGAAAAAATTGTGTTCAACGCTTTTTGAAAAATCAATTCTTTTTGTCGAACGGTTTTTCTAAAGCATAAACTTGAGTTCATAGACTTTGAATGTCTTGACGAATCCACTCAAGTGTAAGAAGATTTCTCTTCTTTTGCTGAGGGTAAGGGTACTAAATCGTACACTCCCCCGTGAATATCGATAAGGGTTGCAATCTGAAAGTGATTACAAGCCATTGTGTTGAGCTCAAAATGTTGAATGTTTTGTGACAAGCTCAACCCGTGATAGGTTGCTCTACCCGTTGTTTGGAAATATTTGTCCAAAATAGACAATTTCCTTTATTAAAAGAAGAAATGACATGTTTTGAAAAATATTTACAACTTTCATTCGAGCTTTATGTACACACCCGTGTCGTTATTGAGTGACATTTCTAGGCACGTCCATATTATCGATACTGAAAGACATGTCGAGAAGAATATTTTTGGATTTTTGATAGGTGTGTAAACACCCATCTTTTCTACCACTTAATTACAATAATAACCGGACCTAAACGTGTATTTTATGTCTTTTATGTCGGAATTATGCGTGGTTTGTGTTTTTGTTGTAATTTAGGATGAAATTATGAAAAGTGGAGAAAACACGGACATTCACGGGCATTTACGGACTTTTATTGAAGAAAAGGATGAAAGACGAAGTCAAGAAGTCAAGAGTGCAAAAAGAACGGAAGTCCACGACCAATTCTGAAGATTTATCGAAGAAAAAGTCAAAAGACGGAAGTTTATCAAAAGCCGAAGAATTCAAGTCTATTTTATTGAAGAATTTAAAGACGAGTTCAAAAGAAATCCCGAAGTCAAAAGTCCCTTAAGTCCAAGATTAAAGAAGATTAGAGAAAAGGACTAAGTACGCAATTAATGAAGATTAAAAGAAGGAGGGACTTAAACTTGTAATTAAGAAGAAAGGAAAGAGGGGAGGAAGCTTCCTTAATCCTCCCCTATAAATAGATTAGGCTTGATTACTTTTTTTTCTTGTTGGCTAAGGTGACAATTAGTCTTCCACCATTTTCATATATTGTCATTTACTTTTCATGTCATTTAAATTCATGTTATGCACCTTAATTACCATTTAATTCCAAGTAAGTTTTCACTTTAATTATTGTCAATCTTTACTTTATCTTGTCAATCTCTTATCTACCTTTCTTATCCTTTGATTTGTTGTGTTTATGTTATGTTCATGTTCATGCTTTTATTTTGATCTAAGTGGTTTTTGATTATTGTGGTAAAAGTTGTTTAATTTCATGTTTTAGTTGTTTGTTGATGCTTATTCATTGAATCGTTACTGTTTATATTAATACGTGTGTTTGATTTTGGTTACTTATTGTTTATATCTGTTGTTGTTAACATCTTCCTTGTTCTTCGGAAGTATTGCTTTGTTTCTGTGTTTCCAGAAAAAGTTCCGAACCAAGGAAAGGATAGAAGGTTTCATTCGGAAGTCCAAAGTTCCGATCCAAGGTGTTTCATTCGGAAGTCTGAAACTTCCGAACCAAGTCTGTTCATTCGGAACTCAAAAAGTTCCGAATCAAGGAAACTCATTCGGAACTTCAAAAGTTCCGAATAAAGGAACTTCATTCGGAACTTCAAAAGTTCCGAACCAAACTTACTCATTCGGAAGTCAAAACTTCCGAACCAAGACTCTTCATTCGGAAGTCCAAACTTCCGAACCAGAGAGCTTCATTCGGAACCTTCCGAACCAATTCCAAAAGTTCCGAACCAAGGGCCTTCATTCGGAAGTTCTAAACTTCCGAATCGAGGAGTTTCATCCGGAAAGTTCCGAATCAAGGAGTGACCAAAGACTTCCGAATCAAGGCAACAAGTGAGAGTTCTGAATCAGTAAGTTCCGAACGAAGCATTGTTTTGGATAAGTGACATATTCAGACCAATTTGTTCCGGATCAAGGATTTTGGTAATATTCCAAGTGAAGAAGAATCATTTCAACCAAAGCTGACATTTAGGACGAGTGATTGTTCCAAACGAAGGTTTATTCCGAATGAGCTATATTCAGGTTCTTATTAGCTTTTGTCTTTAATTTTTATCTTCAAGCTTTATTTTACTTGCCTTTTTATTTAATTGCACTTTTAGATTATTTGCCTTACTTTTAGTCGCACTTTAAGTTTGCCTTAGATAGATTTAAGTTTACGTCATTTTACTTTAGTGCCCTTTAAGTTCAGTCTCGCTTTTAATTCTTGCACCTTTACTTTAATTAGACTTAGATTTACTTTAAAAGCACTTTTACTTTAATTGTTTTGCACCTTTTAATTTTAAAACACTTCAACGACACATCTTTGATTCCACCAAAATAAAACGAAGTCACACATAGAGAGCTAAGATCAATTCGTTAAGATTCCGAGAACACGAACTTATTAATCTTTAATTTTTATACGGGCAAAAGCCGTGTATCAAATGGCGCCGCTGCCGGCTCTTTTCGTTAAGATCAACAGTTTTCTGTGCTAGACACGTTGCTTTTTGGGATCCGTTCACTTGTGAACGTTAATTTTCTTGCCTAAAAAATTCAAAAATCATAAAAATTAAAAACTGATAAAAAAACCATAAAAATTAAAAATTTCAAAAATACAAAAATATTTTATCTTTCTTGTGTATATATATTGTCTTTGTGTTTGGTTTCTTTTTCTTTTGCATTTTCAGGTGTATGCGTACTAGATCTTCTAATTATCAAGAGCCCGAGCCTCAAGAAGATTTAGATATGGCAGGTGTTAACAACAATAATCAACCACCGCACCTTAATAATAACAACAATGCTCTTCCACAGCCCGATCTTCGGACCATGGAGGAACTTTGTCAACCAACAATGTTTGGACGAGGAGGACCGATTGCGCCGATGCAAATCAACGCTCCCGAGTTTTCGTTGAAGCACCACATGATTCAGCAAGTACAAACAAACCCATTTAGAGGATTGCCTGATGATGATGCCAACAAACACCTCGACAAGTTCATTACAATCACCCAAAGCATGAAGTTGCTTGGGGCCACAATGGATGTACTCCGCCTACAACTCTTCCCACATACTTTATCGCATCATGCCGAGAAATGGTTTGATCGTCTCCCGAAGAATTCTATTCACACTTGGGATGACATGACTCAACGCTTTCTTTCGCGCTACTTTCCACCATCCATGGTCACAAGCCTTCGCAATCAGATCAGCGGTTTCATGCAAGATCCCGATGAATCTCTTTTTGATGCATGGGAGAGATATAATGTCTTGATCGACCGTTGTCCAAACCACAACATGCTTCCGGTCACCTTGATCGATACTTTCTACAACGGATTGACTTTTCGAGATCGTGATACGATTAATGCAGCCGCCGGTGGCACATTCATGAAAAGGAGACCCGAGGAGTGTAGAGAGTTAATAGAGAACATGACTACTCATCATAAGAACTGGGATTCCTCTGCTTCTTCTAGAAACAACACGAGAGTCAATGTTTCTTCTACCTCAGCAAACCCTGAGATGACCGAACTCACCCGCATGATGGCTGAAATGAGCAAAAGTATTACGCTTCTCGCTTCAAACCAACAACAACAAGTTAAAGCGGTCGCTAATCCTTGTGAAACATGTGGCGGTCCTCACTCATACACCGATTGTCCTTCGACACAAGGAAATCCGGAAAATGTGTATGCAGCTTACGGTAATTATTCACCGGATAATTACCAAGCTAGACAACAAGGGGATAGAAACCTGCTGAGCTACCGTTCAAACAATTACCTTTCACCCGGTTTTTCTCCTCAAAACCAAAATCCCGCCAACAACTACAATAGAAGCAACCAAATCCCACCTCGTGCTTCTAACCCTTATCAACCACCCACCCAACAACACCCACCCATTAACCCCGATGTTGACACAATCATGAGAACTCAAGGTGAGCAAATCAAGAATCTACAGAGCCAAATAATCAATTTGAAAGGAGATATCTTGAAGCAAGGTAATGACATCAGAACCGAGGTTCGTGAAAACCTTCAATCCTCCTTCATCACTCAAACAACTGAATTAAAGAATCTATTGGCTAGTTTCTTGCCCGAAGCTCAACCTTCTTCTTCTTCGGGTTCTCTACCTTCAAACACCGTCACCAATCCGCGAGCTAATGTGAGTGCTATAACTACGTGTAGTGGAATTACCATTGTCAATCCACCTGATTCACCACCATTATCTACACCTCCTCCACCACCATGTATCCCTACTCCTCTTACACTTAGTAGTAGTACACCATTACCGTCTCCGCCTCGTCATGACGATGTATCTCGGAAGGACCCTTCAACATCACAACCTTCACCTAACCCTTATCAACCTAGAATCCCATACCCTTCTCGCATAGGCAAGACCAACGAGCTAACCAAGAATGACTGTAATGTAATGAAATATGTGGATATGCTATCTAAAATGACCATCAACATTAGCCTTGTTGAAGCACTTTGCCACATGCCGAAATTTGTCAAAGCATTCAAGGAATTGCTTAGCAAGAAGGAGAAGCTGATTGAACTCGCCAACACACGATTAAATGAAAACTGCTCTGCAGTCCTTCTTAGAGAACTTCCGGAAAAGCTTGGCGATCCCGGTCGTTTTGTGTTGCCTTGCGTGTTCAACAAAACTGAAGAATTTACTGCCCTTGCTGATCTCGGGGCTAGTATTAATTTGATGACACTGAGTGTTTGGAAAACACTATCATTGCCCGACCTCATTCCAACAAAGATGACTCTCGAACTTGCAAACCGCACTCTCGCTTACCCCGTTGGTATAGCCGAAGATGTGTTTCTTAAAGTTGGCACATTTACTTTCCCGGTCTATTTTGTCGTAGTTGATTATGAAATGGACCCTCGTATTCCTCTAATACTTGGTCGGCCATTCTTGAGAACCGGACGTGCTTTAATAGATGTGGCCGAAGGTGAGTTAATCTTACGAGTCGGGGATGATTCTAAAGTTTTTAAAATGGGGAAGCTTACAGGCAAATCTTTTGGAGGCCGAGAATCAGTGAATATGATAAATGTACTCGATGACTTTACCGTTTATGACAATCCTCTATTCGAGTCTTCCACTGACAATCCACTCTTTGAAGATAATGTGGACGATTCTCCCCCTACTTTGGACGCTTCACCCATTTATGATTCTCAACCGGTCTTTGATGCTTATGATGATGATGATTCTAGCTCAGACTCGGATGATTTTGATTCTACTTCTGAGTATCCCGAGCTGCCCACATTCGATGATTTTGATGAGGCTGATACTCTCTCGAGCGATTCTTCACATGATGAAGATCCTCCGCCATCACTCGATCCTACTTTGGACGATTATTCATTTGAGGAAGATTTCTCTGAATTTCTCAACACATACTTCCCTCATGAGAGTGATGCTCCTCCTTTTGACTTTGAAGATTATCGTCTTGATCCTACTTTGGATTTGAAGAGCATTTTGTCAAAGGAGAAGAAACCGGTCGACACCGAAATCCGTTGCAGTATGCTTTGACACCTCTTTGTCCCACTTCTGAGGACGAGGTTGTGCTTCTTTGCGGATCTTCTTCCCACTCGGCTGAGCCTGAGTGATATTTTCCCCTAAAGGAAAAGGTGTTCGACCCCGGTATTGAAGTCTTTAAGCCATCTCAGTATCCACCTGATGAAATAAAATGAAATATCTTTGGAAATTTTGAAGACATGCTTGCTCCACTTCAACTTTGCTTCCACCGTGCTCCATCGCTGCTTAAGGGAACCTTGCCATTTCTCTTTTGGCTTGCCTTGTTCGCCTTAAGCTCTTGCTTATTGATGGATGAAAACTATGTCTTTGATCCTGGTGGATATTTTTCATGCTACTTCCGTTGATGATCAAGGTCGAGTCAGGCTCACGACTCGGTTAACAAAAATCAAGCGCTTCTTGGGAGGCAACCCATGCATCTATCTTTTCGATTTCTTTACCATAAGTGTAGGGGGGACCCTTTGGATTACTATTTCCTCTCCTCACTTCTTAATCAGGGATTCGAGCTTCAATGATCCACTCTTGATGATTCTTGACGACCCGTGATTCCGTGTTCTACTTCTTCCCGGTTCTATCCTAAACTCTTTTCGATTTACTATTTTATATTTTCTCAATATTAAAATAGGAATCTCTTTAGTTGTCCTTCCCTTAGCAAGATTTAACCAACGTGCACAATGTCCTAAGTGTAGGGGAGCTTACTCCCACATACTTAAACATTGAGGACAATGTTTATCTTAAGTGTAGGGGGACTTCTATCGAAGTTAAGTGGTCTTTTCCTTGTATTTGTCCTCATTTTAACCGGAAAATCAATTTTTCGACATTTTTCAAAATTTTTAATCTATTTTGGCCTATTAGTTTTTCCCTTTTGTATAGCTATTTTCTTTCTTTGCTAGAATAAATCTTTTAATAAGTGGTTTTAATTTTCAAACGTTGTGAATCTTTTGACTCAATCCGAGTTTACTCTAGCTAGTATCCTTAACGTGTTTAAGTCAAGTTTTGCTAGGCTTTTATATAGGGAGCTATAAAACGCGAAAGTCTTAACTCTCACGGGTTAAGAACAAGAACTTTTCGCAAGTTCCTATAATTGATCCTAGAGAGTCGTTTATCAAGGGAACTTTAAGATGCGATTTCTAAACTTGAAAGAGTCTAAGAATTTGCAAGATCTTATAGGCGACTCGAAAACCCAAAACTTTGATTTAATAGGCTAAGTATCCACGAGTCTCATTACTTGAGATTTTAAACTGTGGAGAACGAGAGATGATAGAGCCAATTATAAGTTCGGTATTCTTTCGTGAATTTATGTGAGTTAATTATAAGCCTATTCTCCCATCGCTTGCTAATAAATTATTTGCTAATAAATAAGGTTGTACGATTTGAAAAGTTACTTAGCTTCTAGCCCCAGATCGTTTAAAAGTTGCTCGGTAATGACGAGAGTTCATAGCCAAGGCATAACTTATGAAGCGGGGCGCGAAGATTGGCGAGTCCGAAAAGGCCCTAACAAGGCATGAGGGCTATGTTTTGTTGCTAAAGATCCAAAGTGATGTGAAGAATCATTTATCGAAAATCAATATGAAGGATCGAGACACACGACGTAAAGCAAAACTCCCCAAAAGTCATGGAGAAGTGTATCCGAAAAGACCCTAACAAGGTATGAGGATAAATAGATCCAAGTCATAAAAGGAGGCGGATCGTTGTATATCAAAGTCCAAAATAAAGATTGGAGAAAAATGAAGAAGTCGTGGTCCAAGTATGAATCTCTCAAAACTTCAAGTGAAGAAATTCCAATTATGAAGAGAAGACCATTATTTCATGAACGTCTCTCAAGATTTGAAGTATGAAGTCGCTGCCAAATATCGGCCCGAGAAAGGTCTCAAATCGCGAACCAAGTTATGCCAAGATATGAACTTTCTGATATCCCGAGAAGCAGTTTTAAAAGATTTGGTCCTTTAAGCTAACTATTGATTAAATCGTGCACTTTATTTTCAGACTAAATAACTATCGAAATAAGTCAAACAATGCATCTTCATGATCATTCAAGACAAATAATAAAATATAAGAGATACACCTAGGAATAAGGGAGTCTAAGTGAGTAATTGGCCCACATGAGTTCATGTTAGTTTACTAACTTATAATAACAATGATCTCGTTTTTAAGCTTGGTTTGGAGAAAGTGAAAACTTGAGGATGATGATTATTCATAACATTTTCAAAACCCAAGGTATGCTTTTGATTTCTTTATTTTGTATGTTTTTAATTTTCTATTTCTTTAATAAAGGCCAACGTGGATTGATTACGATGAAAAGTGTAATCTTGCTTTGTAACTAATGCATTGCATGAGGACATTGCAATGGTCAAGTGTAGGGGATTTGATAGGTGTGTAAACACCCATCTTTTCTACCACTTAATTACAATAATAACCGGACCTAAACGTGTATTTTATGTCTTTTATGTCGGAATTATGCGTGGTTTGCGTTTTTGTTGTAATTTAGGATGAAATTATGAAAAGTGGAGAAAACACGGACATTCACGGGCATTTACGGACTTTTATTGAAGAAAAGGATGAAAGACGAAGTCAAGAAGTCAAGAGTGCAAAAAGAACGGAAGTCCACGACCAATTCTGAAGATTTATCGAAGAAAAAGTCAAAAGACGGAAGTTTATCAAAAGCCGAAGAATTCAAGTCTATTTTATTGAAGAATTTAAAGGCGAGTTCAAAAGAAATCCCGAAGTCAAAAGTCCCTTAAGTCCAAGATTAAAGAAGATTAGAAGAAAAGGACTAAGTACGCAATTAATGAAGATTAAAAGAAGGAGGGACTTAAACTTGTAATTAAGAAGAAAGGAAAGAGGGGAGGAAGCTTCCTTAATCCTCCCCTATAAATAGATTAGGCTTGATTACTTTTTTTTCTTGTTGGCTAAGGTGACAATTAGTCTTCCACCATTTTCATATATTGTCATTTACTTTTTATGTCATTTAAATTCATGTTATGCACCTTAATTACCATTTAATTCCAAGTAAGTTTTCATTTTAATTATTGTCAATCTTTACTTTATCTTGTCAATCTCTTATCTACCTTTCTTATCCTTTGATTTGTTGTGTTTATGTTATGTTCATGTTCATGCTTTTATTTTGATCTAAGTGGTTTTTGATTATTGTGGTAAAAGTTGTTTAATTTCATGTTTTTAATTGTTTGTTGATGCTTATTCATTGAATCGTTACTGTTTATATTAATACGTGTGTTTGATTTTGGTTACTTATTGTTTATATCGGTTGCTGTTAACATCTTCCTTGTTCTTCGGAAGTATTGCTTTGTTTCTGTGTTTCCAGAAAAAGTTCCGAACCAAGGAAAGGATAGAAGGTTTCATTCGGAAGTCCAAAGTTCCGATCCAAGGTGTTTCATTCGGAAGTCTGAAACTTCCGAACCAAGTCTGTTCATTCGGAACTCAAAAAGTTCTGAATCAAGGAAACTCATTCGGAACTTCAAAAGTTCCGAATAAAGGAACTTCATTCGGAACTTCAAAAGTTCCGAACCAAACTTACTCATTCGGAAGTCAAAACTTCCGAACCAAGACTCTTCATTCGGAAGTCCAAACTTCCGAACCAGAGAGCTTCATTCGGAACCTTCCGAACCAATTCCAAAAGTTCCGAACCAAGGGCCTTCATTCGGAAGTTCTAAACTTCCGAATCGAGGAGTTTCATCCGGAAAGTTCCGAATCAAGGAGTGACCAAAGACTTCCGAATCAAGGCAACAAGTGAGAGTTCCGAATCAGTAAGTTCCGAACGAAGCATTGTTTTGGATAAGTGACATATTCAGACCAATTTGTTCCGGATCAAGGATTTTGGTAATATTCCAAGTGAAGAAGAATCATTTCAACCAAAGGTGACATTTAGGACGAGTGATTGTTCCAAACGAAGGTTTATTCCGAATGAGCTGTATTCAGGTCCTTATTAGCTTTTGTCTTTAATTTTTATCTTCAAGCTTTATTTTACTTGCCTTTTTATTTAATTGCACTTTTAGATTATTTGCCTTAGTTTTAGTCGCACTTTAAGTTTGCCTTAGATAGATTTAAGTTTACGTCATTTTACTTTAGTGCCCTTTAAGTTCAGTCTCGCTTTTAATTCTTGCACCTTTACTTTAATTAGACTTAGATTTACTTTAAAAGCACTTTTACTTTAATTGTTTTGCACCTTTTAATTTTAAAACACTTCAACGACACATCTTCGATTCCACCAAAATAAAACGAAGTCACACATAGAGAGCTAAGATCAATTCGTTAAGATTCCGAGAACACGAACTTACTAATCTTTAATTTTTATACGGGCAAAAGCCGTGTATCAATTTTGAAAGATTTTTAATTTTGTGTTTTGCTTTTATGTGTTTCATATTTTTGTATTTTGCTTTTTCAAAGATATTTACAAGTTGATGTTTGATAGATAAATCAAGCAGGCACCTTTGCCAGAATCTCCAGGTCTGCTGGAGTTAAACATCTCAAACCAATTTGCCTAATGAGGTACTCAAACCTATCTTTCGACAGAGCTTTCGTAAACAAGTCGGCTAATTGGTAATCCGTTCCAACAAAGTATAATTCAACGATACCTCTTTCAACTTGTTCCTTTATGAAGTGGTATCTGACATCGATGTGCTTCGTGCGGGAATGTTGTACCGGATTGCAGGAGATGGCTATGGCCGACTTTGAGTCACAGTACATAGGTACTTTATCAAAGTGGAAGCCATAATCCGTGAGTTGTGTTCTCATCCAAAGAACTTGAGCACAACACGCAGATAGAGACACATACTCCGCTTCGGCTGATGAAAGTGACGTGCAATCCTGCTTCTTGGAAGACCATCCCACAAGCTTATCTTGACCTAGAAATTGTGCACCACCAGAAGTACTTTTTCGTGTATCAAGACACCCTGCATGATCAGAATCTGAATAGGCCGTTAGAAAGAAACCGGTTTCCCTCGGATACCAGAGTCCCAAATGAATGGTATTCTTGAGGTACCGAAAGATCCGTTTAACCTCCTTGAGGTGCTTTTCAGTGGGTCGTGCTTGATAACGTGCACAATAACACGTAGCATGATGAATATCTGGTCTGCTTGCTGTCAAGTACATGAGGGACCCGATCATGGAACGATATCTCGTTTGATCTATGGGTAATCCCTCCAAGTCAACATCTAGGGATGTGGTTGATAATGGTGTCCCAACGGGGTCACATGAGGTCATACCATGCTTTTTGATTATCTCTTGACAATACTTAGCTTGGTTTATAAAGATACCACTTGGGGATTGGTGAACTTGAATTCCTAGAAAGAATTTTAGTTTGCCCATCATTGACATTTCAAATTTGCTGTACATTACTTTTTCAAACCATTTTGAAAGTTTTGGGTTTGTAGACCCGAAAAAAAATGTCATCAACATAAATTTGCACAACAAAAATGTCATCCCCATATTTATAAGTGAACAAAGTTAGATCAATAGAACCTTTTGAGAAACCTTTGGATACCAGAAATTTCGAGAGCTCGTCGTACCACGCCCTTGGAGCTTGCTTGAGTCCATATAGTGCTTTGTGGAGACGATACACCTTGTCAGGATAATGAGGATTGACAAATCCTTCCGGCTGCGTGACATAGACTTCTTCCTTCAAAGGATTGTTAAGAAACACCGTCTTTACGTCCATTTGATAGACAGTGAATCCCTTATGTGCAACATAAGCAAGGAAAATCCTGACCGCTTCCATGCGAGAAACTGGTGCAAATGATTCATCAAAATCAATTCCCTCTTTCTGGCCATACCCCTTAGCCACTAGCCTAGCTTTGTTCTTGATGATCGTATTCTCTTCATCCATCTTGTTTTTCCAGATCCAACGAAGATTTAATGGAGTCACATCGTATGGTCTGTCAACAAGTTCCCTGACTTTAAGTCTTTCAAATTGTTGAAGTTCATCCATCATCGATTCAATCCAAGCATGATCAGCCATGGCTTCTTTGATGTTTTTCGGTTCAGCTGTACTCACGGCGAGTGCGAACATACAAACATCGCCATCGGTTGCTAGTTGTCGTCTTGTACGAACAGGCTGTGAAGGGTTTCCAATTACGTGAACCAAAGGATGATCTCGGGTCCAATGATGTGTTGAAGGATGTCGTTGATAGAATGTATGCATATTTGACGGATCAACATGGCGAGTAGAAGACTCTCCAGTTTCATGTACCGATGTACCGAATGGGTTGTGAAAATCTTCATCGTCAGATAATGCATCGTCTGCTTGATGTGTGTTCTCTGGAGCAATGACAGTAGTTGTGGATGTTGTAGGATCGATTGTTAATGTGATATTCTGAGGAAGTAAATCTGCAGCAACCCGTGTTGAAGTAGATGAAGTTGTATCCTTTTGTTGATGATGATAGGTATCATCATTCTTATCATGAGTGACAGCGGAAGACTTCGATACAACTTGTTTCTCCCCCGTAAAATATTCATCATACATTGGTCCATATAACATTTCCAGCTCTTCAATTGTCGTGTCGACTGTCATATCAGCTCTAGGAACATTTTCTGGAACCAGCGTTGAACTTGACAGTTCCTTGCTGTGGTCTGGAGTTCCGAGTTCCGTGCGGTTGTGAACGGAAGTCGTTTGTCGTTGTGGATCGGGACTTAAACTGCTTTGTTCAAGTGCCATTTCTTGTAATTCATCGAATCTGATATGAATAGTCTCAACTATCAATTTTGTTCTCTTGTTGTATACTCTGTATCCCTTAGACTGAGTTGCATATCCCACTAAAATGCATGCATCACCTTTCTCTTTCATCTTGTCCAGGTTTTCACCATCTCGAATAATGTAACACGTACATCCAAAAACATGAAGGTGTTTGAGTGAAGGTTTGCGATCATTAATTATGTGATATGGTGTCTTTTCGTGTCTTGGGATAACTAAGGAGCGGTTTTGTGTGTAGCATGCGGTTGACACGGCTTCGGCCCAAAAGTATAGTGGAAGTTTTGAAGCGGATAATAATGTTCGAGCAGCCTCAACTAAAGTACAGTTTCGTCTTTCAACAACGCCGTTTTGTTCGGGTGTTCGAGCAATAGATGTTTCATGTTCAATTCCTTCGGCTTCAAAATAATTTCTCAGTTTTGAATTCAAAAATTCTGTACCTCTGTCAGTACGAACCACTTTAACTTGAGCTTGAAGACCACGTTGAATCACTCTAAGGAAGCTGATGAGAACATCGGGTGTTTCATCCTTGGATCTCAAGAAGTGAGTCCATGTGTACCTTGAGTAGTCATCGACAATTACCATAACGTATTTCTTCCCATTGATACTTTGAAACACGCATGGGACCACACAAATCTATATGAATAAGATCTAACCGTCCTTTAGAGCTTGGTGTAGTCTTTGTCTTGAAACTACTCCGTTTAGCTTTACAAAGCTCACAAGAAGAACAAAGATGATCTTTGATGAATTTCAAGTTAGGAAGGCCTCGCACAATATCTTTCTTGGAAAGCAAGTTGATGGTGTCAAAGTTAAGATGAGATAAACGTTGATTCCATAACCAAGCTTGAGTCGTTGAAGCTTTAGCCATGAAACAGATTGGAGTTGAAGATGTGGAGTCTTGTAGTGAAATAGTGTAGAGATCAGTACCCCGTGTTCCGGTAAGTAAGTCATTCCCATCATAATCACGAACAAAACATGTCTTCTTTCTAAAAGCAACCTCCAAATCCGCATCACAGAATTGACCCAACCGAGAAAAGATTATGATTGAGCCCTTCGACGTAGTAAACCCTTTTGATAGTGATATTCCCTTGAACCAAGTCTCCGTATCCTAGGATCGGTGCAAATTGATCATTTCCGAATCGGACCGTACCCAGGAACTTCTCCACGAAGTTAATTAGAAGCTTGAGATTCCCCCGTCATGTGCTTCGTGCATCCGGAGTCCATTATGAAGAGAATTATTTCGATCACCTGCAGAAGAATTAGAACACGATGAAGCATTTGCTAAATTGGATTCCATGTTAGTTGTGATTTCCGATTCATTAGTTTCCCTAGTTTCATCACTTAGATGCACACTAACGCTCGTAGTCACATTTTCTGTCCTAACCTTAGGCATCCATTTATATCCTGGAGGACATTGATTAGCAAACCACCATTTCCAAGGCTTGCTAGCAGACTCATATAATTCCCTAATTCTGCTTCGAGGGTTCTTAGTGGTGGAGTCTGATGCAATACTTTTCTTAGGGGGGGTTGCACCAGAATGGTTCACTTTGCGTTTGGGTTTTCTAGCACTAATAGGCATCACAGATTGCTTCTTAGTTCTAGTTTCTACGCCTTTGACATTATTCGAAACACACATAGCATGATTAGCATTAGCACACTTTCCACATTTCACACAAACAAACTTAACTTTCATAGCATTCAAAGTCGAATCATTCAAATCGTCATTACACGCGATTACAGACGTTTTATTCTTAGAAACATTGAAAATCCTAGGGTGGTCTTCTACTTCCTTCATCTTCCCTTGACTTTTGTTTTGCCAGACCTTTTCATTCATGCGAGTGCTCTTAAGTTGGGGCCGGCTAACACTAGCAGTGGGGACTACTCCTGTAGTAAAAGACACACGTCTATTAGTGTTTCTAGAAGTCTGAGGTGATTGACTTTCTTTGTTTTGTGTGGGTTTAGTGGCCAATCTATACATCCCTGGTTTAACCACATTTGTGTTCTTAATGCTTTGTGATCGAATATGTGTTTTGGGAGTGTTTTGTGGTAACAATATCCTTCCCATCCGTCTTGGGGGCAAACGCAGGTTTTGCAAATGCAGAGTTAGAGAAAACAGATGGTTTTCCTAAGACAGAGGGTCTAGTAACTTTTTGAGCATTGGGTTGTCTTACAACAGGTTTCTTAACACTAGGTTCCACAATCTTCCCACCCATCTTAGCAACGAGTTTCTGCAACTCTGCTATCGCTCTGTCCCTATCTTGTAACTGAGCTTTCAACCCTTTAATTTCCAAATTCTGTTCGTCTCATTTCTCGAAAACGTTTGGGAAAGTTTTTCTTGTAATTTATTATCATGTGGAAAAACTACCAACGTCTTTTTGCAAGGCAAGTTCAAGAGAATGACAATGTTTTTGAAGGAAATCAGTTTTGTGTTGAAGTAACTCAAAAGCCTTTTTATCAACATTTTCTTTATGTTTCGAAAGCTCAAGTTCAAGACGCTCACACTCTTTGATTTTATCAAGATATTTGCATGCAACATCAGAATATTCATCGATATCAGCACAAGATTGAAGAGTAACACACAAAATATCTTTGGAGAGACATTCTTCTAAGACTAGATCATATTCGTTTGAAAATTCTAATTTGTCATTTTGAAGGTCATCAATTTCTTTTTCAAGAGACTCAACATATTTCAAATCATCAAACATTTCAGACTGAATTAAATTTTCAAACTCAAGAACATGTTCTTTTATTATCTTCGTATTTGGTATTAAAAGTTCTTTCACAAGCACAGTTATGTCGTGAGGAATCTCGGTTTTCCACTTATCCTTTTGACGTTTCTCCCAATCGCTTGCAACAATTGATTGAACATTATTAACGTGGTGTTTAAGAAAACCAAGTACTTTTCTACTTTTGCTTTTAGAAGCATCTAGAGGCAAATAGTTAATATATTTAAAAACATTAGTTTTCCTCTTAGTGGCAAAAGCTTTTTTCCATTGAATTCTTTTTTGTTTGCATTCTAAAAATAATTCCTCACGAGACTTCTGTTTTTGTGGAGTGAAAAGACCATAAAGACTGTTTTCATAAGCATAGTTATATGGTTTCACAAAATCTTTATTGACCGGTGATCTACTCTCGTCATCCCAAAGGGACGTCTCTTCACTATCGATGTTAGCTACTTGGCAGTCATTATCAGTCAGTTCGGACTCATCAAGATATAAGTGAGGGTTCGCAGCTTGAGCTTGTTCGGGGTACTTGGGGGTGGCAAAGCTAGGTTGACCCTTGAAAAACGACCGAGGTGCTATCATTCTTACGGTTTGAATCGAGTCATGTGTATTATAAACAACGTTTTTCAAAAAATCGACTTGTTCTTCGAGATCCTTTACTTTTTCAGTATCTTTGCTTTGTCTATTTTTGAAATCTTGTTTTAATGTTTCAACTTCTTGTTTCTTCTCGTCAAGAATTTTAGCAGAGTCGGTGGTGTTCATAGAAAGCCTCTGTTCAAGTTCATTAACTTTTGTTGTGGCAAGGTACGTTTTTTGACGTTCATCACTTAATAAAACATTAAATTGACGTTTTTCTTTAGTTAACAATGCAAGAGCTTCATTGTATTTATTTTCAAAATAGTCCTTTTTAACGTTGATGACACGACTTTTGTACCCATCAAGCTCGTTGGTCTTTTGAAGAAGCTCAGCCCTATAACTATCAATAGTCTCACTAGATTTTATAAGAGCGGCTTTGCATTCTTCAAAGTTTTGAGTGAGCGCCGCGTTTGCCTTCTTTAATTGCTTTTGATTCTTTCTATTTTCATTGACATCTTTTTGTAAACTAGCAATTAAATTAGCAAGCGCGACACGCTCCTCGTCATCATACTCATTTGCATGTTGATCATCCTCAAACTCATTATTGCACATGTCTGATGAATCGGGTGTGGTATTGCTATCAACCGTTTCCATCATACACGTGTCAGTAATTGTTGTTGGTAGATCACTATGCTCATGTGTATCACCAAACACATTATATTCAGCATCATCTTGTACCTTATCAATTAGCTCGATATCAAAGATAGGACCATTGTCATCTTCAGTGACGTTAAGGACCTCATGAATCTTTGCCATGTATGAATAATGTGCCTCGAGTTCTTGGTCGGAGAGTTCATCATCTGTGTCGTCAAGCATTTCTCCTTCCTCAGCTTATAACTTGATTCCAGCTTCCATTTTCTTGCACAACAGCATCTTTTCCTTATGATAACCATAATCTTTAACCCTCTTTGGCTGCCTGCATTCCTTAGCCAGATGCCCAAAACCTCTGCAGTTAAAACACTGAATCCCACTTTGTTGAACAACTTGAGTACCAACAGTTTCCCTATTTCCAACAACAGTAGCCACCCTCTGATTATCATACTTAGGTTGTCGATCATACTTTGGAGGACTCTCAGCACGTCTTCGTGTGTCATACCTTGGAGGACTCTGTGCATGGGTGTTCCTCGAGTTTGAAGATGTTCGAAGGTTGTTGTTGGTGGGTTTGTAGATTTTCTTATATTACTTCATAACGAAAGCCATTTGTTGCTTGAATTCCCTATCCTTTTGAGCTATTTCTTCATCACTGTCTTCTTCGGATGATTGCTCAAGTGTGGGTGATGGTGCTCTTGCAACTTCTTTGCCTCGGGATCGTGTAGGAACATGTGACTTGGAGACAATGGATGATCGTGGTGATGATGATTGAGTAGAGTAGGTCTTTGAAGTACGGGAGTGATAATCTGGGTAATGTTAAGTGGTAGACACCAAAGCAAGTGGATTGGAAATCTTTACAACTCGTTCAGCTCGAAGTTCATTTGCCTCATTTTGAAATTGTTTCAAGATGTCAAAGAGCTTGTGATATGAAACTTCGTCTAGCTTTTGTTGTTGTTTCACCAAGGTGACAAACCGTGTCCACTCTGGTTGAAGTTGCTGTAGAAATTGGACATTGACTTGCATGGTGGAAACTTGCAAGTTGTTTCGGGTCATATCATTCATCATCTTGTAGAATCAGGAGTAATAAGAATCAATTGATTCCCCATCCTTTGATGTAAACTTGCCAAAGTTCCAAAACATCTTAGTTTTCACATCTTGTTTGTTAAGTGATTCACCTTGTTACAATCTTTCAATGGCCGTCCACATTTCTTGAGCAGTAGGACATGCGTCAACCGTGGAGTAAATTTCATCTCCAATGCCACTGAGAATTAAGTAGATTTCTTCCTTCTCTGCATCAAACCACGCACGGTTCTCTAGGGTGAGGTCGGTCCTCTTTTCATCACGTTCATATGCGGGTTGTGCGTCACTTGTGTCTGTGGCTGGTACTGCAGGAACTTGAATCCTTGAGAGTTTATAGGGTCCTTCCAAAATACATTGCCTTAAAGCATCACTGTTAGGTTTTGTGTCAAGGTAACGTAGAAAACGGGATTGCCATTGATCATATCGACACGACACAAGCATTGGTGGTCTTTCTTTGTTACCTGCCACCATTATGTTGTTGTTCGTCACACGATATTCAGCGGTAGAATCCATCTCAATGTTCTCTGAAATGATGAATCGAATGTGGATCTTAAGTAGTTGTGTTGTGATTGTTTGATTGTTGAAATTCCGAAAATTGCGATTTTTTTTTCTCAGCCCGACAATAAATTCCTCAGTCTGACAAAACGGTAGACCTAAAAAATTTGTAATCACCAAATTTTGAAATTGAGCTAGAAATGTCCTAAAACTAGTATGGAAAAAATATGATTTTACTTGACCTAAAAATTTTAATCTTCGTGTAAACTACGTTCCGAAACTAGTCTAGATGGTGGCTAAATCTAAAAAATACTCAAACAAAATTTAGCTAAACATGTCATCGGAATGTGCCATCGGAATGTTAGTTGTCGGAATGCTTAGATCGGAATGTCCTTTAGATCGCAATGTACTGTCGAAATGTTCAGATCGGAATGTCCTTTAGATCGCAATGTGTACCTGTCGGAATCCTTAGATCGGAATGTTGTTTTGATCGCAATGTGTACCTATCGAAATCCCAGATCGCAATGTCCTTCTGTCGCAATATTCTGTCGCAATGTGTACCTATCGAAACACCTATCGCAATGTGGTTGTCGCAATGTGGGCAGGATAACGTTTCAAGATTGCCTTAAATCCGTCGCAATCCACGATCGCAATAACGATCGCAATAAGGGGGCTATCGCAATACTGGTCGCAAAGTAAAACCCTAGGGTTATTGCGATCGAAACCGTACTTACCTTTTCCGAAATTATAGTTGTCGCAATAAGGGACCCTTTTTTTTCAACTTTTTTGGCAACGATTTTAGCAACCTTTAGGCAACAAATTTAGCAACTTTTAAGCAACAAGATCGTGTTTTTAACCAAACCAAAACAACAAAATCTCTACAACAAGTATATAGAAGATTTGTAGCAAGATATAGAACACGAAAAACACAAAAAAAAAACTTGAATTCGAGATGATTTATGGATTAAATCATACGAATCAAATATAATAACAACAACCAATCACAAATCTACCCCGTGGCGATTGATACCAATTGTTGTCCCTAATATATGATGATTCTAGCACAAAATTTATGAAAGAAAGGTAGATATGAGATGAATTTTAGAGAGAGAAAGTAGTGAGAGAAAGTAGAGAGAAATGGTTGGAACTAGGTGAATGTTAGATTGAGAAGTGAGAATACAAATGAACCAACACCCTTCCTAACATGCTAGGAAGGGTATATATAGTCCACCCACATGCGGGCTTCTTTATGGACTATCTGGTTTGGGTCGGGCTTTCCTTTTGGGCTTTAGTTACTTATCAATGAACTTTAGCCTAAAGTTAAGCCCGTCTAACACGACTAATATACTACCTATTACAACGTTCTATAATACGATACATAATAAACATATGACCGAGCATTCTTGTTTGGCTCAATATTTTGAGGCTAACATGAAGGTTTTTCTAGCAAGAACAATGTTAGGAAGTTTCTTAGGGCCTTACATTCGAAGTAGAGAGCAAAGGTCACGGCGATCGAAGAATCGAAAAATCTCTCAACTTTATCACTCGATGAACTCATAGGCAACTTGAAGGTTCATGAGATGATAATTTTGAAGGACTCGAAATTGGTAAAGACCAAGAGTGAAAGGAAGTCTGTTGGAAATTCACTTTATGTGATGACATTTAAGAATTTCCATTAGTTATCATAGTCACACACGCTTAGACTAGACTAGGTACAATGTATAGTTAAGTGTTTGGTGTGTGGCTATATATACCCATCCTAGGCTTCCAAGGAGGGGTGTTGATTATGTTTTCATTATCTTGTTTAATACACATTTTCTATTTTCACACACAACCTCTCTTCTCTCTCAACTCAACAATGGCTTCCACCTTCCACCACCCACCTAGACCACTGGATTAGATAAAAGCAAATCCACAAATGGTATCAGAGCCTCGGTTCATTCCTTGGATCGTGTTCTTGTTTTCGATTTGTTGGTCTAAAATTCTTTTGGGTCTCGTTCTATCATTTTTTATGGTCCAATTTGTCAATTTTGTCACGTCTGATATCTTGTTGGTCATCCTTTTTCTTTTGTCACAATCTGTCTAAAGAGAAACATTGTCTCATGGTCATGTCTGTATTCATAACCCACTAGTCAAAAGTGGTCATCATTTTAAGTCCCTTCACGTTTTTAGATCTGGTTTTATGTCTATTGTTTCTGATCTTATTTTTTTATCTGGTTTATATCATTTCTGGGTTATGTAACATTTTTTGAAGATGAAGATGAAATGTGCCCAGAAAACTTTGTTCCTAGAAAAACGGAAAAAGTACAGATATGGATAAGGTTTCTGCTTTACAGTATAATCGCATTGAGTGTGATGGGTGTAATGCGATGGCTCACTGTGATGGGTCCATTGTGATGGTACCATTGCGATGGGTACCATTGTGATGGGTACCATTGCGATGGGTACCATCGCGATGGGACATCATGATACGATGGCCATATCTAGTTTAAGTCTGCGATGGGATGAAAAATAACTCATGTCACGATGGGTTTTAAAAAGTTAGGCTTCGATGGCATTACTTTTTAAGACTGCGATGGGTTAAATGTTAGACTGCGATGGCTTCAATTTTTTAACAATGCGATGGGTTTATAGAAAATCATTGTGACTAGTGTTGAACAAAACTCGAGACCATGACAAGTGTAAAAATAACCAAGACCATGTAAACCAACACAACCGGGTTGACTCGGTAATTACCGAGTTGACTCAGTTTACTCACTGAGTCCAACATAACACATCCAACCTTATAACTCCACAACACCATCAATCTACCTAAGCCCTTCATCTCCTAATCCCTTCGAATCTAGACTCGGACAGAAAACAATTAATTTAGACTCGAACTTAAATCATTATTTGATTTATAACATGATTGTTATAATCAATTTGTTTGATCTCGGTATCAACTCAAACAAAAAAATCAACCCACAAATTAAAAACGTGCATCAAACCATCACCTACCCGAGACCTCCACGATTGGAGACCTTGCTGAGTCTTTGCCGATATGGTATTCGGTCAAGTATACTTTATCTCTGGATAATGGTTAATTAAGGCGGAGGCCATGATGTAATGAGTTTTGGGTTAAGTTTATTAGTGAGATTAACTGAGATAAATTCGTTGATAAAGATGGGAGTATTTTCTGTGATGATTAGAGGTTTATTTCTTGGTGAGATGGAGATCAGATGAGATTTATTTTGTCTATTGGTGGCTGAGGAGATGAGGCAAGAAGATGGACGGAGGTTTCTATGATTCGTTTTTGTTTTTGACTGAGATGAGTGAAAAAGAAACGAAGGTAAGAAATGGGATGTGAGTTTGGTTTGAGAGGAAAGTGGCGGATTAGATGAGGATTAGATGGAGTGAGGATTATTAGGGTTATTGGTATTTTATACTAGTATACTACCCTAATTTTAGGTATAGCAATGCTTGGACCGGGTTTCAATGGTTTGAGTATTTTTGGGCTTCAACATTGTTTGTTATCAAGTATAAGAGCTATTTACAAAAGACGTGACAATGTGATACCATAGCAATTAGTATTTTTGGGACTCAAAATTATTCATTTTGAATAAATTTTGTGTATTAAGAAATACTTTATTTATAATCGGGAAATGACAAGTGACAAAATTAATTTAACGAGACCAAGAAAATTTGGCGATTTTTTAGTGGCTACGGACTTGTTTGATCGGGTATAAATAATGTGAAGTTGGAGACGGATTTTTCGAAGGTGTGAACTTATTTAATCTTTCAAAGATAACTTGCTCGTGCTTAATCTTAGAATGAAGACTTGTTTATCTAGTTTCCGGGTTCGGGGTGGTTGGTTGATGACTCGGATAACTATCACTTAAAGGGGTTACATTGTTGTACTCAGTGTCACGCGCTTAGTCGACGTGGATAATTTCAAGAGGTGTTGTACTTATATACTTCTTCAGTGATGCATTGAGTACTTAGAGATTTCTCCACCGTTCTTCATTCAACAATAGTGCAAGCTTAAGTCACAAGATCGAAGGATTTTTATTCAGTTTCACGTTTGATGTATCTGGTTCATTCTATCAGTGGTCACTTCAAATTGCTTTCAAGTGGGTTGGTAAAGATGGCCATGGAGAGTTTATGATTAGAGAATTTAGATCAGCAACTGATTCTCACAAAATATGTAATTCATCTTATTTATTATTCTCACGAGATTTCAGGTACATGTGCGTGCGATTTATTGATGGTTCTGAGTTTCGAAACCATCAAGGGGGAAGAAGAAGACACATTGAACGCACAACGAGTACACGTGATGAACTTTATACCTTCTTTTGATTTGAAGACATTCCGGGATGACATTTGTCATAACCGCAGAGAAAATCAGTGTTTTAACTCGTGGCGTTATCAATCTCTAAACGGTACACTACTGATTCAATGTTTAATTGTTTTGATGTTGCAATTATTCATCATCATTATCCTATATGGAGAGATATGCACTTCCGAGACTTAATTGACTCTGGTGCATCTCCGGAAGAAGATATGTGCATTTCCGGGACTTAATTGACTCTGGTGTTACGATGTCAACTTCATGAATGGGATAAAGTGTCTACTTCAGTATTTGAGCTTCATACTTGGGATTGGTTTATTTTCTTCAACTATGTGGGGGAAGAAATGTCTTGATTCTTTCTAGTATGCATAACTTGAACTCTCAGGGGGAAGAAAAATTCAGAAGAATTATTCAAGCGTGAGAAGAGATGTTGTTGATCTACTTGGTGTGCCCCAAACTTTCAATCCCTCATAGCAACATTATCATGTTATATGATGGGGTTTGCTTTTTAAATTCCGTTGTGCGCTTAATCATTCTAAGCTTTATTGAAAGCTTTGAAGTTGCTTACGAGGATTGTCGGTTTAGGGGGAAGCTATTTAAAAGCTTCTACGTCAAGTTTATGTGGCATGAATTAGGGGGAAGTTAATTCAGAAGCTTCTCCTTAACCAAAAGTATATGGATTACTTAGCTCGTGCCGTTACAGTATTTTTACTACAAGTTACTTTAAAGATGAGTCGTTTTGGAGTGAAGACTTGAAGTCAAAGGCCTCAGAAGACATCATCAGCATTGGACGCTTCATGAAAGCTTTTGTTCTTAATCATTATGTACTTGTTAGGAAAAATATTGTAAGGAATTCTACACGTCGTCCCATGGGGGAAGATTGTTGGAAATTTACTTTATGTGACGACATTTAAGAATTCCCATTAGTTATCATAGTCACACATGCTTAGGCTAGACTAGGTACAATGTATAGTTAAGTGTTTGGTGTGTGGCTATATATACCCCTCCTAGGCTTCCAAGGAGGGGGGTTGATTGTGTTTTCATTATCTTGTTTAATACACATTTTCTATTTTCACACACAACCTCTCTTCTCTATCAACTCAACAATGGCTTCCACCTTCCACCACCCACCTAGACCACCGGTCTTTACTCCAAATGATACGCCAGCTGATGTACTAAACCATCTCACTGCCTACTTGTCAAAACTTGTTGCAACTAGAGGATTTCCACCAACAAACAATCAGCTCCGCACCTCTTCAAATCCTTGACAACAAGCTACTGTTCAAGATGGTCAAGTAACAGTGCAACCTATTCAGGGAAGGCAAAATTCATATGGACCTCCTACAAGGACTATGAATGCTCAAGCTGTGAATTCTCAAGCTAATGGAAATGGAAGCCCCATTGGTCCTCAAAAGGTTGTGACTTTCTACAATTGCCGAGGAGAAGGTCATATGGCTAGGAAATGCACTCAGTCGAAGAGGAGAAGGGATGATGCATGGTTTCGTGAGAAGATGTATTTGGTTGATGCTCAGTCTAAGGGGAAAATTTTGGATTCAGAGGAGTTAGCATTTCTTGCAGACCCAGGGTCAGCAGATGCTGAAGGCATTGCAGTCGTTTCTACTTCTAATGCAGCTTATCAAGCAGATGATCTTGACGCATATGATTCGGATTATGATGAAATTCACTCTGCCCAAGCTGCTCTCGTTGCTAATCTCTCTCACTACGGTTTTGATGTCGTCAGTGAGGTACCAACCACATCTAATAATATTGATGATAACCAACATCAAGTTGGGCATGAAAATGACAACCTCGAACAGCATTCGGGAACTAGTAACTCAAATAATGTGGTACCCAATCCTACGCATTTGAGTGAACCTCAACCAAATGCTACGACGGGTATGGAATCTTATGCTCAACATGATTTGGTCATGGTACCTAAACATATTATTGATCAAATGCATATGGCACTTAGACAATCCGTAGATACCAATTCCACCCTAACTGTTGAGCTTGCGTTGCATAAAGAAAAGGTCAAAACTTTTGAAATGGTCCCCCAAGCAGAGAAAATAACATGTTCTGAATTTGACCAACTTCGTTTTGAAAAGACTGAACACTTAAAAGAAATAGAATCATTAAAATCTAATCTTTCCAATGAATTAAAAGCAAAAGAGTCGGTTGTCAATGATTTTCAGAAACTTAAAATGGATTTCGAAACTCTCGAGTCTAAAAAGGTTGAATCAGAAATTAGTGCTACCAAACTTCTAAAATTCAAGGAACAACAGCTTTCAAAACAATACGCTTCCACAGAAAAGGTTCATCTTTTAACTAAATCGTTTAAAGAACTCGAACTTAAGCGTCTCCAAGATTTACCACCTAATCCCGGTTATGCAAAACAAGCTCAGGAATATATTCCGTGTCTTTATGATATGACCCTAATTGGCAAATCGAAAGAAGCACCTTTTGTTTGTAGTTCTGAGGAGACACAGTCACTTGCAGATGAAACTCATTCTAAAATGCTTTCAAAATTCCATACAAATGATTATGATCAATATAACAAAGATCAATTTTCGAAAAAGACACGAATTCGCTTACAAAAGGAATTAGTTGAATTGACAGTTCTTGTGCCCCAAAGTTTGTCAAATGAAAACCCTCCTAGTACGTCTCCTACACTTGTCAAAACGGATTTAACGAAGTTAATTCCACCGGTAAGTAAGGCGTCCGTTAACTTAAATGTGGTACACCAACACTTAGCCGATTTTTACAAGGTCATTTTGGAACGTACGAGGGCTTCGGCCATAACGGAAGGTGAATGGAACTTTGAGCACACTAGAAAAAGAAGAAGTTAGACGTTTTTCAATGAAATGGACGATGCTTATTGATTGTGGTAAAATACGACCTTTAGGAAAAGGAGCGTATATGAGCGGTAAGTATTGAACAAATGACTTTAGGAAAAATCAAGTGTTAATGACCCAATGAAAGTTCGTTTCCCAAGGAGGTATATGTGTGTGACTAAGATGTTCAAGATTTGTGATTAATATTTGGTTTAGAAGGGGATGAGAAAAGAAAATGACGAAGACGTAAAAATAAAAATTAACAAAAAATCACTACTAGAAAGTTAAAACTTTGAACCTTAAAAACCACAAAAATAAAATAAATTCTAAAAACTAACAAAAATTCACCAAAAATCAAATTAAATAAACTAAGAGTTTACCAATGATCAAAACTTTTTCAAACCTTTTAAATAATTAAATATTCAATTTTTAAATTCTAATTAAAGCCCTAAAAATCAAATAAATTATCAAAAAGCCCAAATAAAGATTTTTCAATTGGTAAACCTCTAAAATAGCCTAAAAAGATTAAAAACTATTTTTTAGAAATTTTAAAACTAATAAAAACTATTTAAAATGATTTAAAAACTATTAAAACTTAAAATAATTATAAAAATTAATCTAAAAGAGATAAAATTATTCTAAAAGTTGCTAAATTCCTATTTTAATGTACTAAACCTAAGAAAAATGTAAAAAGTTGGAAAATGTGAAATTTGAAAAATAATAATAAAATAATAATAAAATAATATTAAAAATCCAAAAATTATAAAAAATTCTAAAAACTTGCAAACTAGTTTATTTTAACCTAAATAATCAGAAAATCAAAGTGAAATTACCAGAATACCCCTATTGGGCCCTCAAATGGGCCAAAACCAAAAACAGTCAACCAAATTGGGCTTTTGGGCCCAAAAAGTCAAACTTGGCCCAATTGACTTGGAAAAGCCCTATCTGACTTAAAATTCAATTCTAAGAACAAAACTCTAAAGGCCCAAAAGCTGAGTATGAGCTTATCACAGCTTATTTAACACTCAGCTTATTCTTATTGGGCTTTTCAGCCCATTAAGCCATAAGCTAATGCCATAAGCTCTAATTTGACACACAACCTTATTTTGAGATGCTTATGAGATCTGTAAAAAGAATTTTTGAAAAAGCTCACTCAATAAGCCAGAAATAAGCAAAGAAAAATTTCACTAAAAGACAAAATAGTCGTTTTAGAGATTTAGGGCACCTCAGGACTTGATTCAACTTGCAAAAGCTTTCAAATGGACTCAATAAGAAAAATCAATCAACAAAAATCCAATAAGCACAACCAATAAGCCAGAATAAGCACAAATGAACTTATGTAAAAGTCAAAGGAGTTGGTTTTCTAGTCAAACCCTAAAGTCAACCACCCAAATGCTCCAGTATGAACAAATGGGTCAAAATATGAGCACCTATTACAAAAACAAAGTTGTTGCAGGTTGGAATAAGCTATTATAGCTTATTGATAAGCTGACACTAGTTTTACACTATCAGTGGCAACTAGCAGGGGAAAGGAGTTCCCACTGCTTTGACTATTTGACCAAGCTTATATGAGAGTTCTGGTTTGATTCAATTGGAAACAAAGGCACCCTTGTGATCAGTGAATCACAAGGAGTCAATAGCAACAATAAAATCACAAATTGGTTCACACAATAAGCCACAATAAGCCAAACAGGCACCAGATATGCACCAGATATGGAAATAAGCAGTTAAGCACTTAATAAGCAGATTTAGCCACAATAAGCCAACCAAACTTAACAGGATGCATACACAAGCTATATAAACTAAGAACAAACACAAAGCAACAAGAATCAAACACTGAATCAAAGTAAATAACAAGATCAAAGCACTAGAAGTTACTGATGAACAATGAACATATGCAGAAACAAGTTTGCTGATATACTTGACACTTGATCCAATTTCAAGCCTCAAATCCTTCTTCCCTGATGTGATTAACTATGATTTAGCACTTGTTAGCCCTAGCCTAAGCTTAGATCTAGGTGTCCTCAAAATCCTAGCCAATTTTACCAAGTTTTGAAGATTTTATAGCCAAATAATGAATCTATGTGATCAAACCCACAAAACCTGCAAACAGATGAACAAATACACCTAACAAGCAGATACCAACACTTTCTTACACAAAACAAGCACTTAACAAACCACAATCCTAACTTATGCAGTAAACCCAAACACCCTTTTAAAACTTGATTCCACAAATTTTCAAAGGCTTATGAAGATTTAACCCACAAATCAGATCAATAACACCTCAATGACATCAAACCAAACCAAATCAACAATAATCCACCACAATAACACAGATTCAAGCATAAACATGCAATAATCACCAAATTCAGAAAAATAAAAGAGAAAATGAAAAGGGAGAAGGATGCAAACCTCCAAGACCTACATCCAGGCCCTGGATTGTTTGAGCTTAGGTACTAGCAGAACAAGTACCAGCTTCCAAGCTGCTAAGAAGAACAAACCACAAGGTGAGATCAAAAATAATGCCAACTTTCTGATTTTTGATGCACAAGCTTTATCACTTAAAACCTTGCCTCAAAAACCTTCAAACAAGATAATGGAACTCAGATTTTAGCTTATCAAACACCAAACTTTTATAAATAACAGATTAGAACTCAAAATTATAAGAAATTCAAACTTTATTTCATAAAAATGAATTACAAAGATTTAAAGCTAAAATCTGGAACAAAGGGACTCTCACATGTTGAGGTCTCCTTTTATAGGCAAATGCCTGGCTAAACACTATTCACAAACCCTAGAAGTGAAATTCCCTAAATGCCCTAAGTCCTTCTAGACGTTTTCTGAATTTGAGCTGTCCAAATTGATCAAGGCTGTTCATTTTAGCTTTGTGATGAAGCAATGAATCATAGCTGTTGATTTTGCCACGTTGGATGACTTGGAGGCTAAGTTGCATTCTGATTGGTGGAAAGGGAATTGGGGGTGGGGTCCATTGTGAGTGGGAGTGAGGGTTTTTGGTGTGGGATAGGTTTCTGCACATGTGAATCAAGTGTGTGCAAAGGGAATTGGTTTTTACCCAAAGTTTAAGTGGTGTAAAATCTGGGGGTGAAGAAGGGTGAATAGTGGTAATTTTGATCCGAAATTGGGGGAAATGGATGTGTTTGGCGCAAATTCGTTTCAAATGTTTCTTTTGCCCATATTTAGCCCTTGTGTTTTGGAAATTTTGGTAAAACAAGTATTTCAGCCCTAAAACATTTTTTCCTTTGTTAATAACTTTCACCATTTGGCAGTTTTGGCACCAACTTTCCAAAAAGTGTTTCAAGGGTTATTTTTGACACTTTTGTATTTTTGAAGGACTGATCTTGGACATTTTTGATCTTCAAAGGTCTTCAATGTATCTTTGGCTTGATGAGGGACAATATTTGACAATTTGAAATTGTTGAGGGACTAATCTTGCTATTTCTTCAAAGTTGAAGGACCATTTGTGTAATTTTGACAAACTTAAGGGACCAAACTTGTAATTAATATAAAAGGGTTTTAAGTGTCATTTCTTCAATAATTGAGGATCAATCTTGTTTGTCTTCAAGTCTTCAAGGGTATTTGTTGAATTTTCCATGATTAGGGCCCGGTTCTTTGTACGGCTTCGTTTCTCGTGTCCGTTTTTCCTTGTATCTTGTGATCTTTTGTATTTTTCACGATATCCATACCTAAAATACACAAGTAAACAAACACAAGCATATATATGGTATTTTATGACATTTTTATGCATTTAAAGCCCGAAAAGAACGATGAGATCATGTATAAATGCCATCTCCTCACTCCCCCATACTAAGCCATTGTCGTGCCCTCACGCAATGCTAGAATAAAGTATCTAAGCATCACCAAAGTTCAATTTTATTAACCTTTATTGAAAAGTAAAAGACTTGCAACATACTACGATGATGTGTAAAGACATAACATATGATTTTCATCACGAAAAGTGACTTTTAGGGTCAAAGAATAGAAACAAGTAAATGTCCCTTAGAGAAACTTCGTCATCCTTGATTGTCATACATTCCATGCTAAGTGCAAAAACGAGATCATTGTTGGTACAAGTCACAATGCTAACACTACTCATACGTCCAAATTGTGTAATACTTTTTCTCCCCGCAATCCTAGTTATTATAAAAGGAAATGGGTTACTAGCATTTTTTATCTATTTGTCATGGATCGCAAGTGATTCATATTGACTTATTTGAGTAGTTATTAGTCCGAAAGCAAAGTAGCACGATTTGATCAATAGTTAGCCGAAGGACAAAATCTTTTAAAACGGCTTCTCGTGTATCTCCTTAAGTTCATATCTTGGCATAACTCGTTTCACGATTTGAGACCTTTCTCGGACCGATATTTGGCATGTACTTCATACTTCAAATCTTGGGAAGACGTTCTTGAAATAATGGTCTTCTCTTCATATATTTGGAATTTCTTCACTTGACGTTTTTGAGAGTTTCTTCATATTGGACCACGACTTCATCATTTTTCTTCAATCTTTACTTTGGATTTTGATATACAACGATCCGCCTCCTTTTCGGACTTGGATATATTTATCCTCATACCTTGTTAGGGTCTTTTTGGATAGACTTTCTCCATGATCTTTAGGGGAGTAATTGCTTCTCGTCGTGTGTCTCGATCCTTCATATTGATTTAGGAATAATGATACTTCACATCATCTTTGGATCTTTAGCAAAAATAGAGCTCCTCATGCCTTGTTAGGGCCTTTTTGGATAATCGCCAATCTTCGCGTCCCGCTTCAATAAGTTATGCCTTGGCTATGAACTCTATTCAACCCCGATCATTTTTAAACGATCTTACGCTAGAGGCTAAGTAACCTTTCAAATCGTACGACCTTACTTATTGCAATTATGATTTATTCCTAATGCATTGATCTTATGGGAAGAAAAAGCCACAATTAAAAACATATGAGTTTTTGAAAGAACATTTTCATGTTTTACGTTTAGCATGATCACTTGTCTAACTCTATCATTTCTCGTTCTTCACTATATAAAGACCTCTAATTAAAGAGACTCGTGAATACTTAGCCATGCAAGTCAAAATTAAGCCAAATTTGGATTAGCTTTCATTAAGACTATATCAAATCAAAGTTTTGGGTTTTCAAGCCACCTATAGGATCTTGCACTTTCTTGGACTTTTTCAAGTTTAGAGAATGAGTTTTATAGTTCCCTTGATAAGTGACTTTCTAGGATCAATTATAGGAACTTGCAAAAAGTTCTTGTTCTTAACCCGAATGAATTAAGACTTTCGCGTTTTAAAGCTCCCTATATAAAAGTCTAGCAAAACTTGAATTGAGCGGGTTAAGGAATGTAAATGGCTCCAAATGCCCATCAAGTCAAAAATTAACTCTTATCCTACCCATCGGAAAATATACATTCGTGTCTTAAAAACACTTATGAAAACTAAGAAAAAATTTTAAAATTTGGCCATTTTTAGCCTTATTAGCAAAACAAAACATTGAAAGTTGGAAAGCGTGAGGGCGTAGCAAAGCAAGTACCTATTTACCCACCCATACTAAAAGTAAACATTGTCCTCAATGTTTCGAGTCTAAAGGTGGAGCACCCCCATACTAGAGACGAAGAGTCGAATGCTTAGGATCTAGCATGGAAAGGGTGATCAACAATATATCTGAAGCCGTTTATTAAGTATGCTAAAAGATAATTGTTAGAACAATAAAGGATATGTCATGGAATCGTGAATAACTTTTTCAAACAAACGATAGAGGCTCACGTAAACGAACACGAGAGTCTTCAATCGTAGATGATGATGATGATCTAGATAACAGAATCACAAAAAACCACGAGACAACGAGTTGAAAGGGTACAAGTCCCCTTATTAGTGAATAGTGAGCATAAAGATAAGCATGGGATCTCCCCCACGAGGTACCTTGTTTTTTATTACCGAGTCATGAGCTCGACTCGATCCCCTCAATGTTAATTATCATTAGGGAACGTGACTTGGTCGAGGGCAACCATTGAAGGAATTTCCCCTCCAAAGTAGTGCTTAAGCCTATGTCCATTCACCTTGAAATTAGGACCATCATCTTGAGCTAGCTCAATGGTCCCATATGGAAACACTTGTGTAATGGTGAACGAACCCGACCAACGAGATTTCAATTTTCCGGAAAATATCTTAAGACGAGAGTTAAAAAACAACACTTGATCACCAACGTTAGAAACCCGGTTTTAATCTTTGAATCATGAAACTTTTTAGTCTTTTCTTTAAAAATTAATGAATTTTCATAAGCATTATCTCTTAATTCATCCAATTCATTCAATTGTATTTTCCGGTGATCTCCCGCGGTCTTCAAGTCAAAGTTTGCATGCTTAAGGGCCCAATATGCCTTGTGCTCCAACTCAATGGGCAAATGACAATTCTTCCCATAGACTAACTTATAAGGAGTGCAACCGATAGGTGTCTTATAAGCGGTCCTAAAGGCCCATAAAGCGTCATCAAGTTTGTCGGACCATGAAGCACGGTTTTCTGCAATTGACCTCTCTAAAATCCTCTTCAAAGCTCGGTTCGAAACCTCGACTTGCCCACTCGTTTGCGGGTGATAAGCCGTAGAAAGACGATGAGTAACTCCATATTTCTTTAGAACCTTTTCGAATTGGTCATTACAAAAATGGGTTCCACGATCGCTTATAATAGCACGAGGGGTTTCGTACCGAGAGAATAGTTGCTTCAAAAACTTCACTACCACACGAGCATCATTAGTAGGCAAAGCCTTAGCTTCCACCCACTTAGAAAGGTAGTCCACCGCGACGAGGATATATTTGTTGCCATGAGACGATGGGAACGGCCCCATAAAGTCTATTCCCCATATGTCGAAAATCTCACACACTTGAATTATGTTTTGTGGCATTTCATCACGTTGAGACGATTTTCCTTGACGTTGGCACGAATCACACGACTTCACAAGTGCGTGTGCATCACGATAGATAGAAGGCCAAAAGAAACCGGCATCGAACACTTTCTTAGCCGTGATATTAGCACCGTGGTGACCACCCGTGGGTCCCTCGTGACAAGCTCTAAGGATATTAGAAGCTTCGGCACCAAACACACAACGTCGAACGAGTTGATCCGCACAAACTCGAAAGAGATAAGGGTCGTCCCAAAAATAGAGCATGACGTCACGAAAGAATTTTCGTTTTTGTTGTGTCGTCATACCCTTGATTATGAAATTGCCCGCATGGTAATTTGCAATGTCGGCAAACCATGGGGTGGTGTCTTTAGAATTCACTACACCGAGAGTCTCAAGAGGAAATGTTTCGGTAATTTCCTTGTTCTCGAAAACATCTTTGTGAGGATCTTCTAGACGAGAGAGATGATCGGCCGCTAGATTCTCGGCTCCTTTTTTGTCAAGCACGGTGACATCAAATTCTTGGAGGAGGAGCATCCAACGAAGCAATCTCGGCTTAGCATCTTGCTTAGCTAAGAGATACTTGATAGCCGAATGGTCGGTATACACGATGCTTTTAGTTAAGACGAGATAAGGTCGGAATTTCTCAAAAGCATAGACCACGGCAAGGAATTCCTTTTCCGTTGTGGTGTACTTTAATTGAGCCTCGGTCATCGTCTTACTAGCATAGTGGATAGGACGAAAATGTTTGTCATAACGTTGCCCTAAGACGGCCCCTATAGCATAATTACTTGCATCGCACATGATTTCAAAGGGTAATTCCCAATTAGGAGCAACAAGAATGGGAGCTTCGGTAAGTTTCCTTTTGAGAGTTTCGAAAGCCTTAACACAATCCTCATTGAAGTTAAAAGGAGCATCCTTCTCGAGAAGGTGTGTCATAGGACGAGAGATTTTCGAAAAGTCCTTGATGAAACGACGATAAAAGCCCGCGTGGCCTAGGAAACTCCTAACTCCCTTAACGGTTTTTGGATGAGGTAACTTGGCGATGACGTCTACCTTAGCTTTATCGACCTCAATCCCCGCCTTCGACACCTTATGTCCTAAGACGATTCCTTGTTTACACATAAAATGACATTTTTCCCAATTAAGCACAAGATTGGTTTCTTCACAGCGTTTTAACATTTGCTCGAGATTAGATAAACATGACGTGAAAGAATTGCCAAACACCGAGAAGTCATCCATAAACACTTCCATCGACTTCTCGATCATATCGTGAAAAATTGCCATCATACACCGTTGAAACGTACCGGGTGCATTACAAAGTCCGAAAGGAATCCTACGATAAGCGAACGTTCCATAAGGACACGTAAAAGTAGTCTTCTCTTGATCACGAGGGTCGATAGGGATTTGAAAGTAACCGGAAAAACCATCTAAAAAGCAATAGAATTCATTTCCCGCAAGTCGCTCCAACATTTGATCCATGAAGGGCAAAGGAAAGTGGTCTTTATGAGTGGCGTCATTTAACTTTCGGTAGTCAATACACACCCTCCAACCGGTCACAACACGAGTGGGAATCAACTCGTTGTTTTCATTAGGCACAACGGTCATTCCTCCCTTTTTAGGGACACAATGGATTGGGCTCGCCCATGGGCTATCGGATATAGGATAAATCATTCCCGCGTCAAGGAGTTTAAGGACCTCTTTTTTAATGACATCGTGAATTTTGGGATTCACCCTTCTTTGACTTTGAATTGCGGGTTTGTAGCCTTCCTCCATTAAAATCTTGTGAGTACAAAATTTTGGGTCAATACCCTTAATGTCGGATATTTTCCACGCAATTGCCCCTTTGTGAGCCTTAAGAACTTTCAAGAGCTCGGTTTTTTCATCATTAGCAAGATCTTTTGCAATAATAACCGGCAACTTGTCATCACCTTCCAAGAATGCGTATTCAAGGTGAGAAGGAAGATCTTTCAATTCAAGGATAGGTGGTTCCTCGATTGAAGATTTTGGTTCAACACTCATAACTTCCATCGGCGAAAGAAATGGTGGAATAGAAGTATCATCACTAATCAACACCTCATCTTCATTGTCGATTTCATTTGAAGTGAGATCGCCTCCTTTGAATGGAGTGAGATTTGGTGTGGAATTAGCAAGAATCGGATCCAAAATAGTGGGATTGCCACTTGACGAGCTATAGGAAAAACCTAACACTTCTTGTGAAAACTCATCGCAAACCACATCAACGATGTCAATGTGATTGATGGTAGCGATTGCATAAACATGAGAAGGTTTCGAGTTTTGAGTAGCGTTTATAACAAGTTCCTCTTCGTTGAATCTCAAAGTGATAGTTCTCGCATGAACATCGATAAGCGATCTCGAAGTGTCTAAAAATGAACGACCTAAAATTAGAGGAACTTGAGGATCCGCGGGGATGTCAACTACTATAAAATCAACGGGATAGTAGAACTTCCCCACTTTCACGAAAACATCTTCGGCTACTCCACATGCCATAATCGTAGAATGATCGGCCATCTCGATAGACATGTTCGAAGGAATGAGAGCCGGAAGCGAAAGCGATTTCCAAATAGAAAATGGCATCAAATTAATGCTTGCACCAAGATCGGCCAAGGCGAGGCATTCTTTCATATCTTGTATGTCACAAGGAATGAGAAACTTTCCGGGATCACCAACTTTTTCCGGTATGCGGTTAAGATAAACCGAAGAACAATTAGCAAGCTTTGAAATCTTTTCCTTATCGCTCATCATACTTTTAAAAGTGGAAGCGAAACGAGGCATATATAACAACGCGTCGGCTAAACTCACATCAAAATGCACTTGTTGAAACATTTTTATAAAAAGCTCGATTTGTTGTTTGTTACGTTCTTGCAACTTCTCTTTGTTTCGTCTCGAAGGGTAGGGTAAAGGTGGTGTGGGTTGGTCATTAGGCAACGGCCTTGGAAACTCGGGTTCCACAATTGGTATTGGTTCAACCGTAGGTGTGGTATGAGCGGTACTTCGTGGGATTATAATGTGCTCTTTTTCGACCATCACCTCGGGTTCTTTCTCGATTTCCTTCTCCGTAGAAGTACTTGGACGAGAGATTGGTTCCTTGAAAGTTTTACCACTTCGTGTAGTAATAACCTTCATTTCTCCCTTCGGGTTTGCAATGGTATCACTAGGAAGACCACCCGAGGAAGAGGGCTTACACATGATTGCTTCAAACATCTTAGCCATTCGGTCCTCAAATTTTGATTTCCTAGCATCCGCTTTTAATAACTCTTGCTTAATCTCATGTTGTCCTAATTCCATCTTTTGTTGATTTTGTTGAAGACGTTGGACATTTCCTTCCATTTTGTTTGCATGAGTTTTTAGTTCATTAGAAAGTTCATTTTTTAGCTCGTTTTTCAACTCGGATCTTAAGCTAATCATCTCACGTTGCATGTTATCAAATTTAGCATCATTTGCTTTAGCATAATCCAAAAATTCTCCTTGCAAATCTTTAGTGTGAGCATTTTGAAACCCTTGTGTAGTGTTTTGAAAATCACGGTTTTGATTTTGATTAGAAATTTGTCCATTCCCATTTTGATAATTCCCCTTGTTGTAATTACGTGTGTTGCCTTCGTAATTACCTTGGTTGTTGTTTCGATAATTGTTAACATTTTGGTTTGGTGGAGCTTGATTTTGGCGGAAACCTTGACCGTTTTGGTTGTTAGTTCCCGTTGCTACATAAGCACTCGAAGTGTTACCATCCGCGGTAATTCACTCGGAAAGATCATGAGCTCCACCACAAGATAAACAACTCTTAACAACCGCTTTAACCGAAGCGGAATTGGAAGCTTCTTGAGCCTTCCAATGGGACATTAGATTAGCAAATCTATCAAAAAACCGATTTTCCTCATTAGCTTCATCATGTAAGGCGTTAATGCTACGAGACGATTGTGACGAAGATGACGAACCCATATTGGCAACACTCGGTGTGTTACGAGGGTTATAAACCTTAGATCTATTTTCAATGATTTGTAAAGCCTCATTTGTCGTCTTGCACAAAAAATTACCACCCGCGGAGGCATTCAAATAATCTCTTTCATGATCATTAAGCCAATTATAAAAAGTATCCACTTGATGTAATTCCGTGAAATCATGGTGTGGACATTCATGTAACATTTCTTTAAATCGTTCCCATGCCATTGAAAAACTTTCATTATTTCTTTGCATAAATCGTGAAATTTCATTTTTCAAATGTGTTGTTTTAAATGGTGGAAAAAACTTGTTCACAAACTTAGAAACGAGATCGGCCCATGTCAAAATCGAATTTGGTGGTTCTTTCTCGAGCCAAATTTTTGCGGGTCCATCTAACGAGTATGGAAACAACATCATCTTAATGGCGTCATGTGGAACATCCTTAAACTTGCTAGTGGCGGTGAGACGGTTAAAATTCCTAATATGGTAATGCGGGTTGTCTTTCTCATGACCTCTAAACTTATTTGCTTGCAACATCGACATTAAACCCGTCTTAATCTCGAAATTCTCCGCAAGGATGGCGGGAATCACAATAGCCTCTCCAAAACCCTCGGTGGGTGCTTGTAGCAACTCCATCATAGTACGATTAGCCATGACGACTTCTTGTTCTACAATAGGTTCAACAATTGGAGGTTCTTCAACAATCAACGTCTCTTGATTGGCTTGCTTTTGAAGTCGTTTACGAGCTCATTTTGCTTGATTACGAGTGATCATAAACTTCACGAAGAATGGGAGGTGAGCAAAGAAGATTCTTTTTGGGTGTTTTGTGAATTTTCAATTTTTTTTGTGTTTTTGATGATATTTAATTTTTTTTTTGGATTTTGGTGTATCTTCGTAGACAACAATCTACAAAATCTCTCCTCGAATCAAACTCTTGATTAAAGAAGCCTCAAAGGAATGAAAACGATCACGTGGAGTGAACGCCTTCGAATGACTTTAGAACTTTGGTGAAAACCAAATTGTTCAAGAGGGTTTTAATCACAAAGAAACCAAGCAAATATATTATACGTAATAATACTTTGGGCGGAAAAACCCTCGATTGGCCTTCAATCTCAAAATACTCACAAGCAAGCGGGGAAACGAGGCGGCGCAAAGCACTTAAGAGCCTTTTTCCTTAGGGTATATTTTATATTACCCGCCTTATACCCACCT
Organism: Glebionis coronaria; assembly: GCA_025667525.1. Classification (NCBI taxonomy): domain Eukaryota; kingdom Viridiplantae; phylum Streptophyta; class Magnoliopsida; order Asterales; family Asteraceae; genus Glebionis; species Glebionis coronaria. The sequence continues at coordinate 296,315 of JANFOE010000625.1, read as the reverse complement.
TATAGTTTGTATTTTTCAAAATCGAGCTTCACGAAAGTATTTATCTATTTTTGCCTTTTTCTTTTTGTTTGAGATTCAAATACAATAATTGAGTGATGAAATCCCAATTAAGGTTGTGTTTTCACACTTTTGGAGATATTGTTTATTGATTGTGATACTTAATACAATATAGTAATAATATTTGTACAAGAAAAACCAAGAAAACCGATAATACGTATTAGTAGAGTTCTACTAATACAAATACTATTTATGGTTAATATTAAAAACAACAATACAAATTAATCACGACACACCTCCCCGGCAGCGGCGCCAAAATGATTGTGGTAAAATACGACCTTTAGGAAAAGGAGCGTATATGAGCGGTAAGTATTGAACAAATGACTTTAGGAAAAATCAAGTGTTAATGACCCAATGAAAGTTCGTTTCCCAAGGAGGTATATGTGTGTGACTAAGATGTTCAAGATTTGTGATTAATATTTGGTTTAGAAGGGGATGAGAAAAGAAAATGACGAAGACGTAAAAATAAAAATTAACAAAAAATCACTACTAGAAAGTTAAAGCGTAGAACCTTAAAAACCACAAAAATAAAAATAAATTCTAAAAAATACCAAAAATTCACCAAAAATCAAATTAAATAAACTAAGAGTTTACCAATGATCAAAACTTTTTCAAACCTTTTAAATAATTAAATATTCAATTTTTAAATGCTAATTAAAGCCCTAAAAATCAAATAAACTATCAAAAAGCCCAAATAAAGATTTTTCAATTGGTAAACCTCTAAAATGGCCTAAAAAGATTAAAAACTATTTTTTAGAAATTTTAAAACTAATAAAAACTATTTAAAATGATTTAAAAACTATTAAAACTTAAAATAATTATAAAAATTAATCTAAAAGAGATAAAATTATTCTAAAAGTTGTTAAATTCTTATTTTAATGTATTAAACCTAATAAAAATGTAAAAAGTTGGAAAATGTGAAATTTGAAAAATAATAATAAAATAATAATAAAATAATATTAAAAATCCAAAAATTATAGAAAATTCTAAAAACTTGCAAACTAGTTTATTTTAACCTAAATAATCAGAAAATCAAAGTGAAATTACCAGAATACCCCTATTGGGCCCTCAAATGGGCCAAAACCAAAAACAGTCAACCAAATTGGGCTTTTGGGCCCAAAAAGTCAAACTTGGCCCAATTGACTTGGAAAAGCCCTATCTGACTTAAAATTCAATTCTAAGAACAAAACTCTAAAGGCCCAAAAGCTGAATATGAGCTTATCACAACTTATTTAACACTCAGCTTATTCTTATTGGGCTTTTCAGCCTATTAAGCCATAAGCTAATGCCATAAGCTCTAATTTGACACACAACCTTCTTTTGGGATGCTTATGAGATCTGTAAAAAGAATTTTTGAAAAAGCTCACTCAATAAGCCAGAAATAAGCAAAGAAAAATTTCACTAAAAGACAAAATAGTCGTTTTAGAGATTTAGGGCACCTCAGGACTTGATTCAACTTGCAAAAGCTTTCAAATGGACTCAATAAGAAAAATCAATCAACAAAAATCCAATAAGCACAACCAATAAGCCAGAATAAGCACAAATGAACTTATGTAAAAGTCAAAGGAGTTGGTTTTCTAGTCAAACCCTAAAGTCAACCACCCAAATGCTCCAGTATGAACAAATGGGTCAAAATATGAGCACCTATTACAAAAACAAAGTTGTTGCAGGTTGGAATAAGCTATTATAGCTTATTGATAAGCTGACACTAGTTTTACACTATCAGTGGCAACTAGCAGGGGAAAGGAGTTCCCATTGCTTTGACTATTTAACCAAGCTTATATGAGAGTTCTGGTTTGATTCAATTGGAAACAAAGGCACCCTTGTGATCAGTGAATCACAAGGAGTCAATAGCAACAATAAAATCACAAATTGGTTCACACAATAAGCCACAATAAGCCAAACAGTCACCAGATATGCACCAGATATGGAAATAAGCAGTTAAGCACTTAATAAGCAGATTTAGCCACAATAAGCCAACCAAACTTAACAGGATGCATACACAAGCTATATAAACTAAGAACAAACACAAAGCAACAAGAATCAAACACTGAATCAAAGTAAATAACAAGATCAAAGCACCAGAAGTTACTGATGAACAATGAACATATGCAGAAACAAGTTTGCTGATATACTTGACACTTGATCCAATTTCAAGCCTCAAATCCTTCTTCCCTGATGTGATTAACTATGATTTAGCACTTGTTAGCCCTAGCCTAAGCTTAGATCTAGGTGTCCTCAAAATCCTAGCCAATTTTACCAAGTTTTGAAGATTTTATAGCCAAATAATGAATCTATGTGATCAAACCCACAAAACCTGCAAACAGATGAACAAATACACCTAACAAGCAGATACCAACACTTGCTTACACAAAACAAGCACTTAACAAACCACAATCCTAACTTATGCAGTAAACCCAAACACCCTTTTAAAACTTGATTCCACAAATTTTCAAAGGCTTATGAAGATTTAACCCACAAATCAGATCAATAACACCTCAATGACATCAAACCAAACCAAATCAACAATAATCCACCACAATAACACAGATTCAAGCATAAACATGCAATAATCACCAAATTCAGAAAAATAAAAGAGAAAATGAAAAGGGAGAAGGATGCAAACCTCCAAGACCTACATCCAGGCCCTGGATTGTTTGAGCTTAGGTACTAGCAGAACAAGTACCAGCTTCCAAGCTGCTAAGAAGAACAAACCACAAGGTGAGATCAAAAATAAGGCCAACTTTCTGATTTTTGATGCACAAGCTTTATCACTTAAAACCTTGCCTCAAAAACCTTCAAACAAGATAATGGAACTCAGATTTTAGCTTATCAAACACCAAACTTTTATAGATAACAGATTAGAACTCAAAATTTTAAGAAATTCAAACTTTATTTCATAAAAAGGAATTACAAAGATTTAAAGCTAAAATCTGGAACAAAGGGACTCTCACATGTTGAGGTCTCCTTTTATAGGCAAATGCCTGGCTAAACACTATTCACAAACCCTAGAAGTGAAATTCCCTAAATGCCCTAAGTCCTTCTAGACGTTTTCTGAATTTGAGCTGTCCAAATTGATCAAGGCTGTTCATTTTAGCTTTGTGATGAAGTAATGAATCATAGCTGTTGATTTTGCCACGTTGGATGACTTGGAGACTAAGTTGCATTCTGATTGGTGGAAAGGGAATTGGGGGTGGGGTCCATTGTGAGTGGGAGTGAGGGTTTTTGGTGTGGGATAGGTTTCTGCACATGTGAATCAAGTGTGTGCAAAGGGAATTGGTTTTTACCCAAAGTTTAAGTGGTGTAAAATCTGGGGGTGAAGAAGGGTGAATAGTGGTAATTTTGATCCGAAATTGGGGGAAATGGATGTGTTTGGCGCAAATTCATTTCAAATGTTTCTTTTGCCCATGTTTAGCCCTTGTGTTTTGGAAATTTTGGTAAAACAAGTATTTCAGCCCTAAAATGTTTTTTCCTTTGTTAATAACTTTCACCACTTGGCAGTTTTGGCACCAACTTTCCAAAAAGTGTTTCAAGGGTTATTTTTGACACTTTTGTATTTTTGAAGGACTGATCTTGGACATTTTTTATCTTCAAAGGTCTTCAATGTATCTTTGGCTTGATGAGGGACCATATTTGACAATTTGAAATTGTTGAGGGACTAATCTTGCCATTTCTTCAAAGTTGAAGGACCATTTGTGTAATTTTGACAAACTTAAGGGACCAAACTTGTAATTAATATACAAGGGTTTTAAGTGTCATTTCTTCAATAATTGAGGATCAATCTTGTTTGTCTTCAAGTCTTCAAGGGTATTTGTTGAATTTTCCATGATTAGGGCCCGGTTCTTTGTACGGCTTTGTTTCTCGTGTCCGTTTTTCCTTGTATCTTGTGATATTTTGTCTTTTTCACGATATCCATACCTAAAATACACAAGTAAACAAACACAAGCATATATATGGTATTTTATGACATTTTTATGCATTTAAAGCCCGAAAAGAACGATGAGATCATGTATAAATGCCATCTCATCACTCCCCCATACTAAGCCATTGCCGTGCCCTCACGCAATGCTAGAATAAAGTATCTAAGCATCACCAAAGTTCAATTTTATTAACCTTTATTGAAAAGTAAAAGACATGCAACATACTACGATGATGTGTAAAGACATAACATATGATTTTCATCACGAAAAGTGACTTTTAGGGTCAAAGAATAGCAACAAGTAAATGTCCCTTAGAGTAAACTTCGTCATCCTTGATTGTCATACATTCCATGCTAAGTGCAAAAACGAGATCATTGTTGATACAAGTCACAATGCTAACACTACTCATACGTCCAAATTGTGTAATACTTTTTCTCCCCGCAATCCTAGTTATTATAAAAGGAAATGGGTTACTAGCATCTTTTATCTATTTGTCATGGATCACAAGTGATTCATATTGACTTATTTGAGTAGTTATTAGTCCGAAAGCAAAGTAGCAAGATTTGATCAATAGTTAGCCGAAGGACAAAATCTTTTAAAACGGCTTCTCGTGTATCTCCTTAAGTTCATATCTTGGCATAACTCGTTTCACGATTTGAGACCTTTCTCGGACCGATATTTGGCTTGTACTTCATACTTCAAATCTTGGGAAGACGTTCTTGAAATTATGGTCTTCTCTTCATATATTTGGAATTTCTTCACTTGACGTTTTTGAGAGTTTCTTCATATTGGACCACGACTTCATCATTTTTCTTCAATCTTTACTTTGGATTTTGATATACAACGATCCGCCTACTTTTCGGACTTGGATATATTTATCCTCATACCTTGTTAGGGTCTTTTTGGATAGACTTTCTCCATGATCTTTAGGGGAGTAATTGCTTCTCGTCGTGTGTCTCGATCCTTCATATTGATTTAGGAATAATGATACTTCACATCATCTTTGGATCTTTAGCAAAAATAGAGCTCCTCGTGCCTTGTTAGGGCATTTTTGGATAATCGCCAATCTTCGCGTCCCGCTTCAATAAGTTATGCCTTGGCTATGAACTCTATTCAACCCCGAGCAACTTTTAAACGATCTTGCGCTAGAGGCTAAGTAACCTTTCAAATCGTACGACCTTACTTATTGCAATTATGATTTATTCCTAATGCATTGATCTTATGGGAAGAAAAAGCCACAATTAAAAACATATGAGTTTTTGAAAGAACATTTTCATGTTCTACGTTTAGCATGATCACTTGTCTAACTCTATCATTTCTCGTTCTTCACTATATAAAGACCTCTAATTAAAGAGACTCGTGAATACTTAGCCATGCAAGTCAAAATTAAGCCAAATTTGGATTAGCTTTCATTAAGACTATATCAAATCAAAGTTTTGGGTTTTCAAGCCACCTATAGGATCTTGCACTTTCTTGGAATTATTCAAGTTTAGAGAATGCGTTTTATAGTTCCCTTGATAAGTGACTTTCTAGGATCAATTATAGGAACTTGCGAAAAGTTCTTGTTCTTAACCCGAATGAATTAAGACTTTCGCGTTTTAAAGCTCCCTATATAAAAGTCTAGCAAAATTTGAATTGAGCGGGTTAAGGAATGTAAATGGCTCCAAATGCCCATCAAGTCAAAAATTAACTCTTATTCTACCCATCGGAAAATATACATTCGTGTCTTAAAAACACTTATGAAAACTAAGAAAAAAATTTAAAATTTGGCCATTTTTAGCCTTATTAGCAAAACAAAACATTGAAAGTTGGAAAGCGTGAGGGCGTAGCAAAGCAAGTACCTATTCACCGGCTTATGAAGATTTAACCCACAAATCAGATCAATAACACCTCAATGACATCAAACCAAACCAAATCAACAATAATCCACCACAATAACACAGATTCAAGCATAAACATGCAATAATCACCAAATTCAGAAAAATAAAAGAGAAAATGAAAAGGGAGAAGGATGCAAACCTCCAAGACCTACATCCAGGCCCTGGATTGTTTGAGCTTAGGTACTAGCAGAACAAGTACCAGCTTCCAAGCTGCTAAGAAGAACAAACCACAAGGTGAGATCAAAAATAATGCCAACTTTCTGATTTTTGATGCACAAGCTTTATCACTTAAAACCTTGCCTCAAAAACCTTCAAACAAGATAATGGAACTCAGATTTTAGCTTATCAAACACCAAACTTTTAAAAATAACAGATTAGAACTCAAAATTTTAATAAATTCAAACTTTATTTCATAAAAAGGAATTACAAAGATTTAAAGCTAAAATCTGGAACAAAGGGACTCTCACATGTTGAGGTCTCCTTTTATAGGCAAATGCCTGGCTAAACACTATTCACAAACCCTAGAAGTGAAATTCCCTAAATGCCCTAAGTCCTTCTAGACGTTTTCTGAATTTGAGCTGTCCAAATTGATCAAGGCTGTTCATTTTAGCTTTGTGATGAAGCAATGAATCATAGCTGTTGATTTTGCCACGTTGGATGACTTGGAGGCTAAGTTGCATTCTGATTGGTGGAAAGGGAATTGGGGGTGGGGTCCATTGTGAGTGGGAGTGAGGGTTTTTGGTGTGGGATAGGTTTCTGCACATGTGAATCAAGTGTGTGCAAAGGGAATTGGTTTTTACCCAAAGTTTAAGTGGTGTAAAATCTGGGGGTGAAGAAGGGTGAATAGTGGTAATTTTGATCCGAAATTGGGGGAAATGGATGTGTTTGGCGCAAATTCGTTTCAAATGTTTCTTTTGCCCATGTTTAGCCCTTGTGTTTTGGAAATTTTGGTAAAACAAGTATTTCAGCCCTAAAACGTTTTTTCCTTTGTTAATAACTTTCACCACTTGGCAGTTTTGGCACCAACTTTCCAAAAAGTGTTTCAAGGGTTATTTTTGACACTTTTGTATTTTTGAAGGACTGATCTTGGAAATTTTTTATCTTCAAAGGTCTTCAATGTATCTTTGGCTTGATGAGGGACCATATTTGACAATTTGAAATTGTTGAGGGACTAATCTTGCCATTTCTTCAAAGTTGAAGGACCATTTGTGTAATTTTGACAAACTTAAGGGACCAAACTTGTAATTAATATACAAGGGTTTTAAGTGTCATTTCTTCAATAATTGAGGATCAATCTTGTTTGTCTTCAAGGGTATTTGTTGAATTTTCCATGATTAGGGCCCGGTTCTTTGTACGGCTTCGTTTCTCGTGCCCGTTTTTCCTTGTATCTTGTGATCTTTTGTCTTTTTCACGATATCCATACCTAAAATACACAAGTAAACAAACACAAGCATATATATGGTATTTTATGACATTTTTATGCATTTAAAGCCCGAAAAGAACGATGAGATCATGTATAAATGCCATCTCATCACTTATGAAAACAGTTTACTTGAAATAGAACGGGTTTCACGCCAAAATGATCAGCTTCTGAAGCAAGTGATGTCTCATGATATAGTTTCCGTATGTGTGAATAAAAGTATTGATAATGATTCTATTGTGCATAATGTTGAATCTGTGGATAATGTGGTAGATAGTACTTGTCACGAATCTGACTCTGAATTTTTAAAGCTTCAAGATTCATATTCTTCGCTTTCAAAACTTTTTGATGAGATTCAAACACATTGTATTTCGCTTGAATGCAAGCAACAATTTATTCAAGAAATCTTTGAAACGTCATTCGAAGGTGTTAATATCGATGATGCAAACTTTGAAAAGAATTTTCGATTAAATTTACAATCAAAACAGCGTCATCCAAGTAACAAAGTTGCTACATCTTGCCGATAGAAATAGAGAAATCTAAGGAGCTTAACTGTGTGAACGTACTTGAGGCCGCTGAGAATTTTAAACTTGATCTAGATAATCGAGTTTCCAAGATTTTGTCCAAAGTTGATAACTTAAAACAGAAAAATACACGACTCTTCGATTCAGTAAAGCCCGCATGTGCTAATACCACTGCACAGAATCAATCGTTGATTGAATAATTGAATCGAAAATCGGTGGAAATATCTTATTTGAGGGAACAAATTTGTGATAAAAATCTGGTCTTGGCTGAGTTAAAAGAAACACTTCTTACTCTAAAAGGTAAGAATGTTGTGGATAGCGCAGCCACTGTCTCAGCATCGTCCTCAAGTGCAATCAAAAGGAACCTTATAGCCGTCACACCATTTAATAAGGGCCCTAGTACTAAAGCATCTCAAACTTTGGTCACTAAAAATAAGGCGGAATCAAAACCAGCTTTTAATATTCTCGTGTTGCCTTCTAAAGAGTAAGCACCACTACTAAGGCTCAAAGATCTAAGCTTAAATTTTACATCATCTCAATTGTCCCATACAACGGGGACTTATATCCCATGATCTTTCAGATCATCAATTCATTTTTCCATGGTTAAAATTTTTGGCATAACTTCGCTACCCATCTGGCACTTCAAAATCTACATTTCATATTCACATAACCTCCTGTCCACTACCGGCAGTCAATAATCGGATCCTAATTTCAACAATCATTTCAGGTCTCGCTGGTCGAGTATTTTTGGAAGGTTAGGTTCGCCATCATAGGAAACCTTAAACCTAAAAGACATGTCCAACTCACAATGGGTGTATGTCGGGTGTCTTCATCCCAACTCCTGCTTACAGATGCTCTAATATATATCCTCACAAGATTTGATCTCGATCCTAACACGATAATTATCAATGATAATCTATCCAAAGGAAAATGATTTTACAGTCTATTACCCAAGGTCAATCATTCAAGCATAAAACAACACTTATAGTATTTTGTATCGTTACTTTACCTCATCCCTTTGATTGGGGTGGTACACAGTACTCTTATCAAGATTCGTTCTCAATGACTTCTGAGCAAATCTCTAGAAATTCGATGCGAAGCGAGGATCTTGATAAAGATGTTCGATACAGGCACACTATGTTTACATAACTCCTTTAAATACAACAGAGTCAATTTCTTCATCAAGGATTTATCATTAACGAGAATGATATTAGCAGATTTGGTCAGTCTGTCGACGATTACCCAAATCAAATCAAATTCAGATGATGACCTTTGCAATAGTTAGACGTTTACTAATGTATGAGGCGATGTCTGCCTTCATAATTTGCCATTTGTACGACTTCTTCAGACAAAGATACTTTTAGTCAGAAATGACATAAATAGAATACTTATACTTACAAGATTTCAATATAACTATATCTCAAAATCTCCATATTTAGGCAACCTCAAGTAGCCTTTTAATCATTTAACACTATCGGCTTCTTAATGCTGATGGTTCACATTAGCCGCGAACCACTTTTTATTATCTATATTATCCTTCTTACAAGCATTGTTTGGCAATTTATTTGGCACCTTCATTATTAAGAAATACATCCTAATTGGTTCTTTATCATTTTTACATAATGCGTCAGTATTTACATTCATCTTTCCTGATGCAATAATTATCATGTCTATAATTTACTCAGAAATTCTTTCTTCATATTTTCTAAGTTTTAGTTTCGTCTCAACTATCATTTTTATTAGTTTTGCTCAATCCGACGTTTAAAGCGTCGATAAATATTACAAGTAATTAAATAATAAATATTTAATTTTATGAAACGTAACCGTAAAAATTTTAAATTTCTGAGTCCGTCCAATTATATGAAAATGTTCAAAATAAATTTTAAATTTAATTAACACGATTTTTGTTGATTTATCGAAAATAATTAATAGGATTCGTAAATGTTCGAAAAACCTTTGTTTATTCTTTGGTAAAGAATTTCTTAGTTGAAAAGCAAAATTTGTCGCTTCAAATTTCAAGTCATGGTTTAAATGTTTTCTTCAATCCCTTTTAGGTTGTTTTAAGGTATGCAAAAACATTTACCCCTAAACAGGAGTTTAGTTAAATGTTTTGTGTATAAGGGAATAATCCCTTAAAATCCTTTGTTAAAACATTTGTCAAAACATATTTCAATTTTCTTTTTGGTAAAACCCAAGGTCTTAAAAGGGCTCTAAATTTTTGAAGAGTCAATATAGATTCCATTATCTTATTAATCACACAGTTAAATAATATAGAGGATTAAGCCTTAAATTACATGTTAAATACTCAAGGTACAGCTTTCATTGTTCGGCCAATTCATGGCAATCTATAAATAATTATTAACTCATTCTTATTCTTATAAACAAATAAATGGTCCTTAATGATCACAAGCATGAATTTATCAAATTACAGCCTACATACGTGATTCACCAAATTTATGAATACTACATGTGCATTAGTCAATCCAAACGACATCACGTGAAACTCATAATGTTCATTACAAGTTCTGGATGTGGTGATTGGAATAGATAATCTTTTTCGCAGATGCGAAGTTAATGATAACCATGCCATGGATCAAATCTTTAAAACATACGCTAGAACCTTGTAAATGATCGAACAAATCTTCCATTTCGAGTCATGGATATCGTTTTCGATTGTCAATTTACTCAGTTCACAGTAATCTATAAATATAAGGAATGATAACAACATAGCTTTTCATGATGACGAGCTCGGTAGAATAAAATCTTTCTCCGACAACTCTCTCAGTTGTACGGTAGTTCCTTTAATTCAGATGGTGCTGACGTACAGTGCACAAGCCACAGGTGCAGCACCGGAAATATAATCAATACCAATTTCAATCTGCCTTAATGGCGAAAGTCTAGGTAATTATCAGCAAATACCTCCTAATGTTTCAGATAATAGAGAAATCTTTTAATACATTACTTTAAGTTCTTTCTAGATTATAATATCTATGACTAACTCACAACCATTCACGGTATAATTTCAAGTCTAAATGCAGGATATGGTCATCCATCTAGAATTATTTAGATCACTTTTGATAATCAACATCTTATCATTTAGGGGAATTCAATTTGAGTTCCCATCAATTAAGACAATGTCGTCATGTCATAATCAATCAATCCATTCTACTGGCACTATCAACTTTTCAATTTCATTGTCGTCGATAAGATGTGAACTTCTCAAAAGACTAATAATAAATCATAATCCTTCACAAATTCAGGGATATATGGAGACACAACTACTATTAAAAGAGTAAGGTCAACGCATAATCTATGCGAGAGAATTTCAAATCAGACATAGACGAAAACATTTAACGAACATGAATATATCCCATGTTTTCATAATTTGAGTACGCATTCGAAAGCTCCTCGGATCGTTACCCAGGTCATTCAAATCAAATCAAATCATAAGAAATGATAAAAACGTCAATACATCCAGTCGGGTATCAACACTCGGTAATCAAATACTTTTCCTAAGAATCTCACCACGGGAGAATTGGACAAGAAGGGGATATCAATTGTCAATTAAGACAATTTCCACAGATGAGTAAATTTGACTCAGAAGAATAAATAGTGCGGGCACATATGTAGGTGTTCCTAACACTATGTCCCTATTTTTCACTTCTTGCAGATCTCATAAAATTTAATCTTTCACAATCCTCAATGAAAATGTAGTGTTTATTAATCAGTTTTATGGTGACTACTAATCAGCCTTGCATGGTTACTTCCAAATTGTATGTAGGCGCGCAACTATATACAATTTCAAGATTAACGATGCAATACTCGGTTCGTTAAAATTTTATCATCATGTTTATAATAAAAACATTTTCATGCTTAATTCTTAAATAAGAATCAAAAATAAATTTACAAAGATTTTCTTTGTTATGAAAACAATTAAGTTTTCCAAAGTGTTTTATAAACAACTTCATTTCGATAACGATTATTTATAAGTCTCACTTTAAATAATCCATATGGTGATGAAAATTCATTTTTTCTCAAGGGATACTGTTTTATCTTATAAAAACAATGAGTGATCTACAAAAGAGTGATGAAAGCTTGTTCACCAAGGACTAACTACAATATGATAGGAAATGAGCTTTAGCCAAATAATCATGAGGTGCATGATCTCGATGGCACTCAAAAAGAATAATCCACAATGTAACTCAAATCAAGATGAGTACTTGTTCAATGGTTGCATCACTAATGCGAGCATTAGGATGAAGCAATAAAAGATAGAGAACATCGATACATGTAGAATTTAGCAATCAAAGATAGTCTTTTCATTAATCACAAACAAGTCAAAATTGTACCGTAACACATTACGTGTCACTATGTCATACAATTCCAAGAACTCATCCTACCAACTAATGTCTCAGTTAAGTTAGGGATTATTTTTAGAAGATACCACAATGAATACTAATCTACAAGAGTCATTAGGTGTTCCATCTATCCCGAGAGATCCATCGGTCCCAATTCAGAAGAAGATTTCTTCAATTTATTTCTTGGACACGGGGCATCCTCATTAGTGGACAATGGCCTAGGAACAATCCTTAACACGATCTAACAATCATTTAAAACCTTATAATTCAATCACAGAACTTAACGACTTCCTATTATCAACTCATATTCCATAAAAGTTAAATTTTACTTTATTCAAGTTTCAATCAATTTATACTCAATTCGATATCCTACCCCATTTTCTAATACTTTCAATCTTATTCTTAGGCCTTAATAGGGCAATAAAAGTTCAATATGAACAACACTTAATTTCCAATCCTATAGCTCTTACAACAATAGTTACCAAATGAGTCGCTAGTATGAAATGACTCGATCATTCAATTAGACTTCTGGGAAAGGTACTAGTGGCATGAGGCTTTTGGGTAATGGTTCCAATGACAGCCTGAAGTGCAACATTCACCCTTTCGATTTCAAATTTAAGAATTGGGTGACAATGAATCATATGACATCTTTCTAGGTGGTAACGTTTTGTCAAACTCCACTCTATAAGGAAAGATCGTCATGACATCGATATCAGTTTTAATCTCGCCAATTCTTCCTCAATATCACAATCAACTAATATCTACACTTCTACGAATATCAACCATTTTGTTGGGATCATAAATATCCACAACTTGGTTTAGATCTAGGATAGATAGAATTCCTACGGGAATAGCTTAGATTAATTTGCTAGGAGAGTTATGGTTTCTTGTGACAATCTACGTCGTATAAATACCTCGTATAAATATCAAAATAATCATCAAACAATCATGTAATAAAATTACATCATATATATATATATATATATATATATATATATATATATATATATATATATATATATATATATATATATATATATATATATATATATATATATATATATATATATATATATATATATATATATATATATATATATATATATATATATATATATATATATATATATATATATATATATATATATATATATATATATATATATATATATATATATATATATATATATATATATATATATATATATATATAATCCAAGTTACACTTCTCAGTTTGGCCTTGTCGGTAACTCGGGAATTCTTCGGCACCGTTATAGTCAAAAGATTTTTAGACATTTTTAGAAAAATGTTTATAGTTAAAAGATTTCGAAATGTTTTATTCAAAACCTTGGTTTTAAAAAATCTTTCGTTCTCTATAACGAGAGCTCTGGTACCAAACTGTAACACCCCCAAATTTATATAACTCAATACAGCGGAAGACTAGTTGGTGTTACGGGATAGCACATTACTCACATCATAGACAACGCTTAAAAGTCGCGTCGTTTTAATAATAAAGCATTTCCATTCATAAATATCAAAGTTACATAGGTCCCAAGTCATTGTATTTAATACAGGTTTTACAAAGAATTTGAATGGAAATTATTATCTAGGTGCGGGCCATGAATTCTTGTTGTCTTCCCGAGAATTACCTTCAAGTACCTGAGATAAAACATGTTAAAAGAAAAGGTCAGCGATAACGCCAAGTGAATTCATAGAGTTTAATAAATTCCATCAATATAACTTTGGTATAAAATTATTACCAAAAATCATTTCGTACAAATCATTGTAATAGGCCATAAAATAGCCAAAGTCATTTTATACAAATCCGTATCAAAATCATAATATAGGCATTTGCCTTAAAAATCATCATACGTACCATTGTCGTAAAAACATCATATAAAACGTTTTACAACGTTGTATAGACTAAATAAAAACCGTTAAATGAATATGGTTATATAAAACCAAAACACGAACATAATATCAATAGTATGACCCCGTATTGCTAGTCAGGCAATACATCGTAATTCGGTGCGTATAGCAGTATTTTGTTAATTGGATTATTATAAGCCGCATGACATTGTTACCTTACTACAACAAACAACGGGTAGCTAGCCCGAAACTCAATTTTCCCATCTAAATTAGCGTGTCGTCACAAAGGTCACGCTATGGAAATCTTCTCATACATAAATTCGCTTACCAATCAATGTGGCACGACGGGGATCAACCGTGGCGCGAACTGGGGTGATCGTCCCCAAATAGTACTATTATATGCATAAGCGTCTACGAAATCCCGGTAGTTCACAATTCATGCTAACGGGAGTTTTAGTGACATAACCTAACTTTAATAATCCATTTTATCTCATCTATCGGGTCATTTAATCATTCATCAGGTCATACAAACATTCGGGTCCAAATCAATAAACAAACAGTCGGGACAAATGATGTCCTATTCTATCAAAACTAACATGTTATCTCCCTCGCGGGTTTATAAAACATTTCATAAAAACATTTAAAAGAGTGCGAGGCTATGAACTCACGTTGATGTGGGAGGCGGGTTATCGGCAATTCGGACGTACGGTGCGTGCTTCAATCACGGAAACCTAGACAAATAATACTCGTCTTAGACTCATGTCGAATGACTTTATAAAAATAAAAATGATATATATATATATGATGATTAAGTGGGTTTACATATTCTCATTTACTCATTTTAGTGTTATGTGTCGATAACTTTTATACTAGTTTACTAGTTTTACCTATTTACATATTTTAAGTCCAATAAACTTATTATAAGTTCTTTAACTTGTATTAATCCATTTTATACTTGTATTATCAGTATTTACACTTTACATGTTGGGCCCAAATGGGTTAAGCCCAATAAATAAGTTTATAAATGTTTTAGCCCATTTCGTTGTATTATTAGTCCAATAACGTTAACTTAGCCCGTTAATGTCCGTATGTTATATAGTTCGGGTTTTATCGGTTTTTACTTGTTATATATGTTTATATATCAGTATATTAGTTTTATAAAGTTTACATTAGACGGGTCCAACCGTCTAAGTTTTATTTAACAAAAACGTTAATTTTACGGTAATAGCCGAAAAAGTCGTAAAAATCATGTTTATAGTTTTATAACTTATAAAACTTATCAAACTACCACTTTTATAAAATGTCCATTTCTTTATCCTTATAAATATTTATATAAATGTATTATATAAGTTAGTGGGTTTTAATTCACATTTTATACTATTTTTATTTGAGTGCTTATATAATACTATTATACTTTAATTTCCCAAAATCTGATTTTTATTTTCATGTTCACCAAAACAGCCATATCTAGAGTTCTATATGGAGATAGAAGCTCAAATTTTTATGACATAAACTACATGATATGTTCTCCATTGAAATCTTCTATAGCTACTATTGAATCAGCCTCTAAGTATTTTCTAAAAATCGCCCAAAACAGTGAACTCAGATTTGTACTCTAAACTTGTTTTGATCATATCTCACTCATTATAATGATTCCATTGCATGGCCAACTCTCACATGTGTAAGACATCTTATACTTACTATATATTGATTCTACTTTGCCATTTTATCAGTCTAACATGTGGTTAGTTACTGTTTTTATACAGCCTACCATTTAAGTAAGATTAACCATTTTTACATATAGTTTTTCATCTTTTTACCCATGATTATCAACACCAAATCCCCACACAATATTTTTATCATCATATAATCATCATATACATATACAATAGGAAATAAAATACATGATTACATAATCAAAATAACAAGAGGATGGGGAGGACAATCTTTATACCACCATGATGATGTAGGTTGTGATCAAGACATGGATTTTGATGGAGAAACTTGTGAATAACCAAGACCATCTTCAAGACCACCATTCTTCATGAACACCTTGTGGAAAATCAGCCCCAAGACTCCATATAAACTCCTCCTTGGATGTTATAATCACCACCAATCAATAGGATTTCAAAAGAGCTTCATCATATGTAGAGATAACATATGATTTCATGGTTAATTTTGATCAAAATGGGTGATATGGGTGTAAAAGTGGACGGCAAGATAGAGAGGAATGAGAGAAAGATGAAGTTGTTTGCATGTTGAATAATGGAATGAGTGGTTTGGTTAATGGTTTTGCTAAGTTGGTGGCTTACATTGTAAGCTAGAATGACATGTGTAGTAACTTAGCTTACACTTGACACCAAGGTTGGTGTGGTGTAGCAAGTTGGCCGTCCCATGTGTGTAGTGGGGTGGGATAAATTAGTTTGTCCCATCCCACTAATTTACGGGTATTCCTCGATTCTAGTTTCCTCGATTTGCGTGCCCTCGGTTCGTTTTACGAAAAACGTTTTTATAAATTATGAATCAACGGCACAAATCGAGGAAACTAAAATTAGTTTGTGCCCTCGGGTGTTACATTAAAAGAAAAAAGAAGAATGATAGGATCTTGCCCCCATCTAGTAGTCAAGTGAAGAAGAAAGTAGAAGCCCATCCTAGGAATGTTATTTCTGTTTTGAATAAAAAGGATCATGTAGCTAAACCTAAAGGCTCTGTGGTTGTGCGGCGTTCTAAGCCTACTGTGAATTCTAATTTGAAATGTTGGAATTGCAATGAATGTATGTTTTCTAGTCGTCATGATTCTTGCCTTATTGACCATGTGAATGAGATGCATGCCCGTAAAAATGGATTAGAATGGAAACTGACTGGGAAAGTGTTAACCCAAGTTGGTTGGTTGTGGCGCCCCACTGGTAGAACTTTCACTATAGTAGGAAATTTGTGCCCTTTAACTAGGATCACTCCCACTACAGTGAAGAAAGAGTGCCCTTTAACTAGGAGTACCAAGGCTACCAACACACAGACGTGTCCTTTAACTAGGAACACTGACACTACTGAGTTGATCCCAAACTTAGATCGATTTAGCTTTATGTATACGAGATTAGATCAAGTAATACACTTAGAGAAACCTTTGTATATGTTTATGACAATCTAAGTGTTATGCGGAATTAACACTTAAACAAGAACACACAAGATATAAACAAACTTTCACTTTGATTAATGATATCAAACTTGCTTACAATGAAAGTAGTTTACGAATGAAAACTTATATGAAACAATAACCTAAAGGTCTTCTTTTATAGACATAAGAAGCCCTGTACAATAATCTACGTATCAGCTATTCTAGGTAAAGATAAATATAGAAAATACATTGTTGTTCCTATCTTTACTAGAAGTAATCTAGAATACAATAAACGCGTAGAGTATATCTTCCCATCAGTGCTTGTCTTCAATGTATCAACGCTTGACTTTATCTTGTCAACGCTTGAGCTGTCAGCGTTTGTTTTACTCCTGTCAACGCTTGATTTACTCTTGTCAGCGCTCAAGTGATCTGGCCATAATTTATTCCCAACAATCCTCCCCTAAACTTGATATCCACTCTTATGATCAAGTTTCTGAATAAACATTAAGGACTAGGAGGAATCTTACAAACCTTCTCATATTGGTAATAAATAAATCTGATCAAGTCCTTTGCCACATCACTTGAATAATCAATCTCCAGCTGAGTGTTCTTCATCTTCTCCAAGATATCCTTGGATATGAAATACTGACCATCCACAAGTAGATACCCAGCAAACTTTGTAGAACTCAAATGGTAAACACCAACAGCTGAATACAATCTCCATTAAAGACCACTGAGGTCATCTTCAAGATCCTTCCAAATAGCAAGATCCTCATCTTTTGGTCCACACATTCTCTTGAATGTGGACCACAGTTTTATTCCATTAGCTGAAGTGGGAGCTTCAGCCTCATACTTGGTCTCTAGCAACCTCTATAGGTCTACCAAGTCTTCTCTATCACAACTTGCACACAAAGATATAAGAGTGGTAAAAGTGTGCACCTCTTTTCCATACCTGCCAATCTTCTAAAACCCACATTCATCTTCTTCATAGCTCACAATTGGGTTTGTGGAATCTAGTGGTAAACTTGCACCATATCTGAAGCTTCTAATGGTGAGAGCTTGAGGCTCTTTCTTATGACAGCTTCACTTGGATATAATGGATCCATATCTTTGGGAAACACAAAAGGAACTCCCTTTTTCACTGGTCTGGGAACAAACATTGCCTTCTTGAGCTCCATTTCTTCTGCAAGTTCTTCTTTCCTTTCATCAGAAAGGAGTCTTAGAGTGTTTGCTTCCTGCACTCTAACCCAGATGGGATAAGCCTTGCATTCTAACTCATCAAATGTCAATGCCCTCAATTTCTGATAAGTCCATCCTACTCCATGACATCTGAGCAACATGCAGTATAACTCCCTTCTATCCCTTTTCAACTCTGAGAGAATATTGCTTGCCTTGTGTTTCAAAATAACCTGGCAATCTTTTTGTACTCTGAGGAGAATCTCCAAACCCCATATCTGATCTGAAATGGTCAAGTGTGGATTCTCCATACATCTTTCTTCCCAAGCATGATACATTTGAACCACCTCTGGCATATCAAAGTCAACCTGCAACTTCAACTCTCTTAATTTCTCCTTGGCCAACTCATCTCCATACTCAAGTCTTTCTGGCTGTTCTATGATCATAACACTTGAGTCTGAGCTAGCTTCATCACTTCCTTCTTTCTCTTCTGAAGTGAACACAAATGGTGACTCTTTCACCCCCTTTCTATCTTGTTCCATGATTTGTACAGCCAAACTTCTATCAAACTCAACTTGAGTTGCATTCTTTGGAACAATCTCTTCTACCATAATACCCTTACCCTTATCTAATGGATCAATTGTTTGTAAGGTAGATGGTGATACCTGTGAAGAAACCTCCTTGATGATGGATGATGACTGGGATACATCACCCTCATGTACAGGTCTGTCAACGCCCAATTTGCTGTGTCAGCGCCCAAAATATTTCTGTCAGCGTCCAAATTCTCCTTGTCAACGCCCAAATTTCCTACCTCAGCGCCTTTTTCAATTTCCTCCAACATGGCTGTAAATGATAAATTTAAGTTTGTAGGAGAGACTAAGGACATATCAAAACATGTCTGGTTCTTCAAACTTGTAAGGGCCTCAGCAACATCCAAAGATTGACCATCATGGCTGCCCTTATCACTCACATTTATTGGATCTTCCTCCCCTTTGGAAGATTCCTCCATACCTCTCTTTGCACTAGCAGTCTCCAAAACAACAATACTCTCCCTCAATTGCTTGAGTTCAAGGCCTTGTGAGCTGACAACTTGTACCAAGTCTGCATTTTGCTTTTGCAAGCTCATGCAGACTGCCGTCAATTCAATTAGGGTCATTGGTTCCAATCTGCCCTCTTCTAAAATGGGGATTTGACCTCCCAAGTCAGATTCATTGGGCATGGATGAGGACTTAATGATGGTGGGACTGCCTTGGCCAGCTTCTAAGCCAGAACCAATAGTCCCAGCCTCATCCATATCACCAACCACACTTGTGGTGGTGGTTCTCTCTGCTACATGGCTAGGACCACCAGAGGAGAACACTCTAGTAGTCCTTTGGCGTTTCATCAACCTATATTCAGGGGGTGTAGAAGATGATGTGGATTGGGTGTATGTGGGTTGGTTAAAGGGTGTTTGGGTCTGTGAAGGTTGTGTGTCAACGTTGGAAATAGGCACATCAACGCCAACATTTAACGTGTCAGCGTTGAAGGGTTCTTGGTCAATTTGCATATGTTCAGGTGAAGGTAATGGTTCAGGTATTGGGTTAATTTGGGGTTGGGGGTCTGGTTGGGGTTGTGCTGCTGCAATGACAGCAAGCATAGCTTGGGTTAAGGGTAGGTCACGATGGGGGGTGAGTTCATCCTCATAAAAATTGCTTTCTTTTGCACAGGGATCTCATAAAAATCATTATGATCCCTTGTGCAGTATCCTTGAACATCAAAAACCATTTGTAAAAATCGGGGATAAGCTAAAGTCATTTTGTTCCCCTTATTTTTACACATGCCCTCAAAAATCATTTTAGAATAATTAAATTTTTGCCCAGTTGCAATACACACAATAGCACTGGCAATAGATCTATTGATCTCATTGTGTGCAGTACATTTGGGACTCAAACATTGTAGGAGGACATGTATGAGGTACTTCTAGGCTGGGGGAAATTCCTGTTTATGATATTTGTTTAAAGTTCCTTCATCAGGAAAAGGATAACCCAAAGCCCGTAGTCCTTGTTCTATTTCATTAATGGGTAGGGTGGCTATTCCATCAGCATCATCAAGATGCAAGGCTTGGCGTACCAAAGCCTCAATAACCACCCAAGGTCTCCCATGAACAATAGAAGTTAATGTAGTCACTCTATTAACTGTTGAGGAACTAACAGTGTTCCAAAACTGTTTAATATGTGTGACTAGAATGAGTGGTGCATGAGAAAGAGCATACCTAATAGGAGATGCGTTCAAATACGCCACCATTTGTGTGTATTGAGGAAACAGAGTATCATCAGCTTCAAGATACGCGATCATGTTGTGTTGACTTCTGAACCCCAATTCCAATTCTGATGGTTTAAACTTTGGTGCCATGGTTGAAAGCTGTTTAAAATGAATGATGAAGATGAAGTTGATAAGAGAAAATTGTGTTAGACAAGAATTATAGGTACCCTGTTTAAAAATAGGATCCAAATTTATAGGAGAAGAAAATGGTGATTGGCCCAAAAAGAGGCAAGTATTTTCAAAATGCAATCATGAAAATATTGAAAAAGAATAAGTTTATCTCATGCATTAAATGAGAGTTATCAACTCCCCAAAATTACGGCCTAAAAATATGTCAAAAAGTAACAACTGGGTAGGACCTATTGAGTGTCAACGCTCAAAAATAACCTATCAACGCCCAACGGCTATAATCTTGTAAACGTTTGCCTATAGCCATGTCAGCGTCCAAATCGGTCACAACAACGCTTGGAAAAATACTTATCAGCGTCCAAAAATAAAAATGTTCAAAAATGAAAAATGACCTTAACAAAGTAATTTATCCTAGAGAAGATAACCATAAAGCTGATAATTATTATAGGGCGGCAAGCACTGTCCAGTTATGCACACTTGCTTATGCAAGATAGACATAGCAGTCCTCTAGTGTCCCTTGCTAACCAAAACTCTTAACAACCAAGTTACCTTATAAAATCCCTTGTTACTCCTAGGTAAATTCCATAACAAAATTATTCCCAAGTCTCCCAACAGACCACAACCAATTCTAGGCCAAAAATGTCTTGGCAGCATGCATAGTGTATCAACTTTGCATGCTACAGTGCCTCATGATTTAGTAAAACTAACTCATACTCACCTGTGGACACAATCTAGAATTGTGATAAGAGTATCATATGGATACCCAAACATCCTAAAGGTTCCTAAAACCTCCCCTTAAACTATGATACATAAGTTGCTAAACACTTGCATGAACATAAAAATTTATGTCAAGATAGGAATTAAAAATTCCAACCATCATCCATAAACAAAAACATGTCCAAATGCTTATCCATTGATCCATAAGCAACTCTGTATCCAATGGTATACTGCTTACACCACCTGCACATTTAGATTGAAAACCACAAAACTAACATTGTTGCTGACAACGCCCCGATAACACATAACAGCGTTGAGGGAAGCTTTGTCAGCGTTAGACAATTATATTGTTGACAACGTCACAAAAACACTTATCAGTGTTCAAGCAACCTTTGTCAGTGTTAGAAAAAGATAGTGGAAAATCTAAATCTTCAAAAGACCAATAACAAAGCATCATCCTGTACATACTTCAAAAAGACTCCAAAACACATATTATGTAAGATTGATCATTCCAATACTTGTTACCAAGTATTGAAACCTCCCAGCATCAAAAGGTTTAGTTAGTAAATCTGACACATTTTCCTCAGTGTCAACCCTATCTGGTTGTATTAAACCTTTTTCAAAACAATCTCTTATAAAATGGTGTCTAATTTCCATGTGTTTAGTTTTAGAATGATATACAGGATTCTTAATGATGCATAAAGTGCTGTTATTGTCAACAAATATCTTGGTATGCATGAAATTATACCCATAGTCCAACAGCTGGTTCTGAATCCACAAAACTTGTCCACAACAAGCAGCTGCAGCCACGTGCTCAGCTTTAGTTGTAGAATTAGCCACCACTGTTTGTTTCTTGCATTGCCAAGATATCAACCTGCTCCTAAGAAACTGACATACACCAGTTGTGGATTTCCTATCAAATTTATCACCTCTATAGTCACTGTCTGAATATGCAATCAGCTCCAATGGTGGATCCTTTGGGTACCACAAACCAAGACTAGGGTAGCATCTTAGGTACCTAAAGATCCTCTTCACAGCATAAAGGTGACATTCTTTGGGAGTCACTTGATGGCGTGCACAAGCACACACAGCAAACATGATGTCAGGTCTGGAGGTTGTAAGATACATCAAGGATCCAATCATGGATCTATAGTGCCTGACATCAACATCTTTCCCATCTCCAATCTTTCCCCAAGGGTGTTCTCTATCCATAGGAGTAGTAGCCCTCTTTTCATGTGGAGAAAAGCCAAACTTCTTCAAGATCTCAGCCACATATTTATCATGGGAGATGAAGATCCCATCTTCTTTCTGTTGAACTTGTAAACCAAGAAAGAAGTTCA
This sequence comes from Glebionis coronaria, assembly GCA_025667525.1. Lineage (NCBI taxonomy): Eukaryota > Viridiplantae > Streptophyta > Magnoliopsida > Asterales > Asteraceae > Glebionis > Glebionis coronaria. Next base: position 273,509 of record JANFOE010000625.1, on the reverse strand, counting down.
TCTCCCCCATTGCACTCATCTTGAATTTGTCTGTCATAAGCTTGGAGAAATCCTCACTCATCTTTGGATCAGTAGACCTAAAAATGATGTCATCAACATAGACCTGGACAAGCAACACATCCTTGCCTTTCTTCTTTGTAAATAGTGTCTGATCTATGGTGCCCCTCTTAAATCCATTGTCTACCAAGTAGGTAGACAAAGTACCATACCATGCTCAAGGGGCTTGATGAGGTCCATACATAGCCTTTTTGACTCTATACACCTTGTCTGGATTCTCTAGATCCTCAAAACCAGGAGGTTGCATCACATATACCTCCTCAACAATTGTACCATAGAGGAAGGCACTCTTGACATCCATTTGATAGACAGTGAAGCCCATGCAGGATGCATAGGCTAAAAAGATCCTTATAGATTCAATCCTTGCAACTGGTGCAAAGACCTCCTCATAGTCTATCCCTTCCTCTTGTGTATATCTCTGAGCCACTAACCTTGCCTTGTTTCTGACCACAATTCCTCTTTCATCTCTCTTGTTTCTTAGAACCCATCTTGTCCCTATAGGTCTGACATATCTGGGACAATCAACCAGCTCCCAAACATCCTGAATTGCAAATTGGTGAAGCTCATCCTGCATTACTTCCACCCAAATTGGTTCTTTGAGAGCATCAAATATCTTCTTGGGTTCCTGTTGTGACAGAAAACTGGCAAACAAACATGCTTGCACAAGAGGGGTATCAACCTTCTTGTGTATATTGGCAATAAACCCACCAAGACCTTGATGAGATCTTCTAGTTTGAACTGGAGTCATAATATCACCAATGATTTGAGAAGTGGGGTGATTCTTCATTGTGGAAGTGAGAACTCCTCCTTCAAGAAGTCTGGTGTCCTCAACCTCATTCTCCATATTGCCAATATCTTCTTCATCAGACTCTCTTTCATCAACATGAGGATGAACCTCTTCATATAAATTGGAAGGTTCACCTTGTTCAAAAATGGAAGAGAAAAGATGTGCAGAAGTGTTGTCAACGCCTGAACCTTGTTTGTCAGCGCTTGGGCTAACAACGCTTGAACTGTTGTTGTCAACGTCTGAGCTATCAATGTCTGAATTGGTCTTGTCAGCGCTAGATTTGCCTTTGTCAGCGCCTGAAGGACCATGCATGTTTGTATCTGGTGTTACTTGGAGACCACCATTATCTTTACCAGCAACAGCAGCAGCAGCAAAAGCATATGTCCAAATGGGGATTGTAACATATTCTTGGATAGGAGATGACTTCTCTGCTTGTGATCCAACTTTTTCATGAACCTGTGTACCTGAAACATCAACAACTTGTTCTTCCACAACATTTGAAGTTACCTTCACAATGTCTGGATTAGAGACACGCATATAATTTAAAGCTCTAGATAAAGGTTCCAAGTCAAACAACCAATTAGGACCACTTTTAGGATCACTAGGTTTATTCTCTAAAAACCTAACATGTACTCTTTCAAGTATACGTTTTTCCTCTTTAAGATAAACCCTATATCCCTTGCTCTGCACTGAATACCCCATGAAGTAGCCTTCATCACCTTTTGCACTAAGTTTCCCTAAGGCATCACTAGTATCTAAAACTACTACATGACAACCAAAAGGTCTGAGAAAACCAATATTAGGTTTTCTACCCCAAAGTAACTCATAAGGTGTTTTTTTCTGAATTTTGTTAACCAATGCTCTATTTTGGACATAACAAGCTGTATTAACAGCCTCAGCCCAAAAGGCTATAGGAAAATGAACATCAGCCAACATGGTTCTGGCTGCTTCAATTAGGGTTCTATTTTTCCTCTCAGCAACCCCATTTTGCTGTGGGGTTCTTGCAATACTAAATTGCCTAGTAATTCCTTTCCTGGCACAGAAATCATCTAGCTTCTTATTCCTAAATTCACCACCATTATTACTCCTAAGCATTTTAACTTCATTGCCAGATTTCTTCTCAATCTGAGTGATAAAAGCAATTAGAATATCAGTTGTGTCACTCTTCATAGCTAGAAAGAATGTCCAAGTAAACCTAGAAAAGTCATCTGTGATAACAAAGCAATATGACTTACCATTCAAACTTTCTATATTGGTTGGACCAAAGACGTCCATGTGAAGCAAATGAAGAGGTCTAGAACTAGAATGCACCTGTTTGGACTTATATGAGACCTTGTGCTGCTTGCCTTTAAGACATGCAACACAAGAGTGGTCATTGTGGAAGGCCTTCTCAGGCAAACCATCAACCAAGCCAAGTCTCACAAGCCTATTTATATTTTTAAAATTTATGTGCCCTAGTCTCCTGTGCCACAAATTACTCTCATCTACTGAAGCTTTAGCATAAAAACAAGACATATTGTTATTCATTCTAATCCCATTCAGATTCACATTGTATATGTCCTTATGCCTAGGTGTTCTATACTCAATATATTTCTCATCAGGGATCTTATAATCCTTACTTAACACCAAACATTCAGTATCAGTAAACAGAACTTTATTTGTTATCACACACTTGTGATACACTAAAAAGATTGTAATCTAGTTCTTTTACCAAAAATACGTTTTCAAAATGCAAGTTCTTGGTGAGAAGGGTTCCTTTGCCTGTGATAGTACCATATCCGCCTCCAAAGTAGACCTTATCACCATCCTTTATGGGAGTAAAGTTAGTAAGATAATCTTCCTTCCCTGTCATGTGCCTTGAGCATCCACTGTCCCAATATCCATAATCATTGACCTGTTTTTGAATACCCTGCACATAAAGAAAACGAATTAGTTTTCTTTGGGAATCCAAGCCTTAGAAGACTTAGATTCATCTAGTTGTTCAATAAGAACAGACTTAGTTCTCACAACAACCCCATTTTCATCCTTCTTAGGATGAAATACCCAGTTAACCCCAATAGGTTTTGTAATGACCTTTGAAATGTAATTAAATCTGTTGCAGGTCATTGAAATCCCATTATCATTAGGGTTTTGATCTTTCTTGGGTCTCCATGTTAAGCTTGAAGAAGCTTTAGACCCCTTACCCTGTGGTTGCAAATATTTAGGTCTGGTCACGTTTCTGTCAGCGTTGGAATTGGTCTTGTCAACGCTGAAATTACCCTTGTCAGCGTTGAACCTAGGATTTGCTACAGAAACCCATTGCCTATTCGACCAGGTGTTTGTCTTTTGAAATGGTCTTTGTCGATGAGTGTTAGACCCTCTAGTGAAGAATGGGGCAGGTCTAATCACTTGTGGACTTTGCTGCACACAAGGTTTGGGTCTGACAACGTTTGACTTCCTAACAACGTTGACTTTGTTCCTGTCAGCGCTGAATTTGTTCCTGTCAGCGCTGGCTTTGGGAGCGTTGACACACTTATATGCCAAAGTTTGAAAAGCTACCACAAGTGTAACAGGATTTTCTAGACACAACCCTAGGTCTAGAAGAGAAGAAGCCTGTTCCATCATTGCTAACTTGGCTTTTAGGTGACCTAGTATTCCTATACATCTCTGCATACTTAATGCTAGGTTTTCTATCAGTGTTGGAGCCAAGATCAACAGCTTTACCAGTGATTGGGTTAGTAACCTTAATGGGTGTTGACTCATTAGGACTTTCACATAGCAAGCCACCCTTAACAAATAATGTAGGGTTAGCTTTCTTCCATTCATTCAGGTCAGTCAACTTTTGTTGATACTCTTCAAGTGGGGTGACAACTCTTGGTGGAGGAATGAATTCCTCCTCTTGGAGTTCTAGCAAACCAGTCCAAGATAGGTCCTTTTGTTGGACACCATAGAAGTCACCAGCTGGTGGTGGAACCACTGAGTAGTCTTTCATCCCAATCCCAGTCATGTCCTTAGGATCCCTTTGTTTACCCACACAGTCTCCTAGGGTTTGAGTGGCTCTATCAAATCTTTGAATTTTAAGGCCAACATTGTCTTTATTCTTAATGGCCTCATCTAATTTAGCCTATAACTCACCATTAACCCTTTCCATGATGTTTCTAATATCCATACTAGCATTTAACTCATGTTTTAAGATATTTATTTTATCTTTTAAATCAAATTCCATTTTCTTGTACTCAGAAACTGTTTTCTCAGTTTGAGTGAGAGCTAGTTGGTATTTAGACAGTTTGCACTTTTTAGTACTCACATCACTTAATAATCTTAACACCTCTTTGTTAAGCTTCTCAGTGTTTAACCTACAACCTTTACTGCAAAAATCATCATTGTATACCTCATTATCAGATGAAGAGGAGGAGTGTGCCATGAGAGCATATTCAACATGCTCTTTTTCTTCAATTTCAGCAACCAAAGCTTTATCCTCTTCCACATCCTTAGCCAGATAGCTCCAATCCCATCCTATACCATCAATTCCATGAACTGCAACCATGGCTTTAGGATCCTGAGCTTTAACAACTTGACTTGAGGGTTTACCAGCATCAGATCTCCTAGGAGATCTGCATTCCCTCATGAAGTACCCCATACGATGACAGTTGTAGCATTCAACTTTGGATTTATCAAATCCAGCTGTGTCTTTTGCATTGAAGGTCATCTTCTTCTTAAACCTTCTGTTCCACCTGTTTGCTCTTATACTAGCAAGAGCCATGTTCCACTTAATGTCCATCTCTTACAAGTGCTCATCACTTATCTGCTCAAGGTCCTCATATGTAATCACTGAACCATTGGGCAAAGAAGCAGTATAAGCACATACAGTATCCAAATCCAAACCAGCAGGTTTAACTCTTGGGGAGTCACTTTTGAATGTGTCAGCGTCTGAAAAGGAGACGTTGACAGGACTTGTTCCAGCGCTGACACATGATGATCCAGTAACTGGATGCATGTAAGAGTCCTTCTGATTGAATTGACCTTCACTATGAGAGAAGAAGGCCATGTTACTGTTGGTAGACTTGCTTCCATGCTCTAAAAGAGTTTCATCTTCCAACAGCCTCAGTTTTTTGTAAATGTCATCAAACGTGGAACTTTTGTAAGTATTATTGGCAAGAATAGATCTTGCCTCAATCTTCCACGCCTCACCAAGACTTTTAAGAAAGGTAGCATTAATGTCAACATCACCAAGTTGTGTCCCCATGAAGGACAATTTGCTTGTAATGTCAAGCAATCTGCTTCTCACACTACTCAGCTTCTCATTGGGTTGAGCTTTGAAAACAGCATAATCATGCATGAGTTGTTTCTTCTTTTCTTCCCTGGTATCTGCATTGCCACCATATGTAACTTCAAGAGCTGCCCAAAGGTATTTAGCAGAATCATAACCTCTGTATTTATGCTGATTCTCTTGTCCCAAAGAGACTTTCAGAATATTTAGGGTTTTCATGTCAACCCTTTTATTTGCTATGTCATTAGCAGACATAGCTCTACCATCTTCAGGTTTTTCTTTCTTATCTTCTTCAGAACATCCAGCAACAGCTGATCTTTGAGTAATAGCATCAGCAATCTTTTGGGCTTTATCGAATGTGTTTCCATATTCAATGATCTCCCAGAGTGTGTAGTCATAGATCCCTAGATATTGCTCAAAGTTGAATTTCCACAATTCAAAGTTGGTTGCATCAAGCATGGGAATCTTGATGTTTGGTAAAGGTGAGGAGGAGGAGGTTATTGTTTCTGACATGATGTTGTTAGGATTTTTGAGAAAATTAGGGTTTTGGTGATTTTTAGGGTTCTTGTGTTCTTTAAGATCAAAAGTTCCTCAACAAGCTCTGATACCACTTGTTGATCCCAAACTTAGATCGATTTAGCTTTATGTATACGAGATTAGATCAAGTAATACACTTAGAGAAACCTTTGTATATGTTTATGACAATCTAAGTGTTATGCGTAATTAACACTTAAACAAGAACACACAAGAAATAAACAAACTTTCACTTTGATTAATGATATCAAACTTGCTTACAATGAAAGTAGTTTACGAATGAAAACTTATATGAAACAATAACCTAAAGGTCTTCTTTTATAGACATAAGAAGCCTTGTACAATAATCTACGTATCAGCTATTCTAGGTAAAGATAAATATAGAAAATACATTGTTGTTCCTATCTTTACTAGAAGTAATCTAGAATACAATAAACGCGTAGAGTATATCTTCCCATCAGTGCTTGTCTTCAATGTATCAACGCTTGACTTTATCTTGTCAACGCTTGAGCTGTCAGCGTTTGTTTTACTCCTGTCAACGCTTGATTTACTCTTGTCAGCGCTCAAGTGATCTGGCCATAATTTATTCCCAACATACTTTAGGAACCAAGTGCCCTTTAAATAGGTCTACTCCCACTGTAGTGCCCGCGAATAATCCAAAACCTAAGAAAGTTGGAACAGCAAAACCTGTTAGTGCCAAAACTCACATTAGAAAACGCAGAAAATCTAAAGGTCTCATAAATGCTAGCAATTCTGATAATCTTATATCTCTATCTGCTAACACTCCGGAACCAATAGTTTCCAATGCATTGTCTACTGTTGTTATTGAAAACAGGTGGTCCAAATTTTTCTCTGGTATTTGGACTCTGGTTGCTCCAAGCATATGACCGGAGATCGCTCTCAGCTCCGAAATTTCGTCAGCAAGTTTCTTGGTACGGTTAGATTTGGAAATGATCATATTGCAAAGATAATGGGTTATGGTGAATATCATATTGGGAATGTTATTATTTCAAGAGTGTATTATGTGGAAGGTCTCGGTCATAACTTATTTTCTGTGGGACAATTTTGTGATGCAAACCTAGAAGTTGCTTTTCGAGAGCATACCTACTTCATTCGTAATTTGGAAGGGGTTGATTTATTGAAAGGTACTCGAGGGAATAATTTGTATACTCTGTCTCTACAAGACATGATGGCCGCTTCTCCCATATGTCTTCTCTCCAAAGCTTCGAAGACTAAGTCATGGTTATGGCATCGACGGTTATCTCATCTTAACTTTGATGCTATTAATCACTTGGCGAAAAACGAACTTGTTCGTGGTCTTCCTAAACTATCATTTCACAAGGATCATTTGTGTTCCGCGTGTACAATGGGGAAAATCACTAAGAAATCATACAAACCCAAGACGGAAGACACCAACCAAGAGAAACTTTATTTGTTGCATATGGATCTTTGTGGGCCTATGCGTGTTGAAAGTCTTAGTGGCAAAAAGTACATCCTCGTCATTGTCCATGATTACTCTCGGTTTACATGGGTGAAATTTCTTACAACAAAAAATGAGGCACCTAAATTCATCATCGGATTTCTCAAGATGATTCAAGTGCGTCTCAACACTACTGTCCGACGCATTCGTACAGATAATGGAACCGAATTTGTGAATCAAATCTTGCGTGACTATTATGAAGAAGTTGGCATATCTCATGAAACATCCGTTGCACGTACTCCACAACAAAACGGTGTCGTTGAAAGGCGAAATCGCACACATATGTAAGCTGCTCGAACGATGTTAATTTACGCAAAGACTCCATTGTTTTTATGGGCAGAAGCAGTATCTACAGCAGTGTACACCTAAAACCGGTCACTAATTCGTAAACGCCATGGTAAAACACCTTATGAGCTTCTCCATGGAAAAGTACCAGATTTATCATATCTTCATGTATTTGGTTCTCTTTGCTATCCAAATAATGATGGTTACAATTTGGGAAAACTTCAACCAAAGGCTGATATTGGTAGTTTCATTGGTTACGCCCTCGCAAAGAAGGCATACCGAATCTACAACAGTAACAATCGCAAGATCCTCGAAACTATGAATGTTGATTTTGATGAGCTGACAGTAATGGCTTCTGAGCAAAGCAGCTCTGAACCCGCACTTCATGAAATGGGACCTAGTAACATTAGTTTTGGTCTTGTCCCAAACAACCCTACTTCATCATCATTTACACCACCTTCTAGGACTGAATGGGATATGTTGTTTCAACCGTTCTTTCATGAATTATTTACTCCTCCAAGTATTGTTGCTCCAGAACCTGAGGTAATAGCTCCGGTAACCGAAGTTGTCGCTCCAGCAACCTTTGCACAATCAGATACGTCTGCACCTATAATTGGTCTAGATATACCATCAACAAGTAATTGTCAACCAACACCTGCTTCAACTATCCATGTCATGCCTATTGATGATGAAGAGGATGATGATGATCACGATTTGGAATTCGCTCAAATGCGTGAACTTCCATTATTTGGTGTACCAATTCCCGACCCTAATCAAGTTGGGTCATCCACCTCAGAGGAAGCTCCTAGTACGGTTTACTCCAATCCACGGATTCGTGAACATGACAGCAAGTGGACAAAGGATCATGCTATAGATTCTATTATTGGTGACCCTAGTCGTCCGGTATCCACACGAAGTCAGCTACAAGAAAATGCAGTGTTTTGTCATTTTGATGCTTTCCTCACTAAAGTTGAACCTAAGACATGGCAAGAACCTTTTACTCAATCCTGTTGGATAGAAGCTATGCAAGAAGAACTTAATGAGTTTATACGTCTTGAAGTATGGGAACTTGTCCCATGCCTGGATCAAGTGCAGTTACTCACTTTGAAATGGGTTTACAAGGTGAAACTCGATGAGTTAGGCGGAATATTGAAGAACAAAGCTCGACTAGTAGCTCGTGGATACAAGCAATTATTAGGCATCGACTTTATGGAATCCTTTGCACCTGTTGCCCATTTGGAAGCTATTCGACTATTCCTTGCTTATGCAGCCCACATGAATATGATCGTCTATCAGATGGATGTGAAGACGGCATTTCTGAATGGTGAAATCAAGGAAGAGGTCTATGTTCGACAGCCGGATGGTTTTGTGAATCCTAAATATCCTAATCATGTGTACAAGCTTAAGAAGGCTCTCTATGGGTTGAAGCAAGCTCCACGCGCATGGTATGATCTATTATCACAATTCCTCATTACGCAAGGCTTCGCTAAAGGCAAGGTGGATCCCACGCTGTTCATTCAGAAACGAGGTAAAGATATGATTATGGTACAAATATATGTTGATGATATTATATTTACAGCCTCGACCCAAACCTTATCCGACGAATTTGGGAAACTCATGTCTTCCAAGTTTAAGATGTCAATGATGGGCAAGGTATCATTCTTCTTAGGTGTTCAGATATCTCAGAGTCCCAGAGGCATCTTTATCAATCAATCCAAGTATGCCCTTGAATCGCTTAAGAAGTATAAGATGGAATCTTGCGACCCCGTGGATACTCCAATGGTGGAACGAACTAAGCTTGATGCAGATCCACATGGAGTTGCCGTTGATCCGACACTGTATCGTGGAATGATTTGTACTCTTCTGTATATCACAGCTAGTCGACCTAATCTTCAGTTTGCTATATGTATGTGTGCTCGGTATCAAACTCGACCTACTAAGTTACACTTGTCTACTGTGAAACGGATCTTTAGATATCTTAAAGGAACCATTAATCGGGGACTTTGGTATTCGAAGGACTCTTCGATTGCACTTATGGCATATGCAGATGCGGATCACGCGGGTTGTCAAGATACAAGGCGTAGCACGAGTGGAACTTTGCAACTACTAGGAGATCGACTAATCAGTTGGGCATCGAAAAGGCAAAAAGTGCTGCAATTTCAAGTACGGAAGCAGAATACATAGCTATGTCCGGTTGCTGTGCTCAAATTCTTTGGATGAGATCGCAATTAACCGACTATGGTCAAGGTTTCAACAAAATTCTGATGTACTGTGACAACAAGAGTGCAATTGCCTTATGCTGCAACAATGTTCAATTCTCCCGGTCGAAGCACATTGACATTCGCTACCACTTCATCAAGGAGCAAGTGGAAAATGGAGTAATCGAGCATTACTTTGTTTGATCTGAGTATCAATTGGCGGATATTTTCACGAAGGCTTTAGATCGCGCTCGAATTGAATTTTTGGCCGACAAGCTAGGAATGAGAACTTTCTCGCCTGAGACTCTAAAGGAACTGGCAGATGAAGCGAAAGAATAGTGGTGGTAAAACTATTCTTCGTATCCTTGGTGATCATCTGTATATATTGTTTATATTTTTATCCACAAAAGCAAAATACAAAAATATAAAACTATATAAAAACCATAAAAATTGAAAAATTCAGAAAAATCCAAAAATATTTTTACTTTATTTTTCAAAGGCATGTCTTTTGGTACGATAATATTTACGGCCTTAGAAATGTCGATTAATATTGACACGGCGCCATAAATAGTGTTCGTACAAAAGTTGTAAATATTTCATAAAACATGCCAATATGGCTTGTATTTATTTCTGACTACAACCCGGTTTTCATATTAAAGTCAAGTATTTCTTATGAAAGCTTTGGCTCTCAACGGGAATTAGTTTTCTCGGGCAAGGTTTACTTTAAAACCTTGTAAGGGATCAAGTTTACCTTATAACTTGGTCTCACACAAATCTATGTACGCATCAGTGCATTTATTTTTCACAACAAGAGAAATCTTGTTTTTATGAAGCTATCATCTCTACAACCATAGCAATCTACAATTGGTATCTACAAACTCGACGATGCGACTACTCAACCAACGACTACAGCTCTTTCAATAGAACACGGATCAACAATTGAGGGGGAGCAATTGTCAAGCATTCGGAATCTTCGATGCCGAACGTGCCTAGTTCACAAGTTGGTGTCAAGACAACAATACCAATCATACATGTGGTGTCAAGAGATGACTTCAGACGTGACGAGGCGACCAACATATGCTGACAAGAACCATTTGATCTTATCATATGATGTTCTCATCAATCAGGTCCAACCTTGTCAATTTTTTTCTAATATGGTGAATATGTGATCATGTTACAAATCGGTATCATATTTCATACATTTGGAATCATGAAGATTAAACGGACTTGCATTTTTCTTCCCAAAACCTTTGTTAAAACTACATTAAATCAATTGATATTAAAAACATTGATTGGGTTAATATTTTTAATATGGGGGAGAAAATGTGATTTAATATGGGATATTATCACAAATGGTTTGACTGAATGTGCTGGCTCATCCCGACATGTGCGAAATGTTTTCGAATATCGTGGCATATGTTAAGGGGGAGCAAAATGGATTTTCATATCAAAAATGGATTTCATGGTGATTTATACTTACCCAAAACCCATTTATTTCACGACGATGAAGATTGTGGTGACATAAGGATGGTAGGATAGGTTAAGTCCTATGATTCTTCCAGAACCGGAGGAATCTTCCCAAGGACATTCCATAGCTAGAAATAGTAGTCCTTAGGAAAGTTGGAGAAAGATTGTGAACGTAGCTGAATGCCGACCAAGTACTTAAGTTAGCACTGGAACAATCACAACAAGGTGCTAGTTATGACGTATTGGTAAGCATTGAAGGGGTTGAAGAATGAAAAAGAATTATAAAGATAAAGGGTGTAAAGAAAGAAGCCCTCCTTACAACCTTAGGCAGAAACCGGGTCAATACATATGCTATTGAGATCATTCTTAATGATTCTTGATATTGAAGATAGACATCATGGACCCAGTGATGAAATGCACAACCCATACCATCTAAATCAGATATCTCTTAAAAGATATTTGTTTTAATCACACGGAGACAACACGTTATCTATCGATTTATTCACTCCGAATAAATTGGTATTGAAATGGTGGCACTCCTCTCCAACCTCCGATCACTAAAATCCAAAGTGCACGATCGAGTCTAGAGCCATTTCAGATCATCAAATATCTCATTAGGACACACTTCCATAATTCATTGCTTCTTCACACACTGTGAAAAGTAAGAAAGATTTTAAGAGTCCTACGCAAAATCTTCATGATCTTGCCGGAACATCCGAGTAATACGAAAGTATTTACAATGAAGATGGAAATCCTTCTTGAGCGAATATCAAAAAGCTCATGGTAGGTGACTTGTGCGATTCTTTATGAATCAGGCTTGTGATAACTGGAAAGCAACAGTTGTTTAATTCTTAATTGAATTTCAACACGTTCCAGGCCTCTACGCAATATCTAAGTGATCTTGCCAGAACACTCAGAGTGATACCTTAGTGTTCACAGTGATGAGTGGAAATCCTTCTAGTGTTAACCTCAAACAGCACTTGGTAGGTAACTTGCAAGATTCAATATGAATCAAGCTCGTGACAACTGGAAAGCAACGATGGTGCGATTCTTTAATGAATCAAACTTGTTCCAGGAATCAGAATTGACGGCTTCAATCATGCAGATAATTTTATCCAAATGACTCACTCTTTACGTTCGCAGTCAGCTTTGGACGGTCGAGTAAAGTGAACGGGTTTACCCGCGAAATCTTGTCAAGGATATTTTTAATTAAATCTACCTGTCACAAGTACGATATCTTATATCGTCCAACGGTCTTCACCGACCGGAGGTAAAATGCTACCGAATTAGAATGAAATGTTCAAAGCCATTCGTTCGTGTCTACTTATGTTGCGGCATTTGAAGACGGTGGCGGTGCGGAATCCGAGAAGAAAGTCGTCCCCGCATGCTTATACTTTATACACTTAATACCTCATCTAATTCAAGAAAGCCTAAAAGTTAAGTCTTCCGTTGTATTGAACTCTGAAGCTTTCAAGAATTACAAAAGGTATAAGTATGTGGGACATGGTGTCACGAAGAGATGAAGATCACAAGTGATGGATGCACGAGATCAAGGCAAGAGATTAATTCTCAAGATTGATATCAAAGATCACAATCAGCATGTTCACCAGTAAAGAAAAAGAAAAGAAAGACTACGAGCTCAAGACAAGCATAGTATGCTAGGTTTCTTTTATTATTGTAACTAGGGTAACACCCTTGTTTGGAGTGACCTCCCTTAGGGGGAGATTGCTGGAAAAACGTTTTTACGTATTTAGGAAGATTCGGTCACTCTAACAATATACTAAGTAGTAGCTCGTAGTCTAGACATCGTTATTTAACTAACAAGTCCAAGCCTAGCCTACAACATGTGTAGGCCGGCCCAAATGTAAGCCCACGCCCATGACAAGGGCTTGGGTATATAAACCCTCTCCTTAGATGGAGAGGGTGTGTGGTTCTTCATTTTACACATAGTAAACATTTGTTTCTCTCTCTAGAAATGTGTGTTCCACCATCTCTCTATCTCTTTCTCTCTCTAAAAACATAAGCCAGATTTACATATCCTAGAAAAGTGTTTGTTGTGTGGCTATATATACCCCTCCTAGGCTTCCAAGGAGGGGTGTTGATTGTGTTTTCATTATCTTGTTTAATACACATTTTCTATTTTCACACACAACCTCTCTTCTCTCTCAACTCAACAATGGCTTCCACCTTCCACCACCCACCTAGACCACCGTATTAGATAAAAGCAAATCCACAAAGTCTCTTGCACTCAAAGCCAAGAAGGCACAAAGCGATCATGATAGTTCCTCGGATAGTGAAGACGAGGAGTATGCATTAGCGGTAAGAGATTTCAAGAGGTTCTTCAAAAGACGAGGTCAACACGTGAGGCAACCTAACAATGACAAGAAACCATTCTTAAAGAATCGGTTTGCCAAGTATGAAAAGGGTGATAGGATTTGCTTTAGATGTGGTGATCCAAATCATTTCATTAATGAGTGTCCAAAGCCTCCACGCGAAAAGAATCACACGGCATTCGTTAGTGGTTCTTGGAACGATGGCGGTGAAGATGTTGATGACAACCCCAAAGAGGAGAAATGTCTCATGGCTCACACTTCTAAAGAGGTACATTCCGAAACCGAATATTATAGCAATGATAGCTCCACCTTAGATGATATTGAATTAGAAGGCCAATATGATAATTTACATAAACTTAGCCTTAAATTCATAGAAAAGAACAAAACACTAAAATCAACTAAAACTAAGCTTGGAAATGAGATTAATGAACTTAGGGAAAAATTAGGCAAGCTTGAGAAAAATAAAGAAGTTGATATTGGTTGCTTAAGTTGTGAGAAACTTAGGTTAGAGAATGAAGATCTCAAGAGCACCTCCATTAAATTGGAAAATTTCATGAAAAGTACTAGTGCTCTTGATGATATGTTAAACAAACAAATTCACTCTAAGGAAAGACTTGGTGTAGGTTTTAACTCAGATGAAGCATCAACTAGTGAACCTAAACAAGTTCGATTTTTAGAAAAACCATCTGATGTACGTGGTCCCAAACTGTATGGGGCGGTTCCTTATCGATATGGAACCGCCGCCATAGATAATGTACCGCGGCCAGAAAACGTTTTTGATGAAAATCCTGAACTTTATGAAAAATCAAATTTAGGTGAACATCTTGCATCTCATTGTTAACAAAGTGAAATTACCTATACTTGACGACAATGCGGTTGAAAAGTTCTATAAGCCTTTGAGTAAACCTCTAATGGGAAATAGAAGTTTATCAAGACCATCTTCTACTCCACCAAGAGTACGGAATGAGTCTAGGCCTAGAAGTAGAACGACAACACCTAGAAGAGATAGTCAAAACAATTCACGACCTAGAAGTAAAACTCCAACACCTAGAAGGAATGACCATAACTCTAAACCAAGATCAAATACACCTAGGAGAAATAATAAACAACAAAATGGTTATATGAATTTTTATCCTCATCCCTTTTGTTCACCATGGGGAAACCCTCCTCAATTCATGCATCCTAACTAAATGCAAGGGATGTTTGGAACTAACAATTTTGGACCCATGAGATATTGTGGACCAAATGTTTGATCGTGTTTGTTGTTACCTAGATATGCTTGGGAATTGATTTGGAAACCGACGAGTAGATTAAGGATAGTGGTTGTTCTAAACACATGACGGGTAATCGAAGTTTGTTCTCACGCTACAAAGCATATGATGGAGGTAACGTCACATTCGCTAGTAGTCTACGTGGTAATATCATTGGCAAAGGTACCGTTTCTCTTGACTCCATGACTATTGAAAATGTTGAGTACGTAGATAATTTAGGGTTTAACCTTTTAAGCATAGGTAAAATTTGTGACAATAAGTGTAAGGTCATCTTTTCGGAAAATGATAGTGAAATCGTAAAAGATGGAAAGGTCATTGGAAAAGGTATTAGAAAGCATGGGCTTTATGTCATGAAGGTCAATAAGAAGTCAAAAGACAACATATGTCTTGCGACTATAGATGATAGTTCTACTCTTTGGCATAGGAGATTAGGTCACGCTAATATGCGTCTAATTCAATCTTTAGTCTCTAAGGATTTGGTAAGACACCTCCCCAAGATGAAGTTTGATAGTCACTTTTGTGATGCTTGCAAAGTTGGAAAGCAAGTTCACTCAAGTCACAAAGCCAAGAATTTGGTTTCAACCTCTCGGTGCTTAGAACTCCTACATATGGATCTCTTTGGACCTACCGCCATACGGAGTTATGGAGGTAACCTTTATACCTTAGTTATAGTTGATGACTACTCTAGATTCACTTGGACTAGATTTTTGGCATCTAAAAATGAAGGTTTCCATCATTTCGAAATCTTTAGTCGAAGAATTCAAAATCAACTAGGATGTCCAATTGTCTCTATTAGGACGGATCATGGTAGGGAATTTGATAATGAAGTGCAATTTGGTGCCTTTTGTGAAGCTCATGGTATTACCCATAACTTCTCGGCTCCTCGCACTCCACAATCAAATGGGGTAGTTGAAAGGAAGAATAGGACCATCCAAGAGATGAGTAGGACGATGTTAAACGAGCAATCTTTGCCTCAAAAGTTTTGGTGCAATGTCGTGGACAAATCGACTTATATTCTCAACCGAATTCTTATTCGACCCTTCCTAGGAAAGACCCCCTATGAGATTCTTAAAGGTAAGAAACCCTCATTGGAATACTTTAGGGTGTTTGGAAGCAAGTGCTTTATCCTCAACACCAAAGACTACCTTACCAAGTTTGACCCAAAGTCTTACGAAGTTATCTTTTTAGGTTATTCCCAAACTAGCAAAGCCTACATAGTCCTTAATAGAACCTCGGGCGTAATTGAAGAATCACTTAACGTGAATTTTGATGAAACCCCTCCTTTAACCAAGACACCACCATTGGTTGATGATGACTTGGATGAAGTAGAAGTAGTTAGAGCCAAAGAGGTTAGAAAAATAGGAGTTGAAGACCTTAGTGTTGAAAAGGAAGTAAACATTAAGGAGTCTAAGGATCATACTCTCAATAATATCATTGGCGACTTAAATCAAAGGACCCTAAGATCTCAAGTCCAAAACCAAAGTAACTTCTTTTGTTTCGTCTCCTTGATTGAACCAAAGAATGTTAAAGAAGCTTTGACGGATGAGAGTTGGGTCATTGCGATGCAAGAAGAATAGAATCAATTCGTTGCTAATGATGTTTGGGAACTTGTTCCTCCACCTAGAAGTTCTACCATTATAGGAACCAAATGGGCATATAGGAATAAGCTAGATGAGAATGGTGTTGTGTCTCGTAACAAAGCTAGACTTGTAGCACAAGGCTATAATCAACAAGAAGGGATTGATTATGACGAGACATATGCACCGGTAGCTAGATTAGAATCCATTAGAATCCTTTTATCCTACTCTTGTGCCTTAGATATTAAGCTTCAACAAATGGATGTAAAGAGTGTGTTTCTTAACGGTTTGATCAATAAGGAGGTATATGTGGCTAAACCTCCCGGCTTCATTGATTTTGAGAAACCGGATCATGTTTACAAGCTTAAGAAGGCACTTTATGGTCTTAAACAAGCACCCAAATCTTGGTATGATAGACTTAAAGCATTTCTTGTCAAACATGAGTATACCATGGGAATGGTAGACAACACTCTCTTTATAAAGAAGAAAGGTTCTCATCTCATAATCGTGCAAATATATGTTGATGACATTATATTTGGCTCAACTTGTCAAGAATTGTGTGATGACTTTGCCAAAATCATGCATGATGAGTTCGAAATGAGTATGATGGGAGAACTTAACTTCTTTTTAGGACTCCAAATTAAACAAATGGACGATGGTATTTTCTTTAGTCAATCTAAGTACACTAAAGAAATGCTTAAGAAATTTGGATTAGAAGAAACTAGACCAATGAAGACCCCTATGGCCTCGGATACTAAACTCACCGTAGATGATGATTGTGAGTCGGTATACAACACCAAATATAGAGGTATGATTGGTAGTTTGTTGTACCTAACGGCAAGTCAACCGGATATCATGTTTAGTGTTTGCCTTTGTGCTTGCTTCCAAGAGGCTCCCAAAACCTCTCACCTTGAAGCGGTTAAACGTATCTTCCGATACATTAAAGGTACTATACATTTAGGATTATGGTATCCTAAAGGGACCGGCGTAGAAACCATTGTCTACGCGGAATCGGATCATGCGGGAGACTATATGGACCGGAAAATCACTAGTGGTGTTTGTACCTTCATGGGTGGTTGTTTAACTTCTTGGTTCTCCAAGAAACAAACCGCTCTTGCGATATCCATCACGGAAGCCGAGTATGTGAGTGCCGGAAAAGCATGCCAACAAGCTCTATGGATGAAGCAAGCGCTTGTTGATTACGGGATTTTTCTTGATGATGTTCCCATCATGTGTGACAATAAGGGTGCTATATACCTTAGCAAGAATCTCGTGCAACATTCGCGAACCAAGCACATAGAAATTCGTCACCATTTTCTTAGGGATAATGTTCAAAAGGGGAACATTTCAATTTAGAAGGTACCCTCCGAGGATAACTTAGCCGACATCTTTACTAAGCTACTTAAGAGGGAACCCTTTAATTACTTGCGTCTAGGTCTAGGATTAATAAAACACATTCCTTAATTGCTTTCCTTTATTGAGTCTTTTTCTTTCCTTTGAGTCTTGTATCATTTTGAGTCTTTGAGTCTCCAAAACTCTCCTTGAAAATCTTCTCTTCTCCTTTTCAAATTCCTCAATGTCTCTTTCAAAAATGGTTGAGAAATGTTTTGACATTGTTAATTCAATCTAAAAACATTTTTCATAGATTCTTGCTATTAATCTCGAGCTTACATAATTCATATGTATGATTCTCTCAAACATAGCAAGAACAAGATAGAATCATGGAGGATCATTGTGTCATGACTTAAGGTCTTGTCTTACACACCTCCTACATCGATTTTTTAAATCCATGTATTTTGGTCAATCTCTATTTGGTGAGTTAATATGTGTTCTCTTTGTCTATCTTTGCTCTCAAGCATAATCCTATGATAAGTTAGACTAGAAAAATAAGATTTGCTAAAAAATCTTCCTTCACCACCAAAACTCAACCACTGAAGGCGGTTCCATATATGAACCGCGGTTCCTTATCAATAAGGAACCGCTGGAAGCAATAAGGAACCGCGGACAGTGCTTCCTTATTTTTCGGGTATTTCTGAAATTCCAAATTTGTTCCAACATTTATGAGAATCTTTGCTTCAACCCTTTGACCACCCCAAAAATACCTTGAGCCTTCCCTATTAAACCATAAGCATTTTGCCTTACTTCACATCCCAAAATTTCTTACTCTCCTAATGAAAGCCTTGATTCTTCTCCATTCTCCCCAACTGCTTTTAATCCCAATTCACCCAAGAACACTCTTAATCACATCTCTCCTACCAAGAATGTTGATTGTGGAACATCTTTTCTTCCACCACCACCCTTTAGTGTTCTTCCTCTTTCTCATGATAATGTCATGCACCATGGGACATATTGTCATTGTTGTCAATATCAACATCTTGCTATGGCACACATCTATGAGGAGTTGAGCTACATCACGAGTATCTTAATCAAGCCTCCTCTTCACTTTGATTATGAGATCTCCACCAAGCCACCACCACCACATTTCGCCACTACCTTGTCTTTCATATAAGCATTGGTTGCTTATCCTCAAGACACCTTTTTTTCTTTTAAGCAAATCTTGGAATTCTAGATTCACTAGGATTAGATTTATGCTTTTGGCTTGTTTTCTATCTCATACATCTTTGTATGACTCTTTTCTTATTTTTATATGACTTCACTTGGATCTTAGTCTTGTGTTTTCTTCTCTTTTATTTTTTTAGTGTGACCTTTAGCTATGTCTTGTTGGTTGTTTCTTTTGTTCAACCAACCCTTCTATGTAGCTTGTCACCATATCTCGATTCCTCGGTGCCCCAAGCTAGGGGAGTAAGCACCAAGGGGGAGTCTTTGCAAAGTCCGTCTCTTCAACACCGACTTGTGCAACCTTTTTGCTTCAACAAAGGGGGGGAAATGAATAAACTCGTCTTTGAAAATGTTGTGTTTTGTATGATTGAATTTATATATTGTCGGAATAAAAAAGGGGGAGATTGTTAATGCAATAATGCCTAAAAACGTTACTTGCATTTTTCGGTCTCGCTTAGTTTTGATTACGACAATATGTAAAAACAAGCATTTACAAAAACAACGAAAAACGAATTCTTGAGTTCAAGTATTTTTCATTTTACCCATTTTCACTTAAGGTATGAATAAACAAGTACTAACCTTAATCAAGTGATCAAGTGATTTAATCTTTTCTTAAAACTCACCTTTTATTAAGTGCGACAAGTTTTTAATTAAACTTTCTTTTTAAGAAAATGTTTTATTAAATTAAATATTTGAAAATGGCATATTCCCTTTTGATTTGGAATATCCTTTCTGGATACTTTTATAACCAGATATGACCTCCACCACTAAAGGACAAAAAGGGACCGGAGTCTAGCCCGGCGGTTCCTTAGCACCTAGGCGGTTCCTTATCGATAAGGTACCGCGGGCTAAGATAAGGAACCGTGGGCAGATATAGTCGTTGGCCCTTTGTCCTATAAATAGTGGACCTTTCTCAGATTTTCAATTCACCTCTTTTGCACACAAATTTCCAGATTCAAACATACTTCTTAAATCACTCAAATCCTTGATTTTTTGATTGATTACTACTTGTTTAGAAGTGAATCTATCTCATCCATCCCTTCCTCTTCAAGTGCAAAGAGAAGAACACTATCATTATGAAGTGTCGAGTCCACCACCAAAGATCCTTTGAAGATCAAATCTTATACATTTGTTGTTGTGTAATAGTTGTGAAGATCCAAGTAGTTGTGTCTATTTAGAAGTTGTGTATGTACTAAGTATAGTTGTGTAGATTGGTCCTAGCTACGATTAGGGCTCGACTTTTAGCTTAGGGTCGGAAATTGGTTAAGCGACGTGTATGGTTTTCTCCACTATAAGGAGCTTGTTGTGTAGTGAACTCTCGAGTAAGGAGTACTCGAGGAGTGGAGTAGGAATGAGGAGTGAGCTTCGTTGCCGAACCACTATAAATCCTTGGTGTTTGGTTTGATCTTTCTTTACCCTTAACTCTTTACATTATTTATTCTTTGTGCATATATATTAGTTAATATTAGTTTAAATTACACTATCATTGTTCATATTGTGCATAAGAAGATTTCACTTATTTCCTTAAGTCTAAGTTTTTGAGAAAAATATTTTTTGAAAACCATCATTTAACAAGTAAATATAAGAAACTATTCAACCCCCCCCCCCCCCCTTCTAGTTTCTACAATTGGTATCAGAGCGGGTTGCTCAAGTATTTTTAAAGTATATTTTATTTTAAAACTTGAACCGATCTATGGATTCCAACAAGTACCTAGAAGGGCAATATATGCAAAGACCACCACTTTTTGAAACCGATAGTTTTATTTATTGGAAAAGTAGATTTGAAACTTATGTGAAATCAAAAGATTTAGATCTTTGGCATGTTATTACCAATGATGATTTTTTACCTTATCATTTTAATGAAGTTTCTAAAACAAAGGAATTGGTCACTTTTGACAAAGCTAATGATGATACTAAAAAGAAACTTTCGAAAAATAATGAGGCTAAAATGGTGATTTATAATGCTTTACCTAAGAAAGAGTATGAAAGGATTTTTATGTGTGAAACCGCTAAAGATATTTGGAACACTCTTTTAGTAACCCACCAAGGTAATAGCCAAGTCAAAGAAAGCAAAATCGATCTTCTTGTCCAACAATATCAACAATTTGTCATCTTAGAAGATGAAGCTATTGATAGTGCTTTTGCTAGATTTAACACTATTATTACTAGTCTAAAAGCACTTGATGAAGGTTTTTCTAGCAAGAACAATGTTAGGAAGTTTCTTAGGGCCTTACATCCGAAGTGGAGAGCAAAGGTCATGGCGATCGAAGAATCGAAAGATCTCTCAACTTTATCACTCGATGAACTCATAGGCAACTTGAAGGTTCGTGAGATGATAATTTTGAATGACTCGGAATTGGTAAAGACCAAGAGTGAAAGGAAGTCTCTTACACTCAAAGCCAAGAAGGCACAAAGCGATCATGATAGTTCCTCGGATAGTGAAGACGAGGAGTATGCATTGGCGGTAAGAGATTTCAAGAGGTTCTTCAAAAGACGAGGTCAACACGTGAGGCAACCTAACAATGACAAGAAACCATTCTTAAAGAATCAGTTTGCCAAGAACGAAAAGGGTGATAGGAATTGCTTTAGATGTGGTGATCCAAATCATTTCATTAATGAGTGTCCAAAGCCTTCATGCGATAAGAATCACACGGCATTCGTTAGTGGTTCTTGGAGCGATAGCGGTGAAGATGTTGATGACAACCCTAAAGAGGAGAAATGTCTCATGGCTCACACTTCTAAAGAGGTACATTCTGAAACCGAATATTATAGCAATGATAGCTCCACCTTATATGATAATGAATTAGAAGGCCAATATGATAATTTACATAAACTTAGCCTTAAATTCATAGAAAAGAACAAAACACTAAAATCAACTAAAACTAAGCTTGAAAATGAGATTAATGAACTTAGGGAAAAATTAGGCAAGCTTGAGAAAAATAAAGAAGTTGATATTGGTTGCTTAAGTTGTGAGAAACTTAGGTTAGAGAATGAAGATCTCAAGAGCACCTCCATTAAATTGGAAAAGTTCATGAAAAGTACTAGTGCTCTTGATGATATGTTAAACAAACAAATTCACTCTAAGGAAAGACTTGGTGTAGGTTTTAACTCAGATGAAGCATCAACTAGTGAACCTAAACAAGTTCGATTTTCAGAAAAACCATCTGCTGTACGCGATCCCAAACTGTATGGGGCGGTTCCTTATCGATATGGAACCGCCGCCATAGATAAGGTACCGTGGCCAGAAAACGTTTTCGATGAAAATCCTGAACTTTCTAAAAAATCAAATTTAGGTGAACATCCTAAGCATCTCATTGTTAACAAAGTGAAATTACCTATACTTGACGACAATGCGGTTGAAAAGTTCTATAAGCCTTTGAGTAAACCTCTAATGGGAAATAGAAGTTTATCAAGACCATCTTCTACTCCACCAAGAGTACGGAATGAGTCTAGGCCTAGAAGTAGAACGACAACACCTAGAAGAGATAGTCAAAACAATTCAAGACCTATAAGTTAAACTCCAACACCTAGAAGGAATGACCATAACTCTAAACCAAGATCAAATACACCTAGGAGAAATAATAAACAACAAAATGGTTATATGAATTTTTATCCTCCTCCCTTTTGTTCACCATGGGGAAACCCTCCTCAATTCATGCATCCCAACCAAATGCAAGGGATGTTTGGAACTAACAATTTTGGACCCATTAGATATTGTGGACCAAATGTTTGATCGTGTTTGTTGTTACCTAGATATGCTTGGGAACTGATTTGGAACCCGACGAGTGGATTAAGGATAGTGGTTGTTCTAAACACATAACGGGTAATCGAAGTTTGTTCTCATGGTACAAAGCATATAATGGAGGTAATGTCACATTCGCTAGTAGTCTACGTGGTAATATCATTGGCAAAGGTACCGTTTCTCTTGACTCCATGACTATTGAAAATGTTGAGCACGTAGATAATTTAGGGTTTAACCTTTTAAGCATAGGTCCAATTTGTGACAATAAGTGTAAGGTCATCTTTTCGGAAAATGATAGTGAAATCGTAAAAGATGGAAAGGTCATTAGAAAAGGTATTAGAAAGCATGGGCTTTATGTCATGAAGGTCAATAAGAAGTCAAAAGACAACATATGTCTTGCGCTATAGATGATAGTTCTACTCTTTGGCATAGGAGATTAGGTCACGCTAATATGCGTCTAATTCAATCTTTAGTCTCTAAGGATTTGGTAAGACACCTCCCCAAGATGAAGTTTGATAGTCACTTTTGTGATGCTTGCAAAGTTGGAAAGCAAGTTCACTCAAGTCACAAAGCCAAGAATTTGGTTTCAACCTCTCGGTGCTTAGAACTCCTACATATGGATCTCTTTGGACCTACCACCATACGGAGTTATGAAGGTAACCTTTATACGTTAGTTATAGTTGATGACTACTCTAGATTCACTTGGACTAGATTTTTGGCATCTAAGAATGAAGCTTTCGATCATTTCGAAATCTTTAGTCGAAGAATTCATAATCAACTAGGATGTCCAATTGTCTCTATTAGGACGGATCATGGTAAGGAATTTGATAATGAAGTGCAATTTGGTGCCTTTGTGAAGCTCATGGTATTACCCATAACTTCTCGGCTCCTCGCACTCCACAATCAAATGGGGTAGTTGAAAGGAAGAATAGGACCATCCAAGAGATGAGTAGGACGATGTTAAACGAGCAATCTTTGCCTCAAAAGTTTTGGTGCAATGTTGTGGACACATCGACTTATATTCTCAACCGAATTCTTATTCGACCCTTCCTAGGAAAGACCCCCTATGAGATTCTTAAAGGTAAGAAACCCTCATTGGAATACTTTAGGGTGTTTGGAAGCAAGTGCTTTATCCTCAACACCAAAGACTACCTTACCAAGTTTGACCCAAAGTCTTACGAAGGTATCTTTTTAGGTTATTCCCAAACTAGCAAAGCCTACATAGTCCTTAATAGAACCTCGGGCGTAATTGAAGAATCACTTAACGTGACTTTTGATGAAACCCCTCCTTTAACCAAGACACCACCATTGGTTGATGATGACTTGGATGAAGTAGAAGTAGTTAGAGCCAAAGAGGTTAGAAAAATAGGAGTTGAAGACCTTAGTGTTGAAAATGAAGTAAACATTAAGGAGTCTAAGGGTCATACTCTCAATAATATCATTGGCGACTTAAATCAAAGGACCCTAAGATCTCAAGTCCAAAACCAAAGTAACTTCTTTTGTTTCGTCTCCTTGATTGAACCAAAGAATGTTAAAGAAGCTTTGACGGATGAGAGTTGGGTCATTGCGATGCAAGAAAAATTGAATCAATTCGTTGCTAATGATGTTTGGGAACTTGTTCCTCCACCTAGAAGTTCTACCATTATAGGAACCAAATTGGTATATAGGAATAAGCTAGATGAGAATGGTGTTGTGTCTCGTAACAAAGCTAGACTTGTAGCACAAGGCTATAATCAACAAGAAGGGATTGATTATGACGAGACATATGCACCGGTAGCTAGATTAGAATCCATTAGAATCCTTTTAGCCTACGCTTGTGCCTTAGATATTAAGCTTCAACAAATGGATGTAAAGAGTGTGTTTCTTAACGGTTTGATCAATGAGGAGTTATATGTGGCTCAACCTCCCGGCTTCATTAATTTTGAGAAACCGGATCATGTTTACAAGCTTAAGAAGGCACTTTATGGTCTTAAACAAGCACCCAAAGCTTGGTATGATAGACTTAAAGCGTTTCTTGTCAAACATGAGTATACCATGGGAATGGTAGACAACACTCTCTTTACAAAGAATAAAGGTTCTCATCTCATAATCGTGCAAATATATGTTGATAACATTATATTTGGCTCAACTTGTCAAGAATTGTGTGATGAATTTGCTAAAATCATGCATGATGAGTTCGAAATGAGTATGATGGGAGAACTTAAATTCTTTTTAGGACTCCAAATTAAACAAATGGACGATGGTATTTTCTTTAGTCAATCTAAGTACGCTAAAGAAATGCTAAAGAAATTTGGATTAGAAGAATCTAGACCAATGAAGACCCCTATGGCCTCGGATACTAACCTACCGTAGATGATGATTGTGAGTCGGTAGACAATACCAAATATAGAGGTATGATTGGTAGTTTGTTGTACCTAACGGCAAGTCAACCGGATATCATGTTTAGTGTTTGCCTTTGTGCTCGCTTCCAAGAGGCTCCCAAAACCTCCCTTGAAGCGGTTAAACGTATCTTCTGATACATTAAAGGCACTATACATTTAGGATTATGGTATCCTAAAGGGACCGGCGTAGAAACCATTGTCTACGCGGACTCGGATCATGCGGGAGACTATGTGGACCGGAAAAGCACAAGTGGTGTTTGTACCTTCATGGGTTGTTGTTTAACTTCTTGGTTCTCCAAGAAACAAACCGCTCTTGCGATATCCACCACGGAAGCCGAGTATGTGAGTGCCGGAAAAGCATGCCAACAAGCTCTATGGATGAAGCAAGCGCTTGTTGATTACGGGATTTTTCTTGATGATGTTCCCATCATGTGTGACAATAAGGGTGCTATAGACCTTAGCAAGAATCCCATGCAACATTCGCGAACCAAGCACATAGAAATTCGTCACCATTTTCTTAGGGATAATGTTCAAAAGGGGAACATTTCAATTGAGAAGGTACCCTCCGAGGATAACTTAGCCGACATCTTCACTAAGCCACTTAAGAGGGAACCTTTTATTTACTTGTGTCTAGGTCTAGGATTAATGGAACACATTCCTTAATTACTTTCCTTTATTGAGTCTTTTTCTTTTCTTTGAGTCTTGTATCATTTTGAATCTTTGAGTCTCCTAAACTCTTCTTGAAAATCTTCTCTTCTCCTTTTCAAAATCCTCAAAGTCTCTTTCAAAAATGGTTGAGAAATGTTTTGACATTGTTAATTCAATCTAAAAACGTTTTTCATAGATTCTTGCTATTAATCTCGAGCTTACATAATTCATATGTATGATTCTCTCAAACATAGCAAGAACAAGATAGAATCATGGAGGATCATTGTGTCATGACTTAAGGTCTTGTCTTACACACCTCCTACATCGATTTTTTAAATCCATGTATTTTGGTCAATCTCTATTTGGTGAGTTGATATGTGTTCTCTTTGTCTATCTTTGCTCTCAAGAATATTCCTATGATAAGTTAGACTAGAAAAATAAGATTTGCTGAAAAATCTTCCTTCACCACCAAAACTCAACCACTGTAGGTGGTTCCATATATGAACCGCGGTTCCTTATCAATAAGGAACCGTCGGAAGCAATAAGGAACCGCGGACAGTGCTTCCTTATTTTTCGGGTATTTCTGAAATTCCAAATTTGTTCTAACATTTTTGAGAATCTTTGCTTCAACCCTTTGACCACCCCAAAAATACCTTGAGCCTTCCCTATTAAACCATAAGCATTTTGCCTTACTTCACATACCAAAATGTCTTACTCTCCTTATGAAAGCGTTGATTCTCCTCCATTCTCCCCAATTGCTTTCAATCTCAATTCACCCAAGAACACTCTTAATCACATCTCTCCTACCAAGAATGTTGATTGTGGAACATCTTTTCTTCCACCACCACCCTTTAGTGTTCTTCCTCCTTCTCATGATAATGTCATGCACCATGGGACATATTGTCATTGTTGTCAATATCAACATCTTGCTATGGCACACATCTATGAGGAGTTTAGCTACATCAAGAGTCTCTTAATCAAGCCTCCTCTTCACTTTGATTATGAGATCTCCACCAAGCCACCACCACCACATTCTGCCACTACCTTGTCTTTCATATAATCATTGGTTGCTTATCCTCAAGACACCTTTTTTTTCTTTTAAGCAAATCTTAGAATTATAGATTCACTAGGATTAGATTTATGCTTTTGGCTTGTTTTCTATCTCATACATCTTTGTATGACTCTTTTCTTATTTTTATATGACTTCACTTGGATCTTAGTCTTTGTGTTTTCTTCTCTTTTATTTTTTTAGTGTGACCTTTAGCTATGTCTTGTTGGTTGTTTCTTTTGTTCAACTAACCCTTCTATGTAGCTTGTCATCATATCTCGATTCCTCGGTGCCCCAAGCTAGGGGGAGTAAGCACCAAGGGGGGGTCTTTGCAAAGTCCGTCTCTTCAACACCGACTTGTGCAACCTTTTTGCTTTGACAAAGGGGGAGAAATGAATAAACTCGTCTTCGAAAATCTTGTGTTTTGTATGATTGAGTTTATATATTGTCGAAATCATAAAGGGGGAGATTGTTAATGCAATAATGCCTAAAAACATTACTTGCATTTTTTGGTCTCGCTTAGTTTTGATTACGACAATATGTAAAAACAAGCATTTACAAAAACAACAAAAAACGAATTCTTGAGTTCAAGTATTTTTCATTTTACCCATTTTCACTTAAGGTAAAACAAGTACTAACCTTAATCAAGTGATCAAGTGATTTAATCTTTTCTTAAAACTCACCTTTTATTAAGTGTGAAAAGTTTTTAATTAAACTTTCTTTTTAAGAAAATGTTTTATTAAATTAAATATTTGAAAATTTGAAAATGGCATATTCCCTTTTGATTTGGAATATCCTTTCTGGATATTTTTATAACCAGATATGACCTCCACCACTAAAGGACAAAAGGGATCGGAGTCTAGCCCGGCGGTTCCTTAGCGCCTAGGCGGTTCCTTATCGATAAGGTACCGCGGGCAGATATAGCCGTTGGCCCTTTGTCTTATAAATAGTGGACCTTTCTCAGATTTTCAATTCACCTCTTTTGCACACAAATTTCCAGATTCAAACATACTTCTTAAATCACTCAAATCCTTGATTGTTTGATTGATTACTACTTGTTTAGAAGTGAATCTATCTCATCCATCCCTTCCTCTTCAAGTGAAAAGAGAAGAACACTATCATTGTGAAGTGTTGAGTCCACCACCAAAGATCCTTTGAAGATCAAATCTTATACATTTGTTGTTCTGTAATAGTTGTGAAGATCCAAGTAGCTGTGTCTATTTGGAAGTTGTGTATGTACTAAGTATAGTTGTGTAGAATTTTCCTAGCTACGATTAGGGCTCGACTTTTAGCTTAGGGTCGGAAATTGGTTAAGCGACGTGTACGGTTTTCTCCACCATAAGGAGCTTGTTGTGTAGTGAACTCTCGAGTAAGGATTACTCGGGGAGTGGAGTAGGAACGAGGAGTGAGCTTCGTTGCTGAACCACTATAAATCCTTGGTGTTTGTTTTGATCTTTCTTTACCCTTAACTCTTTACATTCTTTATTCTTTGTGCATATATATTAGTTAGTATTAGTTTAAATTACACTATCATTGTTCATATTGTGCATAAGAAGATTTCACTTATTTCCTTAAGTCTAAGTTTTTGAGAAAAAGATTTTTTGAAAACCATCATTTAACAAGTAAATATAAGAAACTATTCAACCCCCCCCCCCCCCCCCCCCCCCCTTCTAGTTTCTACAGGGTGATTCCAACAATTCTAAACTTTTAACCTTTTGAGAGGATCTTGGTAAAATCTTGAATTTTCTTAGGTGATTCCAAAAATTCTAAGCTTTTAACCTTTTGACATATTATCATTACAATTGTTATGGATTTTTCTTCTCTACCTATATTTCATCGATTGTGATTTGATCTCGTCAAAATCCTCTCCTTGGAATTTTTAATTTTTTTTGGATTGATAGCATCACGTGCATACTTATTTCTTCAATGCTTGTCATTGTTTGTGCAAACGACTTGTTTGTCGTCCTTATTTTCTTTTTCCATCATAGTGATTCTTTCTCTCTTTTAGACTATGTGGAATTGTGTTATTCTCCATGTCATACTCTCTTTAGTTTGGTATTTTTGCCATGATATTAAAGTGGAGTATGTCCTCTCGATAATATTTTCTCTTTTTATAAATTGGACATCTCTTTTCTCTCTATAGTCCCTTTTATATTTTTTTTGGTGTCACCAAAATAAGTTGGGTTCTCTTTTCTATCTAAAAGCCTACTTATTTTTCTTAACTTGTCAACCTTTTGACACTTCTAAAAGTTAAGATTGTTTTAGCTTTCTCTTGAGTCCCTCTCTTTGTACTCGAGATGTTTAAAGCTAATTCCGCTTGGGTGACATTGCTATATATATATGCTCTTGTCCACTAACTTTGTTTTGTAGGACTTTTCTAACCCTTCTTGTAGCTTGTTACTACCCTTGCTGTATTGGTGCCTCAAGCAAGGGGGAACTCATATCTAGGGGGAGCATTTGCAAGATTTCTAGTCATTACATTTGTGATCGTTGACTCACTTAAATTGCATTCATCGAACTTCTTACAAGTAATGAATTTTGGAATCTCGAAGATAAGCATTTTATTATGCATAGAGTTGGTTAACCTATGTTGATTGAAGACTTCACTAGGATGATGCAAGCTCAATATCTTTAGATGATGGGTCTACGGTTTGGATTCTCGCTTTCAACCGACAACCACAATGGATGATGAGCTTTTTGGATGCATGTTCTATCAAAGTCGATCCTCTTCTTCTACAAATAAAGACTACCTTTCAGATGCAAGCTCTCGTGACGTTAATTCTTCTCTTCTTCAAATGACGTGTTATCGATGATTACCACTTTGGATGTGTGCTCTCTCGACGTTGATTCTTCTCTTCTTTAAAGACGTTGACTACCTTTTTGATTCGACAAAAGGGGGAGAAGTATGTGTAAACGAGTAACTTATACATTTTAATATGCGTTGCGGTTTACTTGTTTATCATCATCAAAAAGGGGGAGATTGTTAGTGCAAACATTACGATGTTTTGTCAATATAATCTCTTTGTGTTTTGTTGATGACAAACGTATAATTCGCAATACATTATATAAAATGTTAAGGTACTCGTAATCACTCAAGAATACATTTGTATACTTCTCTCGACATCTCCAAGATCGCATTCGGCATGAATCACTCAAGGTATGAATAAACATGTCATCAGCCTAACTAAGTGATCAAGGATTAATATTTTCTTAAAACTCACATTTACTCAAATTTGACAAAAGATTTTAATAAACTTTATTTTTAAGAAAATGTTTTATTAAAAAGAAAATAGAAATTTGAATTTGGAATATTCCAAAGAATATTCCCTAAGGCATATTCCAAAGAATATTCTTTAATTTGAATTTGGCATATTTCATATGCCAAAGAAATGTCCTTTGAAGGTATAAACTACCTCAGATGGTATTTCCCCACTAAAGGACAAAAATGCATGGTCTCCAAGCCGGAGGTTTCTTAAAGGAACCCGCGGTTCCTTATTGATAAGGAATCGCGGGGCACTTAAGGAACCGCGAGTCTTTATAGTCGTTGCATTGTTGCCCTATAAATAGTGGATCATTTCCAGTTTTTCTTTCAACCCTTTTTGCACAGTTTCTTCAAAAACATCTTTAAACTCCTTGATTAGTTAGTTTAGATTAATCTTGTTTAAGATGTGATTCTCTATTTCAATCCTCGCATCCTCTCAAGTGCAAAGAGAAGAACACTTTCATTACCATGAAGTGTTGGGTTCATAACATGATGGAGATCTCTCCTTCTAGATCAAATCATTGTTTTCCTACTATGTATATGTAGAAGATCCAAGTGTTGGGTTCACTTGGATGTGTTTGTAAGGGTAGAAGATCCAAGTGATGGGTATCCAAGTTTGTTAATACTTGGATATAGTGTTAGAGTCATAGATCTAAGTGTTGTGTGCTTAGATCTATATGGTTTATGTGTTTAGGCCATAAAACACAAGGTTTGTTATGTTGGGCCATAAAACATAACTAGTGTGAAGATTGGTGTAGATGGGTATAGATTGGTCCTACCTAAGATTAGGACTCGACATCTAGCCTAGTGTCGGAAAATGGTGAAGTGGGCGACGTGTGTAGATTGATCCTACCTAACATTAGGACTCGAATTTTAGCTTAGAGTCGGAAATTGGATAAGCGACGTTGTGTATGGTTTCTCCACCTTAAAGAGTTTGTTGACTAGTGAAGTAACTCTCGAGTAAGGTGTACTCGAGGAGTGGAGTAGGGCGAAGAGGAGCTTCGTGACCCAACCACTATAAATCATCGTGTCGGTACTTTCATTTACATTTATGTCTTTACCTTTTTAGATGTATTTATAGTTGCATACTTGTTTTTGTGTGTTGTGTGCATCTCATAATCTAAACATCTAAGTTGCGTAAAAGCTAAGGCTTAGTACGTGTGTGCTTCATGTTTAGATTATGGTCAAGTGTAAATCACTTAGTCTAAACATCCTAGTTGCAAAAAAGCTTATTCTTAGTACGTGTGTGCTTAGTGTTTAGACTATTGCTTGATGTACTCTTGATTTGATGTGTTTATGTGTTTCCTTACTTATAGTTATTATCTATTACAAACACATCTCATACTTAGTCAAGCTTGATCAAGAATTTGATACAAAGGATTGTTAAAGTTTAACATGTAACAAATGGCATAGTCCACTGTAGGCGGTTCCTTAAAGGGACACGCGGTTCGTTAGTGATAAGGAACCGCGGGTATGTTTAAAGAACCGCGCACAGTGGGTTTATGCGAAATGTTTTGAAAAGTAACTAGAAACTATTCAACCCCCCCCCCCCCCCTTCTAGTTTCTACAGACTAGATTTATTTTCATTTGTCAATAATGAAAGTTAAAACATATATGTTTTTCACAATTCACAAATCACTGCTTGAAAGGATCTCGGGCTAATGGTTGTTTAGATCTTAGCAAGCTCATTTCTCCTTTCATAAAATAAATAATGTTAGCAAAGTCAATATGATAGGGATCTCGAGTATATTAGTGGTTACTTAAAAAAATTAAAGAGTTAAACCTGTGTGGAAGTGGAAAATTGGCTTCTATAAAGGACTTGAAGGTATAAAATATTACATTTGTGTCCATGGTACCTTGAGATATGTAAGTCAAGATTGTTTGAAACATCCTAACATTGTAGCAGATTTAAGAATGGCATGGGTTCGGTTATGCTGACCCTGTTTTAAAAAACATCCCAATCTAACTCCTCTCATGTACTAGATTTAAGAAAAAACATGTTTGTTATTGTTTGTTAGTTTCACTATTTCTTTTCTTTTTAGAATTTTATTTAATAGCTATTGATCAATGAGTTTTGATGATGATATATTGACACCCTTTTAGTATTTTCAGGGAACAAGAAGTTCTGGTGACAGGGGGCAGCATATTGGCATCATGAGTTTTGATGTGTTGCATTTAAGTTTTGTACCATTTATTTCCCTATAGTTAATACGAATAGTTTTTATTAAGGGTTTTGCTATCAACCACCCTTAAGGTGATTTTTAAACATTCCTTATATATGTATGTTTCTATAATTAAACTCATTATTTATATATATATATATATATATATATATATATATATATATATATATATATATATATATATATATATATATATATATATATATATATATATATATATATATATATATATATATATATATATATATATACATAATTTTAATACATACAATTAAGGTAAATGAATTTAATTAAGGTATGTATTAAAATAAGTGACTTAATATTTGAAAATGTTTTTTTAGTTATGATAAGCTTAGACACCACCCGTTGGGTGGTTGTTAGCAAAACCCTTTTATTAATTAATATGTTACATATCATAGCAACCTTGCTTCGATGCATCGATTATTTATTCATGACATGTAATTTAGGTAAAAACTTTATTTTACTTCATTCTTAAAGCTGTTGTAGTGCGAGCGCTATGTTGCTTAAACTTATGATAGCTTTTCACATACTGTAATATCTTTGGTTTATGGATTATCACTTATTCAAGTATTATGGATGCAAATCTTATGCAATGGCCTAAATTCATGTATTTGTGTTGCCCGTGTTGAACACGGGTTATGAGATAGTAGGGCTTGAATTATCACTTTCTTGCATATTATTTGCCAACTTGTTGCTCAAACTCATATAAGAAGACCAAGACGAACGAATAACCCACATATACTACAGAAAATGAAGAAGAATGGTTCAAATAAAGAAGATGAAGAAGAAACATGGTCTTCTTCCTGACAATGTGATAGGTGGTCGAGGATGCATATGGTACCACAGCCCGCTTGGAGATAAGTAGGTAAAGATCACACAAAGTTATATTGTTTTATCAAGGTTCAGAGGCATTAAGACTAGCCTTTCAAGTCTGATCTGACAAGAAGTTGTAACCTCTGTCCTCGTCTGATTGAAGAAAAAAACAAGCTCTCTATTTCATGTTTTCCTCTAACAGATTAGATGTTGTGGTTATTCAGACCCTATTAAGACATTATCAAGAAAAACAAAGGGTAAAAGTCATAAATACCCAATGTACTTTTCAAAATAATCCATTATGCCCACTAAACTATTTTAAGTAAGAAATACCCATTTAAATAAAATTACAAAGTTTGACTTTTTTTTAATCCTTTGGACCGTGCCCCCTAATGGGTAACGGTGATTGCCCATTACCATGTTTATAACATCACTTTTTTCCCCAAAAAACACACATATGATCCAAAATCCGTTCAATTCGCCAAGAACATCTTATTCTCCATTTCTCCAAGAACACCAAGAACACCAGGAACAGCTTTTTTGTAAACATAAAGGTATCTTCTTCTATTGATGATGTTTGTTTTCTTATTTATGATCCCTAAAATATTAGAACCCTAAACATATATCGATCGAATAATCCACTTAATTTGATCTCAATTAGAACCCTAATTGAACCTCATCTTGGCTGGTATCTTTAACTGTGAGAACGCGGATTTTTGGTAATTTTCTTTTACTAGTTATGCGTGCTTATTCACACTTTTACCATATTCCCCATTATTTTACAGTGATTACGTGTCATCCTCGAAATTTTAGTTAAATATAAAATTCTATGGATATCGCTAATTTACGATATTATTTGGCGAAATGCCCAAACTTTATATTTGTAATTTCTACGAGGTTTCATCATATTTTATATGACTTATTATTGACTCTTTGCCTCAAAAATAATAAAAATCGATATCTAGATCAATAATGGACGCAATGGTGAACTTTTACATTTTTACGTTTTCCGGCTGTCGGACTGAGTTTTCGGTTCCGAACGCCGCGATAAAAAATTGTTATTATGTGATTCCTAGATATTCTTGATTCCTTGATCCAGCTTAGTGAAATCCGAGCCAAACAAGTGTTTACTAGTTATTTTAAGAAAATTTCGTTTTAAACATAAACGGGTCTCGGTTTTCGTCAAAAATGACGCGTTATTTAAACCTGTAAATTTCGAGAACTTAATACTAAATTTTTGGGCCATCATGGAGCATTTCCAGCTGGGCCCAAGCTTAGGAAATCCCACTTTTACCTTGGTTGACCAAAAATTAAACATAGAAGAAACATAGTAAAAAAATCTTTACAAAAAAAAGACTTTGTCTCCTTCTTTCTCTCTGTGGTAGACGAACACAACACCCACCCCCCATAACCATTGATTTTTATTCATTTGAGGTAAATTAATACAGTCTTATGTTTGTTTTTCAATTCCTAATCAAACCCATGTGTTGATTTTAGCATACATTAAACTTTTGCATGTAATTAAAAATCATCAAATCTTATGATTTGATGATGTTTTCATGAGTTCTTGTGCTTGATTTTGCTTCTCCAATGGTTAAATTGTGTTTTTGATGGGTAAACTTTTGATTTGAGTATGTTATATTGTCATAGGGCCACGAAATGTTTATGATCAAGGAAGAAAGAATCGAGATTTTTCGTGTTTTGATTGATTCATACGAGTTGTGAAGGTATAATCATAACTAGTATATTGAATTTGATGTTATTAGCATTTTTGGATTACAATAATCTTTGATTTTGAGCTCATGGGTAAAACCCACTGAGATTGTGATTACATAGGTCATATTATAACTTAGGATACTTGCATGGCTATTTAGTATAGCTTAAGTGATGCGTTGTCGCGTTTAGATTACTAAAATGGAACGTTTTCTAACGTGGAAATCACCACAGAAACAAACAGGTCATGATCATTTTTTCTTAAACACGTGACCTTGTTTTTATTTGAAAAATGAATACCCACTGATGTTCTTGACATTTGGTGATTTGGATGAAAACGGGAAGTGTCCGGATGAGCCCAGAATGGTCGTTTTACGAAACTAGGTCAAATCTGAATTTTTGCTTAAAACGTGGGTAAATAGACTTGGGTAAAAAGGTTGAATATATGATTTTATAACTTTTTACAGTAGGTACAAACATAATAAAACTTCTCTTTTTGTTTTCGTGTCGAAATATTATACCGTTTGGGATTTATGCTCAATTTACGGAAGGGTAGGAAAGACGGTCACAACTTTCTGTTTTGATAGTCTGTCACTAAAAGTGCATTTCCCGTTGATTGGAAATAGTTCTAGGATTGTTCTTGCCCAACTTTTAAAGGTAAGAGAAATACCTTTACATGTCAAAAACTCTCACCTCCTGTATTGTTAGAGATTTTGAGATATGACCAACTCTTCACAGCCATTTTCAGAAAACTGAATTGAGTCCAATATTTTAACATTATGCACCGAGCCTAAAACGTGGTTGAAACCTGCATATAAATGCTTGGACCATCATATAAGGTTAATGTCATGTTATTACAGTAGGTTCAAGGTATTTTGGTCAAATTTCATCTTAAGCCTAGGTCTCGCCATCGCACGCAAGTTACTTGGTCATACTATGTCACATTACTTCTAAAACGTTATTTGCTACATTGAACACTTTCTTAATACGCGTCACCATTGCATAGGTCCGTGAAGACTCCATTTTTTCTCAGCCCTTTTTTCTTGTAATCACTTGCTAAAGGTGAGTTCATAGCCCCTATTCCACTTTATACATGTTTTACAAATGCGGGGTGAGAAATACATGCGTAGAATACATGCAGTAGAATTTTGACAAGTATTACCTTTATCAGTATTCAATCAAGTATCCAGTATTGCTTTCACAGTTTTCATGATTTACTTATTGCCTTAGTACCTTAGTCAAAAATCCTCTATATCATGAACCGTTAATTCACATATCGCAAGCGCGACTGTTGTGGATGGATCCATCGGGATTGACAATCCCCGTCATGAGTACCGACGCATATACGTTCGAATATACAAGTATTTTGACTAGATACTTATTAGAGGTCCCCAGTAATACATATGTTAACACTTCGGTGTCATGATCTATTGCAATAATTAAATTACATTAAATTGCTCAATGGTGCAACATTTTTTTTCAGTATTACATGTTTATATGGAAACATTGCTTGTATTCCACAACTTCTTCTATTAAACCTATGAATACCACTCAACTTTATGTTGACCCTTTTACATGTTATTTCTCAGGTAATCAAGTTTAGGTTCACGGATTGGAGCTCGTGGATGCGGACATTCGGGCAAATTCTGTAGTCTTGTTTTACATGCTTACCTTTTGCTACTACTTTTATTTTGTGTATCTTTGGGTAAATCCCATAGAAATGTAAGATTTGGACCAAAATGACCGTTGGATGTTTTACGGTTAACTTTGACTTAAACTTTGACTTTTGGTAGAAGTTTCATGTGCTTCATGTATTACTTTAAACTATTTGGGACCTATTTATGATTTAAACTTTCGCAACTTATAGTTTACATTTCCGTAAGGATTATGATGTAAAAACATGTTTTATTACGTCAATTTACAGCACCTATATACTAGTTTTCTGTATTGCATGACGTGGCACCCCCACGTTGCTTGAGTGGACCCTACCTGATTTCGGGGGTGTTACAGATTGGTAATCAGAGCTCCGGTTATAGGGAACTAAGTTATTTTTCAAACTTAGTCTATAACCACAAAAGTTTTTAAATATTTCCTGAGTCTTAGTGTCAAATACAGAATCTGCCAGGAACTGTCAACATCTGCGGGTAACTCTCTAATCCCTATTTTACTTGATTTGTATTCATATTGTTTTACTTTTAGATTACTATACTTAGTACAGTATGCACTATTATCCTTATTACTTGAATTATATCCATAGTGATCTTACCTCGAGACTCGTATAATTTATTACAGTATTCATTACTCCATTTTTATATCTTCGCGCGTCGTATTTGCGTTGATCATTGTTGATCATGTGGATTTTTATTTACCATCATTGATTTGATCGATTTTGACAATAAAGCCTTGGAAGAATTCTTTGATCGTATCAAATTCTTTTTGTGGATTTCATATCCCTTTTCTTAATCCTTTTTATGTTACTGTTTGTATAACATTTTGGGTGTTGTTCGATTTTGTTTATTGGTTCGTGGACCAATCTATTTATTTATTTTTCCGACTTTCAATTGTGGCATTCGATTATTGCCTTGGAACGCCATCGTGGTCTTACGACTCCTCGCCTAAGATATGTCCGTCGATTTTAGTATGATTTTACTCATATGGAGTTTTTATCATTTTTTTTCTTTCTTTCTTCATAAGCATTTTGTTACTTCACTTTTATTATTTTGCTCGTGATTTGAAGAATTACACCTCATACGTTGATTTCATACCTTGCATATTGAATTCGATGTCGTAAACATTATGCATCGCTTTACCTTATTCCCATGTGATGGCTTTCTTGAAGCAATTTTATGCTAATTTCATATAGGTCCGTTTGGATGATTTATCTTTTGGCAATTTAAGTTCCATAAGATGTGTTTGTACACGAGGTTTATCATTTAAAAAGTATTCGCATATTCCCTTGGTTGACGGGGAGTAGGATTCTAATAATATTTGAGAATTTTGAAAAAGTTTTATTGAATTTTGAACCGTGTCGAAAAATATGTTTATTGCGGAAAATTTGCGAGCCAATTCGGTCGTGTTAATTTTATTGAAACTGGTTTTGGCCTTGGAATTACGATAGGGGTTGTTTTTACGAACGTTTTGATATATGACGCGACTTCTAACTCTTAAAATCGAAGATTTTATACCTATTTTAAGATTTTAAATTTTTATTATTTCCAAACAGCATTTGCGAAAATGTTTATTGCTGCAGAAACTTTATCGCGGAAAACGAGGTCCGAGATTTTCGAAACTCTAAATTTGTATTGGATGGGTAGATAAATCTTGTTTAGACGAAAGTTTTGATATAAAATGGAGCTTCTAACTCATAAAAACAAACATTTTAGAACCGATTCGATTTTCGAGATTTCATGTAAAAATTCAGCAACATTTTGGTAAAATGTCAAGTCTGCGCAGAACCGAATTTTAACGTTTTGAGGGTCTTCTGCTCCGTTTCAGCCGAACCGAAACACAAAATTGTACGGAATGATGTTTTTAGTCTACAAAAGGAAATCGGAGTCTCAAATTGAGTAGAAGTGGCTTAATTTTAACAAAATTCAGTTCAGCATTTTCATATATAAAATTCAGCTATTACGTTAAATTAGTTGCTGGTGCAGTTTTGAGCGGTCGTTTTGAGCACTTTAGAATTCGTTTCAGCCTTCC
Source organism: Glebionis coronaria (assembly GCA_025667525.1). Taxonomy (NCBI): domain Eukaryota; kingdom Viridiplantae; phylum Streptophyta; class Magnoliopsida; order Asterales; family Asteraceae; genus Glebionis; species Glebionis coronaria. The sequence continues at coordinate 235,202 of JANFOE010000625.1, read as the reverse complement.
GGCGAAACGTCAAAGTTGTTCAGAATGTCGTGATTACCTTACCGCGACAATAACGTGGTCTAAAATGCGTGATAACGTGTCAAAAAAACTAACGAAAAATATGTATTTTCATTTTATGTCGTTTTGCATCAGATTTGGTGTAGGGCATTTTCGTCCTCCTCTGTCGATTTTCGGGTTTCGTGTAAAACTGAAAAGTTGTTCGTTGGGTCGTTTTACTTCCCCATCGAGGCTTGTTAAGTCGAAAAACGTGTTAACGGGTCTAAAATTCGAAATTTTTCTGTGTTTTTTTTATAATAAGAATGTATTTAATGCATAATATTTGCAGGGGTATTTCGGTCATTTTACGTTGAGACTCAAGTCTTGGTTACAACTAAAAAGTTATTCAAAACGTCGTTTCGCATAAAGATGCTTTTGGTGTCCGAGTCGTGAATTCTTATTTGTCACATTGAACTAGTCAAACTTGGAGGAAAATATATTGTTAAATTGCAAGTGGAGTTTTATATAAAAAACTTTAGTAAGACGATATTGATATAAAAATTGAAATTCATCTTTTCGAGCCGATGTATACTTCTTTATCTTTCTAGGTTTTTCCAAAATTGGAAACTTTCCTACAGTAGAAACTTTCTAAAAATAGAAACTCTTCAAAAATTAAAAATTTTCATGAACATGGTACAATTTGGACGTGACATATTGGACAACCTTTCTGAGGACAGCGATCCTTTCTCGACCGGCGATGATTCGCCTGCTGGTCCATCTGCTTGATTTTCTCATATCTCTTTAGATCTTTATTTTATTTTCACGTACTTTGTTTTTATGTATTTCAGTTGTTACTTAAACTTTCCACTATAAAATTTTGCTACTTATCGACGAAATGTGTCGAGGTGTTACTTTGTAACGAACATGATTACCACTATTTATGGAAAGTCGATGTTTCTTGGTTCATTACTACTTGTCATGATTTCAGTTGCACTTCTCTAAATTCCAGTATTCTTATGCTTGTAACTTTCATTGTTGCTAGTGATACTCCTCAGTGTTGCATTTCCTATAGACTATTCAGTTATGCATGCTAAAGTCTTTCTTGTCTAAACTTTCTCGTTCATGGATCTGAAATATCATATTATGAAAATTCTCACTGAATTCTTGTGTTGGCTTGTGTTTTGCAATTCTCTATCCATTCGCTTGAAGTCGTGATCGACAATTCTCCCCTCCGTATTCTATCGCTGTTAATACCCTCTATTTCATGATGTTTCTGGTTAAACCTCTCCAAAATCCTATCGTATCGTGATTGATTCACCCATTATCTTGTGAACTACTCTTTGATACTCTTGTGCAAACCAGTCACTGTTTTACAAATGATTATGATGTCACCCAAGAAAATTTACATGTTACCGTTTTACCAAGCACATTTAATGTTGCCTAAGGAAATTTAAAGTTACTATTGTTTTACGAGATATTTCAATTGAGTTTTAATAAATGGTTATCACTTTAAAACTATTTACAAATTATCCGGCGAATTAAATAAATACTCTACTATAAAGGATCTTCAAAAATTGTTTGATTTCTATTCTCTGAATGTTATGGTTTATACAGTGAATTATAATAATAATGGTTTGACGAAGCTGAGCATTGCATTGTTGCGCCTAAATTATACATAGTTGTGCACCTGTGTATAATTTAGAAAGAGCCATGCACGGTTAAATAGTAGTCACCATAAAATTTTTGATAAAGGTCAACTTTTAACAAGATTCCTGAAAAATATATAATCTTGATGGGGTTTGCAATTAATTTTATCTTGGGACATCTGCATATGTGCCCATATCCTTACTCGAACAAATTCACCATATTTGGGTGTATCCATATATAACCGTCGTCACCTTAAACTTGTTTTCGTCTCCCTTCATGATAAAAATTCTTTTGACTGCTTGTAAAATCATCGAATATTGATGATCAACTCGAGGTTTCGATGTTTTATCCATTCTTTTATTGACGTCTTTTGTAACGTGGGTAGATCTCCGAAATGTTACTGGATTTGAATGACGAGTTATGAAAGCATGGGTTATGTGTACCCGTTATTAAAGGGTGTGAACGATGTTCATCTTTCCCTTTACTTAAATTTTATTCGTGCAGTTCACACGGTGACACTTTCTTAAGTCACAAACATTGTTTCTTTTTCCCCCTGAATTATAAATTATTGGACGAACTTTATTATCTTTCGGTTGTGTATCGATCTTCGCGAACTCAATGAGTAAATTTTTTCCCGTTTTATGAATGGACGACTTTATGATGTACTTCGTTGTTTTTGTCTTCTTATCGTCGACACGAGTATTGTGTCCTTGCTTCAAGGATCCGTGCGACCTTTAAATTGTGCAATACATATTATTGGTTGCGCATTGTGCAACTTATATTCATTCTTCTTATTCTGTTTCTACCATATTAATTGTGGAACCTCAAGTGTGTTTCCCTGCTTACTTTTGATGTACTAAATGCACCCACGAAATTTTTAAAGATTTTTACAAGTTTTATAAGGATTTATAAAATTTTCACAAATGTTCAAATTACTAAAATGACTTCTTACATCTAAGAAGTGGATCCATACACTTTCTTTGTAAAATATACGACTAATGTTTTAAAAAGGTATAAATCCATGTCTTTAAAAAAATACGTTTTTTATGCAACCCGTTTCACTTATGCCTTACCCATATCGGTTAAAAATAAAAAGGAGGACGTTTTCTTTTCGGTGATTTGTTTCTCAGAATCTGAAAATAGATTTTCTAAAATTGCGATCTTAAACCTGGATTTCAAATATCAAGTTTCATACATACACCCTACAGTTTCTTCATAAAGGACTAAAGTCATCCTTAAACTTATTCTACTTATGTTTTGGAATGGTTGAAAATTTTATTTGTTACTGGTCTTACTTATAATCACCAAGCTCTTTTAAAATTCATTATGAATTAATGTGTTATTACCATAATTGATCTAAACTTAAGTGATTTGTATCTTTAACGCCGATTATAATTTCTACATTGTGTTCACCTTTTAATAATGAAAATTTTTGGGTTTTATTGTTTATGTAATTCGCGCCTTCTCCTTTTGGTTTATTTTAATCTCTTCTCGCACATATTAACAGTTTTCGATTGACCTCCTGTTTACGCAATTGTACGCTTGATCTGCTTGGTCACCTGTTTTCTATTGACCTCCTGCCCACACGTCTTGGCAGCTTTGATGTCATTGTGGGTATGGATTGGTTAGCGACCCATCGTGCGGTCATTGTTTGCTTTGAACAAATTTTACGTATTCCTTTCCTTCGGTTGCGATGTTGGAAACTCCACGGAGATCAGCCGATGGATGACCCAAAATCTGTGTGGTACATTACATCTGCTGAAAAGCGTTTGGACGATATCCGTGTCGTCCGTGATTCTCCTGGGGTACTTTGAAGAATATGGATAATCTTATGAATCAATGAAGTGGGTTGAAGATTTCTAGAGAGAGAAAGTAGTGAGAGAAAGTGAGAGAGAACTATGTTTTCTTTATTAAACTCAAATGTGAAACAATCAACAACCAACCCCTTTTCATGGTGGAAAGGGGTATTTATATCCAAGCCATTATTGGGCTTGGGCCGACCCATGACAAGACCATGGGCCAGTTTCTTACTTAACTAAATAAGCAAACATTAACTACGAGCTATACATCATTAATAATATTGTGGAGTGACCGATACTTCTAATATACGTTAAAAACGTATTTCTAACATACTTCTTGATGACTTGCCTCGACTACCTCCTGCGCGAGAAGTTGAATTCAAAATTGATCTTGTTCCCGGTGCAATACCCGTTGCTAAACCACCGTACCGCTTGACTCCGTCAGAAATGAATGAGCTATCGAATCAACTCAAGGAATTACAAGAAAAAGGATGGTGCTATGAGAATGTGCATAGATTATTGAGAATTAAACAAGTTGACTGTTAAGAACCGTTATCCGTTGCCACGAATCGACGATCTGTTTGACCAGCTTCAAGGTGCTTGATGTTTTTCCAAGACAGACCTCAAATCTGGTTACCATCAATTGCGGGTTCATGAGGATGATATTCCTAAAACTGCCTTCCGTACCCGTTACGGACATTTTAAGTTTACAGTAATGCCGTTCGGTCTTACAAACTCCCCCTGAAGTGTTCATGGATTTGATGAACAGTGTTTGAAAATCCTAACTTGATATGTTCGTCATAAGTTTTCATTGATGATATCCTCATCTTTTTCCTTCTCTAGTTAAACTCTGAGGGACCAGAGTTCCTTTAGGGGGGAAGACTATGAGAACGCGGATTTTTGGTAATTTTCTTTTACTAGTTATGCGTGCTTATTCAAATTTTTACCATATTCCCCATTTATTTTACAGTGATTACGTGTCATCCTCGAGATTTTAGTTAAATATAAAATTCTATGGATATCGCTAATTTATGATATTATTTGGCGAAATGCCCAAACTTTATATTTGTAATTTCTACGAGGTTTCATCATATTTTATATGACTTATTATTGACTCTTTGCCTCAAAAATAATAAAAATCGATATCTAGATCAATAACGGACGCAATGGTGAACTTTTACATTTTTACGTTTCCGGTTGTCGGACTGAGTTTTCGGGTCCGAACGCCACGATAAAAAAATTATTATTATGTGATTCCTAGATATTCTTGATTCCTTGATCCAACTTAGTGAAATCCGAGCCAAACAAGTGTTTACTAGTTATTTTAAAGAAATTTCGTTTTAAACATAAACAGGTCTCGGTTTTCGTCGGAAACGGCACGTTATTTAAACTCGTAAATTTTGAGAACTTAATACTAAATTTTTGGGCCATCATGGAGCATTTCCAGCTGGGCCCAAGCTTAGGAAAGCCCACTTTGACCTTGGTTGACCAAAAATTAAACATAGAAGAAACATAGTAAAAAAATCTTTACAAAAAAAAGACTTTGTCTCCTTCTTTCTCTCTGTGGCAGACAAACACAACACCCACCCCCCAAAACCATTGATTTTTCTTGATTTAAGGTAAATTAATACAGTCTTATGTTTGTTTTTCAATTCCTAATCAAACCCATGTGTTGATTTAACATACATTAAACTTTTGCATGTTATTAAAAATCATTAAATCTTATGATTTGATGATGTTTTTATGAGTTCTTGTGCTTGATTTTGCTTCTCCAATGGTTAAATTGTGTTTTTGATGGGTAAACTTTTGATTTGAGTATGTTATATTGTCATAGGGCCACGAAATTATGATCAAGGAAGAAAGAATCGAGATTTTTCGTGTTTTGATTGATTCATACGAGTTGTGAAGGTATAATCATAACTAGTATATTGAATTTGATGTTATTAGCATTTTTGGATTACAATAATCTTTTATTTTGAGCTCATGGGTAAAACCCACTAAGATTGTGATTACATAGGTCATATTATGACTTAGGATACTTGCGTGGCGATTTAGTATAGCTTAAGTGATGCGTTGTCGCGTTTAGATTACTAAAATGGAACGTTTTCTAACGTGGAAATCACCACAGAAACAAATAGGTCATGGTTAATTTTTCTTAAACACATGACCTTGTTTTTATTTGAAAAATGAATACCCACTGATGTGCTTGACATTTGGTGATTTGGATGAAAACGGAAAGTGTCCGGATGAGCCCGGAATGGTCGTTTTACTAAACTAGGTCAAATCTGAATTTTTGCTTAAAACGTGGGTAAATCGACTTGGGTAAAAAGGTTAAATATATGATTTTACAACTTTTTACAGTAGGTACAAACATAATAAAACTTCTCTTTTTGGTTTCGTGTCGAAATATTATACCGTTTGGGATTTATGCTCAATTTACGGAAGGGTAGGAAAGACGTTTATAACTTTCTGTTTTGATAGTCTGTCACTAAAAGTGCATTTCCTGTTGATTGAAAATAGTTCTAGGATTGTTCTTGCCCAACTTTTAAAGGTAAGAGAAATACATTTACATGTCAAAAACTCTCACCTCCTGTACTGTTAGAGATTTTGAGATATAACCAACTCTTCACAGCCAATTTAGAAAACTGAATTCAGTCCAATATTTTAACATTATGCACCGAGCCTAAAACGTGTTTGAAACCCGCATATAAATGCTTGGACCATCATATAAGGTTAATGTCATGTTATTACAGTAGGTTCAAGGTATTTTGGTCAAATTTTATCTTAAGCCTAGGTCTCGCCATCGCACGCAAGTTACTTGGTCATACTATGTCACATTACTTCTAAAACGTTATTTGCTACATTGAACACTTTCTTAATACGCGTCACCATTGCATAGGTCCGTGAAGACTCCATTTTTTCTCAGCCCTTTTTCCTTGTGATCACTTGATAAAGGTGATTTCATAGCCCCTATTCTACTTTATACATGTTTTACAAATGCGGGGTGAGAAATACATGCGTGGAATACATGCAGTAGAATTTTGACAAGTATTACTTTTATTAGTATTCAATCAAGTATCCAGTATTGCTTTCACAGTTTTCATGATTTACTTATTGACTTAGTACCTTAGTCAAAAATCCTCTATATCATGAACCGTTAATTCACATATCGCAAGCGCGACTGTTGTGGATGGATCCATCGGGATTGACAATCCCCGTCATGAGTACCGACGCATATACGTTCAAATATACAAGTATTTTGACTAGATACTTATTAGAGGTCCCCAGTAATACATATGTTAACGCTTCGGTGTCATGAGCTATTGCAATAATTAAATTACATTAAATTACACAATGGTGCAACATTGTTTTTCAGTATTACATGTTTATATGGAAACATTGCTTGTATTCCACAACTTCTTCTATTAAACCTATGAATACCACTCAACTTTATGTTGACCCTTTTACATGTTATTTCTCAGGTAATCAAGTTTAGGTTCACGGATTGGAGCTCGTGGATGCGGACATTCGGGCAAATTCTGTAGTCTTGTTTTACATGCTTACCTTTTGCTACTACTTTTATTTTGTGTATCTTTGGGTAAATCCCATTAAAGGTAAGATTTGGACCAAAATGACCGTTGGATGTTTTACGGTTAACTTTGACTTAAACTTTGATTCTTGGTAGAAGTTTCATGTGTTTCATGTATTACTTTAAACTATTTGGGACATGTTTATGATTTAAACTTCCGCAACTTATTGTTTACATTTCCGTAAGGATTGTGATGTAAAAACATGTTTTATTACGTCAATTTACAGCACCTATATACTAGTTTTCTGTATCGCATGACGTGGCACCCCCACGTTGCTTGAGTGGACCCTACCTGATTTCGGGGGTGTTACATTAACCTATTAATTTGGGTTCGTAAGTTTTAAAACCCTGTTTATTACCATCACTAATTTGGGTTCTGAACTTAAGATAGTAATCAAATAGAACCCTAATTGAACCCCATGATGCTGAGTTAGAGCTTACTGTTTGATAGAAAGCTTTTTACCAGTAAAATCATTGCAGTTATATATGGGTTAGGATATATGGCTTTGATAGAATGTTATGTGCTTTGATAGAATGTTTTGTGCTTTGATAGAAAGCTTTTTACCAGTAAAATCATTGCAGTTACATATGGGTTAGGATATATGGCTTTGTGAAAGTAAAATCATTGCAGTTAGGATATATGGCTTTGTGAAATTGAAATCATTGCAGTTAGACTCCAATCATGGTTCCTAGAATATACGACTTTGTGAAAGTGAAATCATTGCAGTTAGACTCCTATCATGGTTCCTAGGATATATGGGTTAGGATGTATGTCGCTATCTAATTAAACGATAATCCTATCATTTATCATTGTAGTTAGCTACATAACTATGTTAGCCATCACATGATATTTACCATTAAAACTTATTTTGTCTAAATGTATTTTATACTAAGAAGTTGTGGGGATCAACTGCAGATGGAATGGGTTAAAAACTCACTCCATTTAGGTAAACAAGTTTTTGCATCAGGTTTGAGTTACACATTACAAGTGGGATAGGTAGAAACTCACTACACATATTTTATACGATAAACAACCACAAAGCTTTATCATAATAAGCATTTTATCAAACATCATGTAGGCAATACAACCACACATTCACTTTCCCTTTCTGTAAAACAATCTTCATAATCGAGCTTTGATTATGTTCCCTCACTTGGAAACCAATCATCTTAAAATTTGTGTTTCTTGATTACTCCCTTTAATTGTGTTTATGTTGGTTACCCCCAATTTGTTATGACTAACCTCTATGTCTTAACATTAATATCTCAGATCTAAAAAATGACAAAAAAAAGTTCAAGTGATTGAGTTGTGTGAGTCTAGCAGCGGAGATGTGTTTTGTCCTAGTGGAGATGGTGGGTAGATTGAAACGGGGTGTGAAGGATCTTCAAAGCACCATGCACTTCCTCCCTTAGGAACAGCCAAAAGGCCTAGGCCTGCTGTTACGGCTGCTGTTGCTGAAAGGTTTAGGATTGGTTATGTCTCAAAGGAGGTGCTACAATGGTATGGCTATGTTGATGTTGTTGAGTATAAAGCCGATTCACAATACTGGGAGATTTGGGATGAAGATGAAGGTAGTCCATTTGCTTATTCCTTTTCTGATGATACAGATGAGGTTGATAAAGACAGCATTGACTCACTTGAGTTCTATGAAGACACCCTAAAGAAAATAGGTCCTAATGTGAACTATGTTGCAAAAAACATTGTGAAAAGCCCTACCCCTATTTACAATACCGTTCTTGGACTTGCTAACAATAAAACTTGGGAACAGATTGTCCAAAAAATGGGGAAAATGCTTGTTGGTTCCAAAGGGAAGGGAAGGCAAAGGATGGTTCCAAGGGGAAGGGGAAGGCAAAGGCATGATGGCTTTTACATTTGTTGTATTTTTTAGGTGTTTTTGCATTTTCCTATAAAGTAATTTTATCTATGTTTGTTAACGGATTGGCACTAATCATGTAATGTCACTTTTATGGTTATGTTGACTACTATGCTGATGTAAAGTCATTTTTATGGTTATGTTTGTGTTTGGTTCATCCTTTACTAGTTATGTTGTGTGCAGGCTTACTATAACCTCACATAAGGTAGCCTTTATGGTTATGTCACTTTTATGGTTATGTTTGTGTTTGGTTCATCCTTTACTGGTTATGTTGTGTGCAGGCTTACTGTAACCTCACATAAGGTAGCCTCCTATGTATAGAATATAGTTTAAGCAAGTTGAAACTTGGAAATGTTATAAACTGTGTGTCCATTGAGTGCAAATCTATAAACTGTAATGCACATAAGGTAGCTTCCAATGTGTAGAATATAGTTTCATCAAGTTGAAACTTGGAAATGTTATACAAACATGTAACGAAATTGTAACATGTAAATCTGGACATTTACATTTACAAATCTAGACATTTACAGCAAGTTGAAACTTGCAAATCTGGACATTTACATTTACAAATGCAACACAAACATAGCACAAAAATGTAGCACAAACATGTAACCAAATTGTAACATGTAACCATTGTCTGCAGATTTACAAATGTAGCACAAACATGTAACCAAATTGTAACATGTAACCATTGTCTGCAGATTTACAAATGTAGCACAAACATGTAACTAAATTGTAACATAAACTAAATGCATTAAACTTGAAAGTTAATAGGTACCAAATACAAACATACTTAAGTACCTTGTTTACATACAAATGGAATACAAACTGAATAGGTACCAAATACAAACAAGGTCATCTAGTCTGCTGGCATAAGTTATTAAACTAGTTGATGCATCATAAGGACCCCCAATTACACCCTCAAGATTATACTTTCTTTTTACCCTGCTTGAGGATATGCTCCCAAGTTTTCCCATCTAATAACCATAGCACGACTCTTGTTACTGGAACAGGGATTTTGCCAATTCCACAATCTTTGGCTCTCTTACCCAGGCAAACATACTTTCCTTCAAGCAAACAATCAAATTCTTTAGAATTGAGTGATGGACTATTAACTGCATTCTTACCTTCTTTAGGTGTTTTGACAGTCTTTGATGGACCAACACACCTGCATTCTTACCTTGTCTAGGTGTTGTGACATTCTTGGATGCACCAACAACAACCTCTTTTGGTGTTTTGACATTCTTGGATGCACCAACAACAGCCTGTTTTGGTGTTTTGACATTCTTGGATGCACCAACAACACTCTTGGATGGTTTGCTTTGCACTTCATCAGTTGATTCTTTTAAAAATTTTCCCGGGAAACCACAAATTGTATTTCTTACAAAAATCTTCATGCAATAGTCAGACCTATCGGAGATACATGTATGTTCATACTCTTGAGCTGACCTAAAGCCATGAAAGTCTAGGAATTCTTGTGTTGGACCTTCAGTTCTCAATTTGTAAACGGCTTGTTTTGCTTCAGCAGTTATAGGATACCCATGATCTTCTTCATAAACTTTATGTTTACCTGTGTCCTTAAAACCCCCGATGGTATGTTTCACAAAAGATTTTATGAAATAGTTTGACCCTGAATACATACAATAATCTTTAAACTTTTGTATTGAGTCTCCACATCCATGATAGTTAAGCAATTCAAGACTTGGACCTTCAGTTTTCAATTTTGCTAAGGCTTGTTTTGACTTTTCTGTGATAGGCGACCCAGGTTCGGCAGGAAATGAGTCTATGCTAAAAGAATACATTGGATCATAACTAGACCAGGAAGATGAATCACTAGCAACTGATGTGGCTTTGTTACTAGGGTTAAGCCTACTGATGATACTAGCAGCTATATCTAATGCAAATTAAATAAAAATCAAAGAAGAACTTAACATAATCATCTTTTCTGGAAACAAAATGAAGCTTGATAAGAATTATACCTTTACCTTTATCCATTTAACTTAGGTTTCTAATTCAGATCAAATTAAGTGGATTATTAGATCATCATATTTTTAAGGTTCTAATAATGAGCTAGCATCATTAAAAACAAAATAAAATCAACAATAGTATAACATACCTTTATGGGTTCTTGGTGTTCTTGGCGAATTGAACGCATTTTGGATCGTATGTGTGTTTTTTTGGGAAAAAAAGTGATGTTATAAACATGGTAATGGGCAATCACCGGTTACATATTAGTGGGCCCGGTTCAAAGGATTAAAAAAAAGTCAAACTTTGTAATTTTGTTCAAATGAATATTTACTTAAAATAGTTGGTGAACATAATGGATTATTTTGAAAAATACATTGAGTATTTATAACTTTACCCAAAAACAAACATCTAATTTGGGGTAATTACATTTTACATAACTGTGTGTTTATATGTGGCTTAGTTTATAAGTTTATCATATCGTAATCAACTTATATAAGCCCACAAGTTTCAAGGGTAAGCCGAAAAATTGAAGCTGATGAAATATAAGCTGAATAAGCCCGCATATAAGCCGGAACAAGCACCCTTAAGTTTCCTGATATCATAATAAAAATGAGACAAAGTACCATGGCAATCACGTGATACTTTGATATTTTATAGGACCAACTTGTTTCCATGTTGATAAATCGTAATTTGATGCGAGTGATTATATGTAACTTGACATTGTCTGTATGACTATAGCAATTTGTCTGTTAGTATTTCTTTGAAAAGATTTTCACTGGTTCGAAAAGTTTTACAAAGACTTTTTATTATTAAATAAGATGATTTTTTAAACTATTTTCAAAAAAGACTCGGGTAATACCAAGTCTTTGGAAGACTAGCTTTGTACATCTAATCATTGTAATAAATGGAAAACCTCTAATCTTCATTGCTATTAATGCACCAAGTCATTATGACTTGATGCCATTGCCGCTTATCTAATAGTTTAAGATCAAACGAAAATGAGGTATCATGACTAGGTGCAAGTAATGAATGCATCGAGTAGTTTAGCGGTAGAGACATGCAGAAATGATACATCATGACTTTGTGTAAGTAATTGATTCCGCTAGTAGTTCAATGGTAGAGACATGTAGCACAACACATACGTCTTTCTTTTTATATTGTTTTCATCATCATGTTATCTGATTCACGAGTCAACTATCCTGATCCCTATAGGAGCCATTGTGTAAGTTTCCTGTTATTAGTGAAGGGTCGAATTGGAGAAACTATTATATTCATTTCAATATTTATGTGCGACTACTCTAATAAATAATTGTATGTTTTTCTGCATCTTCGACATAGTGTAGCGGTATTTAGTTTACAGTGGAATAAAATGTAAACGCCAGATACATGATTAATATAACCATAGTGTGTTTCACTAAATTGGCGAGGCTTGGTAAGTGTATATGTTAAAACTTATTGACAAGATTTCAGCAAGAAATAAACCTTATATAGTCGACAAGTCTTTACTTCAGAAACTTGTTTATGCTACTAATGTGGTACTACCTCCGTCCCAAAATTATAGTCCACGTTTCCTTTTTGGGTTGTCCCAAATTAATGTCCACTTCTAAAACTTCTAAAAATAGGTAGGAATTTTAGATCGAGATTACTAGATTACCCTTAATTGAAATTATAATTACAAACTTTAAAAAGGTTTTAAATTAATTGGTTAAGAGTAAAATTGTCTTTATGCAAAAAAATAAGAGAGAGAAAGCTAAAAAAGTGGTACTTTTCTTAAACTGTGTATTTTTTGTCGAGGGACAATAATTTTGGGACGGAGGGAGTACTAAACTTTCTGTTTAACATTAACCACTCAAGGGTGGCCTAGTGGCAAAAAGATTTGTGGCTATCACTTCAAAGTGTGTGAGGTCTCAAGTTCAATTCCCACTAGGTGCAAACAACCTTGAAGTGGTCACGCCAACCTCCTGAAAAGGGAGGGTTTTACCTGGTTTGAGTCTGTGTGGCGGTGGGCTCAAACCCCGTGGATTAGTCGGCCAATGAGTCGGAAATCACGGTTACCAAAAAAAAAAAAAAAAAAAAAAAAAAAAAAAAAAAAAAAAACCTTTCTGTTTAACACACCCCTCGTTACGTTGAGCCTGCTTATAACACATGTATACTAAACGCCTAGAAACCTAGATTATCCATAGTGGCATTGCAATGATAAATCCGAATGCATTTGATTAGAGCACCCAGACAATGCTAAATATATGCTCATGTATCAACTATGTTTAATATACCGTGTAGAATTGACATACTACAGTCACCTCATCGCAATAAAGATAAATAATAATTTAACAACTCAGGAGTTAAAAAGAATGATTTCCTTTGTTTAAATACAATTCAACAAGGTGATTTCAGACAACTTCAAATGAATGGGGGTGATATAGGAATGTTAATTTGTTTCCTTTTAGGACAAAATAAAATTGTAAAGTTGACTATTTTGAATAATATTTGAGCTCTATAACTTTGTGGTTGGCACGACACAATAATTTATTCTTCTTCGTCATCAAGCCCTGGTATGTACTCCAAACTCACGTCAAAAACGACAGGACTATTTGGAGCAACTCTAGGTCGTCCTGGAGCTGAGGTTAGACCCTTAGGAAATGCCAACTACACCCACACAAGTCACATAATAAGTGGCATACATATGATAGACGCATAGAAATATGACAATAACATGATAAAAGATGCGGGGCAATAAGATCACGAGCTGTGATGTAGCAAGGACTCTTTAACTTCTGGTTGCCCATCGCCTGCCCACACATATACCAGCTATGCCCAGATCACAGTTACTAGTCACCATATAGATGACCCCTTCGAAATTCATTACATCATCTTCTAAAGTAATGACTCTGGTTTATTCGATATACGGAGTATATGATTGCAGTCCGGTTAAAGTGTGGGTGTCAGCACATCTTTTCAACTTTAGCAAATTACTTCACTTTTGTTAGTTTTTTTAACGGCAAAGATTCACACAACTACCCCTTGTTTTTAAAATAAAAAGAGCTACCTAATACCATACCTATGCCTCAATTGAGACTTGAACCCTCAGACCTCTTCATTGATGAGCCACTCACATACCGTTAACCCAAAGGCCCTTACTTAATCTTTATAATGGCTTATATCATAAATGTAGTTCATCTAATTTTCCATAAGAGGTGATTAGTTACTGTCAACTTTAGAGTTACAAGAACCTCCTTTGACCTCTCAAAATTCAGCTTTGGACTCCATTTGGGGACGGTTGAATGATGCATTTATAATAAACCTACCCTGTTGGGTGGAAGAAGCGATTGATTTGCTCACAGGCTGGTATCCTAGGTGAATTAGCTAGATGCACTGAGTTGGCTATGTGTATTATCCTTAAGACCTAAACAAAAGAGGGAAAATCATGCTAACAAACTTACAGATCCGGGAACATATAGTCGACGTTTTCCTCCAACTTTCATGCTCAAAATCCCTTCATCGAGTCCTTTGACAACCTACCTTAAGCCAAATCAGTTAGATTCATGGTGGTAACACCGAGTTATCAGGAATTGAACAATAATTAGCTTAAAATTAATGTGTAAGAAAATTGTCCATGCACCATCTACAACTTTTATTGACAACCGAAGTATTGATGATTGATTTCTTTTTGACAAGTGAAAAATTTAAGATCTGGCAGTAAGCACAAATGAAGCTGTATACATAGAAGAAAATATTTGAGCTTGTGTTTCATTTGATACATGTTGATTTGAGGAATACCAAACCAAACTCCACGATATATTGGGGAAAACCGGATAGGTCATAAACTCCACACAGAAAAAGAGCCAAACCTTTAGAGGTAAAAAACTGACAGGAACTCGTTCGTTCAAACAGGTAATTCTTTCTACAGGTTGGGTGAGGTTGAGCCACACCCCAGTTTTCCCCCAATTCCAAAAGAATTGAATAAATTGATCGCATGGTAAACTTGATGACAAAACTCGCGGTGTTGCAATAATAATGTTGTGAATGATATTACTCTTGATAGAGCATAATACTATCCCTTTCGTAAGTAAATGAGTTGAAATTGCTTCCGCATGAATGTTAAGTTGGCTGATATCAACTTCCGAATGAATATATTCCCAAATGAAATGAAAAAGCCTTACCTGACCTGAGCCAACACGAAATATGTAAACTTGACGCTTTTCCAGTGAACTGATATTTCAAAAAAAAAAACAAAAACATTTGAGTAAGCGTTATAGGATTGTTAACAATGATATTTCTAAATTCCTTGTTATCAATTTGTTCTATGTACTACATGATACAAGTAACCATATCTAAATGAATATAGGATTGTTCAGCATATAACCTATCAAATATTTGTCCGGATGGAACCATTGCTACATAGTTTGCAGCCACCTGTATATTAACAAACAAAAAAGGTATATGAAGAATTAAACAGGCATCTTAACAATGGAAAGAGAATTGGGTTTTGAGAAACAAAATAAAGTAGGTAGGAACACAATCTTTGTTGAAATAATGATATCCAACACTACCTATGACTGAATATAACTTCATATATATGTAGACAATTCCCTTAATTACGGTGTAAAATATTGAAGTGAAACAATCCATAAAGGGAACATAAGCTATTACAACTGTTTCCATTATAAATTAGGCAGGATATTAGACAATCAACATACCTGATAACCGACGGGCGGAGAAGGGCCCGAACCAACTTTAATATCTTTGTATTGCAAACCAGATTCTGTAGTTACCATAGGTACCTTCATAAGTCGGATGTAGTTAGAGATAAGTACACTTCATCAACTCATTGTTGGAGTTTCAAATGCATCTCAGATTGAAGGCAGAGTAAACATGAACAAAAATTAAAAATTAAAACATGGCCCTCCTGGTATGAATACTTGGACTACGGTTTCAGTGCAAAATAGGTCATCTCTAGCATGGGTCGTAACATGTTGGGTCAGGTTCAGCAAACCCACAAACACTTCCGGTTTTTTAAATAAATTTGTGGTGTGTTAAAGTATGATCAGGGATTAAATTAATGAATAACAATGGTTTAGGAGGTTGTATCTTATAGGATATAGAAATAGACTTGGGCTAGATATTAACCAGTTTGACCCGTTAAACCTATTTGACTAGTTTGCCATTTAACTAATGTTTTTATACAACCCATTCAGTTAAAACACATCCTAAAACGACCAATCATCCAACCTCTAACTTGAAGCATATGAGAATGTAATCTCACCATACATTTTCAAGCTCTTTCTCACAAGACTT
Organism: Glebionis coronaria; assembly: GCA_025667525.1. Taxonomy (NCBI): domain Eukaryota; kingdom Viridiplantae; phylum Streptophyta; class Magnoliopsida; order Asterales; family Asteraceae; genus Glebionis; species Glebionis coronaria. The sequence goes on along the minus strand of JANFOE010000625.1, from coordinate 219,054 downwards.
ATCACATAATCTTGGTATCTCCTCAGGTGGCAAGCCACCTGCCTTGGCGTTCAATGAGTAAATAAGAAGGCTTGAAGCACTTAAAGCTAATCCAATCACATCCCTTCGCGTAGAAAATGTGGATTCGTCCTCATATCCAACACTTTGTGAAGATTTCATTTTAATTCCCAAATTCAAATTTTGTGATGTCACTCTTGTTGGTCCGCCTTTAGTTAATCGATGAGATTTCCCAACAAAAGATGAACCTGCGAAGTAAGACTCATTCATCAACCAATGCATAACACATTGTAATAACCAAAGCGCTTGGAACATGTTGTGTGAAAACCTCCAGAACCAAATGGTTGTGGGTTCTAGTCGTGCTTAGTATAAAGGGTGTGTGAAATGCCGTTTGAAAATAAGACTGTAATATACTAACACATTGTTATAGGTTTACATTACAATATCAGTGTCCAAAGTATAAAGGGTGTGTTTGGCATTGAATTTGAATATCAAACTGATGAGAAACTGATACTGATAATACAATACGTAGTAGTAAAAAACCAATAAAATCAGATAACCACTTGGAAAACCCCATAAAAAGATTCCTTTGATTTCTTGGTTGATCCATGTTATTTGAAGTTAAAAAAGATTCAATGCATTTCAAAGAATAATCCTCAAATGAAAACTTAAATACCCATTAAATTCATTAAAAAAAAAAAAAAAAAAAAAAAAAAAGTTCACAGTATGAAAGTTAGTGGATGAGGATGATAGAAAAGGAGTGAGTTGATAAAAAGGTAAAATTACCGAGCGGGATTACGAGGGAGGTGCATGCCATGTTCTTTTGATATGAGAGAGATATGGATAATGCAATCAGAGACACGCTTACCTTTCTTTTCTCTTTTTATACTGTTTTTTATTTTGTTTATTTGTGTGTTTTGATATCAGAACAATTCAATGCAGATCTTATTTTACGATAGGGGTGTAAAATAAAATCATATCGAAAATTTTAATTGATGTATACCAGCATACCGAGCATTTACCCGGTAGCTAACATCTGTATTGGCAGGCTACTTCTTGATACTATTTTATTTTGTTAATACTTTTCTTTTTCTTAGAACTGCAAATGTTAGTGGGTCGAATGTCTAAGTGGAAGAATGTCTTATTCGAACCCTCGCCTAGTTATGTTAGACTCATATCCACTTCGCCTGAAAGGCCCTTGGCAGGTCTTGAACCCAAGACCTCCAGAAACCTCCCCAAGAAAACCACTTATTGTGCGGGAGTTTTAGCCTAATAGATAAATCCCATGCAACCATTTCAGGCCGAGAATACCAAAGCCCACGAAAGCGTTGCTTGGAAAACCTATCCCCAACGACAAGCATGACAGTTGTCCTTCCACACCACCTGGTCATCTATAGCCAAGAAACTTGAGTTTGAGGGACCAATACTTTCCTGTACAATCTAAACTCAAGGACCTCTGCATAACTTCTAAGACTTGTAATGCCAAGTAATAGACCACGTTTCGCGTAGAAACAAAGTGGAGACTGCAAAACATTTGCATCTCTTTGCATCTCTTAAACTTTCAAGCCACTAATAGCATTTACAAGCACATACAAAGTTGAAATGTTTGTACTTTTATGTCTAGTAAACTTTAGCCTAAGGCTATCCATGAGGCGTTACACCAGACAAAAAAATAATTATATGGAGTTGTTTATGTTTACATAACATACAAAATGAATGACAATTAGTTTTACAACACTGATATATCCCTTTTTACGCCACACAAATAACAAGTAAAACAAAAAAAAAACGAGTCCGGAATAAACCATGCGAGTTCTCATGTAGCTAGGTGGTTGGGACAACTATCAAACATGGTGTGCCACATAAATGCTCTCGAAAGAACCATCTCAAGCTCTTGGTCGCCCCAGTTATTCGTCGGCAAATGTTGAAGGAACATCACCATCTCCTGGAAATCAAGCTTTAAGAGCTTATCCGACCACTGCATGATCCAATTCAAATCGCTTTGTAAACACAAGTTTCCACAAAAAGAAAAATACTTGTTTCCACAAAAAGCATAAACATCTTACCGTTAAAAGAAAACTGGCAAATATATACACAAGGAAATCTGGTAAAGCATCGCCTTCAGCAAGATATGTGTCCCATAAACGTGTAACAAGATGGAATGGAATCTAAATAGCAACATGAACACTAGTTAAGCTTTGCATTTAATGAACAAAATTATTAAGAAAAAAAATGTAAAAAAAGAAAGTTTTGGAATTGTAGAAGACCTCTCGTATTAGAAGACAGTTGAACCAACGAAAAGCAAATTGAAGAAACTCAAGCCCATGCTCATCCATGTGCTTTGCAACAGGTTCTAACAATTGTGGAAGGAAACAACTCATCAGTAACAAACATATTACTGTAATAACTTGCAAGTTTCAACTAGCCTTGTAAAATCATCAACTCTCAGAGACCATTAAAGAACACATCCAACTATTAATAAACCTAGTAAAGACTATTTTACCCTCATGTGCATGGGCGGAGATAGGCAAGGGTCAAAGGGGTCATTTGACCCTCCTCAAAAAAAATTGTATGTTAAATTTATTATTTTTAAGAATAATTTGGTAATTTGACCCCCAAAAATAATACACAAAGGCTATATCAGTAAGAATATATAGATATTATGTTAAAAAAAAAGAAAGAATATATAGATATTAATTCGAAATTTTTTTACTCTTATTTTTGACCCTCCACAAATTATTTCCTGGCTCCGCCACTGCTCATGTGCACATGATATAGTTGAATGGAGCTTCAAAGGGAGCATCCACGTTACAGGTTTTAAAAGTAGGGACCATAGGTGTGAATCAAAACTTAAAGGGACCGAAACCACAACTTCGCATACATCATATGGACCATCATGAGTGTAATTTAATCTTAGATAAATAATCTAAAAATTTGAATAATAGTATTTTATGCATTGAAAGAAAATTTTGGACGATAAATAAAAGCTAGGGCAGATGCTGTCGAAGGTTGGTCTGTATTTGCAACGACCTATTTTCTTATATACACTAATAAAACAAACAATGTTGTTCATAATAGCACGTTTGATTTGTATCCCTTTTATATAAGTTCTTTGACCATTAAGAAATAAAACTGACCAAAATGGAATTAGAGCATTACCGTCAATTCTCCTGACAAGTTCCTTGAGCTTAAATACTAGCCTTTGGATCCCAGGCTGGGCAAATGTATAGTGGTCTTGCATTCCGTCAAGCAACTTGGATAGACACCAATAACAGTCAGCTTCAACATCAGATATCTTTTCCGGAGTTAAATCAGCAATTGACCAGCTGTCAATGCTCCCTTCTAAGTGTTCTGATAAGAAAACAACTAAAAAGGGGGTCGCAAGATCATTTATTCCCTGGACATATCCACTTGCTGGATGCCTTATTGCCCTGAAATCATAATGAAAAGAAACGAAGAAAAAAGCACTTTATAAATAAGATAACAAGCAATTTTCACCATAGTAAAATTTTAATTCCCAATACATTGGTATACTTAGCATTATTGACATACAAAAAGATACATAGTGATTTAGTAACGAAATCTAACCATGTGTAGAGTATCCGCTCCAAAGATTTCTGCACGCCTGCTTGTTGGAAGAAAGTGACGTCCGGCACTGTTCTAGGACAATCAACAGCAATCTAATATATAGAAAAGAGAAAAAAAAATGAAGATAAAATTAGATTAGTAACAAAATGTAATCTCATCTATATGTATTATATATTAGAGGTTTACAAATGTGATGTGGCATGCATTGCCTGGGTGGAAGTAGATTATTCTGTTTCTGTTACAAGTCGTCGCTATATGTTTTAACCCTGCGTCTGCTTTACATTCATCGTACCTCTATTGATGGTGCAAGTAGGTTATTATTCGCGTATAGCTGTAACCCTAAATTAATTGGGTCTTTATGTATACTTCTGGTATTCATATGTGTTTAGTCTTTTCACTAGATTTGATATTGTTATATCTTAGTGCTCCTGTATAAGGTCAGGAAGAAAGTTCAAGGAAGCAATTGTTGATACTGATCTAGTTTTTTTTTTTTGTATGTGCATTTTGGTCTAATTGACGAACGGAAACAAGAGATGTGATTGGAAAAGATTTACTGTTTGGATCGACCTTACGACTCATATAACGCCAAACAAGAAAATGCTCTTTAAGCATAACATAAGGCATTTTGGAGTCTTAGCTTGTTTTTCTATGACGATAAATAAAAGCTAGGGCAGATGCTGTCGAAGGTTGGTCTGTATTTGCAACGACCTATTTTCTTATATACACTAATAAAACAAACAATGTTGTTCATAAAGAAGTATTTCACAACCTTCGATATTACCAATAAAATTTATTTCATATTATTCATAGTATACAGTTTTGTACTTCCATTCTTTTGATACTAATGTCGTTGCGTTCCTTTTGATCACTTTTTTAAAAAACATGTGTACTTGAGTATGGATGTTGGCTTTTTTCATATATAATGTCATGGTTTGTACACCTTATTAATATACATGATATTATACTAAATAACCGAAACCATTTTTTCATATCATTTTATGATATGAAAATGAGTAAAGTTGTTTTGACCCATTTACATATGAATTGGTCAACTGGGTCAGCCAGGTGAATTTCAAAATAAGATGTAGCTGAAATGGAAATGGGTCAATCTGCCAAACAGATTAAGAGTCGCCAAAATAGTATTCTTTATGTATAAAACCGCATAAACAGTTTATTTAGATTGCCTATGAAGGAATGGAAAAGTAAAGCTTTTAGAAATTAAGTGTTCATGATCAACCCAACCCAACCTGCACAAAATAAGCTAGTGCCATGACAGAGTGCCCAACCTGCCCATCCTATCTAATTTGCTACGTCTAAGAAATACATACGTAGTAAAACACGAGCCTACGATGGGATTCTTGACTTAATTTTTTACCTTGGTATAATTTGGTCTCATCGGAGAATGGTGAGTATAACTATTTGGTGATTTGATTATATTCGCATCAATAATGCATTCTTATTGTTGTTTTTGTAGGAGGCTCACAGCTTCATGGTTCTGTGATTATATAGGTTTCAAGAAATGGGTGAATGATGACGAAATTTACTGTAAGTATTATCTTTTCCTTCAATATAATAACAATAATCTTTTTACCATATAATAGACAGGACTTACGGTACCTGTCGAAGCATAGTGATCTCTTCATCAGTGCGTTCATTATCTGAAATGTCATAATATTGAGCAACGCAGTCAAAATATTCGATGCGCTTTCTTCTTAGGACTCCCTCCCTTCTATCTGAATTAGGGGGTGCATATCCCTGTTGTCAGTTTATATTGAAACTTAACACAAGAAACTATAGTAATTTAAAAACAATATTGATGTATGCTTATTGCATAGCATATAAGTATAAGCAGTAAAATAAAACCCCTAAATAATCTGGTCATGAACTATCAAACAAGAAGATTACGCATGCACTATAATAAAAATAAAACATCCCAGTTACATACAAATCAGGGAGGGCAAACAATGGAGTAACCCACCATATTTAAAGATGGTTGAAGTGGAGGGCAGCTAGTACCATGTGATAGGAAAGTCCCTCTAAAGCTTAAGAGTAGTGGCAACTAGACGAGCTATGTTGTACGCGTCAGAGTGCTCGCTGATTACAAAAGCTCAAGCAGAGGGTAGAAGTGGTGAAATTGAGAATGCTAAGGTGAACTTGTGGTAAAACCATGTTTGATGTGATCCTGGAGCTTTTAGAGTTGAGCTTGAAGTCGATACTATCATCAACAGGATGAGGAAAGGACGGTTGAGATGGTTGAGGTTGAGATGGTTCACATTCAGACATGTTAGAAGAGTGGAAGCGTTGGTTATCGATGGCTTGAGAAGAAGGGGTAGACCAAAACTTAGGTGGTAAAATAGACTAAAGCTTGTCCAAGGACATGACCTTTGATAATTACGGGCGCAGAGCTAGAATTAGAAAAAGGCGGTTAAAAGGTCTAGGTCGTTCAGGGTTTTCTAGTAGTGGTGGTGCATATATATGCCTTGTGTTTTAAGCTTGTCCAAGGACATGACGTTTGATAATAGCTAGCTCCCTTTATGTAGCCTCATAGTAGCCTCACGTGTAAATATTTGTCTTTGCTTTTAGGTATACTGCCTCATAGTTATACCCATTTATGAACTTCGATGCACCCTTAGGACATAGAAATAGCCCCATAGCTATACCCATTTACGAATTTCGATGCACACTTGGACATAGAACTATAATTGCTAATGGGTGTAATTTCTTTGCATGTGCAACCTTTTATGTTTCCCATGCCCGTATGCGTTTATGATTATGCTTTCATTTGATGACTTGATGTTTGCTTATATGTCGCTTTTATTCTAATTTTAAACTTTTATAATGGCATTTGTCTCTAGCCTTGTATGATGCTATGCATTGTATGCTTACATAGTTTCTCTATCCATGTAAGTTCACACATTCACATATGTTTGAGCATATTCATCCTCGCACGTACACTAGCCTGAGGTCTTCCTAGAAGTAGTCTTCCTACCCTCGGGATTCACGTGAGGTATGGAACATATGGACCATATGGCCGTATAGGTATGGACCATTTGTACACCCAACCAGTATTTACCAATTTAGTGAAAATACTTGCTGATTATGATCTTTTAATTTATAATACTTATCCAAACACTCGGCGGGAGCACATAATGTATGAACAGACCAGCAGGGGGCAGTCCATGCTATTATTAATCAAGAAATAGCTTGCACAAAAATAATAATAATACTATAAATCAAGCTTACCAACAGAAGCCTCCATACATTAGGGCGTAGATACGGTGGCACACCACTCCAAGCTAACTCACGCAACTTGTCTACAAAAAATGTTTCAAATTCTTTAGAATGATAAGAAATATCCATTAATTGCAGGAATGTCATATATGTAACGAAACGATGAAGCACATTGCCAACATCTATTCTTTTTGTTTCGTACTTGACAACATCGGTATTTCTCAAGAAAATTATTTTAAATGTATGCTTGTTTAATTACAAACTCTATGACTATGCTCGTCATCGAAAAGAAATATCACCGTTTACTATTTAGATCCATTTACGGAGTCATCCCAACCAGACCTAACCCATTTCAACCATTACTAAAAATGTGCTCATTCTAACCCAAACCCATTTTGACCAGTTTCCCCACCCGCCATTTTGCTACCTCCAAAAAGGAAACCTAGCATCTTACTGAACTGCTGGTTATTATCAAGTACTAGAAAGTATAAAACTCACAAGCATCGTTACATATAAAGCCTCTTAAGGCACCCATCTATTCCCAAACAAAGTCTATGTTAAAGCAAAAAAGACAAAAGAACTAAACATATGAATGAAAAACATTCTATGGTTATATACTTACGATCAGAGCTAAATGTGTCGATTATCAAATAAAGAAAAGTTAGAAGTAAATCTGTATTTAAAATCGTAATGAGGTCGTAAAACAGTCGAGTTAGTTGAAACAATACACAAAAAAAAAACATCAGAACATATGCTTAGATTTAAACTTTCAAATAGCTCAAAAGTGTATGTGTAATGAAGGAAGTTTATTCAGTACAAGTTTGAGTACCTAAAATAACAGTTGTGCCCCCCAACACTTTAGTAAACTTCATAAGCCTAGCAGTATCTGTAGCTCGGGCACCCATTACAAACCTGGGGGCCTCCTTGGACCTGTCCTCCGGGTGTGACATTGATGGTTTCGATTTGCTCACACTCGTACTAGTATCTGGTTTATTTCTATGAACTTGGTCCTAGAGAAAAGATTAGATATGAAATATTGCAAAAAAAAAATAATAATAAATAAATTGCAGTCTCTGGAAGTACCTCATAATGATCATCCATGTGTTTACTTGGAGGACTATCAATTTCTGAGGGGCTTCGACTAACACCGGGAGATCCCAAGATTGCACCATCCGGTGGATCTGATGTTCTAGTAATCAACACTTTACCAGGGAAGCTGCGACCCTTTAACAGCCTGATTACATAAAAACAAAAATCATTTATAAATTCAGACACAGAGCCGGGTATGCATTCGTAATTCAGATAACACATTAGTATTTCTATAATACATTCCTCGACTCCACAAAAATCACGAGATTACCATTAACATTTCCAACCTGCAGATCCAAAAATTACCATACGGGGTATCCTAGAAAATCACCTTTGTATATGATAAAAATGAGAAATTTAATTAAATAAAACATACCCTTGAACATTTCTAAGAGTTTGATTGAATCGTGAATCAAGGGTTGTGATGTGAGAATTAGTTGTTGGATCTTGTTCTTGTTGCTGGTTACTGTTGCTGTTGTTCTTCATTTTTTTATGCTAAACATGGTTTGCTTTGGTTCGATGTTGATGGTTAATTTTTATAACAGTCGTCTTACACGCTAAGGATTTTTAAGGAAATTGAAAATAATTGTAATTTAAACGAAAGAAAAATAATGTGTTATAAGAGATCTATAAAAAATGACATCTCAAAAAAGATAAAAGAAAAGATCTCAACCATTTAACCACCGTTAGGTTTTGTGTCCGCGCTCCGCTGCGGCGGAGTACGAGCGCTATATGTACAGGTTTAGCTCTAAACTGGTAACCGAATAACATAAGGGCGAGTGTTATTAGGTTGCAAAACACGGACCATTGTCTGGGTTGTTACAAACATTGCATAATAGTCATAGCATTCCGTAGGTTGTTACACAGTACTGATAGAGTTAACATAATTGTTTTGTTAACATAAATAAACGACTGTCAAGAGCAGCGGCATCCCATCCACAAACCAGCTATTGTGGTTTTTGCTTCTTCACTGATTGTTCTAGTTTGGGCAGAAGGTTTCTTTTTGCGCTGGTAGTTTTCCCGGAGTCTTCTGTTTTTTGAAACGCCCAAACAATTGTGGCTGCAACTGTTTCCAGCACGTCCGTTGTTGGGTGCCTATTTACAATAATACAGTAAGCAAGTAGGTCAATATTTATAACAATTCTATTGGCAGTAATATGTGTTGTTGGATTTACTTGCAAGTATTAACTGTTAATGTATCTACTTATTTGAAATTAAAAGCCATATGTGTATGATCTTTATTGGTATATATGTAATAGTTATTTTGAAGGCCTAGTATACCTGTTGGTGACAGTCTTCATTTGTGGTTAGGATTTAGTCAAACGCCTATTAAGTTGTATTCTTGTAACTGCGCCTGCACATGGCATTATGTTGGAGTTTGTGTTATAGCTGTGACATACTGCTGAATCATGAGGGTCAAGTTGCTCATGAAAGGGTTGTAGATTTTGTTGGGTGTATATTTTAAAGTAATATAAGCTCTCAATGGTATGTTGCAACAGTTGGCTGGTGCAGTTGTATATAAGGATGTCATGTCATGTATTAGCAATACATCTTCGTGCACAGAGCAACCGATAATCCGTTACGAAAAATGTGTTGGTTGAGAAGGTTGTGTGCTTTGCAGACAGCTTGCGGTTCTGAGGAGTTCCGCAACTGTTTTTGGTTCTACCTGCGTGAACAGGTGGCTGATGAGATGGATTGGAGGGGGAGACTCGAAGTTATGTATGGGCGTAAAAGGGCTGCAATTGCTGAGAGGGACGGGTTGATAAACGAGTTATCTAGTATTAACCCATAACCGCTTTTGAGCTGCATGGTTTCTTTGCTATTGGACATGCAAGACCGAGCTGAGGCGGAGCTTCGCCAACTGCAAGAATTGATGGGTGCGTCTGACAATCGTGTGACCGATATGGAGTTTTTCATCCGCAATATGTGATAATCGAAAGTCTTTGTAGGGCGGCCCCAATGATTGTCTATGTGTTTGTATGTTTTCAATAAACTGTTGTTCTTAGGCGTGTGTGGCAAGGTTATGTTTGGTCTTCGTTTTTTAACTTTATGTGTATTTGTCGTACTCCAGGCAGTCGTACGCCACTTATGTTTATGTTGCGCTATGTTTATGTTGTTATTGGTTATCTTTAAATTCGGAACATCTTTTAATTTTAATACATCTCGTTGGGATTTTATTTCCCATATATGGACATGATTGTTTATAGAGTTAGTTGTTTATAGGGTTACCTTTTTTTTACCACTTTTAGAGATAGGAATGATAGTGGATGTTGCTATGGAGCTTACCATTTAAGGGTTGTGAGTAGAGTGAGGTACTGTTAATAGTTGTTTGTTTCTTTTGTGTCTGGCCATATATGGTTTTTTATATTTTAAAATGTGTGTTACCATACAATGTAAGCAAGCAGGACATGCTATATAAAGGGGTGATAACAGGTTTTGTTTCACACATTCTTACAAACATTTGTAGGTAACCTACTAAAAGGTAGTGGAAAATGGCATACCGACCAAGATGTGTTGTTTTGGAGCAAGAAGCCTAGTCTGATGATTGGGCGGACATGTTTCCACCTGCAAAATGATATCCAAGGAGAGATGGCTTGGAAACAAAGGATGGAACAACTTTGGCGACAGATTAATAGTGGGGTTATTGACAGGACCCACCTTGTCCAGGAGCTAATGACTGTTTCAAGGGAACCACTGGTTAATCAGATGGTGGCTTTCCTACAGACGTTGCAAGATGATGACTGTGCATTTTCGTGACAAACTCGCAACTGAAGCAGCTGTGGCTGGGAATCGTATCAGGCGTATGGAAAGGTTTTCACAAAGGTCGCAAGGTAATGTGTCTGACTGATCCATGGTGTTGAATGTACCCACAGTTGTCCAATAATAAGCGGTCGTTGTCAAGTTAGAGACCAATGTGGTGGTTTGATTTGTACTTTTCATGTTTCTAGTGTAATTGTGCTTTTGAAATTCGTGTACTGATAGCCATGGTTTTGGACTGTCAGGGTTGCGTATTATTTGTACGAATAATATTGGCACGCGCCTTGCGCGTGTGCATTTGTTGTTTTTTCTTGTGGTGGCTTTTTTTAAATTTGTTACACATATCAAACAATTATAATGGCAGGAACCAATGTAAATGAGATTATATAAATCTGGTCTTCCTCTGCATCATGATAGCAAGCATGGTAGGCATGCTGCTAACAGTGATTCATTTGTGGCTTTTGGTGATTGTATTGGCACATTTTTTGATGCACATGGGCTTGGCATTTTGCTTGAATGTGTGTCACTGATTTAGTTCCATGCTATTGAGAATCTAACTGTTGCAACCTTTAGTGGCTAGTTGGCTAGCAAGCAATTTAAAAAAAGAATGAATCCAATGTGACATGCCAACAGTAGGTTGGAAAGGGTCTATTTAAGTGTGTCATTCCAGTTGGGTATAGGACATTGCAGGCAACAGCCAGGGTAAAACAGTCAAGGAAAAAATGAGTTGGCGAGTAGTGCTTCATGCTTTGCAATTGTTTTGTTCTTCCAGCGATTTTGGAAGTTTCCCATTTCTATATGCGGAAGAAGATTGAGGCTGGGACGGAGTGGAGGGCCAGGATCGAAGATCTACATGCGCGGAAGAAAAACGACATTGATGAGAGGGCCTAGTTTATAAGTGAGCTGTCTAGCCTTAGCCTGGACCACCGTGTGAGTCGAATGCTTTGGCTGCTAGGTGACATGCAAGAGCGTGATGTCGCGGAGCTGTGGAAGCTACAGGCACTGGCGGATGATTCTGATGGGCGTCTTCAAGATCTGGATCGTTATTTCCGATCCTTGTAACCCATGTAATGCCACGGACGGATGTTTAGAGCAAGAAGCTTGTTCGTGTGTTTGTAATAAACGGCATGTGGGATCCGATTGTGTATAGTATTACCGTATTTGTTGGTGGTATGTCTTTTATATGGCCAAACTCGTTGTTATGTTGTTTTGCTTGAAGTTGTGTTGTATGTTGTTTGTAATATAATGAATGTCGTTTATGTGTGAAATGTACTCTTTCATTATGTTCTAATGCTCTTTCATTATGTTCTAATCGAGCTGTGTAAAATGTTGTGTTTGTGTGTTATAATATGTTATCTAATCGAAGCAAAAGTATGCATTATAGAGCATAGCAACAGTGCGGTACTGTTGTTGGTGCTTTGCTTTTTCACCACTTCTGGTAAAGATGTGCAGAGGCCCATCAAAGGGGTGTAACTACTTATGGAGGAAAGAATGATAGTGGATACTATTGTAGATTAGCATTTAAGGGGTGTGAGGAGAATGAACCACTGACAACATTATTTTTGTTTTTTCTATTTGTCCATAAATGGGTTTTTCTATATTGTTTAAATGTGGCTATTATTATTCTTATAGTGCAGCAATGCTGCTGATATTCAACATTGTAGGATTGCTTTTGACAGTGTCCAGCTGTTGTATTTTTTGTTGGTTATTAGAAATATAAGAAAGGGAACCCAATGGCACATGGTAACAGTGCGAAGGTGAGGCCTTATTTAAGGACTGGACTAATTGTTATACCAACACATTCTAGGCAATAGATCAAACAATAAGTTTTAGAAAATATGAGTAGGCGAACAGTTTTGAACACTTTGGAGTTGATGACTTACTCAAAAGACTATGCCAATTGCTTTTACTTTTATATGCAAAGGAAGATTGACGATGAGCGGAAATGGTGCGAGAAGCTTGAAGAGCTTTACACAGCGAAGTCAAAAGCAATTGATGAGGGTGGGGTATTTTTTATGGAACTTTCCACCCTCAATGCAGACCGTGTGGTCCACCGGATGATTTGCAAACTGACTGAGATCCAGGAGGTCGATGTGGCTGAGCGTTTAAAGTTGGGAGCATTGATGGACGAATCCGATGCCCGGATTCATGACATTGAAGTCTTTATGCGATCCTTGTGATCAAGCGCAGTGAATGTGTGTCTGCCGAGCAGAAGGAGTCTGTTACCATGCTTTGAATAAACGGGGCCAGTTAGTAATGTGTGCATTGTGCCCCTGGTTGTGTTTGTTTTTTTCTTTTGTATGTGTTGAAAGTATATTGTATGTACTTTCATTTGAAGATGTTGTGTGATTAGCTGTAATATATTGTATTGGTGTTTTAACCTTAAATTGGGCAGGTTTCATCCATTAATTTGTGCATGGCAAATTTGTTTATTGTGAATACACATTGGTATTTGTTTTTCTCAGGAACGATGTTTTTTGTTGGGTGTATGGTTGAGTTTTTTGTTAGATTATAATACCATCTTTGTGATATAATATTATAGCTCTTTTTGGCAAAAAAATAAACAGATAAAGTAGAATAATAGATGATGGGAACAGTGTGTGGATGGGGAGAGTTTTTTTTAACAATACTTTTGGAAAGCTAAGCCGAGAATCATGCAATTCGGGATTCGGTTACTGTTTTTTGTGGTAGTGTTGATTGTTAGTGTGGGACACTATAGGATGTAAGCCAGGAGGCCTTGCCATATAAAGGAGTGTTAACAGGGTAGAGTTCACACATCTTTACACACATTTATAGTTAAGTTTATTAAAGAAATAACCAATGGCGTACCGCCCAAGATGTGCTGCATTGGAGAAAGAAGCAGGAACTGACGATTGGTCGGACATGTTTATTTGTCATCTACTGGATGAGATCCAAGGCGAAACAACCTGGAAAGCTAGGCTGGAGCAAATGTGGCAGGAGGTGAATAATGGTGTCATTGATAGGACTCATTTTGTTTATGAGCTAAGGACCGTTGCTAGGGAACCGATAGTCAACCAGATGGTGGCATTTTTAGGGACCCTGACACGAGAAGACTGTTCCTTTCAAGAACAGCTCGCAGCCGAAGTAGCGCCAACTGGCAACCACATTCATAGGATGGAAAGATTCATTGAGGTTGCGAGGGAACGTTTCTGATTGAAACGATTATTTGAATGCGCCTGCAGGTGTTCGCTTTCTGTGTGTTGAATAAATCGTCGTCGGCCATTATGTTGATTGTGTTGTGTTTCTGTGTCTACCAAGAATGGACCAGGCGTGTGTGCCTAGGTGTTTGTTATTTTGGTACTGGCAATGACGTTGGTTCATTGGCAGGGCTTCTTTATGTATTTGGTTTAATGTATTTGTATGTTTGTTTCTGGCAAATGTTTATTTATTTACTTTTCTATATTGGTTTCATTCATAAAAACTCTAAAGAAGGCAACATGAAAAAAACTAAAGGATGTTGTGTAACAAACGTGTAGTATAGAGTGTTACCTGGTTCATTATTTTGTATCTCAACGACAGAGCTGCTGGCCATTATTGCTTGTGGTTCGTGACGGGCAGGCAAAGGTTTATCTCCTGTTGTTGCCACAGCTGACGTTGCACAAACATCTTCTATTCATTTTGGTTCCTCCAGCCTTGTCAACTTTTCGTAGGTGATGAGCTTGTCAACGATAACCTAGCTTGGTCAAAGAAGGTGAAGCTGGCTTGGGCAGTGCCTTCGTGAACACTTGTTTTCAAACTGTATCTAGCATTTGCCATAATATGGTTGTTTTAGTATTTTGGTTAGTAATTGTGGATGCATTGTGAATAACATTTCCATACCTAAATAAGGGGTCCTCCAGTTCTCCGTCATCTTCACAAACAAACGTTCCTTCGTAGTCAGCTGGTCTTTTTTTGTCGTCATGGACGGGGTATACTTTAGCAAACTTGTGTATTCGGTTACTCGGGAGCACCCGACAACAAGGGTTACAGGAGGTGGGAGCTTATCAATCTCTTCCGTATAAAATTATCATAGGCCGTATAAAAGTATCATATAAGTTATAGGCAAACAGAAAATACCTATACCTAGCGCTAGTCCATAGGTGGTGCAGGATAGAGCAAGAAGACGATAAACGGTCTCCTAAACTTGCCCGAACACCCATGCCGTAGGCATGAACTTTTAGCCCCAACACACGTCGTTGTTCTGTTTCGGCAGCTTGGTCACCTTTCATGAATACATAAACAACCAAATATTAGGTAACCTGAGACGGCCATTTTTTTGCAGACCATTTATGCAACAATAAAAAAACTTACATTCATCCGGAGCCGCCACCGACACTGGCAGGTGGAATACATTTTGCCCGCCTTGATAAATCGATATCGAATCTCAACCGACAAACAGACAGGTCAGTAAACAAATCCAAACCACATTCTTGGTAGAATAAGCTCAAATATGCGAGGGCGGGAAGAGCAGTAAAGGTGCGTGACCCGTCATGGCTGCAAGCACGACTACGTGCTGCCCCGGGCAAGTTACGGGCCGACTCAACCTGATCATCAGCAATCATACACGCCATGGCTACAACCCTGAAAGGGTGCCCAACCAAGAGACATTTGATCTAAGCTGTATCCTGACCCGTTGCAACTCATCATAACCCGTATAATTGCATACCGTGGTAACCAAAGGTAACTCCTAAAAACATAATTAATAAAAAAGGCTGGTTATTTGGCCAGAGCTTATTAGATCGCAAAAAAACAACAAAATAAAGATTCACATCCGTTTGAACTATACCTTATTTCACATATCCGCATTAACCTATTACCCTTGTAATAAAAGAGGGGAATGTGTAGCAATAAAAGAGGGGAATGCTTAGCTACAATAGCTCTCTCACATCCCCTGTGCAAACACGCATATCCCGTACCGTGATTCAACAGATACCCATTGACAACTAGTAGGTTCTGATAGCTTCTTGGTCACATAACCAATCACATGTATGTTAAAAACTTTAAAAGGGACATTATCATAGCTAGATATCGTTGCCCGGAATCAACAGCGGCAACGAACGACACGAACGTTACCGTCGTCGCCTACCATCAACCCGACAACAAAAAAGGCAAGAATGACAACAATGGAAACTCCCAATGAATCCTAATTAGTTTGTTTTGCAAGATGTTCACAAAAACACTTGGGCTACTTTACTGATAGTTGCTATAATCAGGCAATTTTAAAAAGGCGTAAACCTTTTGGGAACGCAAGAGCGTTGATGTTACAATGTAGTGGCTCGGAGCTGAGAACGTGCCACCAACGATTCAAGCCAGTGACCTGATATGGCTGCAAACACGACGCCGTGATGCCACACCGATAATCAGGCCGTTTACAACTATCATCATCTCCCAACTAAATACAGTTGGAAACCGGCTAACGCACGCATAAAACAATATCTTCATCGCCAATTACTAACTCGGACCCACTGTTTTGTAAAAAAAACATAATTCGGGAATGGCCACACCCTAGAAAGGCTTTCCTTTTTTTCGACCACGTTCAAATAAGGCATGGATCTAAATAAGAACAATAGCCTCAAATCCCGATAATGCATAAACGCATGGTATGCCAACAACCATAAAGGGTCACCTGGGCGGAACCGTGAAAACTGATTTTCGTCCACTTTATGGATTCAAGTAGCGCCTGTGAGGCACAGAAAGTGGCTACACTCGCCATGGCTACAAACTTAACAGTTCGCCCCGCCAAGCCACAAATGTTTTTAGCGCCTCGGTCTTACTCAAAGGCCGTAACTATTGATCACGGCCTCCGATTTTATTGTCCCATGAACACAATCAAACATACAATGAACACCATAGCGACTATAAAAGGCCAACCAATCATAAATTAAAAGAAGGCCCTTATTATATACTTTTTTCCCATTCACAGCCCCGCTCATTTCTACAGCGCAAACACACACTTATTTCCTGTCACACATAAACTTTTTTTTTTACAAAAATGCAAGTAGACTGAAAACCGATATACAACCCAGACACAGAAGTTTCAACTGCAAGCATGTTTAAACACCCTAGTTTTAATCTAACACCAAATAACAATACAGCACCCTGGTTTTAATCTAACACCAAATAACAATGCTAGACACATCTACTAAAACCATAGTTTTGGGAACGCGAGAGCGCTTATGTTACAATGTGGTGGCTCAGAGCTGAAAACGTGCCACCAACAATTCAAGCCAGTGACCTGATATGGCTGCAAACACGACGTCGTGATGCCACGCCGAAAATCAGGCCGTTTACAACTATCATCATCTTCCAACCAAATACAGTTGGAAACCGGGTAACGCGCGCATGAAACAATATCTTCATCGCCAATTACTAACTCGGGCCCACTGTTTTGTCAAAAAAAACATAATTCGGGAATGGCCACACCCTAGAAAGGCTTTCCTTTTTTCGACCATGTTCAAATAAGACATGGATCTAAATAAGAACAATAGCCTCAAATCCCGATAATGCATAAATGCATGGTATGCCAGGAACCATAAAGGGTCGCAAGGGCGGAACCGTGAAAACTGAGTTTCGTCCACTTTATGGATTCAAGTAGCACCTGTGAGGCACAGAAAGTGGCTCACTCGCCATGGCTGCAAACTTAACAGTTCGCCCCGCAAAGCCATGAATGTTTTTAACGCCTCAGTCTTACTCAAAGGCCTATTGATCACAACCTCCGATTTTATTGTCCCATAAACACAATCAAACATACAATGAACACCATAGCGACTATAACAGGCCAACCAATCATAAATTAAAAGAAGGCCCTTATTATATACTTTTTTCCCATTCACAGCCCCGCTGCTTTCTACAGCGCAAACACGTACTTATTTTCCGTCACACATGAACTTTTTTTTTACTAAAATGCAAGTAGACTGAAAGACGATATACAACCCGGACACAGAAGTTTCAACTGCAAGCAGGTTTAAACACCCTAGCTTTAATCTACCACCAAATAACAATACATCACCCTGGTTTTAATCTAACACCAAATAACAATGCTAGACACATCTAATAAAACCATAGTTTTGGGAAAGAGAGAGCGCTTATGTTACAAAGTAGTGGCTCAGAGCTGAAAACGTACCATCAACGATTCAAGCCAGTGACCTGATATGGCTGCAAACACGACGCCGTTATGCCACGCCGAAAATCAGGCCGTTTACAACTATCATCATCTCCTAACCAAATACAGTTGGAAACCGGGTAACACACGCATGAAACAATATCTTCATCGCCAATTACTAACTCGGATCCATGGTTTTGTCAAAAAAACATAATTCGGGAATGGCCACACCCTAGAAAGGCTTTCCTTTTTTTTCGACCACGTTCGAATAAGGCATGGATCTAAATAAGAACAATAGCCTCAAATCCCGATAATGCATAAACTCATGGTATCCCAGCAACCATAAAGGGTCACCTGGGCGGAACCGTGAAAACTGAGTTTCGTCCACTTTATGGATTCAAGTAGCGTTTGTGAGGCACAGAAAGTGGCTACACTCGCAATGGCTGCAAACTTAACAGTTCGCCCTGCCAAGACACAAATGTTTTTAACTACTCAGTCTTACTCAAAGGCTGTAACTATTGATCACAGTCTCCGATTTTATTGTCCCATGAACACAATCAAACATACAACGAACACCATAGCGACTATAACAGGTCAACCACTCATAAATTAAAAGAAGACCCTTATTATATACTTTTTTCCCATTCACAGCCCCGCTGCTTTCTACAGCGCAAACACGCACTTATTTCCCGTCACACATAAACTTTTTTTTTACTAAAATGCAAGTAGACTGAAAAACGATATACATCCCGGACACATAAGTTTCAACTTCAAGCAGGTTTAAACACCCTAATTTTAATCTAACACCAAATAACAATACATCACCCTGGTTTTAATCTAACACCAAATAACAATGCTAGACACATCTAATAAAACCATAGTTTTGGGAACGCGAGAGCACTTATGTTACAAAGTAGTGGCTCAGAGCTGAAAACATGCCATCAACGATTCAAGCCAGTGACCTCATATGGATACAAACACGACGCCGTGGTGCCACGCCGAAAATCAGGCCGTTTACAACTATCATCATCTCCTAACCAAATACAGTTGGAAGCCGGGTAACGCACGCATGAAACAATATCTTCATCGCCAATTACTAACTCGGACCCACTGTTTTGTAAAAAAAAACATGATTCGGGAATGGCCACACCCTAGAAAGGCTTTCCTTTTTTTCGACCACGTTCAAATAAGGCATGGATCTAAATAAGAACAATAGCCTCAAATCCCGATAATGCATAAACGCATGGTATGCCAACAACCATAAAGGGTCGCCTGGGCGGAACCGTGAAAACTGATTTTCGTCCACTTTATGGATTCAAGTAGCGCCTGTGAGGCACAAAAAGTGGCTACACTCGCCATGGCTGCAAACTTAACAGTTTGCCCCGCCAAGCCACGAATGTTTTTAGCGCCTCGGTCTTAATCAAAGGCCGTAACTATTGATCACAGCCTCCGATTTTATTGTCCCATGAACACAATCAAACAAACAACGAACACCATAACGACTATAAAAGGCCAACCAATCATAAATTAAAAGAAGGCCCTTATTATATACTTTTTTCCCATTCACAGCCCCGCTCCTTTCTACAGCGCAAACACGCACTTATTTCCCGTCACACATAAACTTTTTTTTTTTACTAAAATGAAAGTAGACTGAAAACCGATATACAACCCAGACACAGAAGTTTCAACTGCAAGCAGGTTTAAACACCCTAGTTTTAATCTAACACCAAATAACAATACAGCGCCCTGGTTTTAATCTAACACCAAATAACAATGCTAGACACATCTACTAAAACCATAGTTTTGGGAACGCGAGAGCGCTTATGTTACAATGTAGTGGCTCAGAGCTGAAAACGTGCCACCAACAATTCAAGCCAGTGACCTGATATGGCTGCAAACACGACGCCGTGATGCCACGCCGAAAATCGGGCCGTTTACAACTATCATCATCTCCCAACCAAATACAGTTGGAAACCGGGTAACGCGCGCATGAAACAATATCTTCATCGCCAATTACTAACTCGGGCCCACTGTTTTGTCAAAAAAAACATAATTCGGGAATGGCCACACCCTAGAAAGGCTTTCCTTTTTTTTCGACCACGTTCAAATAAGGCATGAATCTAAATAAGAACAATAGCCACAAATCCCGATAATGCATAAATGCATGGTATGCTAGGAACCATAAAGGGTCGCAAGGGCGGATCCGTGAAAACAGAGTTTTGTCCACTTTATGGATTCAAGTAGCACCTGTGAGGCACAGAAATTGGCTCACTCGCCATGGCTGCAAACTTAACAGTTCGCCCCGCCAAGCCACGAATGTTTTTAACGCCTCAGTCTTACTCAAAGGCCGTAACTATTGATCACAACCTCCGATTTTATTGTCCCATGAACACAATCAAACATACAATGAACACCATAGCGGCTATACCAGGCCAACCAATCATAAGTTAAAAGAAGGCCCTTATTATATACTTTTTTCCCATTCACAGCCCCGCTGCTTTCTACATCGCAAACACACACTTATTTTTCATCACACATGAACTTTTTTTTACTAAAATGCAAGTAGACTGAAAAACGATATACAACCCGGACACAGAAATTTCAACTGCAAGCAGGTTTAAACACCCTAGTTTTAATCTAACACCAAATAACAATACATCACCCTGGTTTTAATCTAACACCAAATAACAATGCTAGACACATCTAATAAAACCATAGTTTTGGGAACGCGAGAGCGCTTATGTTACAAAGTAGTGGCTCAGAGCTGAAAACGTGCCATCAACGATTCAAGCCAGTGACCTGATATGGCTGCAAACACGACGCCGTTATGCCACGCCGAAAATCAGGCCGTTTACAACTATCATCATCTCCTAACCAAATACAGTTGGAAACCGGGTAACACACGCATGAAACAATATCTTCATCGCCAATTACTAACTCGGACCCATGGTTTTGTCAAAAAAAACATAATTCGGGAATGGCCACACCCTAGAAAGGCTTTCCTTTTTTTTTCGACCACGTTCGAATAAGGCATGGATCTAAATAAGAACAATAGCCTCAAATCCCGATAATGCATAAACTCATGGTATGCCAGCAACCATAAAGGGTCACCTGGGCGGAACCGTGAAAACTGAGTTTCACCCACTTTATGGATTCAAGTAGCGTTTGTGAGGCACAGAAAGTGGCTACACTCATAATGGCTGCAAACTTAACAGTTCGCCCCGCCAAGACACGAATGTTTTTACCGACTCAGTCTTAGTCAAAGGCTGTAACTATTGATCACAGCCTTCGATTTTATTGTCCCATGAATACAATCAAACATACAACGAACACCATAGCGACTATAACAGGCCAACCACTCATAAATTAAAAGAAGACCCTTATTATATACTTGTTTCCCATTCACAGCCCCGCTGCTTTCTACAGCGCAAACACGCACTTATTTCCCGTCACACATAAACTTTTTTTTTTACTAAAATGCAAGTAGACTGAAAAACGATATACATCCCAGACACAGAAGTGTCAACTGCAAGCAGGTTTAAACACCCTAATTTTAATCTAACACCAAATAACAATACATCACCCTGGTTTTAATCTAACACCAAATAACAATGCTAGACACATCTAATAAAACCATAGTTTTGGGAACGCGAGAGTGCTTATGTTACAAAGTAGTGGTTCAGAGCTGAAAACATGCCATCAACGATTCAAGCCAGTGACCTGATATGGATACAAACACGACGCCGTGATGCCACACCGAAAATCAGGCGTTTACAACTATCATCATCTCCTAACCAAATATAGTTGGAAACCGGGCAACGCACGCATGAAACAATATCTTCATCGCCAATTACTAACTCGGACCCATGGTTTTGTCAAAAAAACATAATTCGGGAATGGCCACACCCTCGAAAGGATTTCCTTTTTTTCGACCACGTTCAAATAAGGCATGGATCTAAATAAGAACAATAGCCTCAAATCCCGATAATGCATAAACTCATGGTATGCCAGCAACCATAAAGGGTCGCCTGGGCGGAACCGTGAAAACTGAGTTTCGTCCACTTTATGGATTCAAGTAGCGTTTGTGAGGCACAGAAAGTGGCTACAGTCGCAATGGCTGCAAACTTAACAGTTCGCCCCGCCAAGACACGAATGTTTTTACCGACTCAGTCTTACTCAAAGACCGTAACTATTGATCACAGCTTCCGATTTTATTATCCCATGAACACAAACAAACATACAACGAACACCATAGCGACTATAACAGGCCAATCAATCATACATTAAAGGAAGCCCCTTATTATATACTTTTTTCCCATTAACATCCCCGCTCCTTTCTACAGCGCAAACACACACTTCTTTCCTGTCACACATAAACTTTTTTTTTTACTAAAATGCAAGTAAACTGAAAACCGATATACAACCCGGACACATACGTTTCAACTACAAACAGGTTTAAACACCCTAGTTTTAATATAACACCAAATAACAATACAACACCCTAGTTTTAATCTAACACCAAAAACAATGCTAGAAACATCTAATAAAACCATAGTTTTAATCTAACATCAATAACAATGGTAGACACATCTAATTAAACCATGGGATTCGTCTTACTGGTACACAAACAAAGAAGAACAAAGCAACGAATTAAGAAACAAAGCAAGAAAGGATCAGAACTCGCCCAAATGAGTAACAGAACACAGGTTGTAAAAGATGATCAGGCGAGAGAAAAATATAGAAAACTCAAATAATGGTAGCCGAATGCATTATCTAGCCCCTTTTGTGGCAGCCAAATGCAAACGGAAAAGCAATCAACGGGTGACATCGTGACACCAAGATCACACCAACGGCATAGATCCATTTTCTATAGCCACTAAAGAAATTAATCAAATTATTATATAATCAATTAATTAGAGCAAAGGGCGATCTATAATTAATGCATCAAAGGGCAACCGGATCCAATTAATGCAGCAAAGGGCAACTGGATCCATTAATTGAAGCAACCAAGGGTCAAAAAGGCCATGCCACCACCACAACTAGACAAACCCAATTAAGAAGGCAAGAAAAGAAGCCATGCCACCACCACAACTGGACAAACCCATTTAAGAAAGCAAGAACGGGGGCAAGAACGGGGTAATAACGGGTTACGGAATGTGTATGTGTGAGAGGAAAGAAGTGCGTGTTTGCACTGTAGAAAGGAGATGGGTTGTGAGGGGGAAAAAGTATATAATAAGGGGATGTGAGAGAGCTACTGTAGCTAAGCATTCCCCTCTTTTATTAAAAGGGTAATATTTTTATGGCTACAATTCAACCTAGCACATATATTTAAACAAAAAAAATACACTTATTATCCCACATTGATCCATCTACTTTATCTCTCTATAAAACACACATACGTCCTACATACCCTCCCAACCACCACCACAACCACCTACCGCCAGAAATTAACAACCCTGACCATCACCACCACTACCACATCGAAAAC
The DNA here is from genome assembly GCA_025667525.1 of Glebionis coronaria. Lineage (NCBI taxonomy): Eukaryota > Viridiplantae > Streptophyta > Magnoliopsida > Asterales > Asteraceae > Glebionis > Glebionis coronaria. The sequence goes on along the minus strand of JANFOE010000625.1, from coordinate 195,802 downwards.
CTAAGCCATTGACAGTTGGCCGTCAATCTGACGTGGATCCACCAGATCATGCTCGCACCACCACCGCACTACCACCAACACTTGATGTCGACATGCCATCGCAACACCTTGACCAATTCAACTTGACCGCCACCACGCTCGATCTCCCCACCTTCACAACTCTATCAGAAAGCCTACTGTCACACGCATAAAAAATATAGATATAATGTGATGATAAATAACATGACAATTTGATTTGATGTCTCTTCAAAAAATGTATAGATATGTTGTGAGTAAAATTTGTGGAATTATAAATGATGTAATGTCATGATGTGATAATAAATGATGTGATGATGTGATGTGTAGATATGATCTGATGTGGTGATAACTGTTGTGATCATCGATCTGATCTGACGTTTTGCCAGAAAATGTATTGATGATGTTGGTAGAATTTAAGTAATGGAAGAAGGAATACTCGCAATGAAGTTGTTGAGGAAAATCACATGTGATTTACCTGAAATCACATGTGATTTACCCGAAATCACATGTGATTTACCCGAAATCACATGTGATTTACCCGAAATCACATGTGATTTTACCCAAACATAAAATGTGAAGAGTGTGGTGTGAGTACCAATGCGCATACCAAAAAGACTTGTTGACTTGGTCCAAAGGCAATAACGGTTGTAAAAGAAATGAATAACACTATTCGAAGGGAAATTTGTTTGACTTCATAAATAATTTCTATATTTTATTTCGACTTAATAGTTTTGGATTGTGCCTTCGCTGAGACTCGGATAATGTTGACTGTTACTTTTACTTTTATATGTCCATTAAAACTTGAATAAAATGATTACATGAATTTTAATTTTCACTTTTATTAAATAATTTTGTTATAGTTACAAGTTTGTTAAATGGTATCTGATAATCATGTCAAAGAACAAGAAATATGACCAAAATCACAAGTAATTTGATAGAAATCACATGTGATTTGACACAAATCACTTGCGGTTTGACCGAAATTATGATTTTGGATTTATTATAAATCGCTTGTTGGTTTGGCTTAAATCACTAGTGATTCGGACCAAATCACATGTAATTATCAATTAATCAGATGTAATTTATGCAGAATTATATGTGACTTAAACAAAATCACATGTAATTCAGAAGCCAATTTGTTTTATATATTTTACATGAATGACAACAAAACATTTAATATATTGACAGAATTACATGTGATTAAGACAAAGTCACATGTGATTCATCTAAAATAGATTTGTTAGAAGAAGTTAAGGTTGTGAAATGCTTGAATCATAAGTAATGCAGGTAAATCACATGTAGTTATCAACAAATCACATGCAATTCAATTAAAATTACATGTGATTCAGACAAAATCATATGCAATGTAGAAGGCGATTTGTTTTCTATATTTTACATGAATGACAACAACAAAATTTTATATATTGAAATAATTACATGTGATTCATACAAAATCACATGTGATTCATCTAAAGTGTGTGTGTTAAAAGAAGTTAAGGTTTTAAAATGCTTGAATCACGTGTAATTCAAGCAAAATCATAGTAATTATCGGTAAATCACATGTAATTCAAGCAAAATTAGATGTGATTCAAACAAAATCACATGTGATTTATCTAAAGTGGGTTTGTTAGAAGAACTTAAGGTTTTAAAATGCTTGAATCACATGCAATTGTGATTTTGCTTGAATCGGTAGCCAAATCCGTCATCATTAGCAGTTCGAGATGAAGTCATAGAAGTTATTCAAAAGAACACATTTCTCAATATAATTTGATAAAATAATACGTAGTAATGAATAACATTACAACAGGTACTCATACATTTGCTTGTGTATTACCAGTAACAACTACTACTTGTGTTGTTTTACAACAAACAATATAAATATGTACATCCATAACTTAACAAGACAGGACTTGTGATATGTATATTCATTCGACGTCTGATATGAGTGTTTTTACTCATATCATTAGTAGCTTAAAACATTGAAATTATGCATGATTTATATCAAATATGCCTTGGATATGTGTGTTTCTTGTTTTCATGTGTGTAGGTACCAAGTTCGTGAAAACCGACGAAAACCGACACGAGAATGAAGAAAAAGATCAAAGAGCCAAAATCGAGTTCGATTTAGAGGATTTCAAGAGAAAACGGGCTTAGTGGGTCCCACAATGGGGTGAATGGGCTCAAAAGCCCATTAAAGTTACAAGTTAATTTCATGAATTGTTTGAAAATCCATTAGGCCCAAAACAAAATGAAAGGAACGGATGGGAAAAGTTCTTGGGCCCAAGCCCATACTTGAAAGTAACGAAGAAACGTCTTAGTTGGGCCTAGGGTTTTTCTTTTACTTCATACGTTAATTTAAAAAACGTATACTTCTTCACCCATTCACACGTCACCACAATGAATAAATAAAACCGATTTTCTATCCACTCACACAATATCCCACACACTTTTAATATTTCGTTACAAACTATGTGATTTTATCTCACATCTCTTCTTCCCCACTCCATTTTACCCTAAAAAACCTGCTAAAGTCTACTGTTCATAAACCCTAAATAGGTAAAAAGGTTAAATAAATTGGGGGTTTTTATTTATTCTTTTAATTCACATAAAAAGAAATAAAACCCCCCATCTTAAGGAAGAGAGTAGATGTGCGAGGGAGGCTACGTGGAAGATTTTAATTGGTCTCAACAGCTCACCCATCAAATTCCACCAATCAGAAGCCAAAGAAGAAACACAACTAGCACACGGATGCCACGTTGGCGATCCGTGTGCTATTTGGGAACATCTCAGCCATCAAAGAAGAGAGAGAATAAGGATATCAAGATCAAGGGCTCAGAATGAAGGAGGATATTCCCACGAATATCCGATTATTCGTCATCAGCTAAGCCTTAGGGGGGCTATAAATACCCCCAATTTCTTGTGTAAACACATCCTTTACTTTTAATTAATGTTATGCTGTGGAATTAGTGATAGGTTAAATAATGTATTTTCTTTTTAATTAGTATTGTAATCTTTTTAAAGTTAATAAAAGAAATCGTTTATATTGCAATCTTGTCTCGTGTTGTTTTGTTTTAAATTGATTTACATTTTGAAACTGTCTGCTACTTCTTAAGGCTAACATAAGTGATGGTAAAAATAAGCTATTTAATAGCTTCATTTTTATTATTTTAAGTAAAAAGGATTTGAATGATTTTCCCCACTGGAAAAGTTATGAAAAAGTGGCGGTTTGACTTTCTTTGATGGTTCGGTTTGAAGTGAAGATGGTTAATGGTGGTATGGTGTTTCCGGTTTTGGTTCATAGGTAGCTCAGCGCTCACCTACTTCTCAAAGGTTCCTACAAAAGGTTTTAAATCCTTTTTAGTTTTAAGTTTTAGTTTAATTTGATTGAATGCGGATTTTATGGTTTAAGTTGTTTTTGGTTGATGATATTTTCATGGATTTGTTAAGTTTAATTTAAGTGTGGATTACTGCTTGAACCTATATTCTACTGTGTTGATTGTGTGAAGTTAATGATATATCTGTTTGCTTAATGGATTATATAAGATCATAATCTGATTCTGTTGAGAATGTTTAGTTTAATTTGATCTTCATTGACTGATTTAGCTATGCCCTGCTTAGGTTTGATTGGGTTTTTGAACTGTTGGGCGTTTGTCATGTTTTATTCGAGTTTTCTTTGAAGTTGTATGTTTAGATCTGTGCTATGTTTGTCTCTTTTTATATGTTGCTACGTTTTATGATTATGTTTATCTAGTTTGGCGTTTTAATTAATCTGGTTTAGATATAATATGTCTCTACTAAGTTCTTGAGCTGTGTAGTATTAAGTTAGCTGATTTGGTTGTTTTTTAATTTACTGCGTTAGGTATTTGGATTGCTGGTTGTTTCTGCTGTATCTGTTGAGTACTGTTTTGGTATACTGTGTTGATGTTAAGAGATTGGATTTGATGTTTAAAGTATTCTGCTGATACGAGTCTTCATTGACTGAATGTTTCATATTTTGCTTAATGATTTTGGTATTTTTTTTAAATGCTGGTTTAATAGATCTGGTAATACTTTGTTCTGATTTTGTTTAATTTGGTTACTGCTTATCGAATTCAGCTTATCTGATAAGCTAACTGGGCTGTTTCCTAGCAGCCATAAGCTTGTAAGCTTACACAAAGTCTTTCCTAAGACTCAACTTTTCTTATTTTGACAAAAGAAAATAATTCCAAAAATTACGTCATTAGAGGGGCTCGAACTCGTGACCCCTCCTTCATTAACCATACGTGATAACCAACTGGGCTAAGCGCCCTTTTGATTTTAATATCTCTTGTTTCATTTATATAGTATTAATAACTCAGCAGATTTTGTTTTAGCCTATTTCATTTGTCATGTTTTTTTTTTACCTTTTATCTTTTATTTAAAGTAAATCTTTTTCATAAAAAGTAGCTTATAAAATAAATAAAATAAATATAATAATAAATAAAATAAAATAAAAATGTTTTTTTTTATTTAATTAGTTTCAATTTTAAGATTTAATTAAATAAAGCTTTTAAATAGACTAGTTTAAAAAGTTTAATTTGATTTTTAAAATAGTTTAAAAGTAATTAAATAGATTTATTTTTAATTATTTTAATTTTTAAATAGATTTGATTTTTAAGTAAGTAATTGTTTTAGATTTTAATATAGGCGGGTTTACGATTCATTCACTTTAGGGTAATTTTAAATAGCTTAAAATTTGTAGATTTTAATTGTAGCTTAAAAACCGAAAACCAATTCAAATAAATTGTCCAAATCAAAGCAAAACGTCTCAAATTCATAAGATCTTCGTGTACAACGAACTTGGTTCATCCACGTGTTTAATTGAATCCGTCTTTGGTATTATTAGACTATTACTTTTTCCTAAAGGTAATTTTTCTAATTTACCCTATAACGTATCTAATTATCACCTATACTATCCACGACACATCAAAAATTTTGGCGCCGCTGCCGGGGATCTTGTGTACGATTCGCTTTTGTGGAGATTTGTTGATCGTGGATTTGAAGACCCTTTCCGTCCTCGGAAAGTTTTGTTATTTTTCTGTTACGTAGTATGTATCGTTTTTCTCGTTTTTTGTGAATAATATATTATATTACGTAGAACAATAATTTTAAATACTTTTCAAATAAGCCTTAGTTGGGATTTCATCACCTAGCTATTGTATTCGAACCCAAAACAAAAATAAAGGCAAAATAGATAAATACTAATAAGAAGTTTGAACTCGATTTATACAAACTATAAGGTGGGTATAAGGCGACGTGCTATAAAAAGCCGTCTAAGGAAAAAGGTTTTTAAGTGCTTTGTGCCACCTCGTTTCCTCGCTTGCTTGTGCGTATATTGAGAGGGACAACCTATTATTGGTTTGCCGACTCAAGTAGTAATAAATCTTATTTTTGTTGTTTACTTATTGAACCTCGAGACGTTTAGGTTTTCACCTATCGTTTCAAAGTCGACCGAGGGTAATTTACTTCCATAGTAGTTATCCTTATTCCTTGTTTTTTATCGATCATTATTGATTGAGCAATACCAAAAATACCAAAAATAATCTTCTTTCTTGTCTAATTTCTTTTCTTCAATCCTCTAAATTCTCGTCTTTGTAGTGTATGCATTTACGTTCATCTCGTCTTGTGATTGATTTTAATAGGCTTGAAAATATTCCTCGTAGAAATAGAAATCGTCAACAACGAATAGTGGAACCCGAGCTTCCACCTATTGTTGTAGAGATGGCCGATAACCGAACAATGGAGGAATTGCTCCGTGCACCCACCGAAGGGTATGGGGAAGCAATCGTTGTGCCGGCTATTTTGGCGGATCATTTTGAGATTAAGACGGATCTTGTATCGCTCATTCGTGCCGACCCATTTCGTGGCAATGAGATCGATAGTCCGCATTCTCACATTCGGAATTTTAATCGAATTACCTCGACTCTCAAGTTTAGAGATGTGCCAAATGACGTGATTAAGCTCATGCTTTTTCCGTACTCGCTCGAGGGTAATGCTAAGCTTTGGTATGAAAAAGAACCACCGGGTTCGATTTTAACTTGGGATGATTTAGTGTCAAAGTTTATGAATTATTTCTTTCCACCGTCCATGACAACACACTTTAAAAATGAGATCACTAGATTCGAACAAAAAGTGCATGAATCGTTTGGGGTTGCTGGGAAAGATTTAAGGATTTGTTGAGACAATGTCCACACCACGGTTTCTCGGAATTGCATCAAATAAATACTTTTTATAATGGGCTTAATATGATTGAACAAGATTCTTTAAATGCCGCCGCGGGTGGTAATCTTTTAAGAAAAACACCGAGAGACGCGTGGAGAATAATTGAGGATAAGTCTAGAGCACAATATTCACGTAACACACCGGTTGTTTCCAATGTGAATTCATCTAATCACGAGATTGCTAGATTGGACTCTAAGATTGACACAATTTTAAATGAGCTTAGGAAGAATCCTCATGGATCCATTAATATGGTTGAGAGTTTTTGTATATCATGTGGTGGAGCACATCCTAATTATGCTTGTTTAAACACGGGTTTTGATCAAGCTAATGCTTTTGCCGCGACGGGAACTTATGGCTCCAACGGTCAAGTTCCTCGTCAAAATCATGTTGCTCCACCGGGTTTTCCACCGGTTCAAAATAAGTACAACAATGGAAATAATGGGAATAATTTTAACCGTGGTAACCAAGGGAATTTTAATCAAGGAAATGGGTTTAATGTTAATCGAAACAATCAAGGTTTTCAAAGCAATAATCAAAATGATTTGTCAAGCTACATTAATGAGGAAAGTTTAAAAGCTTTTCAAAATAACATTCAAGGACAAATGGCAACTTTGAAAAACGAGTTTCAAAATACGATTAAAGGGCAAAACAATAAGATTGAGCTTAATCAACAAAGACTTGAACAAAACCAAAACCGTTTGAGCAAAGATTAGAGCAAAGTCAAAATCGTATGCAACAAAGTTTGGAACAAGGTCAAAATAAATTACTCTCGATGTTTGAATCTTTCATGAGTCAACCTTCCTCGTCTTCGGGGGGCTTACCTAGTAACACCATTCCAAACCCGAAGGGTGAGATGAAAGCTATAACCACACGTAGTGGGAAAGCTTTGGACGGACCTTTGCTTCCACATGTGAGTACCTCTCCGGTGAGGGAAGTGGAGCAAGAACCCGAGGTGGTTAAAGAAAAGGAAATTCCTATTCCACCAAAGGTAGACCAATTGCCTATTCCGGAACCCGAGCTTCCGAAGACTAAACCCACACTACCCTACCCTTCGAGACTTACCAAAGAGAAGCTCCGCGAAAAGACCAATGCTCAAGTTTCTACGTTTTTAGATGTGTTTAAGAAAATGTATATTAATCTTAGTTTCGCGGATGCATTGCTTAGCATGCCTAAATTTGCTTCTACAATTAAAAGGTTGATGAATGATAAGGAGAAGTTAGTTGAAGTATCTACCTCTTTAAATGAAAGTTGTTCCGTGGTTCTCTCTAAAAAGTTTCCCAAAAAGCTTGGAGACCCCGGTCAATTTTTGATACCATGTGATTTTCCTAATATGGGAGAATGCTTAGCATTAGCCGATCTAGGCGCTAGCATTAACTTGATGCCTCTTTCCGTATGGAAAAGGTTATCACTTCCCGAGCTTTCACCTACTAAGATGACTATCGAGCTAGCGGATCGATCGATCGCCTTTCCAAAAGGTATAGCCGAGGACGTATTAGTCAAAGTAGGAAAGCTCATTTTTTCGGCGGATTTTGTCATTTGTGATTATCCGGAAAATTCTCGAGTGCCTCTTATTTTGGGACGACCGTTTTTAAATACAGCTAGTTCTTTAGTTGACATGAGAGAGGGAAAGTTGACTTTACGTTTTGATGATGAAAGTATCACTCTTAATGTTGGTAACATCTCGAAGTTTTCTTCCGAATACGACGAGGAATCAATCAATCAAGTCGATGTGATTGATGTTGCTAGTGGAGAGGCTTCGCAAGATATGCTTGGTTTTTCGGATACTTCTAAAAGTGGCAATCCCACTTCATCGAATCCTATTATCTCTTCGGCTAAGCCTCCACTCACTCCATTTGAGGGAGGTGACTTCGTTCTTGAAGAGATTGAGAATAATGGTTATTCAAAAATCGAGAAGGAAATTGATGATTACCTTAGCACACCGTTTGATCCTAGTGAGTTTGATAGTGAGAATTTTGATCCCGAGGGAGATATTGCGTTGATTGAAAAATTGTTGAATATGGATCCTTTTGAATCAACACCTATGGAATTAAAAGTTGTGAGTGTTAATGAAACTAAAGTGAAAACATCTATTGAGGAAGCACCCGAATTAGAACTTAAGGAATTACCCACTCATTTGGAGTATGCTTTTCTTGAAGGAACGGATAAGTTACTGGTGATTATTGCTAAGGGATTAAAGGAAAATGAAAGGGATGAGCTTATTAAAGTGCTTAAGAAACATAAACGGGCCATTGCATGGAAAATCTCCGACATTAAGGGTATAGATCCCAAATTTTGTACTCATAAAATTCTAATGGAGGATGATTATAAACCCGCTATCCAACATCAAAGAAGGGTCAATCCAAAGATTCATGAGGTGATCAAAAAGGAAGTCACTAAACTTCTAGACGCCGGAATGATCTACCCTATCTCGGATAGTCCATGGGTTAGCCCCGTGCATTGTGTTCCAAAGAAAGGAGGAATGACGGTTGTTGCTAATGAGGATAATGAATTGATTCCTACTAGACTTGTGACCGGTTGGCGTGTTTGTATTGATTATAGGAAGCTTAATGATGCCACTAGGAAGGATCATTTTCCATTACCTTTTGGATCAAATGTTAGAGAGACTAGCGGGTAATGAATTCTATTGCTTTTTGGATGGATTTTCCGGCTATTTCCAAATCCCCATTGACCCTCGTGATCAAGAAAAGACCACATTCACTTGTCCTTATGGAACATTTGCCTATCGTCGCATGCCTTTTGGACAATGCAATGCTCCGGGGACGTTCCAAAGGTGCATGACGACCATTTTCCATGATATGATCGAGAAAACCATGGAAGTCTTCATGGATGACTTTTCGGTTTTTGGGGATTCTTTCACTTCATGTCTCTCTAACCTTGAAAGAATGTTGCAACGTTGTGAGGAAACGAATCTTGTGCTTAATTATGAAAAATGTCACTTCATGTGCAAAGAGGGAATTGTGTTAGGACATAAGATCTCTAAGGCCGGTATTGAGGTTGATAAGGCTAAAATCGACGTGATTGCCAAATTGCCTCCACCCACCACCGTTAAGGGAGTAAGGAGTTTTCTCGGCCATGCCGGCTTCTATCGTCGTTTTATACAAGACTTCTCTAAGATAGCTCGGCCTATGACCTATCTTTTGGATAAAGAGACTCCTTTCATCTTTTCGGATGAGTGTATTCAAGCCTTTGAGATGCTTAAAAAGAAGTTAACCGAATCTCCAATCTTAGTTGCCCCGGATTGGGATCTACCTTTTGAAATTATGTGTGATGCTAGTGATTATGCCGTAGGTGCGATTTTGGGGCAACGTAAGCTAAAACACTTCTTGCCTATACATTATGCAAGTAAGACTATGACGGATGCTCAAACAAAGTATACTACAACGGAAAAGGAGTTTCTTGCCGTTGTGTATGCTTTTGAAAAGTTTAGACCATATCTCGTCTTGTCCCAAACCATATTGTATACGGACCACTCGGCTATCAAATACCTTTTTAATAAACAAGATGCTAAGCCGAGGTTGCTCCGGTGGATTCTCCTCCTTCAAGAATTTAATGTTCAAATTCTAGACAAAAAAGGAGCCGAGAATCTCGCGGCCGATCATTTATCCCGACTTAAGAATCCTCACCAAAGCGATCGAGAGAACAAGGAAATCAATGAAACATTTCCTCTCGAGACGCTTGGTATGGTTACTTTTCGTGGAGATGATAGTACCCCATGGTTTGCGGATATCGCAAATTACCATGCGGGGAAGTTTGTGATCAAGGGTATGTCGTCCCAACAAAAACGAAAGTTTTTCAAGAATATTTCCTACTACTTTTGGGACGACCCCTATTTGTTTCGTGTGTGCGCGGATCAAGTGATTCGTAGGTGCGTGTTTGGCTAAGAAGCTCAAGATATCCTTAAATCTTGTCATGAGGGACCCACCGGGGGACATCATGGTGCTAACGCCACCGCGAAGAAAGTCTTTGATGCCGGCTTCTTTTGGCCTTCCATATATCGTGATGCCCAAGACTTGATCAAGACTTGTGATGCTTGTCAACGTCAAGGAAAGAACTCACAAAGGGATGAAATGCCTCAAAACATTATCCAAGTTTGTGAAATCTTTGACATATGGGGGATCGATTTTATGGGGCCGTTTCCATCATCAAAAGGAAACAAATACATTCTCGTAGCCGTGGACTATTTGTCTAAATGGGTCGAAGCTAAGGCTTTGCCCACAATGATGCTCGAGTTGTGGTGAAATTTTTGAAACAACTTTTTGCTAGGTTTGGAACTCCGCGGGCTATTATAAGTGATCGTGGGACCCATTTTTGTAATGAACAATTTGCAAAAGTTCTAAAGAAATATGGTGTCACTCATCGACTTTCTACGGCTTATCACCCTCAAACGAGTGGTCAAGTGGAGGTTTCAAACCGTGCTCTTAAAAGGATTTTGGAGCGTTCTATTGGAGAGAATCGCACTTCATGGTCGGATATATTGGACGATGCATTGTGGGCTTTCCGTACGGCTCACAAGACGCCAATTGGTTGTACACCATTTAGGTTGGTCTATGGAAAAGCATGCCACTTGCCAATTGAACTCGAACATAAGGCGTATTGGGCTCTTAAGCATTGTAACTTTGATTTGGGGGCCGCGGGTGATCATCGCAAGGTTCAATTGAATGAACTAAGTGAATTAAGGGATCAATCTTATGAAAATTCTTTGATCTACAAAGAGAAGACTAAGAGGATTCATGACTCTAAGATCAATAACCGCATTTTCAATGTTGGTGATCAAGTCCTCTTATTCAACTCTAGACTTAAGATTTTCTCGGGCAAGCTTAAATCCCGTTGGTCCGGACCATTCACCATTGCACAAGTTTTCTCTTATGGCACCGTTGAGCTGGCTCAAAAAGACGGGCCTAACTTTAAGGTGAATGGTCATCGTGTGAAACACTACTTTGGAGGGGACATACCTACGGAGGTTGTTCCGGATCTTCAAACTTTCCCTAAGGACCAATGAATGCGGGGATTGAGTCGAGCTCATGACTCAGTTAACAAAAATGAGGTGCCTTGTGGGGGAGTCCCATACATTCTATCTTCTTTCTATTTTCTAACACCTAATAAGGCTTGATCTTTCAAGCTCGTGTTCGTGATTTGTTGTGTTGTGATCTTAGGTACGACCCTTATATTTGAAGACTCTCGTGTTCGGTTTTTGTCGGTCCACTTGATCTTCCATTCTTTGAATGCCAAAAAGGGGCACACTTTCTTTACCCTTGATTATTATTGACTAACGTTTTTCTTGAGGCATAATTAATAAACGGCTTATAGATTTGCGTGCTCTTTCCATGCTAGGAATTTGCATTAGACTCTTCGTATTTTAGCAAGGGGGTGTAACTCCTGAGCTAAGAAACATTGAGGACAATGTTTGGTTTTAGCATGGGGGAGTCAATCGATATAATCGCTTGCAATTGCTTTTGTCGTGTCCAAACGTGTTATTTTTCTCATTTTTCAATAAAATTTTAAATTTTTTGTGTTATTTTTAAGTTTTAATAAAGGAAATAAGTGTTTTTGACACGTATGTAGGCTTTTAATAAGAATAGTTTTTGACTCGACTCGGTTTTTAACCTTAGCTTTTCCTTAACGTATTTGAATTAAGTTTTGCTAGGCTATTATATAGGGAGCTTTAAAACGCGAAAGTCTTAATTCATACGAGTTAAGAACAAGAACTTTTCGCAAGCTCCTATAATTGATCCTAGAAAGTCATTTATCAAGGGAACTTTAAAACGCAAATTCTAAAACTTGTAAAAGTCTAAGAAGATGCAAGATCCTATAGATGACTTGAAAACCCAAAACTTTGATTTAATAGGCTAAGTATCCATTGATTTCATTCTTGGAATTTTACAATATGGAGAACAAGAGATGATAGAGCCAATTATAAGTGTGGTATTCTTTCGGGAATTTATGTGAGTTAATTATGAGCCTATTCTCCCATCACTTGTTAATAAATTTAATTGCAATAAATAATGTTGAACGATTTGAAAAGTTACTTAGCTTCTAGCCCAAGATCGTTTAGAAGTTGCTCGGTATGGATTAGAGTTCATAGCCAAGGCATAACTTATTGAAGCGGGATGCGAAGATTGGCGAGTCCAAAAAGGTCCTAACAAGACATGAGGGCTATGTTTTATTGCTAAAGATCTCAAGTGATTTGAAGATTCATTAATCAAAAATCAATATGAAGGATCGAGACACACAAAGAAAAGCAAAATACTCCCAAAAAGTCATGGAGAAGTCTATCCAAAAAGACCAAAATAAGGTATGAGGATAAATGAAGCCAAGTCCAAAAAGGAGGCGAATCGTTGTTAATCAAAATCCCAAGTAAAGATTGGAGAAAAATGAAGAAGTCGTGGTCCAAGTATGAATCTCTCTAAGCTTCAAGTGAAGAAATATTATGAAGAGAAGACCATTATTTCGTGAACGTCTGTCAAGGTTTGAAGTATTAAGTCATTGCCAAATATCGATCCGAGAAAGGTCTCAAATCGCGAAACAAGTTATGCCAAGATATGAACTTTATGAAGTCCCGAGAAGCAGTTTTAAAAGATTTTGTCCTTTAGCTAACTATTGATTAAATCGTTCACTTTATTTTCGGCCTAATAAATTATCGAAATAAGTCAACAATGTATCCTCGTGATCATTCATGACAACAATAAAATATAAGAGATACACCTAGGAATAAGGGAGTCTAAGTGAATAATTGGCCCACATGAATTCGTGTTTGTCTACCAACTTATAATAACAATGATCTTGTTTTTGCACTTGGCATGGAGAAGTGAAAAGTCGAGGACGATGAATCTATTTGAGCTTTTATGATCCTAAAAGTTATTTTTCGAATAATGAAAGCAATACATTATGTCTTTGCAAAATAAAATGTCAAAAGTTGAATAATTGTATAGTTCATAGTTTTATTTTATCATTGCGTGAGGACACGACAATTGCTTAGCATGGGGGAATTTGATATGAGTGTTTTTACTCATATCATTAGTAGCTTAAAACATTGAAATTATGCATGATTTATATCAAATATGCCTTGGATATGTGTGTTTCTTGTTTTCATGTGTGTAGGTACCAAGTTCGTGAAAACCGACGAAAACCGACACGAGAATGAAGAAAAAGATCAAAGAGCCAAGATCGAGTTCGATTTAGAGGATTTCAAGAGAAAACGGGCTTAGTGGGTCCCACAATGGGGTGAATGGGCTCAAAAGCCGATTAAAGTTACAAGTTAATTTCATGAATTGTTTGAAAATCCATTAGGCCCAAAACAAAATGAAAGGAACGGATGGGAAAAGTTCTTGGGCCCAAGCCCATACTTGAAAGTAACGAAGAAACGTCTTAGTTGGGCCTAGGGTTTTTCTTTTACTTCATACGTTAATTTAAAAAACGTATAATTCTTCACCCATTCACACGTCACCACAATGAATAAATAAAACCGATTTTATATCCACTCACACAATATCCCACACACTTTTAATATTTCGTTACAAACTATGTGATTTTATCTCACATCTCTTCTTCCCCAACTCCATTTTACCCTAAAAAACCTGCTAAAGTCTACTGTTCATAAACCCTAAATGGGTAAAAAGGTTAAATAAATTGGGGGTTTTTATTTATTCTTTTAATTCACATAAAAAGAAATAAAACCCCCCATCTTAAGGAAGAGAGTAGATGTGCGAGGGAGGCTACGTGGAAGATTTTAATTGGTCTCAACAGCTCACCCATCAAATTCCACCAATCAGAAGCCAAAGAAGAAACACAACTAGCACACGGATGCCACGTTGGCGATCCGTGTGCTATTTGGGAACATCTCAGCCATCAAAGAAGAGAGAGAATAAGGATATCAAGATCAAGGGCTCAGAATGAAGGAGGATATTCCCACGAATATCCGATTATTCGTCATCAGCTAAGCCTTGGGGGGGCTATAAATACCCCCAATTTCTTGTGTAAACACATCCTTTACTTTTAATTAATGTTATGCTGTAGAATTAGTGATAGGTTAAATAATGTATTTTCTTTTTAATTAGTATTGTAATCTTTTTAAAGTTAATAAAAGAAATCGTTTATATTGCAATCTTGTCTCGTGTTGTTTTGTTTTAAATTGATTTACATTTTGAAACTGTCTGCTACTTCTTAAGGCTAACATAAGTGATGGTAAAAATAAGCTAATTAATAGCTTCATTTTTATTATTTTAAGTAAAAAGGATTTGAATGATTTTTCCCCACTAGAAAAGTTATGAAAAAGTGGCGGTTTGACTTTCTTTGATGGTTCGGTTTGAAGTGAAGATGGTTAATGGTGGTATGGTGTTTCCGGTTTTGGTTCATAGGTAGCTCAGCGCTCACCTACTTCTCAAAGGTTCCTACAAAAGGTTTTAAATCCTTTTTAGTTTTAAGTTTTAGTTTAATTTGATTGAATGCGGATTTTATGGTTTAAGCTGTTTTTGGTTGATGATATTTTCATGGATTTGTTAAGTTTAATTTAAGTGTGGATTACTGCTTGAACCTATATTCTACTGTGTTGATTGTGTGAAGTTAATGATATATCTGTTTGCTTAATGGATTATATAAGATCATAATCTGATTCTGTTGAGAATGTTTAGTTTAATTTGATCTTCATTGACTGATTTAGCTATGCCCTGCTTAGGTTTGATTGGGTTTTTGAACTGTTGGGCGTTTGTCATGTTTTATTCGAGTTTTCTTTGAAGTTGTATGTTTAGATCTGTGCTATGTTTGTCTCTTTTTATATGTTGCTACATTTTATGATTATGTTTATCTAGTTTGGCATTTTAATTAATCTGGTTTAGATATAATATGTCTCTACTAAGTTCTTGAGCTGTGTAGTATTATGTTAGCTGATTTGGTTGTTTTTTAATTTACTGCGTTAGGTATTTGGATTGCTGGTTGTTTCTGCTGTATCTGTTGAGTACTGTTTTGGTATACTGTGTTGATGTTAAGAGATTGGATTTGATGTTTAAAGTATTCTGCTGATACGAGTCTTCATTGAATGAATGTTTCATATTTTCCTTAATGATTTTGGTATTTTTTTTAAATGCTGGTTTAATAGATCTGGTAATACTTTGTTCTGATTTTGTTTAATTTGGTTACTGCTTATCGAATTCAGCTTATCTGATAAGCTAACTGGGCTGTTTCCTAGCAGCCATAAGCTTGTAAGCTTACACAAAGTCTTTCCTAAGACTCAACTTTTCTTATTTTGACAAAAGAAAATAATTCCAAAAATTACGTCATTAGAGGGGCTCGAACTCGTGACCCCTCCTTCATTAACCATACGTGATAACCAACTGGGCTAAGCGCCCTTTTGATTTTAATATCTCTTGTTTCATTTATATAGTATTAATAACTCAGCAGATTTTGTTTTAGCCTATTTCATTTGTCATGTTTTTTTTTTTACCTTTTATCTTTTATTTAAAGTAAATCTTTTTCATAAAAAGTAGCTTATAAAATAAATAAAATAAATATAATAATAAATAAAATAAAATAAAAATGTTTTTTTTATTTAATTAGTTTCAATTTTAAGATTTAATTAAATAAAGCTTTTAAATAGACTAGTTTAAAAAGTTTAATTTGATTTTCAAAATAGTTTAAAAGTAATTAAATAGATTTATTTTTAATTATTTTAATTTTTAAATAGATTTGATTTTTAAGTCAGTAATTGTTTTAGATTTTAATATAGGCGGGTTTACGATTCATGCACTTTAGGGTAATTTTAAATAGCTTAAAATTCGTAGATTTTAATTGTAGCTTAAAAACCGAAAACCAATTCAAATAAATTGTCCAAATCAAAGCAAAACGTCTCAAATTCATAAGATCTTCGTGTACAACGAACTTGGTTCATCCACATGTTTAATTGAATCCGTATTTGGTATTATTACACTATTACTTTTTCCTAAAGGTAATTTTTCTAATTTACCCTATAACGTATCTAATTATCACCTATACTATCCACGACACATCAACGTCCTTAACTTCAGCTTCAACATCAGTAACAGCTCTAGATGAAGCTGTTGGGAATAAAATTAGCTAAGTCACTATGCCTCTGACAAAGGGATTTTGGACGCTCATAAGAGTAATCAAGGCGCTGACAGAATGAGCACTGACAAGACAAATCAAGGCGCTGACAAATAGAAATCCCAGTTATTATCAACTACTTAATCAACACGTTTTGTATACTTAGGAAAGATATATTCTACAATGTATACTCAATAGTTATCTTTTCCTAAAATAGTTGATAAGTAGATTATTGTTCAAGACTCCTTATGTTATAAAAGGAGGTCTTAGGTTTCATTATTGATACGCGTTCTTAATACTTTCATTGTACCTCATTGATTACCAATACAAGTGAAAGTTTGGTATATATTTGGTTTTGCTTTGTTCTTTGGTTTAAGTGTTAATTATGCATAATACTTAAATTGTTATAAACACAAAGTTTCTCTACTGGTTATACTTGATTCAATCTCGATAACACAAATCTAAATCGATCTAAGTTTGGGATCAATAAGTGGTATCAGAGCTTGTTGAGGAACTTTGATCAGAAGAACATCAAAACCCTAATCGTATAAAACCCTAATTTTTCCAAAACTAAAATCATCATGTCGACCTCATCCTCAGAAACCCAAAGTTCAGGATCCTCAAATCATAACCTCAGAATCCCCATGCTTGACCCTGATAACTTTGAAATATGAAAGTTCAATTTTGAGCAATACCTCCAAGTGGACAACTATGTTCTTTGGGAAGTTGTTGAGCTTGGAAACAAGTTCAATCAGGCTCAAAAGATCTTGGAATCCATTGAGAAAAGGAGAAAAACCAATGCTAAGGCTGAAGATTTGCTTCTTAGACCCGAAGATGGAAGAGCCACCTCAGCTACAGAGGTAGCTGGCAGAAGACTTGATAGGAAGCCTTTGAGTATTCTCAAACTAGCCCTTGGAAGCAAGAACCAAAACAAATTCAGAAAGTATGAATCTGCTAGAGAGCTTTGGGAAGCCCTTGAGACCACCTATGGTGGTAATGAGGACACTCTCAAACAAAGGAAGAATAAGTTGGTAATGGATTTTATAGTCTTTAAAGCTCTACCTAATGAAAAGTTAAGCGAGGTGAGAAGTCGTCTTCAAGACATTACTAGCAAGCTGGCATTCATGGAGACTGAGTTTGAAGATGATGACATTAATGCTGCTTTCCTTGGAGCTCTTGGAGATGGTTGGAAAATTCATGCCAATTCAATATTGGCCACACAAGCTTACAATACTATGACTTTTGATGATATCTACAATCAATTGAAGGTCATGGAACCTGAAGTTCTGCTTAAACAAGGATGTAAAACACCTTCTGGAAGCATGGCTTTTATTTCCTACCATGACTCTTCAAACGCTGACAACTCTTGCTTTGTCAGCGGACAAACTTCTCATGACAGCGGCTCATCAGATGCTGACACATACAACTATGCTTCCAAATCTTAAGCCAGCAGGAATTGATTTGGATACCGTATGTGCCTATATTGCTTCTTTGCCCAATGGATCGTTAATTTCTTTTGAAGATCTTCAGCAAATTAGTGATATTGATCTTGAGGAGATGGATATCAAATGGAATATGGCTCTTAGCACTATAAGAGCCAGTAGGTGGAACAAGATATTTAGAAGGAAGATGACTTTCAATAGCAAAGAGACTATTAGATTTGATAAATCCAAAGTTGAATGTTTCAATTCCATAGAATGGGACACTTTGCTATAGAATGTAGATCTCCTAAGAGGAACGATGGAGGACATAATCCTAGGCAGATCATCAAGGTTGAAGATGTTGAACCTAAAGCCATGGTATCCATGCAAGAAATTAATGGCGTTGGATTTGACTGGAGCTTTCTTGACAAGAATGAGGTGGAGAATCAAGCTTTGGTTGCTGAAAGGGATGAAGAGCATGTTCAATATGCTCTCATGGCCAGATCTTCTTCTTCATCAGACAATGAGGTATATGATGATGCTTTTTGTAGTAAGGGTTATAGACTTAACACTGATAAACTTAACAAAGAATTATTAAAGTTACAATATCATATTCTTGGGTTGAATATCATTATTTCAAACTACAAAAAGGGGCTTGCACAATCAGATGGGATGGTGCAAGAATATAAGGACATGGAATTTAATCTAAAAGATCAAATAATTGTTCTTAAAAGGGATCTAGCACTTAGTTATGAAGCAAAAGCTTCTTACATAGAAGCTAACAATGAATTGAAACTTAATCTAGATGAGGCCATTCAAGCTAGGGAGAATGTAGGGCTTAAAATTGAAAAGTTTAAAAAAGCTAGTCAAACCCTAGAAAAGGTTATAAGTGAACAGAGAAACCCTAAAGACATGTATGGGATTGGGATGCTTGCAAAGGAATATGTTGTTGTTCCACCCCCAGTAGGTGACTTCTATGGGGTTTCTAAGAATGACTTGTCATGGACTGGTATTCCAGAGTTCCAAGTGAAGTAATTTACTCCTCCACCACGTGTGCTCACGCCAGTTGAGGAATACAAGAAAAGGGTGACTTATGGAAGAAAGCCAACCCTACTATCTTTGTTAAGGGAGGACTTCTTAGTGATGAACAGACTGACCCTAAACCCATTGTCATCACTAACCCTACTACTGGCAAACCTGTTGACCTTGGCTCACAACCTAAAAGCAAATCTAGTGTTAAGTATGCTAAAATGTATAGAAACCTAGATCACCAAAGAGTCAAGCTAGTGTTAATAGGACTAGATTTTATGAACCTAGACCTAAGGTTATGTCTAAAAAGGCTTGTTATTCATGTGGGAGCTTCTCACATTTGGCTTATAGGTGTGTCAGCGGATACAAACTAGCCGCTGACAATAAGTCAACCATGGTCAACCCAAAGCCTTATGTTCATACTAGACCACAGGCCACTAGACCAACTCCTTACTTTTCTAAGGCAGCTAACACCCAAGGCCAAAGACCCTTCCAAAAGACCAACACTTGGTGTAACAAACAGTAGGTTCCTGTAGCAAACCCTAATTCACACGCTGACAGGAACAATTCATCCGCTGACAGGGCAAAGCCAGCCGCTGACGGAATTAGGTTTGGTATGAAAATGCCACAATTAGCACTTGTCAAATCCAATGTTAGACCCAATAATAACAAGTATTTACAACCTAAGGGAAAGGGATCTAAGGCTTCATCCAACTTAACATGGAGACCTAAACAAGAACAATCATCAACTTTTAATGGTGTCTCCATGACTTGCAATAGGTTTAAATATCTTGAAAAACATGTTGGGACAAACTGGGTGTTTAATGTTAAAAGGGATGAACAAGGGGTTGTTACAAGAAACAAGTCCATTCTTGTCGAACAACCAAATGGATCCAAGTTTACTAAGGCTTTGGTTCCCAAAGAAAACTGATTTGTTTTCTTTTTGTGCAGGGCATTCCAAAGCAGGTTAATGACCATGGATATTGGGATAATGGATGCTCAAGGCACATGACTGGAAAGGAAGATTATTGGACAAACTTTACTCCTATTCTAGATGGTGATAAAGTGTACTTTGGAGGAGGATTCGGGACCATATCAGGAAAAGTCACTCTTATCACTAACAACTTGAGATTTAAAGAAGTTTTTCTGGTAAAAAAACTTGACTATAACTTGTTTAGTGTGTCACAAGTTTGTGACAACAAAAATAAAGTTCTTTTTACTGATACTGAATGCTTAGTTTTGAGTAAAGACTATGTGTTACATGCTGATAAGTTCATTGAGTTTAGAACACCTAGACATAAGGACATTTATAATGTCAATCTACAAGGGATTAAAATGAGTAATAACTTATCATGTCTATATGCTAAAGCTTCAGCAGATGAGAGTATCTTATGGCACATAAGGTTAGGGCACATTAACTTTAAGAACATGAATAGACTTGTGAGACATGATCTTGTTAGAGGATTGCCTTCAAAAGCATTCCACAATGATCATAATTGTGTTGCATGTCTTAAAGGCAAACAACACAAGGCCTTATTTAAGTCTAAGAGTGTTCATTCTAGTTCTAAATCCCTACACTTGCTTCACATAGACTTATTTGGACCTACTAATATTGAGAGTTTAAATGGTAAATCTTATTGCTTTGTGGTCACTGATGACCATTCTAGGTTTACATGGACTTTTTTAGTCAAAAAGAGTGATACTGCTAAAACTTTCATTAATTTTATTAACCAATTAGAAAAGAAATCAGGGCTTACAGTTAACATTCTTAGAAGTGATAATGGTGGTGAGTTTAGAAATGACCTATTAGATGCCTTCTGTGTGGATAAGGGAATTACTAGGGAGTTTAGAATAGCTAGAACTCCACAGCAAAATGGTGTAGCAGAGAGGAGAAATAGAACCCTTATTGAAGCAGCTAGGACCATGTTAGTAGATGCTAAATTACCCATTGCTTTTTGGGATGAGGCTGTAAATACTGCATGTTATGTTCAGAATAGAGCCTTGGTAAATAAAATTTACAATAAGACCCCCTATGAGCTCTTTTGGAATAGAAAACCTAATATAGATTTTCTTAGACCCTTTGGATGTCATGTAGTGATTCTTAATACTAGTGACAACCTAGGTAAGTTTAATTCAAAAGGTGATGAGGGATATTTTGTGGGTTGTTCAACAAACAACAAAGGTTATAGGGTTTACCACAAGAGGGATAAGGTCATAACAGAAAGTGTGCATGTTGACTTTTTAGAGGTCAAACCCAGTGATCCTACAAATGGACCAGATTGACTTTTTGATTTAGAGATATTGTCTATGTCCATGAATTATTTGTCTGTTACTAATCCAGTTATCTTGGAGACCTCTCCAAAGATTATGGAAGAAACTATTGTTGATAATGGAGGTATACAAGTGAATGAGTGAAATATCATATCTATTATATCATATTTAACCCTAAAACACAAAGTAAAATACCTGATTTTGATGTGTAAAAGCAGTATTATGGGTATACTTTGTTGTTTGTGCTTGTGTAGGTAAAAAGATACAAATTTGAAGCAAACATGAAATTCAAGCCAATATTGATGAAGAAAAGACAAAATAAGGACAAAAGATGACAAGTCAAACAAAGTCAAAGGACCTTTCTTGACAACTTTCAAAGACGAGGGACTAAAAGTGACAAGTTGGAAAAGTCAAGAAGAAAGTCAAATCTGGTCAAAGTCAAAGTTAACAAGTCAAGGGATCATTATTGTCCAAGATCAAAGTCAAAAGGGCCTAAAATGACAAGATATTGAAGTTTAAAGTTCAAGTTTATAAGCTGATAATAAGAGGGACTAAAGCTGCCAAAAATGAAAGATAAAACAAGTATGATCCATGTGACAACCTTTTCAACCATCACAAGCGAGTAAATATGAGACTCGGATTGCCAGCTCAATGTCACATTTATGAGGAGAGATAAGCCGCATGTATCTCAACAATACCCACCACTTACTCTCTTTCAACCAATAGCAAGACGCCATGCAATATTCATCACTGTTCTAATAGATAATGATCCGCGTGACTATTAATAGACAAATAAGAACATTACACGTGGCACTCCCATTCCCAGAACATGGAGAACGATTGAGACACTTTAAGAAGAAATGCTTGATGACATATAGTCCCCAACCGGGTCATGAAACCGGCCCACGGGTACTACCCGTATCCGGCCCATCACGAATGGGTTGGATTAATGTCATTTCAGCTTATGGGCTTGAATGAATAGTGGTCGCATAAGATGTATGCGGCCCACGACCCGGCACGGCCGGAACAGGGTTAGACAGAATCACAATCCTATCAGGATTGAGATTTGCCTCAAAGAATAGGATATACACTCACCATAATTAAAAGATAACAATCAAGCTAATTATGGTGATTATCTCATGCTTGGGGCCGAAGTAACAGTGAGACCATTAGGGTTTCACTGCCTATATAAGGAACCCTCAAGGGTTCCACAAAGGTATTACATTCTCTACTCTCAACCTACATCCGATTCATAACCCTAACCGATTACTTACTCTCACGCCGGAGTCTAATCGTGGGATACGCTTCCATGGTAAGTCTAACGCGTGTTGCTTTAGTGTGCAGGATCTCAGCAAGTTATTCACTTGGTGCAAGAGCCGGAGCCCAGCCTACCCGAATTAAGCCTAATTCGGGTCAAGCAAGGATCATCCAACTT
Source organism: Glebionis coronaria (assembly GCA_025667525.1). NCBI lineage: Eukaryota > Viridiplantae > Streptophyta > Magnoliopsida > Asterales > Asteraceae > Glebionis > Glebionis coronaria. Next base: position 173,314 of record JANFOE010000625.1, on the reverse strand, counting down.
TTGTATCAACAAGTTGGCGCCATTCGTTGGACCCAAACACTAAGCAAAAATCTCAATCAACGATATCTTCTAATGACGAAGGAACATCCGCAAGGGAATCCGAGGAACACGAATCCTACGAACCGAAAGTCCACGGGGGATGGGATACTTATCCCCACCCAGTCCCCTGGCAGCCAAACAAGCGAACCGAATAACCGAAACATTTTTCAGCCTTTTGGTGGGGCAGGCACGTCTGACAACATCCCACCACCAACCATCACCATGGATAATCCTGATCCGGGGAGTGCGCCAAAGGCCCCTAACAAGGAGCCACCAATCGAGACAAAATTAGAAGTGGAAGCACTCGGTGACGAAGACCTCGAGCGTGTTCTTACGCAGAACTTTGATAGGATCGTCTCGGGTATCGCGTCAAGGCTAAACCTAGGAAGGAACCTCCAATCTAGGCTCAACTTTGGCAGTACCGCGCCTGACACCTCTCCTCAAACTCAAAAAAGGAGGAGGAGGACGCGGCCACAGGAACGAACTCCCCTTGAGGAAAATCCTCAACCTCGGAATGTGTTCGAACTCATAGGGGATCGCATTATGCAGGAATTACTACATTCCCGTGAGGAAGGGGATAGGTCCGATGGCTCTACCGAACACCAGGTGTTGGAATCGACCAGGAATAATCGCCACACTAGCGTGTGGGATAGGGTGATGGTGGGAAGAAAGCTCCTAGCTCTTCTCACAAAAGTGGTCATCAGCCGAGAAGTGGGGCACCGCCCACTCCTCCCAGCCCTTCGGGGTCGGATTCGGATGACCATCCTCCCAAGCGTCGCCGACCTAGGTATACTCCCCCACCCCCATCGGACGATGAGGGGTACTATGATGATTCCTACTATCGGAACGAAGAGGAGGATCTATCCCGTCCATGGTGCAACGTCAGAGAAGATGCCTTCACTCTTCGCATACGGAACTAATATGAGGATAAGAAGCGCCGTATGCCGGCGTGTGTTAAAACCTATGATGGGTTTGGTGATCCTGATGATCACCTAAAGATATTTGATACACAGGCGAAAATTAAACGATGGCCGATGCCTATATGGTGCCAGATGTTCAACTCGACCTTGATTGGCAATGCCCGTGATTGGTTTGAAAGGCTCCCTTCCCGAAGCATTAATAGCTTCGGCGAACTGCGCACTGCGTTCAAAAACAATTATACTCAGCAAAAGAAGTATAATAGGGATCCGATCTCATTAGCAACCGTCAAACAGCGGCCCAGAGAGTCTACGGAGGACTTCACGGAACGTTTCAATAACGAGTGCACGCACACAAAAACGATGTCAGGGCTCCTAAAAATTTCTGATTACATGCATGCCATAACAGACAAGGAATTAATTAGGCGCCTCAATGACAAGCGACCGGAGAGGTATGACGACCTCATGGAAAGGGTCAGAAACTTTGTAGAAGGAGAAACCGCGGTATCCGCGGCATGTCCTACAAAGGGAAACCATAACTATCGATCGAACGACCAACCCAAGAGGCAATCAGGTGGTCAAAGCACCCAAGGCAACGGAAGGAACTCAGATTACAAGAGCCAAAATAAAGGAGGGTGGTCGGATGACAAATTCACCCCTCTAAAGATGACTTACCGGGATATCTTGTTGACGGAGGGGGCGAACTTCCCAAGGCCTCCCCCAATGACAACTCTAGTGGACCGCCGTCAAGGAAATCGCTTCTGCGAATTCCACAATGACAAGGGCCACGACACGGAGGAGTGCATCCAGCTCAAGAAGCACATTGAGTCACTGATCAAATCATGCAAACTCAAACATTTGGTCAAGGATTGGAAGGATGGGAAGGATAACAAAAAGTACGATAAGAAGGACGCCCAAAAGGACAAGCCTTCAACCATATATATGATCCAATCTTGACAGCGCCGCACAAAGCAGAAAGTTAGTAAAAAATTTTCACGCGGCAGAGAGATCTCATTCCCTCCCATTACGGCAAGCAACGCGGTTGATGCGCCTCTCATGATTGAGGTAAGCATTGGAACACACAATGTTCGTCGTATGTATGTGGACGGAGCATCATCGGCGGAAGTACTCTACGAACACTGCTTCGTACAACTACGACCAGAGATAAAAAGCCAATTAGTACCGGCCACGTCGCCGCTCATTGGCTTTAGGGGAGATACTATCTGGCCAATAGGACAGTCGCGTCTACTGGTAACCATTGGGGATAAAGAGCATTCCACTACGGCATGGATGAACTTTATGGTGATACGTTCACACTCCCCATATAATGGTATTATCAGAAGACCGAGGATCCTAGCCATATGGGCTGTCCCATCCACGGCTCACGGTATGATTAAATTCCCAGTCGAAGGGGGAATTGTTACAATTTACAACTCGATCATGCCGGCATCCGAATTCCATGCCGTGACAACACCAGTCCAGCATGTTCCCATTAAGGAAGGATCGCCACCCCCTAATTGGAAGGTGGTAATCCACCCCGACTACCCGGATCAAGAGGTGGCCATAGGGGGAACGCTATCAGATAACGGGAAGAAGGCCATGTGCTCTCTCCTAAAATCAAACCTTGATATATTCGCATGGGAACCTAAGCATATGACAGGTGTGCCGCGTTCGATAGCAGAACATAAACTTCAAATCCGCCAGGGATATCCCCCCATTAAGCAAAAGAAGTGTGGTCAAGCACCAGAACGCAGTCAGGTAATACTAGATGAGCTACAGAAATTAGTAGACGCATGAATTATGTGTGAGGTATACTACCACGAATGGTTATCTAACCCAGTCATGGTCAAGAAGCATGATGGGAGCTGGCGCATGTGTGTGGACTTCACAGACTTGAACAAAGCTTGTCCGCAAGACTGCTATCCGTTACCAGAAATCAATTGGAAGGTCGAATTCTTATGCGGATACCCTTTCAAGTGTTTTTTAGATGCGTACAAAGGATACCATCAGATCCAGATGGCGGAGGAAGACGAGGAGAAGACGGCGTTTCACACTAGTCAGGGCGTGTATTGTTACACGAAAATGTCGTTCGGACTAAAGAACGTCAGAGCGACATATCAGCGACTTGTTGATAAAGCCTTCCACTACCAGATAGGCCGCAACCTCGAGGTCTATGTTGACAATCTGGTCATCAAGAGTCATACCGAGGAGGCACTTCTCCGTGATATCCATGAGACGTTCGACACGTTGAGGAGAATCAACATGAAACTGAATCCAAAAAAATGCACGTTTGGGGCAACCGAAGGGATGTTCCTTGGGTATATGATTAATCCAAACGGCATCAAGCCTTTTCCGGAGAAGACGGACATCTTGATACAGTTACCATCCCCCCGGAAACTCAAGGAGGTACAGTCACTAAATGGAAAGCTGTCCGGGCTAAATAGGTTCTTGTCAAAATCTGCGGAGAAATCACTACCTCTATTCAAAACACTCAAGAAGTGCATGAAGAAAGGAGATTTCCGCTGGACAAAGGAGGCAGAGGAAGCCTTTGGGCAGCTTAAACAGCATCTCGTGACTCTTCCTATGCTAGTTGCACCCCGACCTAAGGAGGAGCTCATCATGTACCTATCCGCTACGTACGGAGCAATAAGCGCAGTCCTTATGACTGATCGAGACTCAATCCAGACATCGATTTACTTTATTAGCAGAGCATTGCAAGGGCCGGAGCTGAACTATTCATCTATGGAGAAGTTGGTTTTGTCATTGGTGTACGCCGCGAAAAGGCTGCGTCGGTACTTCCAGGCGCACCCAATTGTGGTTATCACTGATCAACCAATAAAACAAACATCTCTAAACCAGACGTGGTCGGGAGGCTAGAGAAGTGGAGCGTTCTATTAGGAGAACATAACATCTCATATAGACCAAGGACAACGGTTAAGGGCTAAATTTTGGCAGACTTCCTAATTGAGAAACCTGAAGAGGACGAACCAATGGTGTAAAAAGAGGAAATTCTAGCGGAACCATGGGTTTTGTTTACTGACGAATCTTCGTGCACGGACGGATCAGGATCCGGCCTCATTCTCACGAATCCGGAAGGAATAGAGTTTACCTACGCCTTGCGTTTTGAGTTCACAACCACGAATAATGAGGCGGAATATGAAGCATTGATTGCGGGTTTAAAAATCACCGCTATGATGGGAGTCTGCAACCTTGAGGCCTACATGGACTCACGACTTGTCGCGAATCACATCCTAGGAGGATACATAGCCAAGGAGGATAACATGATCCAATACTTGGAGAAAGTCAAGTCACTCATAGCCACTTTTGGGAAGTTTTCTATCAAACAGCTACCAAGAGGTGAAAACAAGAAGGCGGATGCTCTTAGCAAGATTGCGTCTACAAGCTTCGCCCATTTATCCAAACAAGTATCGGTGGAAATACTCAAGGAAAAATCCATTACAGGAGGGGAAATCGCAACTATAGTTGAAGAAGAGGGACCTACATGGATGACCCCGATCATCAGCTATTTAACTGATGAAACCCTTCCAGACGATGAAAAGGCGGCATGACGTATCAAAAGGAAGTCTCATAATTTTGAACTTCGAGAAGGTATTATGTACAAGCGTTCCTTCCTACAGCCGTGGTTGCGATGCGTCGGGTCGCGCCAGGCTAGCTATGTGATTAGTGAAACACATGAAGGGTCATGCGGCATGCACGCAGGCCCCAGATCCGTAGTAGCACGAGATTTACGCACAGGGTACTATTGGCCGACTATGCATCAGGATGCACGAGACATGATTCGTAAATGCAGCGATTGCCAAGTGCCCAGGCCAGTACCACGACATCCACAGCAAGAACTAACACCCATCACATCCCCATGGCCATTCTATAAGTGGAGGATCGACATCGCAGGACCTTTTCCTGTTGCCACAGGAGGCGTTAAGTTCTTGATCGTCGTAATGGACTATTTTACACGCTGGATAGAGGCTAAGGCGGTTAAATCCATTACGGGCAAACAGATCAAAAATTTTGTTTGGGAACATATTGTGTGCCGCTTTGGTTTGCCAGGGGAGATCATCTCGGATAACGGGAAGTAGTTCGCGGATAATCCATTCAAGGATTGGTGCGCGGTATTGAATATCACACGACGTTTCACATCAGTTAAGCACCCGCAGACTAATGGTCTCGTGGAGAGGGCAAATAGAAGCCTAGGTGAAGGCATCAAAGCACGCCTAGATGAACGAAGTGCCAAGTGGGTAGATGAGCTGCCGCATGTTCTATGGGCACATATGACAATGATCAAAACAGCCAATGGGGACACTCCATTCGCGCTGGCCTATGGAATCGAGGCTGTTATCCCAGCAGAAATTGGGATGCCAACTATCCGCACGACGGAGGTTAATGTCATCACAAACGATGAGCAACTCCGGATCAATCTGGACTTATTAGAGGAAAAAAGAGAGATAACGGCCATCAATGAGGCCAAGTCCAAGGAACGTATGAAGGCTTATTACGATTACAAGGTCAAGGGTGTTTCCTTCCGACCGGGGGATTTTTTTTTATCGTGCTAACGAGGCAAGTCGCGCGGAGAACACAGGAAAACTGGGTCCAAAGTGGGAAGGGCCATATGAGGTCACGGAAGCTTTGGGACTAGGCGCGTATAAGTTGCGTGATATGGATGGCCGTGACTTGGATCGTACATGGAATATTTGCAACCTTAAAAGATGCTACCTCTGAAAGGGCTACGACCTCCGCATGGACACTTCGCTGTGGTCAACTTTAATGAAGATCCATGTATTTTTTGTTTTCATGCTTTTTAGGTTCTATTTGTCTTAGGATTTTAATTTTGTCAAAAATTCGTAAACGTTCTAATAAAATGTCGTGGTGCCTAGCTAGCTCCACGGTCTGTTCTTGTGCAAATTATTGTCTTATGTGTTTTAGATCTATTTGTTATTTCCATAATGTGCTATTACTTATTCATATGCATTCATCCAAACCGTGCATGTACTAACCGCTCCCAGGTGGGGTAAGAGGATTAAGTGAACCTAATAATTTAACTTGTCGCATAAGAGGGATGCCCCAGTGACGCGGATTATGTATCCTTACTAGACATCTTATTTACAAGACGTTGTAATATGTTTCCGCATGTCGTGCTTACATAGTGTTGGACATTATAAAGACACACGATGCACGTCTAGTAAATTATAGACTTAGTTTTATTCTTGATAAAGACGTGACATCTCATGCAAACAGATACATGATATCTATGGAATATAAACAAGTTTCAAATTCGATAAACAAAATTGCCGTGATCATCACGGACTTATATATATGATATTCTAACAATGTTTACGTAGAATTGTGAGTTCCAGCCGTGTACATGCACGAACGAATAAATACGATACAAATGTTTACAAGTTAAATTACAAAGGAGGCAGAAACTCTCCTATTTCTCTCTTCCCTTCCGCAATCAGGGCACATAGAGCCTCGCCACGAGCATCCTTTCCACTCCGCGCCCTGGCCAGATTGGCATCTGACGCCTCAGCCAAAAGCTTCTCACCCTTTATAACCTTCAAACTGGCATTATATGTTGGCATGGTAAGTTGGATTGGGTCTGTGGTGAGCTTGGCCATGACTTCCTCGTTGGAGGCATCCTTTAAAGATTCAAGATCATCTAGGAAGGGGTGTTGAATTTCCCCAAGGGCGGCCATAGAGGCAGTCATCTTGTCCTCTGCTTCAGGGTTATGATAGGCATGCTGAGAGATGTCCTCTTTTTTGCTTATCAGTTCCGCAGCCTTGGTCAACCCCTCATGCCTGCCACGGCCAATACCGTCTGATACAACATCCGCAAAGGCCTGCACAAACTGAGGAGCCTCCGTTACCCTTGTCACGGCTAGGCGCATCCCTTGGCCCACCATCCACCTACGACCGGCTATGGCCGTGAGCAGTAGAGGGCACAACACTTCGGCGCAGTCTGTCGCCAACATTTTCAGCTCTCCCTCTACCACCGCTGCTCGCTCCTCCATGACAGCCCGTTCCTGGGTGAGTTCTTCCTTTAGCATGTCGCGCTCTTTTGCCATGGTGGAGGCTGGGTCCGTTGCGGCTCTGGCGGCGGCTTCGGCTGCGGATACCTGTGAATAACACTTGGGGTTACTACAAAGAAAGATAGGGCTTATGTGAACAATGGGTATAAATAAGTAAGGATATGTACCTTATTATTGGATGCCGCTAGGAGAACTTCTAACTCAGCAATGCACTCCTCGCGGGCGTTGGCGTGTTTGGATTGTTCTTTTATTGTTGATTCTACCACGACCAAGTCTGCCTGCAAGGAGGCTATTGTCTTCTCGTGCTTCTCCACCATTTCTTCCCTACGAGCAATCCTCCTGTCAGCACGGCTCACGTTAGCTAAGGCTTCCTCTAGACGGCGCCGTAGGGCCGCACCAACTGTTACCTGGTGCGCCGTGGCCACATCATACTGCTCCAGAAGAGTCCCATGCTCAACTTCATCTAAATCTTGTGCCAGTGCTGGACGGGTTAGGTGGTCCATGAACTCTTTACACTCAGACTCCGCCTCTAGTCTTGTGAGGTTGGACAAGTTCCATGCCAGGCGAAGGTTGGTGTCCGGACCCTCAGCACGGGGCTCCTCTTCATGAGTCAGGGGAGGAGATGGGGGCATCATGGATATCATGGGAGAAGGTTCTCTCCACTTCCTTCTCTTGTGCTGCTATCGACAGATCTGCCCTGTTACTAAAACAAACAATTATGAGTTTTTTGTTAGGGGATCAGATATTATGAAGTATCATCAGTACTTACGTCACGTCTATCATTGGTTCTGTGATGGTAGGAGCCAAGGCGCTAACAGGTGTCGCCTTCCAAACATGTTGCGGTGGAGGTTTGCCTTGAGGCATTATGGTGCTGCTTCCTTCTTGGAACTGTGGGTGGTCATTCCTCAGTCTCTTGGGGAGAGCATTGTGTTCCCCCGCCTCAGCCTCTACATTCTTCACCACCTTCCTGGTGGTTTTGCGCTTCTTGGACGCAGGTTTTGATGGTTAGGAGGATCCGGCCTCCTGCACCACTTCCTCTTCTCCTCATTCGTCATCATCAACTAAACGGTTGATAGATGGATCTGTGAGTTGTTCTTCACCTTGGATGGAGGTGGCATTCTCCAGCAGCAGATCACCACCGTCTTCATTAGTGAAATCCAGTGGTGACTTCTGGATCACTGGCTCTTGCTCATCCGACCGCTGCTCGGTTGTTTCTTCCAATGCGATGGTCATGTTTACGGTAGCAACTAGTAGCGGGGGCTCGACCTCTTTCAGGGGTCGGGATCCCTGCGGCACCTTACTTGGATCACCTTGGCGTAGAAGACCAAACAACTTCATCTTTGCGGACATAAACACGCATACGTGTTAGTAAGTTTACAAGTATTTTCGACATATTCATATACATATTCAAAGAATACCTACCCTGTCTACGCTCGGTCAGAAAGCATGGATATCTATCCTCCCTCCCAAAATAATTGCGGTTGATCCCTATTAAGCATAGGAAGTGCTCCGACAGACCCCTATGGAACTCAGTTCGATGGGTGTCTATTGTTTTCATATCCTGGCTCCTATAATACTTGGATGAGGGTGGCTAGTCGAAGGGTACTTTGTACTTCAGAACAAAAGGGGTAGGGAATACCTTGGCGTCTACGAAAAAATAGTGGTCGTACCACTTCTTGAGGGAATCTAAAGGTTTCTTATAAGACATGGGGGCGGTTGCGGATTGTTTTTTAAACGACAGCCACCCATTTACCATTTGAGGGGAGTAAAATACCCTAAATAGGTTAACATTAGGAGTTACTTCGCAGGCGTGGCAGGTAACCTCAAATTGGTTAACCTTACACGCCCCTATGCAGTGAAGCTGGGTTATATGGAAATCATAATACAGAAGCACATATACGAGGAACCTAGATAAGGGGATGCGGTAGTTGGCGGAGTCAAATAGGCGCGTGTACACGCCTATTTTCCCCCTAGGGGCGTCCGTGATAGCTTCACCATCACCTAGATAGGTGGGATGTACGCTATCAGAGATATAATATTCGGACAAGAAGTCTATATATCTCTCCGCGGACATCACATTTAGGACGTCCGTGATCACGGGATTATCTTTCACCATGATTTATAAAAAGGATTAGAAAGGCGCGGTGGTTTAACCTGGTGTGATGAATTTACGTGGAAAAAGAAGAGAAGGAATGAAGGATTGAGCAAGTGTATAACAATGGCGGAAGTATAGTTGTTAACTGTGCGTTTACACAGTTACACACACCAACTCTTTTATAGGTTTGCCTCGAGTTACGAGGTGCCATGGATGTTTGACACGTGTAAACCACTACGCCCATCTAACGGTTAGGATGTTTGACAATTTTGAAACGTCAGAATGGACCCGCGGGTCACTTCTTGGCAGTTTTACGTGGCTCAAGAGTGGGCCTCACTAGTGCACTTTTACAGACAAAGCGTCCGACTAATGACTACCATTAGTGCATTCATTAATATTGTCCCGGCCAGCCTTTTTGGGTGCGGCTATGTTTGTGACAACCATATATACAGGGCATTAATTAGTCTAGAGGTTACGCCTATGGCTGTAACAACTAGACTAGGGGGACATGATGACGTATAGTCCCCAACCGGGTCATGAAACCGGCCCACGTGTACTACCCGTATCTGGCCCATCACGAATGGGTTAGATTAATGTCATTTCAGCTTATCGGCTTGAATGAATAGTGGCTGCATAAGATGTATGCGGCCCACGACCCGGCACGGCCGAAACAGGGTTAGACAGAATCACAATCCAATCAGGATTGGGATTTACCTCAAAGAATAGGATATACACTCACCATAATTAAAAGATAACAATCAAGCTAATTATGGTGATTATCTCATGCTTGGGGCCGAAGTAACAGTGAGCCCATTAGGGTTTCACTGTCTATATAACTAACCCCCAAGGGTTCCACAAAGGTATTACATTCTCTATACTCTCAACCTACATCTGATTCATAACCCTAACCGATTAATTACTCTCACGCTGGAGTCTAATCGTAGGATACGCTCCCACAGTAAGTCTAACACGTGTTGCTTTAGTATGCAGGATCTCAGCAAGTTATTCACTTGGTGCAAGAGCCGGAGCCCAGCCTACCCGAATTAAGCCTAATTCGGGTCAAGCAAGGATCATCCGACTTTTGTATCAACAATGCTTAACATGAAAAATGCTCGTCATGATGATACGAACCTAACCCAGTTATCCAATCAAGATGAAATCCACTAAACAATTTTCCCCCAATTTGGATGAAGAACACAAATATGCAATTGGAAGAATGAAGACACTTGGCAATCCCTGATTGGTTACAACACGTCATCACACTTCCCCAGCATCTAGTTTCAGTCTATAAATACACCTTGTAGCTCTCATTTGTAACACGTAGCCTAGCGTGTAAAAAATTCATACTTTCCCAATTTCCTCTCAATTCAGTTTTTGTTAGCATTCCTAACTTCTCAAAGTGTCTGACAAACACTTTGAGAGTTAGTTAGTAGTTAATTCAGTTGTAACAACTTACTCCATTAATAAAATTCACATTTACCTAAATTCACTCTCCATTCTCATTTCACTTACTCATTCATTCTATCCTACTGTTATACTTGATTCTGTTGTTCTTGATTGAACAATGGAGTTGTTTTGATGATTTGGAAGCTTTATACAATCATTCAGTTACTTGCAGTTCACAACCATAGCCTAGTCCTTTGATCAAACATTGTAGCAGAGCAAATTTGGTGATGATGATGGTTGGTTATGGTTTGTAGCTGAGTAGATAAGTAGATTTGGTGTGGGTTGATGAAAAAGTGAGCTCAGCGCCTCCACTTCTCCATCAAAGAAGCCTTCAGTCACACTTATAATATTTTCTTTACTAATTCCCCTAAATCTTAGTGTGCATGCTACTTTTTGCTTCTTAGTGTAATAAAACTTGTTGATGCCAGCTATATGTTCATTTCTAGTTGCTTGATATGTTTTGTATGGTTGTTAGCTTTATATGTTAGCTTTATATAGTTTGCATAGCTTATTTTTGTGCTTAACTGATAACCAGTGTTTGGCTATAATCATAGTTCTTGAACCAGTGGTTAAAAGTTGTTGATTAGAGTTGGTATTCACTTAGTAGTTGGTAACAAGTAACACTGCAAGATTTAGAGTCAACTGGTAAAGTCAAACAGACTAATAGTCCTTAAAAACTTTGGGTCAGTTTCAACAGCTTAAACATGCCTTATTCAAGAGCTTTCCAAATCTTCGTTATTAGGAATTAGGAAGTGATTGTTGTTTCTGAGTAAAGCTTATAATCCTAGCTTTCTAGACATATAAGGTAGGTAATACAGTTCTCAATAATAAGCTAGGAATAAGCCATAGTTTAAGCACTTGAGCATATGCAAGTTTCTGTGATAAGACCTTAATAGAATTCTCATTCCAGCTTATTTCTTTCATAAAAATGGTGATTTTCTTCCACAATTCAGTTACATAAGTTGAGAAAACAAGATTGGACCAAGGTCAAAGTTGGTCAACTTTGGTCAACATAAGCCAAAACAGCTTATTTGATTTTTCTGCTTATTCCTTAGTGATTTTTGAGATTTTCTTGGATAGGTCTTCCTTATTTGGCCTCTAGATCATGTTTTGAGCAAATCAACTATAGTGCTTATCTGAATAAGCAGATCTCTTAGTGCTTATTACAAAAATAGCTTATTGAACTTATAGACCATTTCAGTTGAAATCCTTTGAACTGACTAGGTAATTTTGGATTAGAAGCTTATTGAAACAAGTCTTAGCTTAATTGGTGGATTATAGCTTTAGTTCTAGCTTATTGAAGTGCTTATGCCCGTTTTTACTTAAACAATAGATTTAATTTCACATTAGTCCCTAGATTTTAGGAGTTGTGTTAATCTGTTTTAAATAGTTAAGAACTTTTTAGGGTTGCACTTAGGTCCCTGGAATTAGCTGTTTGTTACATTTCAGTTGGATAGTTTACAAGTTTGTTACATTTTTATTATAGTTTGTTATAATTTTCATTTCAAGTCCTTTAAGTTTCAGAATTTACAATTTCAGTCCTTGTACTTTTGTATACTTTACATTTTGAGCAAATTTACAATTTGTGCATTGGTTACTTGTACATTTTGGCATTAGATGTGGTATTTGCACTTTGTTTTAGAATAGTACGGATACGTAGAGATCATATTTTTACATTTTTACGTGCTTTGTGATAATTAGACCTAGAATACCAAAATTTTATAAAATCTAACACCAAGAACAATTTGTTAACTTGATCTCTATTGGACAATCAATTCGTATTGAGTTGGGAATAACGAACTTAAAAGTGAAATATTAACAAGCTACAAAGGTGACAGGATTACAAGCAGAAGAGTTCACTCCCACATTTTCTTTTGTGGATTTACCCATTTGGAGTGAAGAATTCATTCAGGCATCTCCTGCTGAAAGAGAAGTGGAGAGAAAGCAACAAGAATAGAAAGTCAGTGAAAGTATTTCATCCGCTGACAAAAGTAGTTCAGCCGCTGACATGCCTGATCCAGCCACTGACAGTTTGCTTTCATCCGCTGACAAAGAGGTACTTGAACTTGTTGAAAATTCCATACCCAATAAAAGTGTCAGCGTCATAAATCCAAACGTTGACAATGTGCTTCATAGTTCAAGTGAGTATGGAAATCATTATGATGGGGATTATGGCACCTTGGAGTCTATAGTGCATGATAACACATTGTTCGGGGGAGGAATTCTCACTAAGGTTTCTAAAGTTCACCCTCCTTCCTAAATCACTGGTCCCATCGATTCACCAGTTCAAACAAGAACAAAGAAGAATCCTAGAGGAGGATTCATTGCCAACATTCATAAAATAGATGATACCCCCTTAGTTTAAGAATGTTTGTTTGTCTGTTTTCTATCACAGAATGAGCCCAAGAAGATTTTTGATGCTCTTCAAGAACCAAGTTGGGTTGAAGCAATGCAGGATGAGCTTCACCAGTTTGCCATCCAGGATGTTTGGGAGCTTATTGATTGTCCCAAACATGTGAGACTAATTGGAACACGATGGGTTCTAAGAAATAAAAGATATGAGAGAGGCATTGTGATTAGAAACAAGGCAAGACTGGTTGCTCAAGGCAGAAGAAGGCATTTACTATGAAGAGGTTTTTGCACCTGTTGCTAGGATAGAATCAATAAGGATTTTCCTATCCTAGGCTTCCTGCACGGGTTTCACAGTATACCAGAGGGATGTCAAAAGTGCTTTTTTGTATGAAACAATTCAAAAATAGGTATATGTTATGCAGCCTCCTGGTTTTGAAGATTCAGAGCATCCATATAAGGTTTATAGAGTTAAAAAGGCAATGTATGGCCTTCATCAGGCCCCTAGAGCTTGGTATGGTACTCTTTCCACATACCTGGTGGAAAATGGTTTCAAAAGAGGCACCATAGATCAAACTTAGTTCACAAAACAGAAAGGGAAGGATTTTCTTCTTGTACAGGTCTATGTTGATGATATTATCTTTGGTTCTTCTAACCAAAGGATGAGTGATGATTTCTCTAAACTGATGACAGACAAGTTTCAAATGAGTGCTATGGGAGAGATGAACTTCTTTCTTAGATTACAAGTTCAACAGAAAGAAGGTGGTATCTTTATCTCACAAGACAAATATGTAGCTGAAATTTTGAAGAAATTTGGGTTTTCACCTCATGAGAAACGGGCTAGCACACCAATGGATAGAGAACATCCGTGGGGTAAGATTGGAGATGGAAAAGATTTAGATGTCAGGCATTATAGGTCAGTGATTGGCTCATTGATGTATCTTACTGCCTCTAGACCTGACATCTTGTTTGTTGTGTGTGCATGTGCACGCCATCAAGTGACTCCCAAAGAGTGTCATCTTCATGTTGTCAAAAGGATCTTTAGATATCCTAGGTGCTATCCTACTTTGGGATTATGGTACCCTAAAGATTCTCCATTGGAGCTTGTGGGATACTAAGATAGTGATTATGGAGGTGATAACAATGATAGGAAATCCACAACTGGTGGATGTCAATTTCTTGGGAGCAGACTTATTTCTTGGCAATCCAAGAAACAAACAATGGTGGCCAATTCAACAACTGAGGCTGAGTATGTAGCTGCTGCATGTTGTGGGCAAGTACTATGGATTCAAAATCAACTTTTGGATTATGGATACAATTTTATGCATACCAAGATTTTTGTGGATAATAACAGTACACTCTGCATCATTAAAAATCCTGTACATCATTCTAAAACTAAACATATAGAAATTAGACATCATTTTATAAGGGATTGTTTTGAAAAAGGTTTAATACATCTAGATAGAATAGACACAAAAGATAATGTAGCTGATCTTTTGACTAAACCTTTTGATGTTGGGAGGTTCTAGCGCTTGGTAACAAGTATTGGAATGATGAATCCATAAAATATGTGTTTTTGAGTTTATTATATAATATGTACAGGATATGCATTGTTATTATTTCATGTAAATGTGTTAGATTTTCCACTATATTTTCTAATGCTGACAAAGGCATTCTGTTCGCTGACAAGTGGAAAGTAGCCGCTGACAGCCTATGTTAGTTTTTGTGGTTTTTCATCTAATCATGCAGGCAGGTTGAGCATTGTGCAATAGGATACATAGTTGCTTATGGACTTCAAAGCTTTGACAAATATATATTATGATGGTTGGAATATTTACATTCCTATCTTGAAATAAAAATCTGTCATATATATTTCTTTTGCAACCTGTGTAAGCTTAAGGGGAGGTTTAGGAAACCTTTAGGTCTTTGGGTATTTTTAGAGTGCTCTTATCATAATTCTAGATTGTATCCATTGGTGAGTAAGAGTTAGGAATAATAAAGGCTTTTCTTTTTAAGAATTGTTGGAATTTTTAATTCTCGAGGCACTATAGCATGCAAAGTTGATATACTGTGCATGTTGCCAAGACTATTTGACCTTGAATTGGAATTGGTCGATTGGGAGACTTGGTGTAAATAAAAATAGGCTTACCTAGGAGTTACAAAGTGTTTATATGATATAACTTAACTCCAAAGGACTTACTTTAGCAAGGTTCACTTGAGGACAGTTATGTCTATCTTGCTTATGCAAGTGTGTATAACTGGACAAAGAATGCTAATTTCAGTCCGTGTTAGAGAAGAGTTATCTTCATTAGGGTAAACCTCTTTGTTAAGGTCTTTTTATTTTATTACTTTTTATTTTTGGTCGTTGAGACATAAGTGGTTTAGACGCTGACAAGCACATTTTCAAACGCTGACATGGCAAATATTACACGCTGACAAATATAGCCGTTACCCGCTGACACTCATATTTTGACCGTTGAAGAACACTAGGGCCCACCTAGCTGTTACTTTGTGATATTTAGGGCCGTAATTTTATGGGATTTGGTAATTTCTTTAAAATCAAAGAGATAAGTTATTGTTTTTCAAGATTTTCATCGTTACTTTTTGAATAACTTACCTCTTTTTCAACCAATAGTTGCCTAGTTTTTATCTTATAAAAAGGATTCATTATTTTTCTCATAGGGTAACTTGCCTATTTGTATCATATTTTCTCCATAACCATTGTAACACCCCCACAATTGTTATGCGCAGCGGAACTACAACAATGGGTGCTACACAGTATTCATTGCACACAAGAGATATCAAACGACGCTAAAAAGACGTCGACTTAAAAATTCAACATTTAAAATTGTTAGATAATACATGTCCACAGTTTTCCCAACCCCAAATAGTGCACAGAGTTTAGCGTTTCGGTCCCCATGAATCTCAACCCAAAAACTTCAGTTTTACAATCACATGACATTAAACATAAAAATTGTTTAAGTAGAAAAGGAGGGAAAAACAAGCGGACACCAAGCCGATCACACAACCTCCATCCCATGCATGCTCCATCCTACTGCTCAGCGGTTACCTGAAATACATGCCAAAATTTTGGTCAACGAAAACGTTGAGTGGAATTCATAGGTTTTTCAATCCATTTGAACGTATATATAGTAAAAACCATTCGTGATCATTTATAGTCTTGTCGATCAAACAAACTATAATCAGGATACTGACAATTGTGTTTAAGCTCATGACACTAATCCGTTAACTCAATCACCCGCGTAAATATACCGGCATGATTCAGATGAAACCAGTGCCCCTCTAAAGGCATCAGTTGCAATTATACCTTATTTCTCATACAAAATAATCTACCGCAGAACTTACTATAAGTACAGCTTCTCGGCTAGCATTGGGTCGTCAACCCCGTAGTACTACAAATTGCATAAGCGGCTATTTCCCCCTTCGCAAGGGCAAGACAATAGTTAATAGTTCATGAATTTAGGGACTTTTGCAACTTTGGTACTCAACACAATTTCTAAGGCAACTTTCGGGTCTAACAATCATTCATGATATACGTTCCTTTTAAAAACTAGCATGCATTTCCCTCGCGGGTAAAACAATTTGAAATAATATAAGCGAGGCTATAAATTCACACCTTAGATATTAAGTAGTCGGTAGTTCGAGGAGTGATCACTGACGATGAAACGGATGCCCGGGTAAATCAACACCTATCACAAATAACGCGTAATGAGTAATCTCATTTAAATACTTACGGTACTGTATAAAATACATATATATAAGTCACTTATGACCAATATAACTCACGCCAAAAACAAAAACAACAAGTATCATTCATTTTATTCCATTCATTCTTATAACCTACATCGTCCATTTTTACACGTTCTCGCCGGTACTTGACTAAAGTACGAGCTGTTTTACCTTATTAAACCGCACTTATAAAATTTGACAAAATTTCCAAAAATCCTATATGACCTGTAGATAACATGTTTTTAAGTCCAACAAAAGTTTTCACTTTTACGACCCGTCACGCAACTCATTTCCACGACTACATTTTACGGGCTGAAATTGCGCTTCGACCAATTTTGACCACTTTGACTTATATGAAAAATACCTTTGACTTCCTTGACTCATAAGTCAACATATAGACTCATTTGTACAGGTTAGGGACCAAGTTTTGACCCTTGATCATTCACCAAATTATACTTGTGACCCTCGGGATTTGACTAAAACTTTACACAAATCCGGATTGTGAAAGTCCTCGTCTCCCGGTACCCGATCTTTAAAATGTCATAACTTTTAGCTCGTTTTGAGTCACGGGCTCTACCTTATACCAAATTAAAGCTAGAAAAACCCTCTATCACTATATTTAGTTTTCAAGACTTGGAACAAAAATCATTTTTCCAAAATAGACCAAATGTTTCTGCCTAAAAATGACTATACCAAAAACACGCTTAGACTCGATTCCAAGACTTCTAACCAACACTAAACATCATCCTAAGACTTCCCAAACATATCCTAACATCAAACTTCCATCCTACCCCTATTGATCAACCAATCTCAATATCAAAATCAAAGAAAAATACACATGCAAGTAGTAACACCTATATGAATCTTTCTAAAACAACAAACCAAACACAATAATAACATGCATATTCATCAACCACCATGGCTCCCCCAAACACCCCTTTGCCGTGGGGTTTGGGTGACCAAATCACCACAACCAAATTAATTTTGGTGGGTTTTCATGGTGTTTATACTTCCATAACACTCAAAATAAACATGCATTAGCTCAAATAGCCACAAAAACGAATTTTGGATCATATGAAAAATCTTGAAAAATTTTTATCAATGCATGTTGGATTTGATTACATGAATAGGTGGGTAATGACCAAACTAAGCGTGGTCTAACCTTAGATTTTTGAAAAATCAAGTAGAAAAGATTTTTGGTGGATTTTTGTGTGTTTGAGGTGTGACCGTGGGTTTTGAGAGACAAGGGGAGGGAGTGTTTGATTTTTCTTGTAAATGTTTGTGTGTGTTTGTGTGTTTGTCCACTTTGCCCCCTTTTGTTAGTTAGGAGGGACCTTGTTGCAATTTCTAGTTTCTTTTGTCCTTAAATAGAAAACAACCTCAAAACTTTGCGGGTTTGACTCAATTGTCAATTTTGAAAATTTTACGGGAGTCGGAAATCTTCCCGAATGCTCCAAAATATTTTTGGGATACTTTAAATGTACTTGGAAGGCTATAAAACTCACACGACTCAACTTAACACGAACCGTAAATAAAATTCTCGAGAAATTACATTATCGATAAATCGTCAAAAATTATATAAAATTGGGCATCCCTCGGGATCGTAATCGTCATCGTCCTTCTCAAAACGTCAAACGTAAAAATTATAACCTCGAACATCGGCTCTAACCAAAATACTTATAATTATAAAAATTAAAATTTATCAAAAATTTCAAAATTTAGCGTAATTTAGGGTATCGTAAATGACCTCGATTCTAGGGTGTCACATCCACCCCTCCTTAAAGAGAGCGACGTCCCGGCGCTCGCCTCTTCTTGGGCTCACATTTCGTCTTACTGGAACAAATGAGGATACCTTTCCTTGAAAAAGTCCTCACGTTCCCAGGTGTATTCCGGTCCACGCTTAGAATTCCATCGGACCTTCACAATGGGAATCCTACTATGCTTCAACCGCTTGACCTCCCGGTCCATGATTTCCACAGGTTCTTCCACAAAGTGCATTTTGTCGTCTAGTCGAATCTCGTCCAAAGGAATCACCAATTCCTTGTCCGCCAAACTCTTCTTCAGGTTCGATACGTGAAACGTGTCATGAATAGCACTAAGTTCGGTCGGCAATTCTAACTTGTACGCTACTGGTCCAATTCGTTCAACGATCTTAAACGGTCCAATATACCTCGGACTCAACTTTCCTTTCTTCCCAAAACGAATTACACCCTTCCATGGCGATACCTTGAGCATAACCATATCTCCAACTTCAAACTCCAACGGTTTCCTTCGGTTATCAGCATAACTTTTCTGTCGGCTTCTCGCAGCAAGTAGTCGGTTCTTGATCTGCACGATCTTCTCTGTTGTTTCTAATACCATTTCGGGTCCAGTCAATTGACTTTCCCCTACTTCACTCCAACACACGGGCGATCTACACTTCCTTCCATACAATGCTTCGAACGGTGCCGCTTTGATACTCGCGTGATAACTATTATTGTACGAAAATTCCACCAGAGGCAAGTGGCGTTCCCAACTTCCTCCAAAATCAATCACACACGCTCGGAGCATGTCCTCCATCGTTTGAATCGTTCGTTCACTCTGGCCGTCAGTTTCCGGGTGATAAGCCGTGCTTAAACTCAGTTCAGTGCCCATCGCACGTTGAAGCGATCTCCAAAATTCCAACGTAAATCTACTGTCGCGATCCGAAATGATCGATAACGGCACTCCATGTCTACAGACGATCTCTTTCACGTACACGCTGGCGAGTCTTTCCATGCTGTCCGTCTTCTTTATAGGTAAGAAATGAGCAGATTTCGTCAACCTGTCCACAATTACCCATATCATATCGCATCCACTAGGAGTCCTAGGTAAACCCGTCACAAAATCCATTGCGATTTTCTCCCATTTCCATTCTGGGATTTCCGGTTGTACCAACAATCCAGATGGTTTCTTATGTTCTGCCTGAACCTTCGCGCAAGTCAAACACTTACTGACGTAACGAGCAATATCTGCCTTCATATTCGGCCACCAATAGACTTTCTTCAGGTCGTGGTACATCTTATCCGATCCAGGATGTATCGAATACTTCGACTTATGCGACTCATTCATAACCAATTCTCTAACTCCAGGTTTTCCTTCCTCAGATGGACACAATGGTAACCAAATCCGATTCTCAAAATATCTTAGTCCGTCTGACCTAATCACGAAAATAGGTTTCAACATTCGCCCCAAATTCTCGGCTTCAACATTCCCTTTCATCAATCCTCTCTCCTGAGCCTTCAGTATGGTTTCGGTTAAGTCAACGCTCTCACTCATCACTAAAGCTCTAACCCTCAAAGGTTTCTCCCGTTCCTTCCTACTCAAAGCATCTGCTACAACATTCGCCTTCCCAGGGTGATAGCGAATTTCACAATCGTAATCACTCAATAGTTCAACCCATCGTCTTTGTCGCATATTCAACTCCTTTTGATCTAAAATGTGCTGCAAACTCTTGTGATCAGTGAATACAACACACTTTGTCCCATACAGATAGTGTCTCCACAGCTTCAACGCAAACACTACCGCTCCTAATTCCAAATCGTGCGTCGTGTAGTTCTCCTCGTTCTTCCTTAATTGCCTCGACGCGTAAGCTATCACCTTCTCACGTTGCATTAATACTGCTCCATAACCTTTACGAGACGCATCACAATACACCACGAAATCTTCGGTTCCCTCAGGCAATGATAAAATCGGCGCGGAACATAACTTATCCTTGAGCGTTTCGAAAGCAAGCTCTTCCTCATTTCCCCATTCATACACCCTATTCTTCTCGGTAAGCCGCATCAATGGTTTCGCAAACAACGAAAATCCTTCAATAAACCTTCTATAGTACCCAGCTAAACCCAAAAATTGTCGAACTTCAGTCGGCGTCGTCGGTGCTGACCATTCCCTGATTGCCACGATCTTAGCAGGATCTACACGAACTCCTTCCTTATCAATCACATGACCTAGAAACTGCACTGATTCCAACCAAAACTCACACTTAGAGAATTTTGCATACAGTTTCTCCTTCCTTAACAACTCCAAAATCTTCCTCAGGTGCTTCTCGTGCTCCTCCTTACTCTTAGAGTAAATAAGTATGTCGTCGATGAAAACAATAACAAACTTATCTAGATACGGCTTGCACACGCGATTCATAAGATCCATGAATACAGCAGGCGCGTTAGTCAACCCAAACGGCATCACTCGAAATTCAAAGTGTCCATACCGCGTACGAAAGGCAGTTACAGGAATATCCTCCTCTCTTACACGCAGTTGATGATACCCTGATCTTAAATCGATCTTTGAGTATACACTGGACCCTTGCAATTGATCGAACAAATCATCAATCCTCGGTAATGGGTACCGATTCTTAACCGTCAGCTTATTGAGTTCTCTATAGTCAATACACATTCTAAACGAACCATCCTTCTTCTTTACGAACAACACTGGCGCTCCCCAAGGTGATGAGCTCGGCCTAATAAATCCTTTGTCCATCAACTCCTTCAATTGATCCGCTAACTCCTTTAACTCAGATGGTGCTAAGCGATAAGGTGCACGTGCAACCGGTGCAGCTCCTGGCACTAAATCAATTCGAAACTCGACCTCACGATTAGGCGGTAAACCTGGCAACTCGTCTGGAAAAACGTCCGGATACTCGCGAATAATGGGTACCTCTTCAATCCTCGCCTCTACATCACCATCGCTCGAAACTTGTGCCAAAAACACATCACCTCCGCTCTCTACGTACTTCATCATCTTCAAACACGAAATCACCTTCAAACGAGAAGTGCATTCGTCTCCCTTAACCGTCAAAACCCTATTCCTCAGCGGAATCTGCACCAATCTCTCACCACAGACGATTGTAGCACTATGCGCCATTAGCCAGTCCATTCCCACAATTACGTCAAACGATCCTAGCTCTATAGGCATCAAGTCGATTTTAAAAGCGTAGTTTCCTAACTTCAAGGTACACCCTTTCAGTATAGAATTCGTACTAACAATTTTTCCATCGGCTAATTCAACATTATAACTAGTCGTTAACAACACCGGTTCTCTATCGATATGACGACTAAATCTAACGTCTACAAAACTCTTGTCGGAGCCAGAATCAAATAAAATACTAGCATAACAAGCGTCTAGCAAAAACGTACCGGTAACCACATTGGGACCTTGTGGTTTATCAGCAGTTCCCACTTGATACACAGCTGCCGCATTATTTCCTCCCCGTCTGTTCCCTGCCTTCGGGCAATTTGCTTGCACATGCCCCCTTTCTCCACAGCTATAACATCCTCTCATCCTGATAGCATTAGCCCCAGTGGCTACTCCTCCCATTCGACAACTAGCAGTCCTATGACCTGCCTTTCCACACTTGCCGCATGCCTGCGGGCAGTTTCCAACATGATACAAGTTGCACTTTCCACAATGGGGGTTCACCTTCACACCTCTAGGGTTTGTCACGGCCCTCATTCCTTCGTTCCTTCTCTGATTAAACTGCTGATTACGGTTCGGCCCTTGGTTGTTTCGGTTTCCTCCTCGGTTCTGGCCTTGGGATTGATTACCTTGTGCTGCCTCCCATTTTCTTTTGTTACCCTCAGCAATGTAATTCTGCTTATCCTGAAGCTTAACGTCCATCAAAGCGTGTGCCATTTGAACCGCTTCGTCAAACGTTCCAGGTTTCGACGAAGTTGTTTCACCCTTGATGTTGCTAGATAAACCCTTAATATACTGCTTCATTTTCTTGGCGTCATTGGCAAATATGTCCGGACACAAAAGACTTAACTCATTGAATCTCCTGGTGTAAGCAGCTATATCGTTGTTCCTTAAGGTCAAGTGTCTCAGTTCGTCCTCCAATTGCCCCAATTCCTCCTCTGGGCAGAACTTCTTTGTCAACAAAGCTTTGGTCGCATTCCACGTTCTCGCATTTGCCACAGCCAATCCCACCGTAGCTACCTGGGTGTTCCACCAGCTTAACGCATCATCCAGAAATGTAGCTGCTGCAAACTTTACTTTATCCGCCTCTGCACAACCACTGATTTCAAACATACTCTCAACTTTTTCCAACCATCGCCTAAGTTCTAGGGCTCCACCCGATCCACGGAACTGCGTAGGACCGCACTTCATAAAGCTTGAATAGGTACACACTCTCGGGGCTGGTTGTCTCCCCGCGTTCCTTCCTGGATCCTGATTTCTCCCAGCTCGGTCTGCTTCCAACGCATTAGCTATCGCTTCCTGAATCATGTTGTTAACACGATCGGCAGTCAACTTTGGAGGCATTGTTTTATCGAATATCTCTTTCTGCAAGACAAGAAAAATAGAAAAACAATGTAAGTATTCATATCAAGTTTCCCAGACATAAAATACATACAACGACACATCACTACGGAGTTACTAATATTCATCATTTCACACCACAAAAGATCAAATTTAAGACATATCACAGATCATGAAAGGTAACATAGATTGTATTGATAGTTAACCAAAATCGTGACAAGTAATGCCACTACAATCATTCACCACAAAACATCAAGTACTTGAGTTTCTCGTCATAATACCATCATACAAAGGTCTAAAATAGTTCTATTACAATGATCAAGGAAAAATACAAAACAAGTAACTAGGCATGTGGTGATCCACACGGCCTCTTGGATGGCGGCTCGTCGTCGTCCTCGGTTTCCTCATCACTCACGTCCTCGTCCACATCATCCACTTTTCCCTTTCCTTTCTCATCAGGCCCACATTCTGTTTCCTTTCTCGTCCCTGATGTGGATCCATGCTCAATCGCTCCTTGACTTCCCACCGAAATACAAGCACCTCCAGTAGGCGGCTGAACCATGAAGTCATTCGCCTCCATCTCCACATCGTCCACGAATCTCCAATCCGGGGGTAATGAATCCCTCACACGATGCTCCCAACTCTGCATCCTCGACAACCTCATCTGATCTTCCCTCACACGATCAAGACTAGCACTCAAATTTGCAACCATTGATTTCAAACTGTTGATGGCACTTGTGTTCATCATCCCATCATACGCAATCCTTGAAGTCCTTTCCAACAATCTTTGATGCTCCCTTTCAGTCTTATCAAACTTCTTAATCACCCTAGTCTCAACTACAAACCGCTCATACATTAACCTTTCCATCCTCCCCAAACGACCTGCGGGATCCCAGTAGTGACTCGGTCTCGGAAAATAGACCCTCGTAATGTTCTCGTGAATCGATGGCGACTTGGATGACTCTCCACTGCTCCCATTACTATTGTCCATCGGGCGATCAAAAGGTTGCTGCTCATAACGACCGGTCGGTGGTATCTCATAACCCTTCGGCGAACTCGGGGTTTGAAACAAGTCGGGTTCGGTCTGGCCTACGGCATCCTCGGGAATGCCATCATCCAATAGCTCCTCGGGCTCTTCTTCGGAATCCTCATTGTCGTCACTACTCATGCTGAAATTATCCACCTCACTTTCGCCATTGTCATTTTCCGGCCCTATTTCGTCTTCTGGAGCGATCCATCCATTATTATTGTCCGGCGGGTTCGGAGGTAACGGTCCCCCTTCGTGACCTACGACGTAATCGTTCCCGTTATCGTTGGGCGGTACCTCGGCCATTCCTGCAATAACAGCGAATTTCGGAGGGTACATAAGTAATTATACAATAATTATAAATATATGCATGCAAATGCAATGCAAAGGTGGTACATATGCCCGGAATGTAATAATATGATGCTCATGCATGATAAATATGAAAATTACGATGTCGGATATTTCACGTAAAATTTAACGTCTACATATAGTAATTCCATACTTATATAATAATTACCCACATATATATACTTTACTCAAAAGTATACGTCAAATGCTATAAATACAACAATAAATCTTACCGGAGCCATGCAGGATAGTTGTGTGTGCTTGGACCCTTTTCTTACGACACCAAAAGTTATAGTTTAGGATTTTCAAAGACGACCTAGTTCTCTATAACTCGTGGCTCTGATTACCAATCTGTAACACCCCCACAATTGTTATGCGCAGCGGAACTACAACAATGGGTGCTACACAGTATTCATTGCACACAAGAGATATCAAACGACGCTAAAAAGACGTCGACTTAAAAATTCAACATTTAAAATTGTTAGATAATACATGTCCACAGTTTTCCCAACCCCAAATAGTGCACAGAGTTTAGCGTTTCGGTCCCCATGAATCTCAACCCAAAAACTTCAGTTTTACAATCACATGACATTAAACATAAAAATTGTTTAAGTAGAAAAGGAGGGAAAAACAAGCGGACACCAAGCCGATCACACAACCTCCATCCCATGCATGCTCCATCCTACTGCTCAGCGGTTACCTGAAATACATGCCAAAATTTTGGTCAACGAAAACGTTGAGTGGAATTCATAGGTTTTTCAATCCATTTGAACGTATATATAGTAAAAACCATTCGTGATCATTTATAGTCTTGTCGATCAAACAAACTATAATCAGGATACTGACAATTGTGTTTAAGCTCATGACACTAATCCGTTAACTCAATCACCCGCGTAAATATACCGGCATGATTCAGATGAAACCAGTGCCCCTCTAAAGGCATCAGTTGCAATTATACCTTATTTCTCATACAAAATAATCTACCGCAGAACTTACTATAAGTACAGCTTCTCGGCTAGCATTGGGTCGTCAACCCCGTAGTACTACAAATTGCATAAGCGGCTATTTCCCCCTTCGCAAGGGCAAGACAATAGTTAATAGTTCATGAATTTAGGGACTTTTGCAACTTTGGTACTCAACACAATTTCTAAGGCAACTTTCGGGTCTAACAATCATTCATGATATACGTTCCTTTTAAAAACTAGCATGCATTTCCCTCGCGGGTAAAACAATTTGAAATAATATAAGCGAGGCTATAAATTCACACCTTAGATATTAAGTAGTCGGTAGTTCGAGGAGTGATCACTGACGATGAAACGGATGCCCGGGTAAATCAACACCTATCACAAATAACGCGTAATGAGTAATCTCATTTAAATACTTACGGTACTGTATAAAATACATATATATAAGTCACTTATGACCAATATAACTCACGCCAAAAACAAAAACAACAAGTATCATTCATTTTATTCCATTCATTCTTATAACCTACGTCGTCCATTTTTACACGTTCTCGCCGGTACTTGACTAAAGTACGAGCTGTTTTACCTTATTAAACCGCACTTATAAAATTTGACAAAATTTCCAAAAATCCTATATGACCTGTAGATAACATGTTTTTAAGTCCAACAAAAGTTTTCACTTTTACGACCCGTCACGCAACTCATTTCCACGACTACATTTTACGGGCTGAAATTGCGCTTCGACCAATTTTGACCACTTTGACTTATATGAAAAATACCTTTGACTTCCTTGACTCATAAGTCAACATATAGACTCATTTGTACAGGTTAGGGACCAAGTTTTGACCCTTGATCATTCACCAAATTATACTTGTGACCCTCGGGATTTGACTAAAACTTTACACAAATCCGGATTGTGAAAGTCCTCGTCTCCCGGTACCCGATCTTTAAAATGTCATAACTTTTAGCTCGTTTTGAGTCACGGGCTCTACCTTATACCAAATTAAAGCTAGAAAAACCCTCTATCACTATATTTAGTTTTCAAGACTTGGAACAAAAATCATTTTTCCAAAATAGACCAAATGTTTCTGCCTAAAAATGACTATACCAAAAACACGCTTAGACTCGATTCCAAGACTTCTAACCAACACTAAACATCATCCTAAGACTTCCCAAACATATCCTAACATCAAACTTCCATCCTACCCCTATTGATCAACCAATCTCAATATCAAAATCAAAGAAAAATACACATGCAAGTAGTAACACCTATATGAATCTTTCTAAAACAACAAACCAAACACAATAATAACATGCATATTCATCAACCACCATGGCTCCCCCAAACACCCCTTTGCCGTGGGGTTTGGGTGACCAAATCACCACAACCAAATTAATTTTGGTGGGTTTTCATGGTGTTTATACTTCCATAACACTCAAAATAAACATGCATTAGCTCAAATAGCCACAAAAACGAATTTTGGATCATATGAAAAATCTTGAAAAATTTTTATCAATGCATGTTGGATTTGATTACATGAATAGGTGGGTAATGACCAAACTAAGCGTGGTCTAACCTTAGATTTTTGAAAAATCAAGTAGAAAAGATTTTTGGTGGATTTTTGTGTGTTTGAGGTGTGACCGTGGGTTTTGAGAGACAAGGGGAGGGAGTGTTTGATTTTTCTTGTAAATGTTTGTGTGTGTTTGTGTGTTTGTCCACTTTGCCCCCTTTTGTTAGTTAGGAGGGACCTTGTTGCAATTTCTAGTTTCTTTTGTCCTTAAATAGAAAACAACCTCAAAACTTTGCGGGTTTGACTCAATTGTCAATTTTGAAAATTTTACGGGAGTCGGAAATCTTCCCGAATGCTCCAAAATATTTTTGGGATACTTTAAATGTACTTGGAAGGCTATAAAACTCACACGACTCAACTTAACACGAACCGTAAATAAAATTCTCGAGAAATTACATTATCGATAAATCGTCAAAAATTATATAAAATTGGGCATCCCTCGGGATCGTAATCGTCATCGTCCTTCTCAAAACGTCAAACGTAAAAATTATAACCTCGAACATCGGCTCTAACCAAAATACTTATAATTATAAAAATTAAAATTTATCAAAAATTTCAAAATTTAGCGTAATTTAGGGTATCGTAAATGACCTCGATTCTAGGGTGTCACAACCATACCTCTTCATTTTCATTCATCCTAACCTTTCACAAACAGTTGTCATGGCTCCATTGTTTAAAAATGCTGGTGTTACTTTAGGATTCAGGGATCAACACAACATGGTTGCTTGTCTTGAGGATGATCCTGATCATCATCCCCAATATACTCGAATGATTGAGTATCTCTTGGCTTCCAACTTAAGGTATGCTTTGACACATGCTCCTCTCATTCCTATCACACACATCAAGCAGTTTTGGAACACTGCCAGTTCTGAAACAACTGATGCAGTGATTACATTATCTGGGATTGTTCATGGGACAAAATGGGTGGTCACAGAAGCACTTATTCGTCAAGCTTTACAACTTGATGATGCTGATGGTGTGACTACCCTTCCTATTGATCAGTTAGAAGATGGACTTCGAGGCTTGGGATATGATTTTCCCCCTGAAAGGAAAATAAACAAGTATTCAAAACAACAATTTCCCCCAGCCTGGAAGTTCTTGATACATGTCCTCCTACAATGTCTTAGTCTCAAGTGTACATCCTTAAATGAAATCAATTGATCATTTGGTTGTATTTTTGTTTGTATGGCTACTGGGCAAAAATATACTTTTTCTCATATGATTTTTGAGGGCATGTTGCACAACAAGGGTACCAAGATGACTCTTGCATACCCTAGGTTTTTACAAATGGTTTTTGAACAACAAGGGTATTGTAGTAGGGATCATGAAAACTTTTATAAGATCCATACTCAAAAAGCAAAAAACATTATGTCCATGAACACTCAACCTTTCAGACCCCTACCTTTGATGTAACACCCCATTTTGATAAATGGAATATCACAGCATAATTATGGCATATCATCAAAGCGTACAAGGTAATGTCTAAAACATTAAATGACCATAAAAGAATCCGGAAACAAACATCGGATCCACATAAGCTCCACACACGAAATGCATAAGTATGAATGTAAAGGAAAGGACTAAACAATGTCCATCAAAGCAAAAGTATGTAATGCATTAAACAATGATAGAAAGCTGGCGCCTCATTCCATGCACGTACTCTTGGATTCCTAGCTTTTCCCTTTAGTACCAGTTGTATATGGACATTGAGAGAGAAATACGGCTGAGCAATACGCTTAGTGTGTAGATATATAACATAGAATGTAAAGCATAAACATAAGCAAGTAATAGATTGAGCGGAATAAATGTATGTCCTGGAAAACCTGGTTTAAGTTCATAAAACTGGTTTATATTTCTGAAAGACTTATGTTTAGTTTATCTTGAAAATCTGTATTTTAAATATGCCGAGAGCCCATATAGGTCATGTTATATCCACGTGCATGAATACTTGAAGGGGTGACCTCGTCATGCAATTAGAGGGGTTGCCTCTAATTAATATATAAATTAGGTGGAGGGATCAGCTCCTGTAACGGATGCAAGGCTCACACCACAGTTACCATGAAATCATACTACTTGTCCTAGGATGCACACGTTCGCCCCACATGATAATAATAATACTGGCCAAAACTATAAAGGGACGCTGCAAGCAATCACTCTCACCGCAGAAGAGTCATAACACCGGTGCCTCCAGTGCTATGGTTATGGAATCCCCATAACTAGGTGAAACTGGCATGCATGTATATAGCTCAGGCAATCTAAAATAATCATACATATATACTGGTGTGTTTAAGACACTTAAACTACTAGGAAAAATAGATGGCTGTAAACGGGGAATCCTAATATAGAAAGGAAGATGTGTAACACCAGAATTTGATAAATGAAATGTCACGCGTGATTATGGCGTGTCATCAAAGCATACAAGGATAAATGTCTAAACATTACATGACCATAAAGGCAATACCGGAATCAAACATCGGTACCCCAAAAGTAGAACTCATCACACACAAACATAAGTATTGTAAATGAAAGGACTAAACAATTTCCATGGAAATGAGTATCAAAGTATAAAGAAATGCATAAAGTAAAGAAGGTTAGAAGCTTCCAATCCATATGCACGTACGCTTAAAGTCTACGAGCGTCCATGAGTACCTGCCATTTTGGGAACATGAAAAGGAAAACGGCTGAGCAATACGCTCAATGCACGGATATACAAGTATAGCATGAATAATATAAGCATATAAACATGAAGCAGCGGAAAAGATTACGTCCTGGATAACCTGGTTATATCTTAGTAAAACTGGTTTTATAGTTTGAAAAGCCTTATTTTTATCTTGTAAAAACTGTTTAACATATTTACCATTAGCCAATATAGGTCATGAAATATCAACGTGCATGAATACTTGGAGGGGTGACCTCGTCATGCAAATTAGAGGGGCTGCCTCAAATTTAATATATTGGTTTTGGGTAGGAGGGATCAGCTCCTTGTGAAGGATGCAAGGCACACACCACATTCACACTGAATAATCTGCTGAAAACATGTAAACTAGGATGCACCCATACGCCCCACCTGATAATGATAATATGGCCAAAAGCTAAAAGGGACGCCACGAGCTATCACTCTGACGTGGTGAAGTCATAACACTGGTGCCTCTAGTGTTATGGTTATGGTACCTACATAACTAGGTAAAACTGGTCATGCATGTATACGGCTTTAGGTATTCTAATTTAAACATAAGCAATTCAAAATATATAAAACATATACTGGGGAAAACAGTTGGCTGCATACGGGAAATCCTAATAAGGAAGAATGTCCATACTGAAAGGACGGAGAATCCGTACCTTGTGTCTAGTGAACGAAGAAGACGAACGGAAGAGAGTCCTACTTCGGTATCACTAATGCTACATAAATACATACGTGTATAAGTATCTGATTACTGAGTACGTAACTGGTTTCATAACATGTCTTAGCTTGTTTTATATGTTCATGCCATGTTTTACTGATTTAAGCTTTATATTGTGTTTATCATGTATTCTGTCTATTTTGTTTAAGTATTTCTGGTATTTCATGTATTATTATACTTGTTGCGTAATAATAAGTAACTTTCTAAAAATAGCAGGTTTCCTAAACTAGAAAGTTTCCAAAAATAGAAAGTTACCAAAAATAGAAAGTTTCCAAAAATAGAAAGTTTCCAAAAATAGAATGTTTCCAAAAATAGAAAGTTTCCAAAAATAGATTTACTGCTTAAAATAGATAAGTTTCTAAAAATAGAAAGTTTCCCTAAATAGATTAGCTGCCTTAATTAAGTAAGTTTCTAAAAATAGAAAGTTTCCATAATTAGATATAAGCTGGATAATTAAGCTAATTGTATAAGCTTAAGTGTTTACTGATTAATATTCTAAGTCATGTAATTAATAGTATAGTTTATTAATTATTTCATGTGAATTAAATAAACTATAGGTTAAAGTATTTAATTAAATATAACATGATTTAATTAAATAAAGGTAAAAATAAATACTTAGGTTAAAATATGTATTATTATCTATTAATAATATGACCTAAGTCGTGTAAATTAATTAATTATAGATCATGATTTTAATAATTAATTAATTATATAGTCTAATTAAATGGAAAAATACTTAGGTTAAAACTCATGTATTAATAATAAAATTAATAACCTAAGTCATTTAAATTAAATTAATCATGTTCATGTTTTTAATTAATTTAATTTAAGTCTTGAAAAAAAACATATAACTTGTAAAAATATTTAACCTTGTAAAATAACTCATGAACCGGACCGTGTTTTATTCTAAACATGTCTGAACCGGAACCGTGTTTCAACCCGTGAACCGGACCCAATACACCCTTGGTCAACCTAGCCGCCGGCTAGCCAAGGGTTCCCACCGGCTAGCCGGTGTTCTCCTTGCTGTCGTGGCCTACCCGAGCACCACCATGCCCCGACCGAGACCGGGGTTCCCTTTCTTGCTGCTGCCGTGACACGAGACCCCCACACCGAGACCATAAGGTCTCGGTTGGTGCGAGAAAATCAAGCCGAGACCCCCCCCCTTGGGGCTCGGTTATGCGTCTGCCAACAAACAAACACCCCTTAACCATTTATTTAATTTACCCCATGATTAAATAACATGTTTTTACTTGTTTTTAATTTGTTATTAAAAACATTCATGATTTCATGTGATTAATAAATCAAAAACATAAAAAGAAAAGAGGTTTTGAGTTTATACCGATCACGTGAATCAAAGAGGATGAACACACTAACGATCCTTGCAATAAATCGAACACCAAAAATCAACCAAAACACCCCTTGGTGTGATGTATACCCGGCGGCCAAAGAGCAAAGGAGAAAGGAGAAAAGATTTTTAGGGTTTTTAGTTATTTTCTAAATCTTGTTATAATGAAAATAATCTTTTCCCTTAATCCTTGTTTAGTAAAAATTAATGGGTTTGGCCCTTTTCTCTTGTTGTGTCTGCGGGTAGGGGCCCACATGGGGAACCCGAACATTTTCCGTGTCTAAAAATAAGTGTGTTCTCGTGTTCGTGTTTTACGTGATTTAATTAGTTATCGTTCGTGTCTTATTATATTTATTCATGATCGTAATAAATATACATACATACGTAATATTAAGTTCATGATTAATCACGTTCATGATTTCATGTTCGTGTGTTCGTGATTATAATTATTATTAAAATAATTATCGTGTGTTAATACGTAATAAATACTTATCGTGATATAACACGTACGTAATACTTGTAATTCTTGTTCATGAAACGTAAACGTGCTATAAAAGGAAAGTTCTAATCATGTACGTACTATCGTAAGGGTACTATTCATGGTAAAAGCATGCGGGTTTTACAACTCTCCCCCCCTAAAAGAATAATTCGTCCCCGAATTATAGATAAAGTAAACTGGAAAAGAAGAACATAACCGAATTCAAAATATGAAATGAGGGTAAGAAGCCCGGATAGACTCCTCTGTTTCCCAAGTGGCTTCCCGCTCGGTATGATCCCTCCAAAGGATTTTGACGAATGGAATCGTCTTCCTTCTCATGACTCGTTCTTGTCTGTCAAGAACTCGTTCGGGTTCTTCTATGAAAGTGAGATCTTTACGAATCTGTTCCAGTGGATACTGAACCATGTGAAGGGGATGATACTGGTACCCTTTGAGTAAGGACACATAGAAAACATTGTGACCATGAGAAAGCTGCGGAGGTAACGCTAAAAGGTAAGATACTTCACCGACTCGTTCAATGATATCAAACGATCCGATGAATCGAGGACTGAGCTTCCCTTTGATTCCAAAACGTCTAACACCACGTGCCGGCGAAACCTTAAGGAAAATGTGCTCTCCTACGTTAAAATGTAAGTCCCTACGATGCTTGTCTGCATAACTCTTATGACGTGACCGTGCTTCTTGCAGTTTCTGCTTAGCTACTGCGACCTTCTCATTAGTCAGCTCTATGATGTCTGGTCCTTCAAGTGTTCGCTCACCAACCTGATCCCAGAAGATTGGGGCGCGACACTTCCTGCCATACAACATCTCGAAAGGAGCACACTTGATACTTGCGTGCCAACTGTTGTTGTATGCAAACTCCACCAAACAGATATAATCGTCCCAATCACCCGTCCATTCCAATGCACATGACCTCAACATGTCTTCCATTGTCTGAATCGTTCGCTCTGACTGCCCGTCTGTTTGAGGATGAAAAGCCGTGCTAAGCTTAAGTTGTGTACCCCAAGCTTTCTACAGACTTCTCTAGAATCGCGGAGTGAATCGAGGATCTCTGTCTGAGACGATGCTGGATGGAGCACCGTGAAGTCTCATGATCTCCCTTCTATAGGTATCGGAGAGTTTACTGACCGAATCTTCCTTGCAGATCGGTAAGAAATGAGCTGATTTGGTAAGTCGATCAACGATAACCCAAATTGCATCGTGCTTCCTCTTTGTTGGCGGAAGACCAGTAACAAAATCCATGGTGATTTTGTCCTACTTCCACTTTGGAATATCTAACGGTTGAAGAAGACCGCCAGATCGCTGATGCCCGATCTTGACCTGCTGGCAGGTAATACATTTGGAGACGTAAGTAGCAACATCCTGTTTCATACCACTCCACCAAAAGTACTGCTTGATGTCATGGTACATCTTGGTCGAACCAGGATGGATAGAAAATGAGGAGCTATGAGCCTCAGCTAACAAGGCTTCCCGAAGTTCTTGATCATCAGGAACACAAAGTCTCGTGCCCTGCCATAAGATACCATCTGCATCTACTCGAAATGCTGTCTGCTTCTCTAGATTCTGTCTTATCGCCCAGATTTCTCCATCATCTTTTTGAGCTTCCTTGATCTTAGAGAGTAACTCGGGTTCTACTCTAAGATTAGCCCAGTAACCATGCTGTCCACGTACCATGATCTCTATGTCTAGTCGCTCCAAGTCTCTTATGATTTCCTCCTCAATCTCAATGCCGTTGATCATTCCGGACTTTCGGCTAAGTGCATCTGCCACTACATTCGCCTTGCCGGGATGATACTACAGATTAATTTCATAATCCTTCAATAGCTCTAACCATCTCCTCTGTCTCATGTTCAATTCACATTGAGTGAAGATATACTTCAAGCTCTTGTAGTCCGTGAAAATGTCACATGATTCTCCATACAAGTAGTGCCTCCATATCTTCAATGCAAACACGACTGCTGCAAGCTCCAAGTCATGCATAGGGTAATTTTCCTCATAAGGCTTAAGCTGTCGTGAAGCATACGCGATCACTTTCCCATTTTGCATGAGAACACAGCCAAGTCCCTTCCCTGATGCATCACTGTAGATTTGAATCCACCCGTACCAGATGGGAGAGTAAGAATAGGTGCAAATACTAACTTCTGCTTTAGGTCTTCAAAGATCTTTTCTCGTTCTTCAGTCCAGACGAATTTCTCCCCTTTCCGCATCAGTTTAGTCAATGGTAGTGCTAGGCGGGAAAAGTTCTCCATGAACTTACGGTAATAACCAGCTAAGCCTAGGAAGCTGCGGACTTCAGTCGTTGATGTTGACCTTGGCCATTTGGTAATAGCCTCAACCTTCGCTGGATCCATCGTTATTCCTTCTGCTGATACAATGTGACCTAAGAATGCCACCTTGTCTAACCAGAACTCACACTTGGAGAATTTAGCATACAGCTGCTTCTGGCGAAGAATCTGTAGTACTGTACGAAGATGGTCTTCGTGTTCCTCCTTAGACTTAAAGCAATCAGGATGTCATCGATGAAGACAATGACGAACTTGTCCAGAAATTCATGGAAGATTCTGTTCATCAAATCCATGAACACTGCTGGAGCATTGGTAAGGCCAAATGGCATGACTACCAATTCGTAGTGGCCATAGCGTGTACGGAAAGCAGTCTTGGCGATGTCCTGCTCCTTAACCTGTAGCTGATGATAACCTGACCTTAGATCAATCTTGGAGAAATGTTTGGCCCCTTGGAGTTGGTCAAACAGATCGTCTATACATGGTAGTGGATACCTATTCCTGATGGTAATCTTGTTGAGCTCGCGATAGTCTATGCAAAGACGCATACTGCTGTCCTTCTTCTTAACAAATAAGACCGGTGCACCCCATGGAGATGCGCTCGGTCGAATAAAGCCTCGTTCCAGAAGTTCTTGCAATTGATCCTTCAGCTCCTTCAACTCTATGAGAGCCATGCGATAAGGAGCCTTGGAAATCGACTCAGCTCCTAGGATGAGCTCGATATTAAATTCTACTTCACGTGCAGGCGGTATGCCCGAAAGTTCTTCTAGAAATACATCTGGAAATTATCACACTATCGGCTAATCCTGAATTGATGAGGATTCAGCATCCATGTCATGAATAGTAGCTAGATAACCCTCACAACCATGTGAAAGTAGTGTACGTGCTTGCAGGGTTGATATGATTTGTACAGACCTGCCGGGTACAAACCCGTTGTGAATGTACTCTGTTGCATTAACATCACCAAAGATGACTCGATATGAATGGCAGTCTATGGTAGCATGATGCTTGGATAGCCAATCCATGCCCAAAATCATGTCAAAATCATTCATGTCCAGCGGAAGTGCGTCAACAGGACGAACCTTGTCGTCAAACTCTAGGGGAAGGCTCTTGTACACATGGATTATACGTACAGAGTCTCTCAAATGCGTAAAAATACTCAGTATATTCTCTAGTGGCATGGGGAGTATCCTAACATTCTTGGCATAAGCAGTAGAAATGACCGAGTGAGTAGCACCCGTATCAAACATAACACATGCAGCTTGACCATACGTATACAAGATTCTAGTGATGGTACCTATAGACTTGTTGGCCTGATCGCGAGATGTCGTGTAAACGCGTCCACTAGTAGGAGGCGGCTTGGTATCAGCATGTCCTGATGTACCCTCCATCTCGCCCTTGCAGCAATCCTTCATGCGATGGCCAGGAAGACCACACTTGAAGCATGCGTCACTATCACGGAGACATGGCCCTGGGTGCCTACGGTGGCAAGTAGAGCAAAGAGGATGAGTATATCCTCCAGCAGGTGTCCTGACTGGCTGAGAACCTAATAAAAACACTATATATGAGACATGAAAATAGGGTACAAAGGACAATGCGGATAATCGTAAGATTTAATACCAGTGATAGCTGGACGGTTAGGCTGTGAACCTCTCTGGTTCTGGTCCCTACCGTTACCATGATTTCTGGTATAAGATTTGCTAATGTGTCAGAATTAAGAATCATAACATGTAATCATAAGAAAATGCGTAAGTATAAGGACCTTCTGCTGTTGGAGTGTCCAACGTTGTTACAGTAATTATCATTACCGCCACGCTTATCAGTAGCAGAACGGTTGTGAGTCTGACCGTTTCCCTTGGGCTGATTAGGCTGTTGCTGAGTAGTCGGCTGAGACCGGTCCCCAGTCTTCTGCCTGGAAGATACAATTTAAAGAGATGAAATATTGACATATACTAAAAGAATACGGATTGGTCACCACTTGAATACGAATGTTTACCTCTTATCGGGTCTCTCTGCTTCCCCGAACTCATCTCTCTCCTGCAGCATCTCCAGCTTACGTGCTGCATCGGCCACTTGTGCTACCGTGTTGAACGTAGCAACACCAAGTTGTTTGCGACCGATCTACGAAGAGCCCACCTGAAGTGGTGTGCTTGCTCTTCAGGAGTACCTGCTGCTGCACCAAGGAAACCAGCCAAGCGAAGAAAGCGCTGCATGAAATCGTTGCTATTCTCCCCAGCTCTCTGTCGGATCCCATGGTACTCTCTCTTCAACTTGTCTTGCTCAGCCTTGGGAAAGAAGTGCTCCATCACCCTATCCCTGAACTGAGCCCATGTCAAACCAGCCACCCAATCATCACCTCCCTCAGACTACTTCCGTGCTATCCACTATGCTAACACATCACCTTCGAACCGGTAGCATGCCAACCTCGACTTGAAAACGGGGTCACAACCCATAGCATCGAAGATTTTCTCAATGTGAGCCAACCAGCTTTCAGCTTCACTAGGGCTATCTGTTCTCTCGAAAGCTCGAGGACGGAGCTTATTGAATCTCTCCAACCATGTGGCCAATGTTGCTGGAGGAGGAGGAGGAGGTACTGGGTGATACTGCTGATTGTTGGCAGCCCGAACCTCAACCCTGATTTCGTTCCTCAGCTGAGGAAGCATAGCTTGCATTGCAGCTTGGATTGCTGCATTGAGTTGTTCCTACTCGCGTGTGAGAACCATCTGGCAGTATAACATAAAATACATGATTAAACTGATTAAAACATAAACTATATACATGAAAAAAATTTATACCAATAAATCATGAGAAAAATTTTATGCAGGAAAACTAGTACATGAATGCATGATACAGTTTTATGAAAACTTTTGTATGCGCGAGAGTGAACGCCTATGGTTAGTTCACCCAAAACAAAAGACATGGCGAGGGGACGCCTATGGGTCGGTCCCAAATTTAAAAGTTTCGATAAAACACATGCGACTAAATAGGGCCAGTCCTGTACCAACCATTACTTAGTCATAAACCTGCGACAATGACATATATATGTATGCATGAAAATGATGAATGCATGAAAACCGATTGTCAGTTCTAGGAAGACCATAGCGACTACCCACTAATCATAGGTCGTGTTTTGAGAGCCTACAGGTCGAAGCCTTGGCTCTGATACCATAATTGTAACACCACATTTTGATAAATGGAATGTCACGCGTGATTATGGCGTGTCATCAAAGCATACAAGGATAAATGTCTAAACATTACATGACCATAAAGGAAATACCGGAATCAAACATCGGTACCCCAAAAGTAGAACTTATCACACACAAACATATGTACTGTAAATGAAAGGACTAAACAATATCCATGGAAATGAGTATCAAAGTATAAAGAAATGCATAAAGTAAAGAAGGCTAGGAAGCTTCCAATCCATATGCACGTACGCTTAAAGTCTACGAGCGTCCCTGAGTACCTGCTGTTTTGGGAACATGAAAAGGAAAACGGCTGAGCAATACGTTTAATGCACGGATATACAAGTATAGCATGAATAATATAAGCATATAAGCATGAAGCAGCAGAAAAGACTAAGTCCAGGATAACCTGGTTATATCTTAGTAAAACTGGTTTTATAGTTTGAAAAGCCTTATGTTTATCTTGTAAAAACTATTTAACATATTTACCATTAGCCAATATAGGTCATGAACTATCAACGTGCATGAATACTTGGAGGGGTGACCTCGTCATGCAAATTAGAGGGGCTACCTCTAATTTAATATACTGGTTTTGGGTAGGAGGGATCAACTCCTTGTGAAGGATGCAAGACACACACCACATTCACACTGAATAATCTGCTGAAAACATGTAAACTAGGATGCACCCATACGCCCCACCTGATAATATTAATATGGCCAATAGCTGAAAGGGACGCCACGAGCTATCACTCCGCCGTGGTGAAGTTATAACACTAGTGCCTCCAGTGTTATGGTTATGGTACCTCCATAACTAGGTGAAACTGGTCATGCATGTATATGGCTTTAGGTATTCTAATTTAAACATAAGCAACTCAAAAACATATAAAACATATACTGGGGAAAACAGTTGGCTGCATACGGGAAATCCTAATAAGGAATAATGTCCATACTGAAAGGAAGGAGAATCCGTACCTTGTGTCCAATGAACTAAGAAGACGAACGGAAGAGAGTCCTACTTCGGTATCACTAATGCTACATAAATACATACTTGTATAAGTATCTGATTACTGAGTACGTAACTGGTTTCATTACATGTCTTAGCTTGTTTTATATGTTCATGTCATGTTTTACTGATTTAAGCTTTATATTGTGTTTATCATGTATTCTGTCTATTTTGTTTAAGTATTTCTGGTATTTCATGTATTATTATACTTGTTGTGTAATAATAAGTAACTTTCTAAAAATAGCAGGTTTCCTAAAATAGAAAGTTTCCAAAAATAGAAAGTTACCAAAAATAGAAAGTTTCCAAAAATAGAAAGTTTCCAAAAATAGAAAGTTTCCAAAAATAGAATTACTGCTTAAAAAAGATAAGTTTTTAAAAATAGAAAGTTCCCATAAATAGATTAGCTGCCTTAATTAAATAAGTTTCTAAAAATAGAAAGTTTCCATAATTAGATATAAGCTGGATAATTAAGCTAATTATATAAGCTTAAGTGTTTACTGATTAATATTCTAAGTCATGTAATTAATAGTATAGTTTATTAATTATTTCGTGTGAATTAAATAAACTATAGGTTAAAGTATTTAATTAAATATAACATGATTTAATTAAATAAAGGTAAAACTAAATACTTAGGTTAAAACATATATTATTATCTATTAATAATATAACCTAAGTCGTGTAAATTAATTAATTATAGATCATGATTTTAATAATTAATTAATTATATAGTCTAATTAAGTGGAAAAATACTTAGGTTAAAATTCATGTATTAATAATAAAATTAATAACCTAAGTCATGTAAATTAAATTAATCATGTTCATATTTTTAATTAGTTTAATTTAAGTCTTGAAAAAAAAACATATAACTTGTAAAAATATTTGACCTTGTAAAATAACTCATGAACTGGACCGTGTTTTATTCTAAACATGTGTGAACGGACCCGTGTTTCAACACGTGAACCGGACCCAATACACCCTTGGTCAACCTAGCCGCCGGCTAGCCAAGGGTTCCCACCGGCTAGCCGGTGTTCCCCTTGCTTCCGTGGCCTACCCGAGCACCACCATGCCCCGAACGAGGTCGGGGTTCCCTTTCTTACTGCTGCCGTGACACGAGACACCCACACCGAGACCATAAGGTCTCGGTTGGTGCGAGAAAATCAAGCCGAGACCCCCCCCCCCCCTTGGGGCTCGGTTATGCGTCGTCCAACAAACAAACACCCCTTAACCATTTATTTAATTTACCCCATGATTAAATAACATGTTTTTACTCGTTTTTAATTTGTTATTAAAAACATTCATGATTTCATGTGATTAATAAATCAAAAACATAAAAAGAAAAGAGGTTTTAAGTTTATACCGATCACGTGAATCAAAGAGGATGAACACACTAACGATCCTTGCAATAAATCGAACACCAAAAATCAACCAAAACACCCCGTTGTGTGATGTATACCCGGCGGCCAAAGAGCAAAGGAGAAAGGAGAAAAGATTTTTAGGGTTTTTAGTTATTTTCTAAATTTTGTTATAATGAAAATAATCTTTTCCCTTAATCCTTGTTTAGTAAAAATTAACGGGCTTGGCCCTTTTCTCTTGTTGTGTCCGCGGGTAGGGGCCCACATGGGGGTAACCCGAACGTTTTCCGTGTCTAAAGATAAGTGTGTTCTCGTGTTCGTGTTTTACGTGATTTAATTACTTATCGTTCGTGTCTTATTATATTTATTCGTGATCGTAATAAATATACATACATACGTAATATTAAGTTCATGATTAATTACGTTCATGATTTCATGTTCGTGTGTTCGTGATTCTAATTATTATTGAAATAATTATCGTGTGTTAATACGTAATAAATACTTATCGTGATATAACACGTACGTAATACTTGTAATTCTTGTTCATGAAACGTAAACGTGCTATAAAAGGAAAGTTCTAATCATGTACGTACTATCGTAAGGGTACTATTCATGGTAAAAGCATACGGGTTTTACAAGATGTCCTTACTAAAGGACGGAATATCCGTACCTTATGTCCTGCAAATGAAGACGGAAACAGACGTAGACGACCACTCCGACTTCACAATAGCTACATAATGAAGGGACATGAATAAGAGTCGATCTTACTTATACATAGTTTCTATTTACTTGACTTGACATGTTCATACTTATTATACTTGTTCTTGTCTTGTCGTAATATTTCATGTTTTCATCATGTGTTTCTTATAGTTTCATGTGTTTTAGATTTATGTGTTTCATGTTTTAAGTGTTGTTATACTTGTTATAACATAATGAGTAACTTTCTAAAAATAGTAGGTTCTATATATAGTAACTTTCCAAAAATAGCAGGTTTCTATATATAGTAAATTTCTAAAAATAGTAAGTTTCCTTAAATAGTAAGTTTCTAAAATAGAAAGTTCTATAATTAGTAAGTTTCCAAAAATAGAAAGTTTCCATATTTAGCATGTTTCTATAAATATTATGTTACCATGATTAACGTATTATCATAAATAGCATGTTACCATATATAGTATATTATCATAAATATAATATTACCATATTTATCATGTTGCCATAAATAACAAACTTTCATAATTAATATGTTTCTATAATTAATTATATGTTTATTTTAAGTCATGTATTATTATATATAAAGTTTAATAATTAATTAATACTTAGTTTATTATTAATTAATAATATCATGTCATGTATATTATAAGTTTATTATTAATTAATAATATTACATAATACATGTTATTAAACTTTACTATAAAATATATTAATTAATTTAACCTAAGTTTAATTAATTAAATTTATGTTCATAGATAATTAGATCAATTAATTATTATAGCCTAAGTTTATTTAATTAAATGTGCATACATGTTTAATCATAGTTTTAATTAAATAAACATAACATATGTTTTTAATTTTAATGAAACCAAAATAATTAACAAATCAATTAATTAAATCCTAACATAACATAATTTACATGTTTGGTTTAATTACGTGTTTTTGAAAATTCCAAGTTCCCGAGCCCCCCGACCCGAGACCTGACTGTTGAGCAACAACAGCTCACCGAGAGCCTACGACTCTCGGCTTGCTATTGTGCCACGCTACACAACCCCCAGCCGAGGCTGGGGTCCCCCTGCTGTGTCCTATGTTCCCACCGAGCACCCATAAGGGCCTCGGTTCCCACCGCTAGGCCAAGGTTCCCACTACGAGGCCTTGGTCCTTGCGACTGCCCATACCAACACCACCACCGCCAGCCTAAGGCAGCGACTGGTGGTTCCCTGTCCACGCCGACCCTCACAAAGGGTGCGGCTGCTGTTGGTTCGACGCCACCGAGACCCCCATGGTATCGGTTGGCGTGCGATCAAGACAAACCCCCACAAAACCCTTTTTGTTTTTAATTCTTGATAGATCTAACATGTTTTCATGTGTTCTTATTTAATTTAATATAAATCTAGATGATAACATAAAAATAAAATAAGAAAAAGGATTTAGGGATACCATTGCGTGAATTAAAAAGGAGAATGGATATGAATGCGTTACCGAATTAATAACAAAATCAAACGGTTTCCCCTTGGTGTTCTTGGTGAGCCTCGGCAAGAGAGAGAAAGGACAAGAGATATTAGGCTTTTTGATTTATGTAAAAGTGTTTAATAAAATTCTCCTGTAGTTTTTATTAAACAATTAACTAGTTAATGGATATGGGCCAAGGCCCGGTTTCCTCCCTTCCTTTCTTCTAGCCGACGCCAAACACACCCCTTATACTTTTGATATTTGTTTTTCTTGTTTAATTATTTATCTTGTACATATGTATTTAATTGTCGTGCTTTCGTTATTTGAACGTTTTCTTATTATCGTACGTACATACTTATCGTATACTAATATCCATGTTTACGTACATAATACTTATGATAAGTAATTAATATACGTATTGTTTGTAATAAATGTTCGTGATACATGGCGTATATTAATTAATTATAAATTTTAAATTTAACGGTAACTTCGTGCATTAAATGATCATAGGATTTTTAGAGCGGGTTTTACAACTCTTACCCTCTAATAGAACAATTAGTCCTCGAATTAGAGACACTATAAGTTGATAAGATGCTAAACGCTGAAATGACATAAAGCGAGAAAGACGTGTAAGCTGAAATGACATACCCGATTCAAAACTGGAAATGAGGGTAAGAAGTCCGGATAGACTCCTTTGTTTCCCAAGTGGCTTCCCGCTCGGTATGATCCCTCCAGAGGATTTTAACGAATGGAATCGTCTTTCTCCTCATGACTCGTTCTTGGCGATCGAAAACTTTCTCAGGTTCCTCGATGTATGAAAGATCCTCTCTAATCTGCTCGAATGGATACGTAACCTTATGCAATGGATGGTAGTTGTAACCTCTGAGTAAGGATACATGGAATACATCATGCACATGAGATATCTGAGGAAGTAAAGCTAGACGATATGATATTTCACCGACACGTTCAAGGATCTCAAACGGTCTGATAAAACGAGGACTGATCTTGCCCTTGAGTCCAAAACGCTTCACACCACGTGCTGGTGATACTGTAAAGAAAACATGGTCAACGATATTAAATGATACATATCTACGATGTTTATCAGCATAGCTCTTCTGTCGAGCGCGAGCTTCCTGCAGCTTCGCCTTGGCTATAGCAACCTTCTCATAGGTCACCTCTATCATTTCTGGTCCTTCAAGTATTCGTTCTCCCACTTGATCCCAACATATTTGAGCACGACACTTCCTGCCATAAAGCATCTCAAATGGTGCACACTTAACACTTGCATGCCAACTATTGTTGTAGGCAAACTCTACCAAACATATGTACTCGTCCCAACTTCTTGACCATTCCAGTCACAAGCCCGTAACATGTCTTCTAAGGTCTGAATAGTACGCTCTGATTGACCATCTATCTGAGGATGAAAGCCAGTGCTAAGCTTAAGTTTAGTACCCCAATATTTCTACATACCCTTCCAGAATTTAGACGTCAAACGTGGGTCGCGATTTGATATGATGTCTAAAGGAGTTCCATGTCGTCATATGATATCCTTAAGGAATATATGTCACACCCCACCATGACGGAATATGGGGCGCGACGTATGGATATCATCACAACATGGCGTGTCTATAGAGATAACTATAT
This sequence comes from Glebionis coronaria, assembly GCA_025667525.1. Taxonomy (NCBI): domain Eukaryota; kingdom Viridiplantae; phylum Streptophyta; class Magnoliopsida; order Asterales; family Asteraceae; genus Glebionis; species Glebionis coronaria. The sequence goes on along the minus strand of JANFOE010000625.1, from coordinate 129,616 downwards.
GAAATAAGAAATGTCATAAAAGTGGTGACACGAAGGTCACGACAATATCTCAACAAATGCAAGGGGTCTAGGTAAGTAAGTAACAGTCCTACTTCTTACCCAAGACAACAAATAACATACCAAAACAATCATATGTGTGCCACAGTATCACTTATTAAAATGAACAATCAAATAAAACTAAGAAGGAAACGGGGATTCTCCTTCTATATGCATTCCTAAGCTTCTCCAATCCTAGCCACTTATGTTCTCATGCTTAACCATAGTATCACCTGAAAGAGACACTAAAATACGTTAACATAAAGTTGGTGAGAGTCATAGGTTTAGACTCCAACACAAGACAAGTCATAAGCTGTGAATACCATAAACCAATAAACATATGGACAATACGCTACAATCATGTACTAACAACTAGCATTCAAGTTAAATCAATCATTACAATTCCAAGGCATCACGCCTTACCAACAATCACAATTTCCAAGGCATCACGCCTTACCAACAATCACAATTTCCAAGGCATCACGCCTTATCATTAACCATAGGTCCCATAGGCGCCCATACACCTATGTACCTTTCCAATCCAGATCACACACAAACAAGAATCACATAGCAGTTAATCACATAAATGTACACACAAGTCCATCTCAAACCTTAAAACAATCACAACATTAATTTAGAAAATAATTTAACACAGTGTCTCTTCCATCCCATCTGGAAGTCAAAAACAATAGTAAACATGGGACTATGAAACTCACCTGATAGCTTCTTCACAAGTCCTCGCACTAGCAACAAGCTAACAAACCAAAAACACGAAATCAATACACGAACCAATCACTAAGATGGCTCATTAACCTATGATGGACATCTAGCCTATTCCCACATATTTACCTCATTGACAAGCTCTAATCACCCCATTACCCTTCCTTAACAAGTCCTTAACTTGGTTAAGTTTAATAACTAACCCGTTCATATTTTACCCAAAACAGTCCCAGTTTTTAGGTCTCAAAACTTTAAGTCAAACGTCCACTTAAACATACCCATGGTTTCTGTAAAAGGAATATTCATACCCTTACGTATGTTGGCTAACACTTCCCACTTGACCTAACCTTAAAGCTACTGTTAAGGCCCCGATATACATATATCTACTTTTGTCATTCCAGATTTCCTGATTTTAAACGTACTAAAAGTTTGTTACCATTAAGGGGTCTTACCCTAAACCAAAACCTTAGCCCAAGTGCATATACTTACTACAATATATAAACCATCTCTCACGTTCGCGAGAAGATCCCAATGAAACCCTAAGTACCCCAAACAACCCAAAACTTAAAAAGAAAATAGGCTGAATTCAAAACTGTTTTGACCTCCTACTGTTGTAACCTGTTTTTGACCCACTTCCCGACCTCCAATTTAGTTCTCGTTTCTTGCATTGGAAAGCCACTTCAAATATCTTTCTAGGGGTACTTGGATCGTAAAATAAGAGTTTATAGAACTCCCGATATGATCAAAACAATTGACTCAAAATTTGCCCAGTTTTTAAAAACGGGTTTAACAAAATCAACCTCATTAATTAACCCTAATCCCTCTAATTACAAGCCCTAACTTATGTAATCATCATATTATGATTAATACAACATTAATTTACTGTTTTTATATTAAACCCTAACCCTAATCCATCATAAGATGATTAAAGAAAACAATAAAACAATTTAATTAAAAGGGTTATGAAGGTTTTTACCTTTAATTTAATGGAAGATGTAAAAACCCAATTTTTTTTGAAGAACCCTAATTCTTCTCCTCTTTTGGTCGACTAAAACTACAGGGAATAAAAGAAAATTCGTTTGTTTTAGTGTTGGGGGTTCCTTATATAGCCAAAACAATCCTTGTCCAACCCAATTACCACTTACCATAAATCTTTTCCTTTTTTCCTTTTTTTCTCTTCTAAACCGACCCAAACACCCCTAATTTCGTTTTTTTCTTTATTTTTTTTTCTTTTTATTGTTAATTAATATCTTATTAATATTACCTTAATTTACCTTAATTTATTTCAGCTCCTAAAACTCCCAAAACCTCAAAACCGTAAAACTAGTCAAATTTACGCGTTTTACCGTAAAAGACGTAAAATATACACTTTTATAAAAAATCTCAAATTTTGAAATAAACTTTATAATTAAGTCCTAAATGACCTAAAACCATCCCGAAAAATATTCATTTGACTAATTACCTCATTCGAGACCTCTAAATGCTAAACTGTAAATCCTAAAAAAAAAATACACTATTACTATAATACTTATACGTATACGTAACCACCAAAATATCACCATTTCATTTCATAGTCACTAATTGTGATTTCATGAACATGAATTAACCGTTCCTCGATTTACTTATGAGTACTCTATACTCATAAACGATAATCACACCAACCTCGTTCACACAAAATAAACACGTAAGCACAAAAATCAAGTAGTCACGCATAAAATAACCTAAAAGTAAGACCAAGTGACGAACCTCAAAACCACGGTTGTCACATCACTCCCTCCTAATAGAAATCTCGTCCCGAGATTTACTCCTTAGGATCGTCATTAACGAACATCTGAGGATACTTACTCCTCATAAACTCTTCCCGTTCCCACGTGAACTCCGGTCCACGTTTAGAATTCCACCTAACCTTAACTAACGGTATCTTACTTCTTTTCAAGGTTTTAACTTCACGGTCCATAATCTCTATCGGCTCTTCAATAAAACGAAGGCTCGCATCTATACTAATATCGTCCACCGACACTTGCAAGTCAGTTCTTGCTAAGCATTTCCTCAAGTTTGAGACACGAAACACATCATGTACACTACTTAACTCTTCCGGTAATCTCAACCTGTATGCCACTAGCCCAATCCTTTCAAGGATTTCAAATGGACCCACAAATCTAGGCGCTAACTTCCCTTTCTTCCCGAACCGCATCACCCCTTTCCATGGTGAAACCTTTAGCATAACCTTGTCCCCAACCCCAAATTCCAACGGCTTACGCCTCTTGTCCGCATAGCTCTTTTGTCGATCTCTAGCCGCCTTTAATTTCTCCTTAAGCACAGTTATCGCATCCGTAGTCTCCTGTACCATCTCTGGTCCAATTAGTTGACTACTTCCTACTTCAGCCCATAACAACGGTGACCTACACTTCCTACCATAGAGTGCCTCAAATGATGCACACTCTATACTAGCATGGTAGCTATTATTGTACGAGAATTCCGCCAACGCAAGATGATTCTCCCAACTTCCTCCAAAGTCTATCACACACGCTCTTAACATGTCCTCTAGTGTTTGTATAGTCCTCTCACTCTGTCCATCCGTCTGCGGATGATAAGCTGTGCTCATATCCAGCCTCGTACCCAAAGCTTTCTGTAATAGCCCCCAAAACCTAGACGTAAACCTGCTATCTCTATCTGATATGATCGACACCGGTACTCCATGTTTTGCCACCACATGTTCCAAGTATTTCTTGGCAAACCTTTCCATCTTATCATCCTCCTTCATTGCCACAAAATGGGCAGACTTAGTCAGTCTGTCCACTATTACCCAAATCATATAATCTCCACTGTTAGACCTTGGCAGTTTTGTAATGAAGTCCATGGCAATATTCTCTCACTTCCATTTAGGAACCTCTGGTTGTTGCAGTAACCCTGACGGTTTTTGATGTTCAGCCTTCACCTTGGCGCAAGTCAAGCATTCACTAACGTACAAAGCTACATCTTTCTTCATTCCTGGCCACCAATACATATCTCTCATGTCCCGATACATCTTATCAGCTCCTGGGTGTATCTAATACCTCGACGTATGAGCTTCATCTAATATCACCTTCCTTGTATCGCCAAACAACGGAACCCATATTCTATCCAAGTAATACTTGCAACCATCTCCTCTTTCTTCCATGTACTGATCCATAGTATGTAGATTTTATTCAACCAGTCTTTCTTCCTTTACGGCCTCTATTTGTGCTCCCCGAATTCTATCCTTAAGAGTTGTCTGAATTGTTATGCTCATTGCCCTTACTCTCTTCGGTTTTAGCCTCTCCTTCCTACTTAGCGCATCCGCCACCACATTGGCCTTTCCAGGGTGATACTTAATCTCACAGTCATAATCACAAAATAACTCCAACCATCGTCTCTGCCTCATGTTCAAATCTTTCTGATCAAAGATGTGCTGCAAACTTTTGTGGTCCGTAAAATCACACTTTTCGTCCCATACAAGTAATGTCTCCATATCTTGAGAGCAAAGACTACAGCTCCTAGTTCCAGGTCGTGTGTGGTGTAATTCTTCTCATGGTTTTTCAATTGTCGTGATGCATAAGCTATGACCTTGTCTCGCTACATAAGAACACATCCTAAACCCTGGTTGGACGCATCACAGTAAACCACAAAATCTTCCACCCCTTCTGGTAAAGACAAGATAGGTGCATTACACAACCTATCCTTTAGTGTCTGAAATGCACGTTCTTGCTCTTTGCCCCATTTATACTTCTGATTCTTTTGGGTCAACAATGTCAAAGGCTTTGATACTCTAGAGAAATTCTCTATAAATCTCCTGTAATATCCTGCCAAGCCTAAGAATGACCTTATTTCTGAAGGTGTAGTAGGTGCCTTCCAATCCTTCACTTCTTCAATCTTCTTTGGGTCTACATGTATGCCATCATTATCGATTACATGCCCCAGAAATTGTACTTCTTGCAGCCAAAATTCACACTTGGAGAACTTCCCATAAAGTTTCTCCTTCCTGAGCAGCTCCAATACCGATCTCAAATGTTGGTTATGCTCCTCTTCCGTCTTAGAGTAGATAAGTATGTCATCAATGAAGACTATGACAAATTTGTCTAGATATGGCTTGCACACTCGGTTCATTAGATCCATGAACACTGCTGGCGCGTTTGTCAATCCAAATGGCATAACGGTGAATTCAAAGTGTCCATACCTTGTTCTGAACGCGGTCTTTTGTATGTCCTCCTCACAGAACCTTAGTTGGTGATAACCGGACCTAAGGTCAATTTTTGAGAAGTACCTTGCTCCTTGCAGCTGATCAAATAAATCGTCAATCCTTGGGAGAGGATAACGGTTCTTAATGGTCAACTTGTTCAACTCCCGATAATCAATACACATCCGGAATGATCCATCCTTCTTCTTAACAAGTAGCACCGGCGCTCCCCATGGAGAAGAACTTGGTCGAATGAAACCCTTATCCTGCAATTCCTTGAGTTGCTCGGCTAATTCTTGCATCTCTGACGGTGCTAGACGATACGGTGACTTCGCTACGGGTGTTGCCCCAGGTACTAAGTCAATCTTAAACTCTACTTGTCTCACCGGTGGTAACCCCATCAAGTCATCCGGGAATACATCGACGAACTCTCTTACTACTCGAATCTTATTGATTTGTGGCTCATCATCCTTGGCATTCATAAGGGACCTGGTCTTCTTCTCATTCCTTTCTCCGTACACGTATAACACCTTCTTATCACCTATGGGTATCTTAACAATCTTTTTATGACACATTAGCTCAGCCCTATGCTTCGATAACCAATCCATCCCAATGATTACATCGAAGCTCCCATGTCCTAGAGGGATTAAATCTATGGTGAACTTAAATTCTCCCAACTCTAATTTGCAGTTTAAAAATATCTCATCTACTTCTTCTTGCTTACCACTAGCTATTTCAATCACATATCCTGGTTTCGCTACACTAGGGTTCATATCTAACAAAGGCACGAATTGAGAAGACACAAAACTAAAATCTGCCCCAGAGTCAAAAAGAATCGTAGAGAGGTGATTGTTAACAGAAAACGTACCCGTCACCACATTTGGGTCCTGAACCGCTTCTACTGCATTTGCAAGGTAAACCCTGCCTCCATTCCGATTTCCCCTATTCTGATTTCCCTCATTCCGGTACCAGTTTTGATTCCCAGTGTTTCCATTGTTGCGGTTTGTACTGTTCCGGTTTCCACCGCCTTGGTTTCCTCGATTTCCTTCCAAAGCTAGCTGGCCTATGCCCTGGTTGGTTGCTCCAACCAATCTAGGACACTTCCTCTGGAAATGGTCGGGTTTTCCACACTCAAAACAATTTCCCCCGGTGATATTCATCCTCACAGACTGGATTGGGGTTGCGTTCCTGGTAAGTGCGTCACAGTTTCTAGCAATGTGTCCCGGTTTCTGGCAATTGTAGCATGTCTGGCATGGTGTACCTCTTGGATGGAACCTAGAGCAGGTTCGGCAGACAGCATTATTGTTGTTCAGATTTCCAGAACCTTGGGGTACTCTCATGGCAAAATTTCTTCCATCCTTCGCCTTCTTAGCATTCTTCCAGTTGGTGTCAGGCGACTTCGCGACTTCTGGCTCCTTTCTTTTATCTCCCGCCTTGACCAAAGTTCCACTAGATACCGCCTCCTCAGTAAGTATTCTTGCCGTTAGTATAGCCTGTTGTATTGAGTTAGGCTGAGTAGCCTTAATCATTCCCCTGATCTGAGGAGGTAATCCAGCAATGTACCGCTTAATCTTGTTCGCCTCAGGGGTAACCAAATGGGGAACCAACTTTGCCAATTCATGGAAGCGATCTGTGTAATCTGCATGAGCTGCTCCAACCATAGCATGTCCCCAAAACTCATTTTCCAGCTTCTCCATCTCATTTCTTGGACAAAACTCCGTAGTCATAAGAGCTTTAAAATCGGCCCAAGCCATAGCATTTGCAGCAACTCTTCCCCTTGCTTGAACTTGAGTATTCCACCAAGTTAAAGCCTTCCCTACCAGTGAACCAGTTACGTACATGACCATTTGATTTGGTAAGCATCCACTCATCTGAATTACATTCTCCATCTTCTCAATCCATTGGGTAAGTACTACCGCGCCGCCCTTCCCATCATACTCTCTTGCACCACAAGAAGTGAATGCCTTATAGCTACAACCATTTTTTCCACCTCCTGCTGGACCATTGTTGTTGTTATTGTTGTTCAGGTTGTTAGTCACCTGCTGGACAATGGTTGGTATTATGTTGGCCATTTGAGCAGCAATCAAAGTAACCAAATCAGGATTTCCATCACCACCACTTCCACCAGCACCATTTCGCGTGTTCATCATGCTATAGTAAAACATGACACCCGTTAACAACTACCAAAATACTCCGTAGTATACTTACCACCCTACACACGTCTAACATAACCATACATACTACCAACATATACTATACAAGCATGTATCAACTCTCTTTCATGCAATCATACTTGAAAGTCCAGTGGTGTTGTGGCACATATATAATTATGTAGGCCTCCATAATTATACATGTTCCCTTTCACCAATGTACTCCCTCCTATGATGACACTTATAAGAAATTAATACTACACATAACACATAATCCATCAACTCACAAGCACATAACTACACAAAATAAGGTCCAAAACTCCATCTATTAAAATAACATAGTCAAAACTTGAAACATCACAAATCCATGGTCTAGCTAAACTAGCGTAGACATAATCCAAATAAAAACATAAATAATTTTAAGGCATGCCGTCCATAAGAGTCGGAAAATTTAAAACAAATAACTATACATTTTCTAGCAAAGTACAAAGATGACTAGCGTGGACGATGGTAGTTAAACCCGCACTAGTCAAAACCCGAAAGGAAAATATTATGTGGTCAAGTATGAACCATATTAGTTCCTAACTTAACAACATCGCAAAATAACATCCAAACACATCAATTATTATAAAATGCACACATACTCCTATGACGCCTATATGCAGGGACCCTTAAGCTATAGACTAGGCTACGCGACTAGGCAACCTAATTCTCTATAACCATTGGCTCTGATACCATTCTGTCACACCCCACCATGACGGAATATGGGGCGCGACGTATGGATATCATCACAACATGGCGTGTCTATAGAGATAACTATATGAAATAAGAAATGTCATAAAAGTGGTGACACGAAGGTCATGACAATATCTCAACAAATGCAAGGGGTCTAGGTAAGTAAGTAACAGTCCTACTTCTTACCCAAGACAACAAATAACATACCAAAATAATCATATGTGTGCCACAGTATCACTTATTAAAATGAACAATCAAATAAAACTAAGAAGGAAACGGGGATTCTCCTTCTATATGCATTCCTAAGCTTCTCCAATCCTAGCCACTTATGTTCTCATGCTTAACCATAGTATCACCTGAAAGAGACACTAAAACACGTCAACATAAAGTTGGTGAGAGTCATAGGTTTAGACTCCAACACAAGACAAGTCATAAGCTGTGAATACCATAAACCAATAAACATATGGACAATGCGCTACAATCATGTACTAACAACTAGCATTCAAGTTAAATCAATCATTACAATTCCAAGGCATCACGCCTTACCAACAATCACAATTTCCAAGGCATCACGCCTTACCAACAATCACAATTTCCAAGGCATCACGCCTTATCATTAACCATAGGTCCCATAGGCGCCCATACACCTATGTACCTTTCCAATCCAGATCACACACAAACAAGAATCACATAGCAGTTAATCACATAAATGTACACACAAGTCCATCTCAAACCTTAAAACATTCACAGCATTAATTTAGAAAATAATTCAACACAGTGTCTCTTCCATCCCATCTGGAAGTCAAAAACAATAGTAAACATGGGACTATGAAACTCACCTGATAGCTTCTTCACAAGTCCTCGCACTAGCAACAAGCTAACAAACCAAAAACACGAAATCAATACACGAACCAATCACTAAGATGGCTCATTAACCTATGATGGACATCTAGCCTATTCCCACATATTTACCTCATTGACAAGCTCTAATCACCCCATTACCCTTCCTTAACAAGTCCTTAACTTGGTTAAGTTTAATAACTAACCCGTTCATCTTTTACCCAAAACAGTCCCAGTTTTTAGGTCTCAATACTTTAAGTCAAACGTCCACTTAAACATACCCATGGTTTCTGTAAAAGGAATATTCATACCCTTACGTATGTTGGCTAACACTTCCCACTTGACCTAACCTTAAAGCTACTGTTAAGGCCCCGATATACATATATCTACTTTTGTCATTCCAGATTTCCTGATTTTAAACGTACTAAAAGTTTGTTACCATTAAGGGGTCTTATCCTAAACCACAACCTTATCCCAAGTTCAGATACTTACTACAATATATAAACCATCTCTCACGTTCGTGAGAAGATCCCAATGCAACCCTAAGTACCCCAAACAACCCAAAACTTAAAAAGAAAACAGGCTGAATTCAAAACTGTTTTGACCTCCGACTGTTGTAACCTGTCTTTGACCCACTTCTAGACCTCCAATTTAGTTCTCGTTTCTTGCATTGGAAATCCACTTAAAATATCTTTCCAGGGGTACTTGGATCGTAAAATAAGAGTTTATAGAACTCCCGATATGATCAAAAGAATTGACTCAAAATCTGCCCAGTTCTTAAAAACGGGTTTAACAAAATCAACCTCATTAATTAACCCTAATCCCTCTAATTACAAGCCCTAACTTATGTAATCATCATATTATGATTAATACAAAATTAATTTACTGTTTTTATATTAAACCCTAACCCTAATCCATCATAAGATGATTAAAGAAAACAATAAAACAATTTAATTAAAAGGGTTATGAAGGTTTTTACCTTTAATTCAATGGAAGATGTAAAAACCCAAATTTTTTTTAAGAACCCTAATTCTTCTCCTATTTTGGTCGACTAAAACTCCAGGGAATAAAAGAAAATTCGTTTGTTTTAGTGTTGGGGGTTCCTTATATAGCCAAAACAATCCTTGTCCAACCCAATTACCACTTACCATAAATCTTTTCCTTTTTTCCTTTTTTTCTCTTCTAAACCGACCCAAACACCCCTAATTTCGTTTTTTTCTTTATTTTTTTTTCTTTTTATTGTTAATTAATATCTTATTAATATTACCTTAATTTATCTTAATTTATTTCAGCTCCTAAAACTCCCAAAACCTCAAAACCGTAAAACTAGTCAAATTTACGCGTTTTACCGTAAAAGACGTAAAATATACACTTTTATAAAAAATCTCAAATTTTGAAATAAACTTTATAATTAAGTCCTAAATGACCTAAAATCATCCCGAAAAATATTCATTTGACTAACTACCTCATTCGAGACCTCTAAATGCTAAACCGTAAATCTTAAAAAAAAAACACTATTACTATAATACTTATACGTATACGTAACCACCAAAATATCACCATTTCATTTCATAGTCACTAATTGTGATTTCATGAACATGAATTAACTGTTCCTCGATTTACTTATGAGTACTCTATACTCATAAACGATAATCACACCAACCTCGTTTACACAAAATAAACACGTAAGCACAAAAATCAAGTAGTCACACATAAAATAACCTAAAAGTAAGACCAAGTGACGAACCTCAAAACCACGGTTGTCACAATATATCTGCCAATTTGCTGACTAAGAAGTCCTAGCGAATTGGAAGAAAATGAGCTGACTTGGTTAAACGATCAACTATGACCCATATGGCATCATGTCTGCTCGAGTAAGCGGAAGTTCGGTGACGAAATCCATGGAGATTTTGTCCCACTTCCATGCGGGGATTGCTAACGGTTGTAGTAAACCACTAGCCCGCTGATGCTCGATCTTAACTTGCTGGCAAGTTAAACACTTGGATACAAAGGTAGCAACATCCTGCTTCATGCCACTCCACCATAAATGTTGTTTAATGTCATGGTACATTTTGGTGGATCCTGGATGAATAGAGAATAGAGAGCTGTGAGCTTCTGTCAATAAAGCTTCTCGGAGAGTCTGATCATCCGGAACACATAGCTTAGTTCCTTGCCATAAAATGTCCTCTTCGTCTAGACGAAATTCTGTCTGTCGATGAAGATCCTGAATGATAGCCCATATCTCACCATCGTCATTCTGAGTTGCCTTATTGCGAGAAATTAAGTCTGGCTCAATTCTCAGATTAGCCCAATATCCATGTTGTCCACGTACTAGGAATTTAATGTCTAATCGTTTGAATTCCCATATGATTTCTTCTTCTACTTTCATGCCGTTTATAATGCCCGACTTTCTCCTAAGAGCATATGCCACTACATTCGCCTTGCCAGGGTGATACTGAAGATTGATGTCATAATCTTTGAGTAGTTCCAACCATCTCCTCTGCCTCATGTTAAGTTCCCTTTGAGTGAAAATATACTTGAGAATCTTGTGATCAGTGAAGATATCACATGATTCACCATAAAGGTAGTGTCTCCAGATTTTAAGTGCAAAGACTACTGATGCTAGCTCTAAGTCATGTGTAGGATAATTTTCCTCATAAGGCTTTAGCTGACGTGATGCGTATGTAATCACTTTCCCATGTTGCATGAGTACACAACCTAACCCTTTACCCGAAGCATCGTTGTAGATCTGAAATCCACCCTTACCAGATGGAAGAGTAAGAATAGGTGCAAATACTAACTGTGTCTTGAGTTCTTCAAAGCTCTTCTCCCACTCATCTGTCCAAACGAATTTCTCTCCTTTCCGCATCAACTTGGTCAAAGGTAAGGCTAGTCTTGAAAAGTTCTCCACGAATCTGCAATAATAACCAGCTAAGCCTAGGAAACTACGAAACTCAGTTGCAGACGTCGGTCTTGGCCATTTAGTGATAACTTCAACCTTCGCAGACTCCATAGTAATCCCTTCTACGGAGACAATGTGGCCTAAGAACGCCACCTTGTTTAGCCAAAATTCACACTTAGAAAATTTGGCGTATAACTGTTTCTGGCGAAGAATCTGTAGCACAATACGTAGATGTTCTTCATGTTCTTCCTTGGATTTAGAGAAGATGAGGATGTCATCGATGAAGACGATAACAAATTTTTCTAAGTACTCGTGAAAGGCATGGTTCATAAGGTCCATGAATACCGCAGGAGCATTAGTGAGTCCGAAAGGCATGCCAACGAACTCATAATGGCCATATCTGGTGTGAAAAGCAGTCTTGCGAATATCCAGCTCCTTAACTCGCAGCTGATGATAACCGGATCTTAAATCAATCTTGGAGAAATGTTTGGCACCCTGAAGTTGGTCAAACAGATCATCGATTCTTGGTGATGGATAACGGTTCCTGATCGTGATCTTATTAAGCTCACGATAGTCAATTCATAACGCATACTGCCATCCTTCTTCTTGAAAAGAGTATCGATGCACCCCATGGTGATACACTTGGTCGGATGAAACCTCGCTCCAGTAATTCCTGCAACTAATCTTTTAACTCCTTAAGCTCTATGGGAGCCATGCGATAAGAAGCCTTAGAGATTGGTTGAGCTCCTGGGATGAGCTCGATGTTAAACTCTACATCTCGAGTAGGTGGTATACCCAGAAGTTCTTCTAGAAATACATCGGGAAAATCTGAAGCCACTAGTTGATTTTGGATCAATGGAAATTCGGCAGTGATATCCTGAACTGAAGCTAAGAAGCCCTCGCAACCATGAGATAGCAATGCACGAGCTTCTAACGTAGAGATGATTTGTACGGACTTTCCTGGTATAAAACCATTGTGAACGTACTCTGGTGCGTGAACATCGCCGAAGATAACCCGATAAGTATGGCAATCGATTGTAGCATGATGCTTGGATAACCAATCCATGCCTAAGATGAGATCAAACTCGCACATATCCAAAGGAAGTGCGTCTACTATGCGAACCTTGTCATCGGATTTTAATGGAAGATCTCAGTACACTTGGGTAATTTGCACAGAGTCTCGCATAGGCGTAGATATACATAAAACATTCTCTAATGGCGTAGGGATTTTATTAATACTAGTGGCATACGTAGAGGATATAACTGAATAAGTAGCACCAGTATCGATTAAAACACACACAACATGACCATTCATAAAGAGGATGTCAGTGATAGTACCTGAGGACTTATTAGCTTGGTCCCGTATGGTAGTGTAGACACGTCCTGAAGCTGGTGGCTTAGGAAGAGCAGCACTAGAAGTACCAGCAGTGTCTCCCTTCTTGCAGTCTTTCAACATGTGTCCTGGTAGTCCACACTTGAAACAGACGCCGGCTGACTTACGACATGTACCAAGATGTCTACGACTACAAGTCGTGCAAACAGGGTAGGTGTAACCTCCTGGAGGTACCTGATGTGTGTTCGTAAGTCTTAAATTTATAATACTAGATTATTACCAAACAAGGGACTAAAAACACAACACGGGCAAGTATACCCTTTTGTGTATAGTATAGTCTAAAGGTAAAGTCCAGGTAGATCCACGGGATTGTTGTTAACAAGTTAAAACAATTATCCTTAGAGTGTCACAAGTTCTAAAGATTTAAGCTTCTAAAAATGATTTAAAGGTGCGTTTGGCTAAGGCTAAAATATAGAAAAGATAGATAGCAAAAATGAATTATAAGCACATAAACAATGTAAGACAACATTTGGATTACTAGTCGCACATGCAACATCTAATTAATATAACAAAAATCCGACTAAAGATCATGTCATACCAAAAGCATTAAGAATAGTTTATGCTGGTTTCAATGGATCAAGTACTCGCTGAGCCAAACCCTCTGGAGCATATGACAAAGCATTAAACAAAATTATACAAGAGTTGTTATGTATTTTATTCCACCAATCTCGACAAAGGCGAATACCAAGATTCATTTACTAGAATACATGGAATCCATTCAATGATATAAGTACTAGTTATAATCATGAATGAACCAAATACATAACAATGATCAAACATAATAGTATCGAGTGCAAGAACAAATCAACCACGCTTATAATCCCGAACCAGGGAGAAAGTGCGCCGTTCAAAACTAATTGTGCGCCGCACTTCACTCCTGCGAAGCTAATACAATATATTCATAGTTCTATACATGCCTCAACCAAATACACAAGTAACTACTCCATAATCAAAGGAATAACAAACATAACATTCATCATAATTCCAGAATTGATCATAATAAAAGAGTTATAGGGATTATACCAAATGATTACAAGAGTTTGATTCGATGATTAGTTTTCCCAAATGAAAACTTTATACTAATGATCCAATGATCAATTCCTTAAGCTACAAACACTTTGAATAATGTTACTACACCCAAAAACGTGCTAAAATGATTAGGTAAAGATGGGAGATGGGAGAAGTGGTGATGAGTTGGTACGGAATGAGAGGGACAAAGGGTGTTTTTATAGGCTTTCTATGACCCAAAGTGTGCCGCACTGTCAAATGTGCGCCACACATTTCCTAAACGTGGAGCCAAAGTTTTACTAATACTGAAGAAAAGTGCGCCACACTTTTCAAATGTGCGCCGCACATTTGGTTATTTCCATCTTGGACCAAATGGAAAAGTTGTAGATAGTTCTTTTCTCTTTCCATGGCCGCTTGAATCAACTAAAACGGAGTTCGTATGCTCAAGATATGGCCAAAACAGTGACAGATGTCGGGAGATAAGAAGCTTGAATCTATTTCTTTGTTTAAGCTTCATGTCTTCGTGTTTTCTTCCATTTCCTTCCACGACACATCCTTGGAACCTATAACATCAAATATACTCCATTAAGTATCGATAGTTCACATAATTAACCTAAATATATACAGATAACACACACGTAAACATGTATAATTAGAGCGTTATCAAATCCCCCCACACTTAAACTATTGCTTGCCCTCAAGCAACAATTAAACTATTGCTTGCCCTCAAGCAACGCTAAGAAAAGAAAAGTTAGAAATAAAATTTATCTAAGTGCCAAAAGAAAATAAATTTTTTTAATTTTTTGAAATCGCAAATATTTTTGGGTTTTTAAAAGAAATTTTGCTAAAAGAGCAAACACTCCCCCACTATTAAGGGTTTGCTTGTCCTCAAGCAAGAAATGGAAAAATAATAATTTTTTACATGTCTAAAATTACCCATGTTGCTAGTTACCAAACGTACCACAAACCATGAATTATTACATTTTTTTTCTACAATCACATATTGAACAACATAAAGATATATCACGTCTTAGCACATTGGCTAATCGATATCTCAAAACTTTGTCTTCCTTCATCTTTATAAATATACATATATCTCATTGGCTATCTTTTCACTTTTTTTTTTACTTTTTTTCGGTTTTGACTTTTTCCATTTTTTTTCTTTGTCTTTTTCTCTTTTTTTTATTCTCTTTTTTTTTCATCACGCCCTTCACAACTAACAATCCTCTCACACTTGATATAAGCATACACCACAAAAAATACGAAACATAAAGCATGCATTCTGTGACGCCCCCAAATTGGTCAAATGCAGCGGAAATAATATTTGGGTGTCACGTAGGTGGATCAATAGCAGATAGTACATAGAGCATCAGATAAAAGATTATCAAACATTTATTACATGAATAGTAGTGCGAATTGTTATTTAGAATGGTTCCAACATAAATAAAAGATTGTTTGTAAATCCCCAGTTATAAAATCCCCAGATGAGTGCTAGAATGCTGCCTATCCTGATGTGGATGTCCATGTACATAATAATTACCTACTTCAATTACCCGAGAAAAACATGCTTTGAGAGTCAACATAAAGTTGGTGAATTCATAGGTTTAATAAATAAGTTTAGATAGTAAAACATTCACTGAAGTAGTGATGCACATAGCATCAATAATTAAAGGTAAATACATTTCCTATTGCCCGAAACTGACACTTGACAAGTTAATCCCTCAAAAAATGAGGACCCTTCGCATTAATATTAATGCACCCAATATTCCGTCCTGGCATGATAAACACCTGTTGTCCCGGCCAAGGTACAGTGAGCATGACTCATCCAGACGGGGATGGTCAATCCCAAATAGATCTATTTATAACATTCAGGTAATCTAACAATTTTAACAGTTTCAGTTCACGGGTCATGAGGAATTCTATGATAGGCAAATGTAATCAAGAGTTGATACAGTTCAGTTTACATCCATAAAATAAGTTGCATGATTTCTTCCGTATAAAGGATTTAAAAGTTTGTCAATATATAAAGTGGGGCCATGAACTCACCTCAGTAATACAGTAATAAGTCACAAGAATCCAATGTGGTGCCCACGACACAGTCAACAACCTAAATAATTATACAGTCTTAGTAAAAGTACAATATGATGCATAAAAGTCTCTTAAACAAATCTGTGCATGCTTATACTGGTTTTAAGTATTTTATTATGATTCTTGTAATTTAATTTATCGTTGTACAAGTAATAGAGTATTTATTTTTAAGTGCGTAACAACTAATATCGTTCAAGTAATTAATTCGTTTAATTAATGTCTTCGTACTTGTAGCGTTATAAAGTGGGTTAAATATTTATAAAAGAAGATTTACATATATTTAAAATGTACAAAGTTAATAATAAATATAGTTAATATATTATTCTTATAAATTAATTGTATTCAGTTTATATATAACTTATATAAATAATGTTTACAAAATATATTACATTTTATTTAATTAAAAGTCCCCGAAGTTTATGTAATTTATTTTAATGATAAGTTTGAGAAAGAAAACGATTTCCGTATTTATAGGTTTATTTAAGTTTACACTTTTTAATATTAGGAAAGTATATACATAATTAGGGTTTGTTTAGGTTTAGGAAAATTACAATTTTAGTCCCTCAAATATATATATACTCGCGGCAATTTATATAAACACCCCTAGGGCTTGTTTTAGTTTCATTAGTTGGCAAAACAA
Source organism: Glebionis coronaria (assembly GCA_025667525.1). Classification (NCBI taxonomy): domain Eukaryota; kingdom Viridiplantae; phylum Streptophyta; class Magnoliopsida; order Asterales; family Asteraceae; genus Glebionis; species Glebionis coronaria. The sequence continues at coordinate 112,909 of JANFOE010000625.1, read as the reverse complement.
GTCCCCCTAGTTACACGTGTAACTACGCTTGTATAACTTTCGTGCATTGCCACATTTGGTCCTTGTAGTTCGGTTTAGGGTTTTAGGTGTACATATGTTACATAAATACCCCCTAGAACTTGGTTAAGGTTTTAAAAGTGGCAAGATTAGTCCTTGTGGTTTTGAATTATATTATAAGGGCACGAAAAGTTCACCCATGGATTATATAAGTTCATAAAAATGACATTACTAGTCCCTCAAGTTTCGAAATAATTTATTATGGCACGAATAGTATTTCTAGGGCTTGCTCTAAGTTTATAAAGTGGCAAGTTTGGTCCTCGTGGTTCAATAAAGGTTCGACTAGCATAAAACACAACCCTAGACTTTCAAAAGTGGCAAGTTTGGTTCTTATACTTGTTAGAAGTCACAAAATAAGTGTGTAAGTTTTATAAAATTACGTTTTCGACTAGTGCTTTCACTTAATGACATAAACAGCAAAAAAAGTCACCAATAATTAAGTTTAGTGTTTAGTGGGCTCGGTTGGCCCATTAAGGGTCCGATTTAGTTTCTTGGGCCTAATGGGCTCATTGTTGGGCTTGATTAACACTAGTAAATATTTATTTAGCCAATCCATTTAATCTAAATATTTTACTTGGGCTTATGGGCCTACTATGTTCGCCTTATATACTATACGTATAGTGGCTTATTTGCTTCAGCTTATTTAAGCTCATGGGCTTATTTTAGGTAGCTTATTTGGTGGACTAGATTATTAATAAGTTTTCTTCCAATCCTATCCTAAGTTAAGCTAAAGGTTCATTAAACCAAGGTTTTCCACTCGGCCATAAATATTAAGCTGAGACTTTTGGGCTTATTTAGTCACATAATAAGGTCTATACACTTTAGTTTTTCTAGGAAGCAAATCCTATGTTAGTTAAGGTTTACACGAGTTGCTTATAGATCTATCATGAAGGCATGTTTTCTTTATAAATACAACTTCAAGTCGTGAGCTTTTCTAGTTGAGTTTTAGCATACTTTTCACGTGTGCATGCTTCCCTAGTCGCATTTTCTAGGGTTTTATATGCATGACATGTAATGGAAAGTAATAAATAAATGGAGTAGTGGTATGAAAGTGTTTCACTTACTTGTTTTGTGGAGATGATGATGGATGAACAAGAAATGGTAATGCTAGAGCCTTGAGATTACTAAGAGTGTGAAGTGAGGATTTCCTAGTCAATAAATATGTATTCTGTGACCTCCTTCATCTTCAATGCTACCTTGACCCAATTCAATGATATGAGAGATGAATGTGTAAGTGTTTGATGATGATTGAGGAGTAAATGAAATGTGATTTTAAAGATTTAGTGAAGACTTGTCCACCGTTGTATTCTAGTTGTGGGTTTTGATAAGGCAAGAGTAGTTTTGGTTTGCAAATTGTATGTGTATGATGTATGTATAGTGAGAAGTAGTATACCTTCATAAATGGAAAAGATGTACATATGACCTTGGGAGGATGCTATTCGGCTACCAAAAGGGCCAGTAGGAGACCCAAAGTACAAGTTTTAATTACTAAATCCTAGTACTTAGATATAGGTGATGGAAATGTTGAGTTTGGTTTGGTTGGGGCTCTCCTAACCGTATGTTGTATATGGCATGTAGGGAAAAGGAGTGTCTCAAATATCTAATGACATAAGGAGTGAGTAGGTAGTATTTTTCAAGTTAGGATGGATTTTTGGTAAGTGTATACTAGTAGGTATATATAAATCGTGTACCACATAGCTTCAAGAGGGAAAAGTAACATTTTTAGTGTCTCTAGTATATGTATATGATGAATGTGATTTATTTAGGTACGAATAGGTATAATATAGAAGGTAAACTTCTTTACCAAAGTATACAGTAGATATTAAATGGATATAATATGGCTAGGTGAAAGTTAAAGTAGTTAAAGGTGACAAAGTTCCCATATATATATATAAATATACATGAATTTGACAGTGTAATTAAATGAAAGACTGAAGCTTCACAAAATCAAGTGAAGTGGAGTTACATAGATTTCATGCAAGATGTGTGCATAAGGTGACAAGGTCAAAGAGGTAAAATCAAAGGTTTTACAACATATTCCCGTTATTTTTGCTTTGTCCTCAAAGCTTAGATTGACGTCACTGGTCAGGTGAACAATTGTGGGTACTTGGTCTTGAACGAGTCTTCTCGTTCCCAGGTGAACTCAGGACCTCTCCCCGAGTTCCATCATACTTTGACTAACGGGACACAACTGCGTTTCAATTTCTTAACCGTCCTCTCCATGATTTCTACCGGTTCTTCTGTGAACTAGAGTTTGTCATTGAAGTGAACCCCTTCTAATGGTATAGTTAGAGGTTCTTCATCATAGCACTTCTTCAGGTTAGACACGTGAAAGGTGGAGTGTACTCAGCTCAATTGTTGCGGTAATTCCAAACGATAGGCTACCTCCCTGATCTTGGTTATCAGTTTGAAAGGGCCTACATAACGTAGGTTCAGTTTTCCACGTTTACCAAAGCGTACAACTCCCTTCCACGGTGATACCTTGAGCATACGATCACCTACTTCAAACTGCATGGGCTTTCATTTCTGGTCCGCATAGCTCTTCTGTTGGTCGCGAGCAGCTTGGATTCTTTGCTTTATGAGGATGATCTTGTCGGTAGTTTCCTGGATTAGTTATGGTCTGGTGAGTTGGAATTCACCTACTTCTATCCAGCACACAGGGGAACAACATTTTCTACCATATAGTGCTTCGAAGGGGACAGCCTTGATACTAGCATGATAGCTGTTGTTGTAGGAGAATTCGACTAAAGGGATGTGATCAACCCATCCATTCCCAAAGTCAATCACACATGCTCGCAACATGTCTTCAAGGGTCTGGATGGTTCGTTCACTTTGACCGTCAGTTTGCGGGTGGTAAGCAGTGCTCATGTCCAAGTTTGTCCCTAAAGCTCGTTGGAAAGCCTTCCAGAAGTTTGATGTGAATCTACCGTCTCGATCATAGATTATTGAGACTGGTATTCCATGCTTGGTCACTATCTCCTTAAGATATGTCTTTGCTAGTTTTGTCAGGGAATCTGTAACACCCTATTTTGATAATGGAATGTCACGCGTAATTATGGCGTGTCATCAAAGCATACAAGGAAAAATGTCTAAACATTACATGACCATAAAAGGAAAATACCAGAATCAAACATCGGTAGTCCAAAAGTAAAGCTCATCACACACAAACATAAGTACCGTAAATGAAAGGACTAAACAATGTCCATAGCAAGAGTATCAAAAGAAAGATAATGCATAAAGTAAACAAAGGCTAGAAAGCTTCCAGTCCATATGCACGTACGCTTAAAGTCTACGAGCGTCCCTTAGTACCTGCCGTTTTGGGAACATAAAAAAGGAAAACGGCTGAGCAATACGCTCAGTGCACAGATGTACAATAAAGCATGAATAGGATAAGCATATAACATATAACAACGGAAGAAACTAAGTCCCGAATAACCTGGTTAAGTCTTGGTAAAACTGGTTTTATAGTTTGAAAAGCCTTATGTTTATCTTATAAAAACTGTTTAACATGTTCTACCATTAGCCAATATAGGTCATGAAAATCCACCGTGCATGAATACTTGGAGGGGTGACCTCATCATGCAAATTAGAGGGGTTGCCTCTAATTTAATATACTGGTTTTGGGTAGGAGGGATCAGCTCCTTGTGAAGGATGCAAGGCACACACCACATTCACACTAAGTAATCTGCTGAAAAACATGTAACTAAGATGCACCCATACGCCCCACATGATAAATATAATAATATGGCCAAAAGCTGAAGGGAAGCGACGAGCAATCACTCCGCCGTGGTGAAGTCATAACACCAGTGCCTCTAGTGTTATGGTTATGGTACCTCCAAAACTAGGTGAAACTGGTCATGCATGTATATGGCTATAGGTATTCTAAATTAAACATAAGCAAATCAAACATATAAACTTATACTACTGGAAAACAGTTGGTTGCATACGGGAAATCCTAATAAGGAAAGAATGTCCATACTGAAAGGACGGGAATCCGTACCTTATGTCCAGTGAACGAAGAAGACGAACGGAAGAGAGTCCTACTTCGGTATCACTAATGCTATATAATTACATACGTGTATAAGTATCTGATCACCAAATACGTAACTGGTTTTATGTCATGTCTTAGCTTATTTTATACGTTCATGTCATGTTTTACTGTTTTAAGCTTTTAAACTGTGTTTATCTTATATTCTGTCTATTCTGTTTAAGTATTACTTGTATTTTATGTATTATTAAACTTGCCGTGTAACAATAAGTAACTTTCTAAAAATAGCAAGTTTCCTAAAATAGAAAGTTTCCAAAAATAGAAAGTTACCAAAAATAGAAAGTTTCCAAAAATAGAAAGTTTCCAAAAATAGAAGTTTCCAAAAATAGAAACTTTCCAAAAATAGATTAGCTGCCTTAATTACATAAGTTTCTAAAAATAGAAAGTTTCCATAGATAGATTAGTTGCCTTAATTAAATAAGTTTCTAAAAATAGAAAGTTTTCATAATTAGATATAAGCTGGTTAAATAAGCTAAGTATATAAGCTTAAGTGTTTTCTGATTATTTTTCTAAGTCATAATGATATAAGGTATAATTTATTAATTATTACATGTAATTTAAATAAACTATAGGTTAAAAGTATTTAATTAAATATATCATGTTTTTAGTTAAATAAAGTTAAATACTTAGGTTAAAACATGTATTATTAATTATTAATAATATAACCTAAGTCATGTTAATTAATTAATTATAGCCATGGTTTTTAATAATTAATTAATTATAAAGTCTAGAAAAATAAATACTTAGGTTAAAAATCCATGATCTAATAATTAAATTAAAACCTAAGTCATGTTTTGTTAAATTAATCATGTCATATTTTATTAATTTAATTTATAACATATGATTATTAAACATAACCTTAACATAAACCATGAACCGGATCGTGACTAGAAACCATGAACCGGACCTGTAATCAACTTCATACCCCGAACCACTTCGGGGTTCCCCCTTGTTTGCTGCTGCCGTGGGACCCACACCACCAAACCGAGACCTTGTGGTCTCGGTGGTGGTCTATAAGCCAAATCGAGACCCCCTTGTGGTTCGGTTTAGGCGCCAGCCAAACAAAACAGCCCTAAATCCTCCTTTTTGATTTACCCGATAACCATTTACATGTTTAGTTTATGTTTTTAATTAGGTTTTTAAAAACATCATGTTCTTATTTAATTTTATTAAATCAAAACAAAAAGAAAAAGGATTAAAAAGGTATACCGAATGCGTGGATCTAATGAGGATGAACACACACGAACACTTGCACCAAAATCAAGAACGAAAATCAATTAAACACCCCTTGTGTGTTGTTGTATGCATCGGCCAAAAGGGAGAGCAAGGAGAAGGAGAAACCTTTTTTAGGTTTTTGATTTGTTTTACTGTAAAGTGAAAATGACTAGCAAAATTTACCTTAACCCCTTCTTAGTAAAATTTTGATGGGCTTGGCCCATCCTTCCTTGTGTAGCCGCGGGTATGGGGCCCCACATGGGGTACCCGTACTGTTTTCTGTGTCTCGTTATTTAAGTGTTCGTTCGTGTTTAGTTGTGTTCGTGTTTTATGTGTTCTCGTTAAATATTAACCGTGACTTAATATATTTATTCGTGTTCGTAATAAATATATATACGTAATTAATATTAGCTCGTGATTTAAATACGTTCATGATTTCATGATCGCATGTTCGTGATTAATTTTTGTTTAAATAATTATTGTGTGTTCGTACGTAATAAATACTTATCGTGTTATAACACGTACGTAATACGTAAAATTCTAACACGTGAACGTAATCATACTATATAAGGAAGGTTTTAATCTAGTACGTACGATCTTAATGATACTATTCATGATAAAAGCATGCGGGTTTTACAACTCTTCCCCCCTAAAAAGAATAATTCGTCCCCGAATTATAGATAAAGTAAACTGAATAGAAGAACATACCCGAATTCAAAATATGAAATGAGGGTAAGAAGCCCGGATAGACTCCTCTGTTTCCCAAGTGGCTTCCCGCTCGGTATGATCCCTCAAAAGGATTTTGACGAATGGAATCGTCTTCCTTCTCATGACTCGTTCTTGTCTGTCAAGAACTCGTTCGGGTTCTTCTATGAGAGTGAGATCTTCACGTATCTGTTCCATTGGATACTGAACCATGTGAAGGGGATGATACTGGTACCCTCTGAGTAAGGACACATGAAACACATTGTGTACATGCGAAAGCTGCGGAGGTAACACTAACCGGTAAGATACTTCACCGACTCGTTCAATGATATCAAACGGTCTGATGAAACGAGGACTGAGCTTCCCTTTAATCCTGAAGCGTCTAACACCACGTGCTGGCGAAACCTTAAGGAAGACGTGATATCCTATGTTAAAATGTATGTCCCTATGATGCTTATCGGCGTAGCTCTTATGACGTGACCGTGCTTCCTGAAGTTTCTGCTTAGCTACTGCGATCTTTTCATTGGTCAACTCTATGATTTCTGGTCCTTCAAGTGTTCGCTCGCCAACCTGATCCCAGCAGATTGGGGCGCGACACTTTCTGCCATACAACATCTCGAAAGGAGCACACTTGATACTTGCGTGCCAACAGTTGTTGTATGCAAACTCCACCAAACAGATGTAATCGTCCCAATCACCCGTCCATTCCAACGCACATGACCTCAACATATCTTCTAATGTTTGAATCGTTCGCTCTAACTGTCTGTCTGTTTGAGGATGAAAATCCGTGCTAAGCTTAAGTTGTGTACCCCAAGCTTTCTGCAGACTCTTCCAAAATCGCGAAGTGAAGCGAGGATCTCTGTCTGAGACGATGCTGGATGGAGCACCGAGTAGTCTCATGATCTCTCTTCTGTACGTATCGGCGAGTTTACTTACCGGATCTTCCATGCGGATCGATAAGAAATGAGCTGATTTGGTAAGTCGATCTACAATAACCTAAATTGCATCGTGCTTCCTCTTGGTAGGCGGAAGACCAGTAACAAAATCCATGCTGATTTTGTCCCACTTCCACTCTGGAATATCTAACGATTGAAGGAGACCGTCAGATCGCTGATGCTCGATCTTAACCTGCTGGCAGGTAAGACATTTAGAGACGTAAGTGGCCACATCCTGTTTCATACCACTCCACCAAAAGTATTGCTTGATGTCATGGTACATCTTAGTCAAACCAGGATGTATAGAGAATAGGGAGCTATGAGCTTCAGCTAACAAGGCTTCCCAGAGTTCTTGGTCATCAGGAACACAAAGTCTCGTGCCCTGCCATACGATACCATCTGCATCTACTCTGAATTCCGTCTGTTTCTCCAAATTCTGTACTATCGCCCAGATTTCTCCATCATCTTTCTGAGCTTCCTTGATCTTAGAGAGTAACTCGGGTTCTACTCTAAGATTAGCCCAGTAACCGTGCTGTCCACGTACCATGATCTTGATGTCTAGTCGCTCCAAGTCTCTTATGATTTCCTCCTCAATTTTAATGCCGTTGATCATTCCGGACTTCCTGCTAAGAGCATATGCTACTACATTTGCCTTTCCGGGATGATACCGTAGATTAATGTCATAATCCTTCAACAGCTCTAACCATCTCCTCTGCCTCATGTTCAATTCACGTTGAGTGAAGATATACTTCAATCTCTTGTGGTCCGTGAAAATGTCACTTGATTCTCCATATAAGTAGTGCCTCCATATCTTCAATGCAAACACGACTGCAGCAAGTTCCAAGTCATGCGTGGGGTAATTTTCTTCATAAGGCTTAAGCTGCCGTGAAGCGTACGCGATCACTTTCCCATGTTACATGAGAACACAACCAAGTCCCTTCCCCGATGCATCACTGTAGATTTGAAATCCACCAGTACCAGATGGGAGAGTAAGAATAGGTGCAGATACTAGCTTCCGCTTCAGGTCTTCAAAGATCTTCTCTCGTTCTTCAGTCCAGACGAATTTCTCCTTTTCGCATCAGTTTGGTCAATGGTAGTGCTAAGCGGGAAAAGTTCTCCACGAACCTACGGTAATAGCCAGCTAAGCCTAAGAAACTGTGGACTTCCGTCGCTGATGTCGGCCTCAGACACTTAGTAATGACCTCAACCTTTGCTGGATCCATAGTGATTCCTTCTGCTGATACAATGTGACCTAGGAATGCCACCTTGTCTAACCAGAACTCACATTTGGAGAATTTAGCATACAGCTGCTTCTGGCAAAGAATTTGTAGTACTGTACGAAGATGGTCTTCGTGTTCCTCCTTGGACTTAGAGAAAATCAGGATGTCATCGATGAAGACAATGACGAACTTATCCAGAAATTCATGGAAGATTCTGTTCATCAAATCCATGAACACTGCTGGAGCATTTGTCAGGCATAATGGCATAACTACAAACTCGTAGTGGCCATAGCGGGTACGAAAAGCAGTCTTGGTGATATCCTGCTCCTTGACCCGTAGGTGATGATAGCCTGACCTAAGATCAATCTTGGAGAAGTGTTTGGCCCCTTGGAGTTGGTCAAACAGATCGTCTATACGCGACAGTGGATATCTACTCCGGATAGTAATCTTGTTGAGCTCGCGATAGTTTATGCAAAGACGCATACTGCCGTCCTTCTTCTTAACAAATAGAACCGGTGCGCCCCATGGAGATGCGCTCGGTCGAATGAAACCTCGTTCAAGAAGTTCTTGCAGTTGATCCTTCAGCTCCTTCAGCTCTATGGGAGCCATGCGATAAGGAGCCTTAGAGATTGGTTCAGCTCCTGGAATAAGCTCGATATTGAATTCCACTTCTCGTGCAGGTGGTATGCCCGGAAGTTCTGCTGGAAATACATCTTGGAATTCCGACACTATTGGTTGATCCTGAATTGATGGAGATTCAGCATCCATGTCGTGAACCGTAGCTAGATAACCCTCGCAGCCATGTGACAGTAGTGCACGCGCTTGCAGGGTAGATATGATTTGTACAGACCGTCCGGGTACGAACCCGTTATGAATGTACTCTGGTGCATTAACATCACCGAAGATAACTCGATATGAATGGCATTCTATGGTAGCATGATGCTTGGATAGCCAATCCATGCCCAAAATCATGTCGAAGTCATTCATGTCCAGCGGAAGTGCGTCAACAGGACGAACCTTATCGTCAAATTCTAGGGGAAGACTCTTGTATACATGGGTGATTAATACAGAGTCCCTCAAAGGCGTGGAAATAGTAAGTCTATTTTTTAGTGGCATGGGGAGCATCCTATTGTTCTTAGCATAAGTATTAGAAATGACCGAGTGAGTAGCACCCGTATCGAAAAGAACACACGCAACTTGACCATACATATACAAGATTCCAGTGATGGTACCTGTAGACTTGTTGGCCTGGTCTCGAGATATCGTGTAGACACGCCCGGTGGTAGGAGACGGCTTGGTATCAGCATGTCCTGATTTTCCCTCCATCTCGCCCTTACGGCAATCCTTCATGATATGTCTAGGAAGACCACACTTGAAGCATGCGTCAGTGTTATGATGACATGGCCCTGGGTGCCTACGATGGCAAGTAGAGCAAAGAGGATGAGTATATCCTCCAGTAGGTGCTCTGGCTGGCTGAGAACCTGATAAAAAACATTTTACATAAGACATGATAATAGGGTACAAAGGACAATGCGGATAATCGTAAGATTGAATACCAGTGATAGCTGGACGCCTAGGCTGTGAACCTCTCTAGTTCTGGTCCCTACCGTTTCCATGGTTCCTGGTAGAAGTTTTGCTAAAGTGTCAGAATATGAGTTATAACATAAAATCATAAGAAAATGCGTAAGTATTAGGACCTGCTCCCGTTGGAGTGTCCAGCGTTGTTACGGTAATTATCATTACCGCCACGCCTATCCGTAGCAGAACGGTCGTTAGTCTGACCGTTTCCCTTGGGCTGATGAGGCTGCTGAGTAGCCGGCTGAGACCGGTCCCCAGTTTTCTGCCTGGAAGATACAATTTAAAGAGATGAATAATTGACATATATGGAAAGAATACGGATTGGTCACCGCCTGAATACGAATGTTTACCTCTTGTCGGGTCTCTCAGCTTCTCCGAACTCATCTCTCTCCTGCAACATCTCCAGCTTACGTGCTGCATCGGCCACTTGTGCTACAGTGGTGAACGTAGCACACACCAGATTGTTTGCGACCGATGTGCGAAGAGCCCACCTAAAGTGGTGTGCCTGCTCTTCAGGAGTACCTGCTGCTGCACCAAGGAACCCAACTAAGCGAAGAAAGCGCTGCATAAACTCGTTGCTATTCTCCCCAGCTCTCTGTCGGATCCCATGGTACTCCCTCTTGAGCTTGTCCTGCTCAGCCTTGGGAAAGAACTGCTCCATCACCCTGTCTTTGAACTGAGCCCAAGTCAAACCAGCAACCCACTCGTCACCTCCCTCAGACTGCATCAACGCTAACACCAATTTAACACATCACCTTCGAACCGGTAGCATGCCAACCTCGCCTTGAACGCGGGGTCACAACCCATAGCATTGAAAATCTTCTCGATGCGAGCCAACCAGCTTTCAGCATCACTGGGGCTATCTGTTTTCTCAAAAGCTCGAGGACGGAGCTTGTTGAATCTCTCCAGCCATACTGCCAATGTCACTGGAGGAGGAGGAGGAGGTGCTTGGTTATGCTGTTGATTGTTGGTAGCTTAAACTTCAGCCCTGATGTCGTTCCTCAATTGAGGAAGCAAAGCTTGCATTGCAGCTTGGATTGCTGCATTGAGTTGTTCCTGTTCGCATGTGAGAACCATCTGACAGTATAACATAAAACATATGATTAACAGATCAAAACATAAAATATCTATACAAGAAAAAAAAATTATACCAACAAATCCAGAGAAAATTTTATGCAAGAAAATTTATGTATGAATGCATGATGCAGTTTTATGAAAACTTTTGTATGCTCGAGAGTGAACGCCTATGGCCAGTTCACTCAAAATAAAAGACATGGCGAGGGGACGCCTATGGGTCGGTCCCAAATTTAAAAGTTTCGATAAAACACATGCTACTAAATAGGGCCAGTCCTGTACCAACCATTACTTAGTCATAAACCTCCGACAATGACATATGTATGTATGCATAAAAATGATGAATGCATGAAAACGACTGTCAGTTCTAGGAAGACTATAGTTACTACCCACTAATCACAGGTCATATTTTGAGAGCCTACAGGTCGAAGCCTTGGCTCTGATACCATAATTGTAACACCCCATTTTGATAATGGAATGTCACGCGTAATTATGGCGTGTCATCAAAGCATACAAGGAAAAATGTCTAAACATTACATGACCATAAAAGGAAAATACCGGAATCAAACATCGGTAGTCCAAAATTAAAGATCATCACACACAAACATAAGTATTGTAAATGAAAGGACTAAACAATGTCCATAGCAAGAGTATCAAAAGAAAGATAATGCATAAAGTAAAGAAAGGCTAGAAATCTTCCAGCCCATATGCATGTACGCTTAAAGTCTACGAGCGTCCCTGAGTACCCGCCGTTTTGGGAACATAGAAAAGGAAAACGGCTGAGCAATACGCTCAGTGCACGCATGTACAATAAATCATGAATAGGATAAGCATATAACATATAACAACGGAAAAACTAAGTCCCGAATAACCTGGTTAAGTCTTGGTAAAACTGGTTTTATAGTTTGAAAAGCCTTATGTTTATCTTATAAAAACTATTTAACATGTTCTACCATTAGCTAATATAGGTCATGAAAATCCACCATTCATGAATACTTGGAGGGGTGACCTCATCATGCAAATTAGAGGGGCTGCCTCTAATTTAATATACTGGTTTTGGGTAGGAGGGATCAGCTCCTTGTGAAGGATGCAAGGCACACACCACATTCACACTGAGTAATCTGCTAAAAACATGTAACTAAGATGCACCCATACGCCCCACATGATAAATATAATAATATGGCCAAAAGCTGAAGGGACGCCACGAGCAATCACTCCGCCGTGGTGAAGTCATAACACCAGTGCCTCTAGTGTTATGGTTATGGTACCTCCATAACTAGGTGAAACTGGTCATGCATGTATATGGCTATAGGTATTCTAAATTAAACATAAGCAAATCAAACATATAAACTTATACTACGGGAAAACAGTTGGCTGTATACGGGAAATCCTAATAAGGAAAGAATGTCCATACTGAAAGGACGGGAATCCGTACCTTATGTCTAGTGAACGAAGAAGACGAACGGAAGAGAGTCCTACTTCGGTATCACTAATGCTACATAATTACATACGTGTATAAGTATCTGATCACCAAATACGTAACTGGTTTTATGTCATGTCTTAGCTTATTTTATACGTTCATGTCATGTTTTACTGTTTTAAGTTTTTAAACTGTGTTTATCTTATATTCTTTCTATTCTGTTTAAGTATTACTTGTATTTCATGTATTATTATACTTGCTGTGTAATAATAAGTAACTTTCTAAAAATAGCAGGTTTCCTAAAATAGAAAGTTTCCAAAAATAGAAAGTTACCAAAAATAGAAGGTTTCCAAAAATAGAAAGTTTCCAAAAATAAAAAGTTTCCAAAAATAGAAAGTTTCCAAAAATAGAAAGTTTCCAAAAATAGAAAGTTTCCAAAAATAGAAACTTTCCAAAAATAGAAAGTTTCCAAAAATAGATTAGCTGCCTTAATTACATAAGTGTCTAAAAATAGAAAGTTTCCATAAATAGATTAGCTGCCTTAATTAAATAAGTTTCTAAAAGTAGAAAGTTTCCATAATTAGATATAAGCTGGTTAAATAAGCTAAGTATATAAGCTTAAGTGTTTTCTGATTATTTTTTTAAGTCATAATGATATAAGGTATAGTTTATTAATTATTACATATAATTTAAATAAACTATAGGTTAAAAGTATTTAATTAAATATCATGTTTTTAATTAAATAAAGTTAAATACTTAGGTTAAAACATGTATTATTAATTATTAATAATATAACCTAAGTCATGTTAGTTAATTAATTATAGCCATGGTTTTTAAAAATTAATTAATTATAAAGTCTAGAAAAATAAATACTTAGGTTAAAAATCCATGATCTAATAATTAAATTAAAACCTAAGTCATGTTTTGTTAAATTAATCATGTCATATTTTATTAATTTAATTTATAACATATGATTATTAAACATAACCTTAACATAAACCATGAACCAGATCGTGACTAGAAACCATGAACCGGACCCGTAATCAACTCCATACCCCGAACCACTTCGGGGATAACCCTTGTTTGCTGCTGCCGTGGGACCTACACCACCAAACCGAGACCTTGTGGTCTCGGTGGTGGTCTATAAGCCAAACCGAGACCCCCTTGGGGTTCGGTTTAGGCGCCGGCCAAACAAAACACCCCTAAATCCTCCTTTTTGATTTACCCCATAACCATTTACATGTTTAGTTTATGTTTTTAATTAGGTTTTTAAAAACATCATGTTCTTATTTAATTTTATTAAATCAAAACAAAAAGAAAAAGGATTAAAAAAGTATACCGAATGCGTGGATCTAACGAGGATGAACACACACGAACACTTGCACCAAAATCAAGATCAAAAATCAATTAAACACCCCCTTGTGTGTTGTTGTATGCGGCGGCCAAAAGGGAGAGCAAGGAGAAGGAGAAAACTTTTTTAGGTTTTTGATTTGTTTTACTGTAAAGTGAAAATGACTAGCAAAATTTACCTTAACCCCTTCTTAGTAAAATTTTGATGGGCTTGGCCCATACTTCCTTGTATAGCCGCGGGTAGGGGGCCCCACATGGGTACCCGTACCGTTTTCCGTGTCTCGTTATTTAAGTGTTCGTTCGTGTTTAGTTGTGTTCGTGTTTTATGTGTTCTCGTTAAATATTAACCGTGACTTAATATATTTATTCGTGTTCGTAATAAATATATATACGTAATTAATATTAGCTCGTGATTTAAATACGTTCATGATTTCATGATCGCATGTTCGTGATTAATTATTGTTTAAATAATTATTGTGTGTTCGTACGTAATAAATACTTATCGTGTTCTAACACGTACGTAATACGTAAAATTCTAACATGTGAACGTAATCATACTATATAAGGAAGGTTTTAATCTAGTGCGTACGATCTTAATGGTACTATTCATGGTAAAAGCATGCGGGTTTTACAGAATCAGTTTCCCTGATTGGTAGAAAGTGTGCGGATTTGGTGAGTCGATCGACGATTACCCAGATGGTGTCGTAACCGTGAGACGACTTTGGGAGTTTGGTGATAAAGTCCATAGTGATGTTTTCCAATTTCCACTTTGGTATCTCGGGCTGTACTAGCAAACTAGATGGTCTTTGGTGTTTAGTGTTGACACGTGAGCCTATAAAACACTTCTGAACGTAGGTGGCAATGTTTGCTTTCATGTTCGGCCACCAATATAACTTCTTTATATCCTGATACATCTTTTCAGATCCGGGATGTATGGAATACTTGGACTTATAAGACTCGTGCATGATTACGTTCCTCAAGTCTTCATAATAAGGTAACCAACTCCTTCTGTGTAAGAACAGAGTTCCATCCGCTCTCGGCTCTAATTTCCCTTTGGTGAGGTCGGTTGATTGTAGTAATTTGTATACCCTTTCAGGAAAAAGAGCAACAAAATAGGGAAAGTATTAAGTGAGGATTTAGGAAAATCAACACTAATGACCCTTAATGGTGTGAAAGTTCGTTTCCCAAGGAGGTATATGTGTGTGAAAAACTTGTTAAATGTTTGTGATTAATGATTGGTTTAGAAGGGGGATGAGAAAAGAAAATGACGAAAAAATTAACACAAAATCACTACTAGAAAGTTAAAACGTAGAACCTTAAAAATCACAAAAATAAAAATAGATTCTAAAAATTACCAAAAATTCACCAAAAATCAACAATAATAAACTAAGAGTTTACCAATGATCAAAACTTTTTCAAACCTTTTAAATAATTAAATATTCAATTTTTAAATGCTAATTAAAGCCCTAAAAATCAAATAAATTATCAAAAAGCCCAAGTTAAGATTTTTCAATTGTTAAACCTCTAAAATGACCTAAAAAGATTAAAAACTATTTTTAAAAATTTTAAAACTAATAAAAACTATTTAAAATGATTTAAAAACTATTAAAACTTAAAATAATTATAAAAATTAATCTAAAAGAGATAAAATTATTTTAAAAGTTGATAAATTCCTATTTTAATGTATTAAACCTAAGAAAAATGTAAAAAGTTGGAAAATGTGAAATTTCCAAAATAATAATAAAATAATAATAAAATAATATTAAAAATCCAAAAATTATAAAAAATTCTAAAAACTTGCAAACTAGTTTATTTTAACCTAAATAATCAGAAAATCAAAGTGAAATTACCAAAATACCCCTAATGGGCCCTCAAATGGGCCAAATCCAAATTCAGTCAACACAAATGGGCTTTTGGGCCCAAAAAGTCAAACTTGGCCCAATTGACTTGGAAAAGCCCTATCTGACTTAAAATTCAATTCTAAGAACAAAACTCTAAAGGCCCAAAAGCTGAAAATGTGCTTATCACAGCTTATTGAACACAAAGCTTATTCTTATTGGGCTTTTCAGCCCATTAAGCCATAAGCTCTAATTTGACACACAACCCTCTTTTAGGATGCTTAAGAGATCTGTCAAAAGAAATTTTCAATAAGCACACTCAATAAGCCAGAAAATAGAAAAGCAAAAATCCACAAAACGACAAAATAGTCGTTTTTGAGAAATAATGCACCTCAGGACTTGATTCAACTTGCAAAAGCTTTCAAATGGACTCAATACGCAATATCAATCAACAAAAATCCAATAAGCACAACCAATAAGCCAGAATAAGCACAAATGCACTTATGTAAAAGTCAAAGGAGTTGGTTTTCTAGTCAAACCTAAAAGTCAACCACCCAAATGCTCCAGTATGAACAAATGGGTCAAAATATGAGCACCTATTACAAAAACAAAGTTGTTGCAGGTTGGAATAAGCTATTATAGCTTATTGTTAAGCTGACACCAAAATTGCACTAGCAGTGGTAACTAGCAGGGGAAAGGAGTTCCCACTGCTTTGACTAATTGACCAAGCTTTTATGAGAGTTCTGGTTTGATTCAATTGGAAACAAAGGCACCCTTGTGATCAGTGAACCACAAGGAGTCAATAGCAACAATAAAATCACAAAATGATCCACACAATAATCCACAATAAGCCAAACAGTCCACAGATATGCTCCAGATATGCAAATAAGCAGTTAAGCACTTAATAAGCAGATTTAAGCAAAATAAGCCAACCAAACTTAACCAGATGCATACACAAGCTATATAAACTAACAATAAACACAAAGCAACAAGAATCAAACACTGAATCAAAGAAATCAACAAGATCAAAGCACTAGAAGTTACTGATGAACAATGAACAATATGCAGAAACAGTTTGCTGATATACTTGACACTTGATCCAATTTCAAGCCTCAAATCCTTCTACCCTGGTGTGATTAACTATGATTTAGCACTTGTTAGCCCTAGCCTAAGCCTAGATCTAGGTGTCCTCAAAATCCTAGCCAATTTTACCAAGTTATGAAGATTTTATAGCCAAAACAAGAATCTATGTGATCAAACCCACAAAACCTGCAAACAGATGAACACAAGCACCCAAACAACAGATACCAACACTTTCTTGCACAAAACAAACACTTAACAAGCCACAAATCCAACTTATGCAGTAATCCCAAACACCCTTTTAAAACTTGATTTCACAAATTTTCAAAGGCTTATGAAGATTCAACCCACAAATCAGATCACTAACACCTCAATAACATCAAACCAAACCAAATCAACAATAATCAACCACAATAACACAGATTCAAGCATAAATCCACAAAAATCACAAATAATCAGAAACTTAAAGAGAAAATGAAAAGGGAAGAAGATGCAAACCTCCAAGACCTACATCCAGGCCCTGGATTGTTTGAGCTGAGGTACTAGCAAAACAAGTACCAGCTTCCAAGCTGCTAAGAAGAACAAACCACAAGGTGAGATAAAAAATAATGCCAACTTTCTGATTTTTGATGCACAAGCTTTATCACTTAAAACCTTGCCTCAAAAACCTTCAAACAAGATAATGGAACTCAGATTTTAGCTTCTCAAACACCAAACTTTTATAAATAACAGATTAGAACTCAAAATTTTAAGAAATTCAAACTTTATTTCATAAAAAGGAATTACAAAGATTAAAAGCTAAAATCTGGAACAAAGGGACTCTCACATGTTGAGGTCTCCTTTTATAGGCAAATGCCTGGCTAAACACTATTCACAAACCCTAGAACTGAATTCCCTATTATGCCCTTGAGTCTTCTAGACGAATTCTTGGTGTGAGCTGTCCAAAGTGATCTTGGCTGTTCATTTTAGCTTTGGAATGAAGCAAGGACTCTTAGCTGTTGATTTTGCCATGTCAGATAACTTGGAGGCCAAGGTGTCATGTGATTGGTTAAACGGGAATTGGGGGTGGGGTCCATAGTGAGTGGGATTAAGGGTTTTAAGGTTGGGATAGGTTTCTGCATGTGTGAATCACACATGTGCAAAGGTAATTGATTTTTACCCTAAGTTTAAGTGGAGTAAAATCTGGGGGTGAAGAATGGTAAACAGTGAAGTGTTTGATCTGATTTTGGGGGAAAGTTGTGTGTTTGGCGCATTTTTGTGTTTAAATGTTTCATATGCACACTTTCAGTCCTTGTTCTTTGGTATTTTTGGTAAACAAAGTCTTTCAGCCTAAAAACGTATTTCCCTTTGCAAATAAGTTTCACCACTTGTCACTTTTGACACAAAACTTTGGAAAAAGGATTTCAAGGGTTAATTTTGCCATTTTGAGATATTTCAAGGGCTGATCTTGGACATTCTTGATCTTCAAAGGTCTTCATTGTATCTTTGACTTCATGAGGGACCATTATTGGCAATTTTGATTTGTTGAGGGACTATTCTTGCCATTTCTTCAAAGTTGAAGGACCTTTTGTGTAATTTTGACAAACTTAAGGGACCAAACTTGTAATTATGAATATACAAAGGTTTTAAGTGTCATTTCTTCAATAAATAAGGATCAATCTTGTTTGTCTTCAAGTCTTCAAGGTATTTTGTTGAGATTTCCATGATTAGGGCCCGGTTCTTTGTACGGCTTCGTTTCTCGTGTCCGTTTTTCCTTGTAACTTGTGATCTTTTGTCTTTTTCACGATATCCATACCTAAAATACACAAGTAAACAAACACAAGCATATATATGGTATTTTATGACATTTTTATGCATTTAAAGACCGAAAAGAACGATGAGATCATGTATAAATGCCATCTCATCACTCCCCCATACTAAGCCATTGTCGTGCCCTCACGCAATGCTAGAATAGAGTATCTAAGCATCACCAAAGTTCAATTTTATTAACCTTATTTGAAGAGTAAAAGACTTGCAACATACTACGAAGATGTGTAAAGACATAATGTATGATTTTCATCACAAAAAGTGACTTTTAGGGTCAAAGAATAGAAACAAGTAAATGTCCCTTAGAGTAAACTTCGTCATCCTTGATTGTCATACATTCCATGCTAAGTGCAAAAACAAGATCATTGTTGGTACAAGTCACAATGCTAACACTACTCATACGTCCAAATTGTGTAATACTTTTTCTCCCCGCAATCCTAGTTATTATAAAAGGAAATGGGTTACTAGCATTTTTTATTTATTTGTCATGGATCACAAGTGATTCATATTGACTTATTGGAGTAGTTATTAGTCCGAAAGCAAAGTAGCACGATTTGATCAATAGTTAGCCGAAGGACAAAATCTTTTAAAACGGCTTCTCGTGTATCTCCTTAAGTTCATATCTTGGCATAACTCGTTTCACGATTTGAGACCTTTCTCGGACCGATATTTGGCATGTACTTCATACTTCAAATCTTGGGAAGACGTTCTCGAAATTATGGTCTTCTCTTCATATATTTGGAATTTCTTCACTTGACGTTTTTGAGAGATTCTTCATATAGGACCACGACTTCATCATTTTTCTTCAATCTTTATTTTGGATTTTGATATACAACGATCCGCCTCCTTTTCGGACTTGGATATATTTATCCTCATACCTTGTTAGGGTCTTTTTGGATAGACTTTCTCCATGATCTTTAGGGGAGTAATTGCTTCTCGTCGTGTGTCTCGATCCTTCATATTGATTTAGGAATAATGATACTTCACATCATCTTTGGATCTTTAGCAAAAATATAGCTCCTCATGCCTTGTTAGGGCCTTTTTGGATAATCGCCAATCTTCGCGTCCCGCCTTAATAAGTTATGCCTTGGCTATGAACTCTATTCAACCCCGAGCAACTTTTAAACGATCTTGCGCTAGAGGCTAAGTAACCTTTCAAATCGTACGACCTTACTTATTGCAATTATGATTTATTCCTAATGCATTGATCTTATGGGAAGAAAAAGCCACAATTAAAAACATATGAGTTTTTGAAAGAACTTTTTCATGTTCTACGTTTAGCATGATAACTTGTCTAACTCTATCATTTCTCGTTCTTCACTATATAAAGACCTCTAATTAAAGAGACTCGTGAATACTTAGCCATGCAAGTCAAAATTAAGCCAAATTTGGATTAGCTTTCATTAAGACTATATCAAATCAAAGTTTTGGGTTTTCAAGCCACCTATAGGATCTTGCACTTTCTTGGACTTTTTCAAGTTTAGAGAATGCATTTTAAAGTTCCCTTGATAAGTGACTTTCTAGAAGCAATTATAGGAACTTGCGAAAAGTTCTTGTTCTTAGCCTGAATGAATTAAGACTTTCGCGTTTTAAAGCTCCCTATATAAAAGTCTAGCAAAACTTGAATTGAGCGGGTTAAGGAATGTAAATGGCTCCAAATGCCCCTCAAGTCAAAAATTAACTCTTATTCTACCCATCGGAAAATATACATTCGTGTCTTAAAAACACTTATGAAAACTAAGAAAATTTTTAAAATTTGGCCATTTTTAGCCTTATTAGCAAAACAAAACATTGAAAGTTGGAAAGCGTGAGGGCGTAGCAAAGCAAGTACCTATTCACCCCCCATACTAAAAGTAAACATTGTCCTCAATGTTTCGAGTCTAAAGGTGGAGCACCCCCATACTAGAGACGAAGAGTCGAATGCTTAGGATCTAGCATGGAAAGGGTGGTCAACAATATATCTAAAGCCGTTTATTAAGTATGCTAAAAGATAATTGTTAGAACGATAAAGGATATGTCATGGATTCGTGAAAAACTTCTTCAAACGAACGATGGGGGCTCACGTAAATGAACACGAGAGTCTTCAATCGTAGATGATGATGATGATCTAGATAACACAATCACAAACAACCACAGGACAACGAGTTGAAAGGGTACAAGTCCCCTTATTAGTGAATAGTGAGCATAAAAGATAAGCATGGGATCTCCCACACGAGGCACCTCGTTTTTGATTACCGAGTCATGAGCTCGACTCGATCCCCTTAAAATGTGAAAATTTAGGGAAAATCATGGTATGGTCAATTTTTGATGGGGCTTACATGATAAACAAGGCCCAAAAAGCAACCGGTATTAAAGGACTAAGTCCTTAAATGATGCAAAATACCGGGGTCGAAGACGGCGTTCTCGTTTTCATTGGAAAAACAAATTAACGCCACTTCAACATGTGCCATAAACTCAAAGAGTTTGAAGAAAAGAGATGAGAAGTAGAAGGGTGGGACAATTGGTAAGACAAACGTTTGAGCTACTCGAGGTAGACTCGCACCAAGCAAATAGATATAGTTTCCATTTATTGCATCGGTGGAAGACCGAGATTTCCCTTTACATGAAATTCCAGGATCGAATATCTCGTCCTCGGTGGACAAGGATGAGGGAACATAAGGGGCTTCCCCCATACTAGAACCACACAAAGCATCGTCAAAAGGAGTAGACGAGCTTGTAGCACTCAAAACACGTGGTGATGACGGAGTTAGATTTGTAGAAAAATCAATTAAATCACATTTAAGATCTTTTCCTTTTTTATCTTTTAAACTCTCCTTATGAAAACCCTTTTTGATTATGTCGAAAATATTCGGTGTTTCTAAGACGATGTTAGTCACACTAAAAATTCTCACATTTTGAAACCGTTTTGGTTTTGGTGGTGGCAAGTTCTCAAAACGTTTATCGACGAAGAAAACCTCCCCATCGGGGTCTACATATTCATCATCCGAAGGATCTTCCATAGAAACAGGTAACTTATCAACACTTTTCAAGAATGAATGTTCGAGGTGAGGCGAAGGATTTTTCGATTCAAGTATTGACGGTTTCTTCTTTGTAGGCTTTACACTCATAACCTCCACCGGCGGAGGAAATGGTAAATTGTTTTTGGCGACATTTCCTAAAACTCTTGGTGAAAATTCTTTGCAAACGTCATTGGTTGAATCTCCATGGTTTAAAGTTGCAATAGAATAGACATGAGAAAGATTGGAGTTTTGTGTTGCATTGATGACAAGTTCTTCTTCATTGAATCGAAGGGTGATTTTTCGAGCATGAACATCGATAAGTGCTCTTGATGTATCCAAAAATGAACGACCCAAAATGAGAGGAACTTTTCGATCGATAGGAATGTCTACAACGATAAAGTCAACGGGATAGTAAAACTTTTCGACTTTAACGAAAACGTCCTCGTCTACTCCACATGCTAAAATCGTAGAATGATCGGCCATCTCGATAGACATGTTCGAAGGAGTAAGAGCCGGAAGCGAAAGCGATTTGAAAATCTCAAGAGGCATTAAATTAATACTAGCGCCAAGATCGGCCAAGGCGTAGCATTCCTCCATATCTTGAATTGCACATGGAATCAAAAATTTACCGGGATCACCGACTTTTTGTGGTATGCGGCTAAGAAAAACCGATGAACAACTAGACGATTGTTGCAACTTCTCTTTGTTGTTTAGCATACTTTTGAAGTTTGCGGCAAATCGAGGCATCATGATTAAAGCATCGGCAAAACTTATGTTAAAATGCAAGTCACGAAACATTTTCATAAATAGCTCAAATTGATAATTGTTCCGTTCTTGTGCTTTCTCTTTGTTTCGTCTCGAAGGGTAAGGTAAAGGTGGTGTGGGTTGGTCATTAGGAAACGGCCTTGGAAACTCGGGTTCCGCAATTGGTATTGGTTCAACCGTAGGTGTGGTATGAGCGGTACTTTGTGGGATTGTAATGTGCTCCTTTTCGACCATCACCTCGGGTTCTTTCTCGATTTCCTTCTCCGTAGAAGTACTTGGACGAGAGATTGGTTCCTTGAAAGTTTTACCACTTCGTGTAGTAATAACCTTCATTTCTCCCCTCGGGTTGTTAATGGTATCACTAGGAAGACCACCCGAGGAAGAGGGTTTGCACATGATTGCTTCAAACATCTTAGCCATTCGGTCCTCAAATTTTGATTGCCTAGCATCCGCTTTTAATAACTCTTGCTTAATCTCATGTTGTCCTAATTCCATCTTTTGTTGATTTTGTTGAAGACGTTGGACATTTCCTTCCATTTTGTTTGCATGAGTTTTAAGTTCATTAGCAAGTTCATTTTTTAGCTCGTTTTTCAACTCGGATCTTAAGCTAATCATCTCACGTTGCATATTATCAAATTTAGCATCATTTGCTTTTGCATAATCCAAAAATTCTCCTTGCAAAATTTTAGTGTGAGCATTTTGAAAACCTTGTGTAGTGTTTTGAAAATCACGGTTTTGGTTTTGATTAGAAATTTGTCCATTCCCATTTTGATAATTCCCTTTGTTGTAATTTCGTGTATTGCCTTGGTAATTACCTTGATTGTTGTTTCGATAATTGTTAACATTTTGATTTGGTGGAGCTTGATTTTGGCGGGAACCTTGACCGTTTTGGTTGTAAGTTCTCGTTTCTACATAAGCACTCGAAGTGTTACCATCCGCGGTAATGCACTCGGAAAGATCATGAGCTCCCCCACAAGATAAACAACTCTTAGCAACCGCTTTAACCGAAGCGGAATTGGAAGCTTCTTGAGCCTTCCAATGGGACATTAGATTAGCAAATCTATCAAAAAACCGATTTTCCTCATTAGCTTCATCATGTAAGGCGTTAATGCTACGAGACGATTGTGACGAAGATGACGAACCCATATTGGCAACACTCGGTGTGTTACGAGGGTTATAAACCTTAGATCTATTTTCAATGATTTGTAAAGCCTCATTTGTCGTCTTGCACAAAAAATTACCACCCGCGGCGGCATTCAAATAATCTCGTTCATGATCATTAAGCCCATTATAAAAAGTATCCACTTGATGCAATTCCGTAAAATCATGGTGTGGACATTCATGTAACATTTCTTTAAATCGTTCCCATGCCATTGAAAAACTTTCATTATTTCTTTGCACAAATCGTGAAATCTCATTTTTCAAGTGTGTTGTTTTAGATGGTGGAAAAAACTTGTTCACAAACTTAGAAACGAGATCGGCCCATGTCAAAATCGAATTTGGCGGTTCTTTCTCAAGCCAAATTTTTGCGGGTCCATCCAACGAGTATGGAAACAACATCATTTTAATGGCGTCATGTGGAACATCCTTAAACTTGCTAGTGGCGGTGAGACGGTTAAAATTCCTAATGTGGTAATGCGGGTTGTCTTTCTCGTGACCTCTAAACTTATTTGCTTGCAACATTGACATTAAACCCGTCTTAATTTCGAAATTCTCCGCAAGGATGGCGGGAATCACAATAGCCTCTCCAAAACCCTCGGTGGGTGCTTGTAGCAACTCCATCATAGTACGATTAGCCATGACGACTTCTTGTTCTACAATAGGTTCAACAATTGAAGGTTCTTCAACAATCAACGTCTCTTGATTGGCTTGCTTTTGAAGTCGTTTACGAGCTCGTTTTGCTTGATTACGAGTGATCATAAACTTCACGAAGAATGGGAGGTGAGCAAAGAAGATTCTTTTTGGGTGTTTTGTGAATTTTCAAATTTTTTTGTGTTTTTGATGATATTTAATTTTTTTGGATTTTGGTGTATCTTCGTAGACAACAATCTACAAAATCTCTCCTCGAATCAAACTCTTGATTAAAGAAGCCTCAAAGGAATGAAAACGATCATGTGGAGTGAACGTCTTCCAATGACTTTAGAACTTTGGTGAAAACCAAATTGTTCAAGAGGTTTTAATCACAAAGAAAACCAAGCAAATATATTATACGTAATAATACTTTGGGCGGCAAAACCCTCGATTAGCCTTCAATCTCAAAATACTCACAAGCAAGCGGGGAAACGAGGCGGCGCGAAGCCTTTAAGAGCCTTTTTCCTTAGGGTATATTTTATAATACCCACCTTATAGTTTGTATCTTTCAAAATCGAGCTTCACGAAAGTATTTATCTATTTTTGCCTTTTTCTTTTTGTTTGAGATTCGAATACAATAATTGAGTGATGAAATCCCAATTAAGGTTATGTTTTCACACTTTTGGAGATATTGTATATTTATTGTGATACTTAATACAATATAGTAATATTTATACAAGAAAAACCAAGAAAACCGATAATACGTATTAGTAGAGTTCTACTAATACAAATACTATTTGGTTAATATTAAAAACAACAATGCAAATTAATCACGACACACCTCCCCGGCAGCGGCGCCAAAATGATTGTAGTAATTTGTATACCCTTTTAGGAAAAAGAGCAACAAAATAGGGAAAGTATTAAGTGAGGATTTAGGAAAATAAACACTAATGACCCTTAATGGTGTGAAAGTTTGTTTCCCAAGGAGGTATATGTGTGTGAAAAACTTGTTAAATGTTTGTGATTAATGATTGGTTTAGAAGGGGGATGAGAAAAGAAAATGACGAAAAAATTAACACAAAATCACTACTAGAAAGTTAAAACGTAGAACCTTAAAAATCACAAAAATAAAAATAGATTCTAAAAATTACCAAAAATTCAGCAAAAATCAACAATAATAAACTAAGAGTTTACCAATGATCAAAACTTTTTCAAACCTTTTAAATAATTAAATATTCAATTTTTAAATGCTAATTAAAGCCCTAAAAATCAAATAAATTATCAAAAAGCCCAAATTAAGATTTTTCAATTGGTAAACCTCTAAAATGACCTAAAAAGATTAAAAACAATTTTTAGAAATTTTAAAACTAATAAAAACTATTTAAAATGATTTAAAAACTATTAAAACATAAAATAATTATAAAAATTAATCTAAAAGAGATAAAATTATTCTAAAAGTTGCTAAATTCCTATTTTAATGTATTAAACCTAAGAAAAATGTAAAAAGTTGGAAAATGTGAAATTTCCAAAATAATAATAAAATAATAATAAAATAATATTAAAAATCCAAAAATTATAAAAAATTCTAAAAACTTGCAAACTAGTTTATTTTAACCTAAATAATCAGAAAATCAAAGTGAAATTACCAAAATACCCCTAATGGGCCCTCAAATGGGCCAAATCCAAATTCAGTCAACACAAATGGGCTTTTGGGCCCAAAAAGTCAAACTTGGCCCAATTGACTTGGAATAGCCCTATCTGACTTAAAATTCAATTCTAAGAACAAAACTCTAAAGGCCCAAAAGCTGAAAATGTGCTTATCACAGCTTATTGAACACAAAGCTTATTCTTATTGGGCTTTTCAGCCCATTAAGCCATAAGCTAATGCCATAAGCTCTAATTTGACACACAACCCTCTTTTAGGATGCTTAAGAGATCTGTCAAAAGAAATTTTCAATAAGCACACTCAATAAGCTAGAAAATAGAAAAGCAAAAATCCACAAAACGACAAAATATTCGTTTTTGAGAAATAATGCACCTCAGGACTTGATTCAACTTGCAAAAGCTTTCAAATGGACTCAATACGCAATATCAATCAACAAAAATCCAATAAGCACAACCAATAAGCCAGAATAAGCACAAATGCACTTATGTAAAAGTCAAAGGAGTTGGTTTTCTAGTCAAACCTAAAAGTCAACCACCCAAATGCTCCAGTATGAACAAATGGGTCAAAATATGAGCACCTATTACAAAAACAAAGTTGTTGCAGGTTGGAATAAGCTATTATAGCTTATTGTTAAGCTGACACCAAAATTGCACTAGCAGTGGTAACTAGCAGGGGAAAGGAGTTCCCACTGCTTTGACTAATTGACCAAGCTTTTATGAGAGTTCTGGTTTGATTCAATTGGAAACAAAGGCACCCTTGTGATCAGTGAACCACAAGGAGTCAATAGCAACAATAAAATCACAAAATGATCCACACAATAAGCCACAATAAGCCAAACAGTCCACAGATATGCTCCAGATATGCAAATAAGCAGTTAAGCACTTAATAAGCAGATTTAAGCAAAATAAGCCAACCAAACTTAACCAGATGCATACACAAGCTATATAAACTAACAATAAACACAAAGAAACAAGAATCAAACACTGAATCAAAGAAATCAACAAGATCAAAGCACTAGAAGTTACTGATGAACAATGAACAATATGCAGAAACAGTTTGCTGATATACTTGACACTTGATCCAATTTCAAGCCTCAAATCCTTCTACCCTGGTGTGATTAACTATGATTTAGCACTTGTTAGCCCTAGCCTAAGCCTAGATCTAGGTGTCCTCAAAATCCTAGCCAATTTTACCAAGTTATGAAGATTTTATAGCCAAAACAAGAATCTATGTGATCAAACCCACAAAACCTGCAAACAGATGAACACAAGCACCCAAACAACAGATACCAACACTTGCTTGCACAAAACAAACACTTAACAAGCCACAAATCCAACTTATGCAGTAATCCCAAACACCCTTTTAAAACTTGATTTCACAAATTTTCAAAGGCTTATGAAGATTCAACCCACAAATCAGATCACTAACACCTCAATAACATCAAACCAAACCAAATCAACAATAATCAACCACAATAACACAGATTCAAGCATAAATCCACAAAAATCACAAATAATCAGAAACTTAAAGAGAAAATGAAAAGGGAAGAAGATGCAAACCTCCAAGACCTACATCCAGGCCCTGGATTGTTTGAGCTGAGGTACTAGCAAAACAAGTACCAGCTTCCAAGCTGCTAAGAAGAACAAACCACAAGGTGAGATAAAAAATAATGCCAACTTTCTGATTTTTGATGCACAAGCTTTATCACTTAAAACCTTGCCTCAAAAACCTTCAAACAAGATAATGGAACTCAGATTTTAGCTTCTCAAACACCAAACTTTTATAAATAACAGATTAGAACTCAAAATTTTAAGAAATTCAAACTTTATTTCATAAAAAGGAATTACAAAGATTAAAAGCTAAAATCTGGAACAAAGGGACTCTCACATGTTGAGGTCTCCTTTTATAGGCAAATGCCTGGCTAAACACTATTCACAAACCCTAGAACTGAATTCCCTATTATGCCCTTGAGTCTTCTAAACGAATTCTTGGTGTGAGCTGTCCAAAGTGATCTTGGTTGTTCATTTTAGCTTTGGAATGAAGCAAGGACTCTTAGCTGTTGATTTTGCCATGTCAGATAACTTGGAGGCCAAGGTGTCATGTGATTGGTTAAACGGGAATTGGGGGTGGGGTCCATAGTGAGTGGGATTAAGGGTTTTAAGGTTGGGATAGGTTTCTGCATGTGTGAATCACACATGTGCAAAGGTAATTGATTTTTACCCTAAGTTTAAGTGGAGTAAAATCTGGGGGCGAAGAATGGTAAACAGTGAAGTGTTTGATCCGATTTTGGGGGAAAGTTGTGTGTTTGGCGCATTTTTGTGTTTAAATGTTTCATATGCACACTTTCAGTCCTTGTTCTTTGGTATTTTTGGTAAACAAAGTCTTTCAGCCTAAAAACGTATTTCCCTTTGCAAATAAGTTTCACCACTTGTCACTTTTGGCACAAAACTTTGGAAAAAGGATTTCAAGGGTTAATTTTGCCATTTTGAGATATTTCAAGGGCTGATCTTGGACATTCTTGATCTTCAAAGGTCTTCATTGTATCTTTGACTTCATGAGAGACCATTATTGGCAATTTTGATTTGTTGAGGGACTATTCTTGCCATTTCTTCAAAGTTGAAGGACCTTTTGTGTAATTTTGACAAACTTAAGGGACCAAACTTGTAATTATGAATATACAAGGGTTTTAAGTGTCATTTCTTCAATAAATGAGGATCAATCTTGTTTGTCTTCAAGTCTTCAAGGTATTTTGTTGAGATTTCCATGATTAGGGCCCGGTTCTTTGTACGGCTTCGTTTCTCATGTCCGTTTTTCCTTGTAACTTGTGATCTTTTGTCTTTTTCACGATATCCATACCTAAAATACACAAGTAAACAAACACAAGCATATATATGGTATTTTATGACATTTTTATGCATTTAAAGCCCGAAAAGAACGATGAGATCATGTATAAATGCCATCTCATCATCGGTTCTAAGCATACCTCTGATATCTTCCTTCACGAGGTTTTCAGGTTTTTGAGCTTGAGTCTGAGCTTCTAAAATTTTCTTGGGTAGGTCCAGGCTAATCGTTATGACTAGTGCTCGGACTCTCATAGGAGGATCTGTTTCCTTACGGCTTAGAGCATCAACAAACACGTTTGCTTTACCGGGGTGGTATTTAATCTCGCAGTCATAGTCACTTAGCAATTCAATCCAACAGCGTTGTCTCATGTTTAGCTCTTTCTGATCCAGTATGTGTTGCAAACTCTTGTGGTCAGTATGCACGGTGCACTTGGTTCCAAAAAGATAATGTCTCTAGATTTTTAAAGCAAAAACCACGGATCCGAGTTCTAAATCATGTGTGGTGTAGTTCTTCTCATGTTTCTTCAGTTGCCTGGAAGCATAAGCGATCACCTTTGTTCTTTGCATCAACACTGCACCCAAACCTTTGTGTGACGCATCACAATATACAACGAAGTCGTCGTTGCCCTCAGGTACGGCCAAAATAGGTGCACTACACAGCTTCTGCTTGATCAGCTGGAAAGTTGATTCTTCTTTCTCTCCCTAATCAAACTTTATTCCTATCTATGTGAGTTTAGTCATTGGTTTGGCTATCTTGGAGAAACCTTTGATAAATCTACGATAGTACCCGACAAGGCCTAGAAATTGGCGGATCTCTGTTGGCGACTTAGAAGATGCCCAATCCTTGACAGATTCAACCTTTGTTGGGTCTACGTGAATACCATCACTATCAATCACGTGGCCGAGGAATTGCACTCTGGGAATCCATAATTCACATTTGGAGAACTTGGCGTAAAGTTGTTCCTCCTTGAGCACCTTTAACACTTGTGTAAGGTGTTCTCCGTGTTCCTGTTTGTTTTTGGAATTATTTTGTATATCATCTATGAAGACTATCACGAATTTATCCAGGTACGGTCTGCACACACGATTCATAAGGTCTATGAAGATGGCTGGTGCGTTGGTCAACCCAAATGGCATGACCTGGAATTCGTAATGGCCGTAACGGGTTCTGAAAGCTGTTTTTGAAATATCCTCCTCTCTGACCCTCAATTGGTGGTATCTAGATATCAAATCAATCTTGGAATACACACTTGACCGTTGCAGTTGGTCAAATAAATCGTCAATGCGGGGAAGTGGATAACGATTCTTTACAGTTAACTTATCAGTTCTCGGTAATCAATGCACATTCGAAAGGAACCATCTTTCTTTTTGACAAATAAGACCGGAGCTCCCCATGGTGAGGAACTGGGCCGGATGAACCCTTTGTCAGATAATTCCTGAAGTTTTTCAGCTAGTTCTTTCATTTATGATGGTGCCAATCGATAGGGAGCTTTAGCCGCGGGTACAGCTCCTGGAATCAAGTCGATCTGGAATTCCACCTGTCGGGCTGGTGGTAAGCCTGGCAAATCCTTAGGAAATACTTCGAGAAAATCTCGGACGATAGGTACGTCCTTGATTTGTTTCTTCTCGGGTTTATCTTCTTCATCTGTTTGGGAAATATGAGCCAAAAAGATAGGACATCCTCTCAACAAATATTTCTGGGCTTTAGTACAAGAGATAACACTAAGTCTAGTGTCAGTAAGGTCAGTGTTACCGTATCCTCGAGTGATGAAGGTCTCGTTTCCTCATGGCAGGCAGACTAATTTCTCGTCGTAGACAATGACTGCGTGATACTTAGCTAACCAGTCCATGCTGATAATAACGTCGAAACTACCAAGGTGTAACACCCCAAAATGTGATATGCGGAAGCGGTGAAGCTCGGGGGCTGTTACGTCATTGTATCATAGTTCAAGGTACAAGAGAACGACTCTAAATGAGACGTTTTATAAAAATACCTCGTTGAATTTAAATTAAAAGCATCACAGTACAAAGGTCTCAGTTTCAAAAGATAGTGCAACGGAATGTAAAAGTTTTAAACATCAACGAGATAATAGTTCAAAAGCATAAGCAAATAAATGTCCGAAGATAGCCAAGAAATGCATGCGGACTCCAAGTACTTCACACAACAGGTACAACACATCATCAAATACCTGAGATAAATGCTAAATTGGGTCAACATAAAGTTGGTGAGAATATAGGTTTCAAGTAAGAATTCATAGTCATTCAATTTCAGATTTCATTTCATGTACACGTGCAACTATAGGAGATATAGTGCCAAGTGTAGGATAAATTGGGTGTTCACAATATTTATGATAGCTAAGCTCGTGACATCGAAACTAGTGATCCAGTGCATACAATAGATTGCATACATAAATTGCCCCAATGGAGTACCTAGCCAAGATGACTCCGTTCATACAAATGGTACACACTCGTCCGGCGTCAGAATGCCCGAGTGGAGGTTGTCAACCCTCAATAGATCTATCCGTAACATAAGAGCTTACTCCAGCAGAGTAACTAACGATTCACGATAGTGGGGACTATGGCTAAAGCAACTTAAGATATCTCATAAATAGCGTTCACAAAGAGTTCACAGAAATCAAGTTTTACTTGCGTCCAAAAGCAAGCATCAAAGCATTTATCACATCCCAAAACATTAAACATACAAAAATAGTTTAATAGGGATCTATAAACTCACCTTAAGCAACGATTCAAACCGCACAAGTAAGATCAAATAGTAGCGAGCAACTCTAGCAACAACCTAAATATAATGCTATAGTTTAGGCGCTAGCAAATAACTCACAATAGTTCATCACGTACGTTACTCATCGATCAAGTATATATTTTGTTGTTAAAATCGTGACTTGTAAATGTTACATCATTATAACATTATAGTATATATATATACTTAGGCAAAAATATTTATTTTTGACTTGACGAAATTTCGACAGCCTGTCGGCGTAAATTTTAATTTACCAAAATTTATCTCAACAAATTTTCCTACGTGAATTCTAACGAAAATTCGGCAGCCTTTCGGCGTCACATGAAAATTTGCCATTTTTAGTAAATACTCAAATCTCGTCCTAAAACCCCTATTTTCAACAATTTCTTAATCGCCAACAATTCAACAATTCATTTTTCACAATCGTAACAATTTCAACTTCCAACATTCAAACTTTTAATAGTACAACAAGTATTCACTTTTCGAGCTAACACGCTTTTACAAAACAAGTCCAACATTCATACATACCATTTAGTAACCATTTCGACACTTAAAACAACTCCGTTTAACTCGAAAATGTCGTTTCGACCACTTTAAAAATCTGGACAACAACCACTTATAGTGTTGTTCTCCAAAAATTAAGTTTTCCGACAACGAAATTTAAACGACCACAACTTACTCATTTTAGCTCCATTTTTAGCCCATAATATATCGAAACGAAGGTATTAACTTATACTTTCATAATCTCGTAGTAAACTAGTGTCAAAACAATTTTACGACTCTCTACGCCTCTTACAAAAGTCGGACAGATTATACGTTTTCCGTAAAAACTCGTTTTCGACCGTTTTCAAGCGTAACCACTAGTAGTAACACTACTAGTTTCTTCTAATTTTTCATATACATCAACAAAATCAAATATTTTTCTTCAAGTTTACAAATCCAAAATATACATACTTATATTTTTCACGAATCTTTCAATTAACCCATTTTCATGTATGGATCTAATAGATCCACACTTAATTTCCACAAATCTTAAAATATTTCATGACCAAAAATAATTTTCATCATTTTATTTCATAAAAATACTTGATGAGTAACATGCATGCATAGATCTACAAAGATCATGCATGGAAAAATGAAAAGATGAAAAAGGTTTAAGAAATGACCTTGTGTAACGATTCTACGTAACCACAACGACCCGATCTACAATATAACCCACTAATAATCAACAAGAACTCTACCCTAATCTTCAACCCAAAAACTACTCAAATCGTCAAACCAAGAAAGTCCATTCTTCTTTATGCTTATACAAGCTCTAGGGTGTATTTGTTTTGTGTTAAATCTTGGTAAAATGAAGCTTTTTAGAAATCAACAATGGTGGAATGGGGTTTGTGTTTGTGCCGTGTGTTTAGAGAGAGAGAGAGGAAGAGATGTGTGTGTTTTTTTTTTTGTTTGAGGTGAAGTGAATAAGTGTAAGTAATGTGAAGTTTATTTGTGGTATAAGGTTAAAAAAATGTAGGATGTGTAAGTTAAGCTCAATATGGCAAAGAGTGAAGTGTTGGTGCATTATGCACATGGTGAGGGTTTTTGGCCGGTTATGGGGGTCCCAATGGGGGTAAATTTTTCAAAATTTTTACTATGGTAATTAGTTAAAAGGTTTAAGGTAAAAAGGTTAGTTAGTTTTAGGTAAATATCAAAAAGTATATAGTTAAGTTAAAAATTACGTAAAACTTAAAATTTGACGAAATATATTAAATTTACGATTTTTCGACGAAAACTGACATTTTACGATTGGTAAAGTATTTTATGCATGTTAACGACGGTTAAACGTAAAAACGACGTAAAATATGAAAACGCGATACGTTAATTAAATATTCACAGTAAATACGATTTATTACTATAAATAGCAAAAATACTAAAATACAGGCATATATAAACATATACAGAAATATTTAAATACGCTGCTCAAGGAAAATACGATCACGCTGTTAAAAACTAAACAGTTAAGCACATAATTCACAGATAACGAATAATCTCATGGATTATCGTCAATTCATTGATCGTCTCAGCACTTTGGTCAGGTTCACAGAGAATGTTCAGGATAATGACTGAGCACAGTGTCAGGTCATTACTCGTCAGCAAACAGTTTTTCAAAAGACGCGGGATAACCTCCCGGTTCCAACACAGTTAAATCACATAGTTGACTAAATAAAAAGTCAAAGGGTAAAATAGTCATTTTACAAAGTAGGGAAAATTACCAGGTGTTACACAAGGTTTACTGGAATTAGGTCAATGTTGAATGGATGCTTGGAAAGGTTCAGAGTACAACCTCTAATGATGGCATCGGCCTCTACGATCTTACCGTCGGCTAATTCTACGGAGTAATGGTGGTCTAAAATTGATGGGGTGGCTTCTAGTATGTTACTAAATTCAGTGGATATAAAGCTTCTATCCGCTATGGTGTCAAATAGAACGGATGCATAACGATTGTTTAGTAAAACCGTACCAGTAACAATGTTGGAGTCTGGATTGGCCTTTGCATTGCCTACCACGTATACTCTTGATGAGGCTCTTTCATTGTTCTTGTTTTGGCTAGTCAACTTGGGGCAACCTGGTCTCACGTGTCCGGGTGCTCCACACACGTAGCACACAACTCCTTTCTTTGGATCATTGTTATTTCCTTCAGTAGCGTTGCGGTTTCCCGGCTGTCCATTCCCGTTCCCACGGGCATTATGTCTGCCCCGATTGTTGTTTCCAACATTAGTGTTAGGACCTGGGTAACAACATTTACTTGGCAAGTACGATCAAAATGACCAATCTGTCCACATTTGTAGCAGGATTTGCATGGACTACCAACATTGTGATGGTAGTGGCACCTCGGACACATAGGTTGGTACGTACGTAAGTCTTTGCCTTTGTGGTGGAGATAGCACTGTAAACCTGCCCGACATTTTGCCTTTTAGGAGGTGGCTGGTAATGGTTGCGGACATTATCATCTATCCTTCTTTTGTTTCCAGTCTGCCTCTCAGATATGGTACGGACTCTTTTGCTGATCAGCTCTGTAGCGAATTCTATGGCATTCTCGATAGTAGTGGGTCGAGAGGCGAGCACGCTATCATGGATGGCGCCGGGAAGTCCTCCAACATACTTCTTAAGCTTTTCCTCTCTCTCGGAAAACATCCTGGTACACATGAGGGTCAACTCTTGGAATCGCTGGTTGTATAACACGATGTCATTGTTCTTACAACTAAGATCCCACAGTTCGACTTTCAGTTTCTTCATTTCGCCCCTTGGGCAGTATTTTTCTGTCATTCTCTCTTTTAAGTTGGTCCAGTTGAGAGTGTAAGCAGCGTCGTGTCCTAGGGTAGCAACCACCTAGTTCCACCACGTGAGAGCACTTTCGAGTAATGTGCAGGTGGCGAATTTGACCTTGTTCTCGTCGGCGCAGTCGCTGATGCGGAACACGGTCTCTAGTCTTTTAAACCATTGCATCAGCTCTACAATGCCTTCGCTGCCCTGGTAGTACGACAGCTTGCATTTGAGAAAATCAGGATAAGAGCAGCCTCTAGTGGTATTGTTGTTCCTGCGTGCATTGGAGTTTTGGCTATCGTCCATATTTCTGCTAGCGGCCATAGCAGTGGCGATACCTTGGTCTATCATTTCCCTAAGTCGGGCAGTAGTGACGTTATGGGTAGCATCGACAATGGCGTTGTTGAGATTAGTTCTAGTGATTGCCATTTGTCTGTGGTCATACACAAAATGAGGTCATTAGCTTTAGTGTTAGTAGAATTCATATATTATTTGCACAAGGATATTTATGCACTAAATTTATAACAAATCGGATAACCTGTCAAGATTTCAATAATATAGCACAACACATGATATATAACAAAAGAAAGTGAGCGTATGTCATTTCTGGTAGAAAGTAAACATATCATCAGGCACAACCAATCCAAGACAGAAGTACAACACGCCTGTCTGGGATGGTGGTACACACAGTCTAAAATGCAATATATACAGACACCTATCTAATGGAGTACAGTACAAGATAGGATACAAAAGATGCATGAGAATGAAAGTACATGGGGTCCTATATCATGATAATAGCTGGGATGCAACCCAAAAGCTTATCATGATGTACACAAAATCTAGTACATGGAATCTATGCATGTCTAACAGATCCGCTGGAAGTGGCTGGTGCAGAGGGTGCTGGTGGGGCTACTGGTGCTGGCATGGCATCCTGCAAGGCAATCATAGCAATTCGGGTCCTCTTGACGTGTCGAAGCGTCTTAACCAGCTGAGCTCGAAGGGTATCCAAAGCTCCTCTAAGATGAGTTGTCTCTGCCGTCACTCCCTCATGGCGAACAGTCGCCAGGTCAAAGAACATAGACAGTGTCTGCTTCTGAGCTGAGAGGGAAGCATGGTCTGATACTGTAGGATCTCCATAGTGTAGATGCGATGACGCATGAAATCATACTTCTCCATAAGCCACTATAGAGCATCGTGAACTGTGGCCCATATCCCTCTGGCGACTTGGGCTTCTGCCCAGGTAGTCCGAGTAAGGGAATCTAGACGCTCCTACAAGATGAAGCGCTTAGCCTGGCCGGCTACCAGCAAGCTGTGGACATCTGCCATGTCCTAGGCCTGTCGAGCAGCCAATGCCGCAACCTGGGCCTGGACAGGATCAACCTGTCTAGTCCCGGAACCCTCTCCGACCTCAAAAGTAGAGGCGGGGCTGTCTCGTACCTCCTCTTACGAGGTGGTAGAGATCCGGAAGCATAGCCCTGGAGAGATGACGAGGGTGGTAGGGGTGGCAAGACATAAGTCATCTGGCCCTCCTCCTTAGCAGGGGGGACCAAAGCAGCAGGTGGAGTAGCAATAGTCAGGACTACTCTGTTAGTCTGACTGTCCTCAGACTCGAAAGCGGACACCCATACTGGCAGCACTGACGTCAGTAACGGTGGTACAACTGGAGTGAGGTCTACCTCTTGTACAACAGTCGGCGATGTCACTGGTGAGGTCATAGTAAATCTGGGAATAACATCATTTTTAATTGACGTAAGTATAAGCTTACTCAAGTTAAAAAGTTTCAAAATGATATTTTTAAGTTATAAGGGTTGTAGTGAGTGTCCTTTTAACATCGCGAGTTAAAGGCTTAGTTAATACTTATAAGATCATTTAACCAAAAGTTAATAATCAATGCTCACATAGATCACATAGTAAATGCATGCTCTACGTTCTATATGCTTAGCTATTTTAGTCTCGAAAATCCCAAAAGATTTTTAAGCAGTTATAGTCCAGTTTATATAAAAAAATTATTTTTATATTTTATTAATTTTTGGTCTGGTTCTCTATAACTATCGCTCTAATACCATTCTATGACACCCCAAATAGGTCAAATGCAACGGAAATAATATTTGGGTGTCACGTAGGTGGATCAATAGCAGATAGTACATAAAGCATCAGATAAAAGATTATCAAACATTTATTACATGAACAGTAGTGCGAATTGTTATTTAGAATGGTTCCAACATAAATAAAAGATTGTTTGTAAATCCCCAGTTTTAAAATCCCCAGATGAGTGCTAGAATGCTGCCTATCCTGATGCGGATGTCCATGCACATAATAAATACCTACTTCAATTACCTGAGAAAAATATGCTTTGAGAGTCAACATAAAGTTGGTGAATTCACAGGTTTAATAATTAAGTTTGGATAGTAAAACATTCACTGAAGTAGTGATGCACATAGCATCAATACTTAAAGGTAACTACATTTCCTATTGCCCGAAACTAACACTTGACAAGGTAAGCCCTCAACAAAAAAGGACCCTTCGCATTAATATTAATGCACCCAATATTCCGTTCTGACATGATAAACACATGTTGTCCCGACCAAGGCACAATGAGCATGACTCACCCAGATATGGATGGTCAATCCACAATAGATCTATTTATAACATTCAGGTAATCCAACAATTTTAACAGTTTCAGTTCACGGGTCATGAGGAGTTCTACGATAGGCAAATGTAATCAAGAGCTGATACAGTTTTGTTTACATCCATAAAATAAGTTGCATGATTTCTTCCCCATAAAGGATTTGAAAGTTTGTCAATATATAAAGTGGGGTCATGAACTCACCTCAGTAATACAATAATAAGTCACAAGAATCCAATGTGGTGCCCACGACACAGTCAACAACCTAAATAATTATACAGTCTTAGTAAAAGTACAATATGATGCATAAAAGTCTCTTAAACAAATTTGTGCATGCTTATACTGGTTTTAAGTATTTTATTATGATTCTTGTAATTTAATTTATCGTTGTACAAGTAATAGAGTATTTATTTTTAAGTGCGTAACAACTAATATCGTTCAAGTAATTAATTCGTTTAATTAATGTCTTCGTACTTGTACCGTTATAAAGTAGGTTAAATATTTATAAAAGAAGGATTTATATATATTTAAAATGTACAAAGTTAATAATAAATATAGTTAATATATTTATTCTTATAAATGAATTGTATTCAGTTTATATATAACTTATATAAATAACGTTTACAAAAATGTATTACATTTTATTTAATTAAAAGTCCCCGAAGTTTATGTAATTTATTTTAATGATAAGTTTGAGAAAGAAAACGATTTCTGTATTTATAGGTTTATTTAAGTTTACACTTTTTAATATTAGGAAAGTATATATATAATTAAGGTTTGTTTAGGTTTAGGAAAATTACAATTTTAGTCCCTCAAATATATATCTACTCGCGGCAATTTATATAAACACCCATAGGGCTTGTTTTAGTTTCATTAGTTGGCAAAACAAGTCCCCCTAGTTACACGTGTAACTAGGGCTTGTATAACTTTCGTGCATTGCCACATTTGGTCCTTGTAGTTCGGTTTAGGGTTTTAGGTGTACATATGATACAAAACATCCCCCTAGGGCTTGGTTAATGTTTGAAAAGTGGCAAGATTAGTCCTTGTGGTTTCGAAATATATTATAAGGGCACGAAAAGTTCACACATGGGTTATATAAGTTCATAAAAATGACATTACTAGTCCCTCAAGTTTTAAAATAATTTATTATGGCACGAATAGTATTTCTAGGGCTTGCTCTAAGTTTATAAAGTCGCAAGTTTGGTCCTCTTGGTTTAATAAAGGTTCGGCTAGCATAAAACGCAACCCTAGACTTTCAAAAGTGGCAAGTTTGGTCCTTATACTTGTTAGAAGTCACGAAACAAGTGTGTAAGTTTTATAAAATTACGTTTTCGACTAGTGCTTTCACTTAATGACATAAACGACACAAAAAGTCACCAATAATTAAGTTTAGTGTTTAGTGGGCTCGGTTGGTCCATTAAGGGTCTGATTTAGTTTCTTAGGCCTAACGGGCTCATTGTTGGGCTTGATTAACACTAGTAAATATTTATTTAGCGAATCCATTTAATCTAAATATTTTACTTGGGCTTATGGGCCTACTATGTTCGGCTTATATACTATACGTATAGTGGCTTATTTTGTTCGGCTTATTTAAGCTCATGGGCTTATTTTAGGTAGCTTATTTGGTGGAGTAGATTATTAATAAGATTTCTTCCAATCCTATCCTAAGTTAAGCTAAAGGTTCATTAAGCCAAGGTTTTCCACTCGACCATAAATATTAAGCCGAGACTTTTGGGCTTATTTAGTCACATAATAAGGTCTATACACTCTAGTTTTTCTAGGAAGCAAATCCTATGTTAGTCAAGGTTTACACGAGTTGCTTATAGATCTAGCATGAAGGCATGTTTTCTTTATAAATACAACTTCAAGCCGTGAGCTTTTCTAGTTGAGTTTTAGCATAGTTTTCACGTGTGCATGCTTCCCTAGTCACGTTTTCTAGGGTTTTATATGCATCACATGTAATGGAAAGTAAGAAATAAATGGAATGGCGGTATGGAGGTGTTTCACTTACTTGTTTTGTGGGGATGATGATGGATGAACAAGAAATGGTAATGTTAGAGCCTTGAGATTACTAAGAGTGTGAAGTGAGGATTTCCTAGTCAATAAATATGTATGTCGTGACCTCCTTCCTCTTCAATGCTACCTTGACCCAATTCAATGATATGAGAGATGAATGTGCAGGTGTTTGATGATGATTGAGGAGTAAATGAAGTGTGAGTTAAAAGATTTAGTGAAGACTTGTCCATGGTTGTATTCTAGTCGTGGGTTTTGATAAGGCAAGAGTAGTTTTGGTTTGCAAATTGTATGTGTATGATGTATGTATAGTGAGAAGTAGTACACCTTCATAAATGGAAAAGATGTACATACGACCTTGGGAGGTTGTTATTCGGCTACCAAAAGGGCAAGTACGAGACACAAAGTACAAGTTTTAATTACTAAATCCTAGTACTTAGATTTGGGTGATGGAAATGTTAAGTTTGGTTTGGTTGGGGCTCTCCTAGCCGTATGTTGTATATGGCATGTGGGGAAAAGGAGTGTCTCAAATATCTAATGACATAAGGAGTGAGTAGGTAGTATTTTCAAGTTAGGATGGATTTTTGGTAAAATATACTAGTAAGTATATATAAATCGTGTACCACATAGCTTCAAGAGGGAAAAGTAACATTTTTAGTGTCTCTAGTATATGTATATGATGCATGTGATTTATTTAGGTATGACTAGGTATAATATAGAAGGTAAACTTCTTTACCAAAGTATATAGTAGATATTAAATGGATATAATGTGGCTAGGTGAAAGTTAAAGTAGTTAAAGGTGACAAAGTTCCCATATATATATAAATATACATGAATTTGACAGTGTAATTAAATGAAAGACTGAAGCTTCACAAAATCAAGTGAAGTGGAATTACATAGATTTCATGCAAGATGTGTGCATAAGGTGACAAGGTTAAAGAGGTAAAATCAGATATTTTACACATTCTTTATCCTCGTTGGAATGGCACAATACTCATAACCAACCGTGAACCAACTATTAGCAAAAATCAACAAATCATTCCGGGTAACTAGCAACCAACCATTTTTTTAAGTTTTATTCTAATATATTAACCTACGTGACAAAGAAAAAGAAAAATAATTTTGATTTTTAGATTACCGAGGGCGAACAAAATTTTTTATTTAATAAAGAGTCACATTTTCCAATTCATTTTCCCCCCACAATTAAGTTTATCAAATTGCGTAATTTAGAAAATAACTTAAAAGTAGGATAAGCGGAAAAAATAAATATAAGAGAAACGAGACTTCCCGGGGCTTATAAGTTATTCGGTTGAATTCGAAAAATTTAGCGCAAAGAGGAGCGGTATCACAAGCAAATGAATTCAACAATTTACACCGATCCAAATATATATGTCACATCCCCAAATGATAAGCTATCACCAATCCAATCCAGGCTCTACCTATTTATTAAATCTGCAAAATAGACAAAACTACAAAAACAAAACGTAAAATTCTAAAGCACACTTTTGTAGGCATCACGATTGCATTTAGCGTATGCAACAAGCCTTTAAACCCCTCGGTGTCCCGAGTGGACGAGTTATAGTCTCGTGAGGGTTTCCAGGAAACACACCCACAAAGTTCGTAATATATATTTTTTGTGTAACAACAAAGCACGGCCGGCAACGCACTAATGAAAATGCAATTTTTGCGTTTTATATTTTTCTTATATTTTTTTATTTATTCACATTTAATAAATAATAACACACAAAATATTACCAAATGGAAAGTAGAGAATTAAAATCTTTTTGGATTTTTAATTTTTAGAAAATCACTCATCAAACATATATTATTTAATGTGAAAAGATGCATCATACAAGACAATCAAACAAACACGTAAATGAAACAGAAGTAAAAAGCTAAATAAGAAAACCCTTTTTTGATTTTATAATTTATATATATATATTTATTATTTTATTATTTTATTATTTTTTATAGTTCTATTATTATTTCTACTACTATTAGTACTATTTTTTATTTAGCTAGATTCAAGATACCTTTACAATATGGTTCAAGTGAGAATTGTCCACTTTCAAACGTTGAGGATACGGTATTTTCGGTATATACTCCAAAAATGGATATTCTTTTGATTTGACCATATAAAAATCTTTTTTTTGTTGTTTTAAATGGTTTACTTTTTTCGACTTTATTTTAAATGATGATAGGAGGTGGTGGATCTTTTTAGGTTTTCGGAGGGTGTTTGTACTTTTCACTCCTAGTGAATACGGCATTCATGTGCTCAATATGAGCAGATGGTGGAGGATGTGGGTTAGTCCTAACGGTTTGATCAAAAGAGACATGAGTTTGAGACATCGACAACTCACTAATTTTTGTTTCCATGTTTTATAAAATACTTTGGAAATTCTTTTCATTTTGCTTCATCTTAAAACTCATAATGTTAACGTTCTCTTTCACAAAATTATTTGCAGCTCTTCGACTATCCAAAAATTTAGTGATTATTCTTTCGAGATCGATTTCGGATTGAGGTTGAGATTGATGAGAATGCGAATCATGAGCATTTCGGTTTTCACAACCATCGAGGTGATTTCATTCATGACGTTTACACATCGGCGTGTCATTGTTCATGTGATTTTTAAAAGCAACATTACGTTCGAGATCGTTATCTTTTTCACGCATCTCATGCAGTTCTTCTTAAAGATTTGGAAATGAGAATCCATTTTAGATTCAAGAGCTTCTAACTTCTCCACTAATTGAGAGGTATCAATACTACTTTCATCGTCGAAAGAAGCAGATTTTTGATTATCTTTGTTTTGATACTTTTTGGGCCAATTAAGTTCAAAAAGAACTTTGTCCTCAAGAAATTGAAAAGCTTGTTTTGGAGTTTTGTAGAGGAAGATTCCTCCGGAAATTCCATCAAGGATTGCTTGAGTGGATTCGTCTAAACCATGATCAAATATTTGAATAATAGCTCTTTTGGTCAGACCATGCCCATGGTATTTTCAAAGCATGTTCTTCAGTCGTAACCAGGCTTGGGTTAGACTTTCATATGTGGTTTGAGAGAATTTTCTGATTTTGAGTAAAAGACGTTCAAATAACGAAGGTGGAAAGAATCGGTTTATAAAAGCTATTCGTATTTGTTCCCACGATGTTATTGAATCTTCTTTAAGCGTATCAAACCAGATTTTAGCATCATCAGCTAAAGATAGTGGAAACGTCAAAAGTTAGATAACTTCACTTTGAGTATCACCATATTTGAACATGTCGCAGATCGAGAGAAATTCACAAATGTGTTCATGCGGATCTGCCCGCAAATGAGAATCAAACTTATTCTCTTGAACTATTTTCAAGTGGGTATTGTTAATAATAAAGTTGTCATCAACATCGTTTCAAGTCGGTGCTACGGTACTAGCACTATTCCATAAAGGTTGATCATTAGGATCGATAATAATTATATGTTCGGGTGGATTGGGTTGGGTTACGACATCCTCTTCATATATATCTATAACTACAAATTCATTGTTGGATGGATTTTGGGTTGAAAACTTGGGTGATTTGATTCGAAGGCATTCTTTTGGGATCGTTTGAAATTCATAACTCCATGTTGTTTTATTTAATTTAAATAATAGATTTACAAGTTATTTTCTCCAATATCGAGGATTTAAAATTTTGCAAAAATACTTATTTTTTATATTATTATTTTATTTTATTTATATATTATTTTGTTTTAGTTTTGAGATTATAACAAGATAAAAAGATAAATCAAAATGAAAGCAAAACTAGTTTTTTTGGTTTTTTGGTTTATTTTTTTTGGTTTTATATTTTTTTATGTTTTTGTTTGATGATAAACTATATATTTACAAATTCACAAAGTCTAAAAGACAGTTTGGTTGGTTTTTGAAAATCACTTAACTTAATCAGTAAGGGACAATTCGTTTTCAGACAAAAAGTGCGGCGCACAATGGTTAAGTGCGTCGTACTTAGAAATCCTACAGAAAGTGCGTCACACAAATGAAATGTGCGGCGTACTTTCTGCAAATTTTAGAACAAAAAGTTTTGAGATTGTCAGAGATCTCTACGGCGATAGTTTATTTAAAAGTTTAAACAAGTAACGAAAATCCCTGGCAGCGGCGCCAAAAACTTGATGTGTGTTCGCAAGTCTTAAATTTATATTACTAGATTATTAACAAACAAGGGACTAAAAATACAACACGGGCAAGTATACCCTTTCGTGTATAGTATAGTCTAAAGGTAAAGTCCAGGTCGATCCACGGGATTGTTGTTAACAAGTTAAAACAATTATCCTTAGAGTGTCACAAGTTCTAAAGATTTAAGCTTCTAACAATGATTTAAAGGTGCGTTTGGTTAAGCTAAAACATAGAAAAGATAGCAAAGATGAATTATAAGCACATAAACAATGTAAGACAACATATGGATTACTAGTCGCACATGCAACATCTAATTAATATAACAAACATCAGACTAAATATCATGTCATACCAAAAGCATTAAGAATAGTTTATGCTGGTTTCAATGGATCAAGTACTCGCTGAGCCAAACCCTCTCGAGCATATGACAAAGCATTAAACAAAATTATGCAAGAGTTGTTATGTATTTTATTCCACCAATCGTGACAAAGGCGAATACCAAGATTATTTACTAGATGACATGAAATCTATTCAATCATATAAGTACTAGTTATAATCATGAATGAACCAAATACATAACAATGATCAAACATAATAGTATCGA
This sequence comes from Glebionis coronaria, assembly GCA_025667525.1. Taxonomy (NCBI): domain Eukaryota; kingdom Viridiplantae; phylum Streptophyta; class Magnoliopsida; order Asterales; family Asteraceae; genus Glebionis; species Glebionis coronaria. Next base: position 69,067 of record JANFOE010000625.1, on the reverse strand, counting down.
GTGTAAGAACAAATCAACCACGCTTATAATCACGAACCAGGGAGAAAGTGCGCCGCACTTCGCCTCTGCGAAGCTAATACATTCTATTCATAGTTCTATACATGCTTCAACCAAATACACAAGTAACTACTCTATAATTAAAGGAATAACAAACATAACATTCATCATAATTCTAGAAATGATCATAATAAAAGAGTTATATAGATTATACCAAACGACTACAAGAGTTTGATTCGATGATTAGTTTTCCCAAATGAAAACTTTATACTAATGATCCAATGATCAATTCCTTAAGCTACAAACACTTTGGATGATGTTACTAAACCCAAAAACGTGCTAAAATGATTAGGGAAAGATGGGAGAATGGTGGTGAGTTGTTATGGAATAAGAGGGCCAAAGGGTGCTTTTATAGGCTTTCTGCGACCCAAAGTGCGCCGCACTTTGTCAAATGTGCGCCGCACATTTCCTAAACATGGAGCAAAAGTTTTATTAATGCTGAGGAAAAGTGCGCCGCACTTTTGAAATTTGTGCCACACATTTGGTCATTTCCAGCTTGGACCAAATGGCAAAGTTGTAGATAAATTTTTCCTCTTTCCGTGGTCGCTTGAATCAACTAAAACGGAGTTCATATGCTCAAGATATGGCCAAAACAATGACAGGTGTCGAGAGATAAGAAGCTTGACTTTATTTATTTGTTTAAGCTTCATGTCTTCGTGTTTTCTTCCATTTCCTTCCACGGCACATCCTTGGAACCTATAACATCAAATATACTCCATTAAATATCAATAGTTCACATAATTAACCTAAATATATACTGATAACGCACACGTAAACATGTATAATTAGAGCGCTATCAGTACCCTTTCTATATGAGAGCCTGATAAGAAATATACGTGAGACATGATTACTTGGCATAAACATGACTGCACTAAAGTTTAAATGCTAGTTTACCAGATGAAGACGAGTTGTTGGACTACTGATCCTTAGCATTTTGGTCACGTCCACTCGCAGAGTTCCTGTTTATGATGCTGAAATGTTAGTATGTGAAAACATACAACAATCTGAACATAGAAAAGCTTAAGAATTTAGGGACATGTTGTTGTTGGACTGGTTGTTGTTGTTACGGTAATTGTCATTACTTTCCTCTTGTCAGATCCATAACGGTGGTTAGATTGACCGTTGCCCTTGTTGGCATTCTACGGAGTGGCCGGTTGGGACCGGTCTCCACCCTTCTGCCTGAAGATACAATTTGATAGGAAAAGATATAAATGAACATAAAGATTGAAATGAAATGATAACGCTTGATAGCTGAAATTTATACCTTTTCTCAGGACGAGCTTGTTCCTCGTAGTCATCACGCTCATGTAGCATTTCTAAGATACGTGCTGCATCATTAACTTGTGCCACATTAGTATAAGTAGCACTAAGTAAACGAGCCGTTGTAGAGGCGTACAGAGCCCAACGGAAGTGCTTGGCTTGTTCCTCCGTAGTACCCGCAGCCGTACCTAAGAATCCAGCCAACCTAAGAAACCTCTGCATGAACTCAGTGCCAGTCTCTCCATTTCTATGACGAATGGAGTGTTAGTCCCTCTTGAGTCCTTCCTGCTCAGAAGTCAGAAAGAACTGCGCATAAAACAAAGTCTTGAACTGATCCTAAGTCAATGCAGCTAGCCAATCATCACCTCCATTAGCTAACTTGTAAGCTCTCCACCAATGTAGAGCATCACCCTCAAACTTATAGCAAGCCAACCTTGCCTTGTAGACACCACCGCATCCCATAGCATCAAATATCTTCTCCATATGCGAAATCCAGTCTTCCGCATCTGTTGGAAATATGTTTTACGTATTAGAAAGGATCAGTCACTCCAACAATAGTCTAAGTTATAGCTCGTAGTTTAGTTTTACTATCATTATGTAAACAAGGCTAAGCCAAGCCTACAACTTGTGTAGGCCGGCCCAACTTGTAAGCCCAAGCCCATCTTATGGGCTTGGGTATATAAACCCTCTCCTTAGATGGAGAGGGTGTGGTTTCATTTATAGTTACACATAGTTCTTTCATTTCTCTCTCTAGAAGTGTGTGAAATCCACCAAGTTTCTATCTCTTTCTCTCTCTAAAACATAAGCTAGATTTACAATATCTTACAAATGGTATCAAGAGCCATGGGATGATTGTTTGGTTTATGTGTTTGTGTTCTTGATTCATACGCCTTTGTTTGATCCAAAATCATACGTACCAATTTTTTTTGTGTTTTTATGTTTTAATCTTAATATACTTCTCTACTTACTTGTTGTAGTGACTTGGTATTGTTACTTTGGTTAAAAGCACCAAAATTTTGGGTGTTTGATTCATTTTTAGGCTTAGAATCTCGAATTTGTTGTGTTTTTGTCCTATCCGAGAAAAGTGGCAAGTTCGATTCCATAGTACGATCTGTGTATTGTGATCACATAAACCTTGGGTTTCTACTTGCGATCCAATATCACGATCACATAATACGATCGCTTGTTGCGATCCAAGACTGCGATCTAGTAACTGCGATCCACTACTACGATCAAGGTTACGATCATAGAGTGCGATCACCAGTACGATCAACCGATACGATCAATAGTACGATCATCAGTACGATCACCAGTACGATCACTAGTACGATCAAGAAGTACGATCAACCGTTACGATCACCAGTACGATCACTAGTATGCCCACCAGTACGATCACTGGATACGATCACTCGTTGAGATCACTGACTACAATCCAACGTCACGATAAAGGAGTACGATCTAGTGACTGCGATCCGAGTACGATCTAGTGATTACGATCCCTATTGTGATCACAGACTACGATCCCCACTGCGATCCAAGGCTACGATCCCCATTGCGATCGAAGGTTACGAGTGTGCAATTTTGACTTGGAATTTTTGGTTTATCGAGAACATAATTTAGGGGATTTCAACATTATTTCTCGGCTTTAACACACACCAACAAATACATTTACTTTCTTTCATTGATCGATCAACATTTGTAAATCTTAACTTATCAAAATGGAATAGACATCTCTTACAGATAAGTCCATCCTCTCGGGTACAGATAATCGTCCACCAATGTTGGTGAAGACTATGTATGAGGATTGGGCTTCCCGAATGGAACTTTATATGTTGAACAAAGAAAATGGACATCTCATTTGGGCATCGGTGCTCAATGGACCATTGGTATATGGTACTTTGACAGAAGATGTTGTTACTCGTCCTCGCACTACGGGTGAATTAACTGGAGATGCTAAGATACAAGAAAAGTGTGATAAACAAGCTACAAACATCATTCTCCAAGCCCTTCCTCCAGATGTCTACAAACTCGTCAGTAAACATAAGGTTGCCAAAGAGTTATGGGATAGAATTTGTGTTCTAATGCAAGGCACCTCGTTAACTAAACAAGAACGAGAGTGTAAGCTTTATGATACATTTGATAAGTGTGCCTATGTCCCCGGGGAGACTCTCAATGATTACTATTTGAGATTTACCCTATTGATGAATGAGCTTAATATCTATGGCATGAAAATTCCTATGTTTCAATTGAACACCAAGTATTTGAACACTCTTCCTTCAGAATGGAGCAAGTACGTGACAGCTGTTAAATTGGCTAAGGATTTTCATCAAACCAATGTGGATCAACTTCAAGCTTTTCTTCAAAAACACGAAAGCCATGTGATCGAGGCTCAATTGTCTACACCTCAAGTTCATGATCCACTTGCCATGTATGCTTCTCAACAAATGACTCCCCAACAAAACATGGCTTTCACTTATCAACAACCATCATACTTGCAGCAGCCACCACCACACACCTATCAGCAACCACAACAACCACCTTATCAACCACTAATGATTCCATATCAAGCATTTCAACAAAGTGTTCATCAACAGTCTTTTCCACGGCAACCAGCACAAGCCATCACTTCTCCAATGAGCTACACTCCTCAGCAAGGATATTTTCCAATTGAAGCACAACCAGCACAAGCCTTCTACTCCAATGAACTTCCACCAATTGAAGCACCGGTCTTTACTCTAAATGATACGCCAACTGATGTGCTAAACCATCTCACTGCCTACTTGTCAAAACTTGTTGCAACTAGAGGATTTCCACCAACAAACAATCAGCTCCGCACTTCTTCAAATCCTCGATAACAAGCCACTATTCAAGATGGTCAAGTAACAATGCAATCTATTCATGGTAGGCAAAATTCATATGGACCCACAACAAGGACCGTGAAAAATCAAGCTGTGAATTCTCAAGCTAGTGGAATGGAAGCACTATTGGTCCTCAGAAGGTTGTGACTTGCTACAATTGCCGAGGACAAGGTCATATGGCGAGGGAATGCACTCAGCCAAAAAGGAGAAGGGATGTAACATGGTTTCGTGAGAAGATGTATTTGGTTGATGCTCAGTCTAAGGGGACGATTTTGGATTCAGAGGAATTAGCATTTCTTGCAGACCCAGGGGCAACAGATAATGAAGGCATTGTAGTCGTCTCTACTTCTAATGCAGCATATCAAGCAGATGATCTTGATGCATATGATTCGGATTGTGATGACATTCACTCAGCCCAAGCTGCACTCGTTGCTAATCTCTCTCACTATGGTTCTGATGTCGTCAGTGAGGTACCAATCACATCTAATAATGTTCATGATAATCCACATCATGTTGAGCATGAAAATGACAACCTCGAACAACATTCGGGAACTAGTAACTCAAAAGATGCGATATCCAATCCAACACATTTGAGTGAACCTCAACCAAATGCTACGACGGGTATGGAATCTTGTGATCAACGTGATTTGGTAAGGGTGCCTAAACATATTATTGATAACATGAATATGGCTGTTCGACAAACCCTAGATATGAATGCCAACCTAACCACTGAGCTTGCGCTGTATAAGGAAAAGGTCAAAACTATTGAAATGGTCCCTCAAGCAGATAAAATAACTTATTCTGAATTTGACCAATTTCGTTTTGAAAAGATTGAACACTTAAACGAAATAGAATCATTAAAAGCTACCCTTTCCAATGAATTAAAAGAAAAAGAGTCGGTTGTAAATGATTTTCAGAAACTCAAAATGGATTTCGAAACTCTCGAGTCTAAAAAGTTTGAATCAGTAATTAATGCTACCAAACTTCTTAAATTCAAGGAACAATAGCTTTTAAAACAATACGCTTCCACAGAAAAGGTTCATGTTTTAACTAAATCATTTAAAGAACTCTAACTCAAGCGTCTTCAAGATTTACCACCTAATCCTGGTTATGTAAAACAAGCTCAGGAATATATTCCTTGTCTATATGATGTGACCATAATTGGCAAATCGAAAGAAGCACCTTATGTTCGTAGTATTGAGGAGACACAGTCACTTGCGGAAGAAACTCATTCTAAAATGCTTTCAAAATTCCATAAGCTTGATTATGTTCAGCACAATAAAGATCAATTTTCTAAAAAGACCCGTGTTCGTTTACAAAAGGAATTAACTCAATTAACAGTTTTTGTGCCTCAAAGTTTGTCAACGGAAAACCTTCCTAGTACGTCTCTTACACTTGTAAAAAAGGATTTAACTAAGTTAATTCCACCGGTAAGTAAGGTGTCAGATAGCTTAAACGCAGTGCACCAACACTTTTCTGATTTTGACAAGGTCATTACGGAACGTACGACGGCTACGGCCATAACGGAAGGTGAATGGAATTTTGAGCACACTAGAGCTGCGTTCCGAGACGAAATTGTTCCATTTGTAAACAATGTTAAAGCTTGTCTTAGTAATATTGATCAAGATTTGCTTTTGGAAATAGAAGAAGTTAGACGTGTTTTCAATGAAATAGATGATGCTTATGAAAACAGTTTACTTGAAATAGAACGAGTTTCACACCAAAATGATCAGCTTCTGAAGCAAGTGATGTCTCATGATATTGTTTCCGTCTGTGTGAATAAAAGTGTTGATAATGATTCTATTGTGCATAATGTTGAATCTATGGATAATGTGGTAGATAGTACTTGTCACAAATCTGGCGTTGAATTTTTAAAGCTTCAAGATTCATATTCTTCGCTTTCAAAACGTTTTGATGAGATTCAAACACATTGTATTTCGCTTGAGTGCAAGCAACAATTTATTCAAGAAATCTTTGAAACGTCATTCGAAGGTGTTAATATCGACGATGCAAATTTTCAAAAGAATTTTCAATTGAATTTACAATCAAAACAGCGTCAGCCAAGTGACAAGGTTGCTAAATCATTGCCGATAGACATAGAGAAATCTAGGGAGATTAACTGTGTGAACGTACTTGAGGCCGCTGAGAAATTTAAACTTGATCTAGATAATCGAGTTTCCAAGATATTGTCCAAAGTTGATAACTTAAAACAAAAAAATACACAACTCTTCGATTCAGTAAAGCCCGCCTGTGCTAATACCACTGCACAGAATCAATCACTGATTGAACAATTGAATCGAAAGTCGGTGGAAATATCTGATTTGAGGGAACAAATTTGTGATAAAAATTTGGCTTTGGCGGAGTTAAAGGAAACACTTCTTACCCTAAAAGGTAAGAATGTTGTGGATAATGCAGCTACTGTCTCAGCATCTTCCTCTAGTGCAATCAAAACGAACCTCATTGCCGTCACACCATTTAACAAGGGACCTAGGATTAAACCATCTCAAACATTGGTCACTAAAGATAAGGCAAAATCTAAACCAGCTTCTAATATTCCCGTGTTGCCTTCTACAAGAGTAAGCACCACTACTAAGGCTCAAAGATCTAAGCTTAAAAGAAACAAGAAGAATGATAGGATCTTGCCCCCATCTAGTAGTCAAACGAAGAAGAAAGTAGAAGCCCACCCTAGGAATGTTATTTCTGTTTTGAATAAAAAGAATCATGTAGCTAAACCTAAAGGCTCTGCGGTTGTGCAACGCTCTAAGCCTACTATGAGTTCTAATTTGAAATGTTAGAATTGCAATGAATGCATGTTTTCTAGTCGTCATGATTCTTGCCTTATTGACCATGTGAATGAGATGAATGCCCGGAAAAATAGATTAGAATGGAAACCAACTGGGAAAGTGTTAACCCAAGTTGGTTGGATGTGGCGCCCCACTGGTAGAACTTTCACTATAGTAGGAATTGCGTGCCCTTTAACTAGGATCACTCCCACTAAAGCGAAGAAAGCATGCCCTTTAACTAGGAGTACCAAGGCTACCAAAACACAAGCGTGTCCTTTAACTAGGAACACCAACACTACCGTAGGAACCAAGTGCCCTTTAGATAGGTCTACTCCCACTATAGTGCCCGCCAATACTCCAAAACCTCAGAAAATTGGAACAATAAAACATGTTAGTGATAAAACTCACATTAGAAAACGCAGGAAATCTAAGGGTCACATAAATGTTAGCAATTCTGATAATATTATATCTGTATCTGCTAACACTCCGGAACCAATAGTTTCTAATGCATTGTCTACTGTTGTTGTTGAAAACAGGTGGTCCAAATTGTTCTCTGGTATTTGGACTCTAATTTCTCTAAACATATGACCGGAGATCGCTCTCAGCTCAGAAATTTCGTCAGCAAGTTTCTTGGTACGGTTCAATTTGGAAATGATCATATTGCAAAGATAATGGGTTACGGTGAATATCATATTGGGAATTTTATAATTTCAAGAGTGTATTATATGGAAGGTCTCGGTCACAACTTATTTTCTGTGGGACAATTTTGTGATGCAAACCTAGAAGTTGCTTTTCGAGAGCATACCTGCTTCATTCATAATTTGGAAGGGGTTGATTTATTGAAGGGAACTCGAGGGAATAATTTGTACACTTTGTCTCTACAAGACATGATGGCCGCTTCTCCCGTATGTCTTCTCTCCAAAGCATCGAATACTAAGTCATGGTTATGGCATCGACGGTTATCTCATCTTAACTTTGACGCGATTAATCATTTGGCGAAAAACGAACTTGTTCGTGGTCTTCCTAAACTTACATTTCACAAGGACCATTTGTGTTCCGCGTGTACAATAGGGAAAAGCACTAAGAAATCATACAAACCCAAGACTGAAGACACCAACCAAGAGAAACATTATCTATTGCATATGGATCTTTGTGGGCCAATACGTGTTGAAAGTCTTAGTGGTAAAAGGTACATCCTCGTCATTGTGGATGATTACTCTTGGTTTACATAGGTGAAATTTCTTACAACAAAAAATGAGGCACCTAAATTCATCATCGGATTTCTCAAGATGATTCAAGTGCGTCTCAACACTACTGTCCGACGCATTCGTACATATAATGGAACCGAATTTGTGAATCAAATTTTGCGTGATTATTATGAAGAAGTTGGCATTTCTCATGAAACATCCGTTGCTCGCACTCTACAACAAAACAGTGTCGTTGAAAGGCGAAATCGCACACTTATGGAAGTTGCTCGAACGATGTTAATTTACGCAAAGGCTCCATTGTTTTTATGGGCAGAAGCAGTATCTACAGCAGTGTACACCAAAAACCGGTCACTAATTCGTAAACGCCATGATAAAAACCCTTATGAGCTTCTCCATGGAAAAGTATCAGATTTATCATATCTTCATGTATTTGGTTCTCTTTGCTATCCAAATAATGATGGTGACAATTTGGGAAAACTTCAACCAAAGGCTTATATTGGTATCTTCATTGGTTACGCACCCGCAAAAAAGGCATACCGAATCTACAACCGTAACTCTCGCAAGATCCTCGAAACTATGAATGTTGATTTTGATGAGCTGACAGCAATGGCTTCTGAGCAAAGCAGCTCTGAACCCGCACTTCATAAAATGGGACCCAGTAACATTAGCTCTGGTCTTGTCCCTAACAACCCTACTTCGTCATCATTTACACCACCTTCTAGGAATGAATGGGATACGTTGTTTCAACCGTTCTTTGATGAATTCTTTACTCCTCCAAGTATTGTTGCTCTAGAACCTGAGGTAATAGCTCCGGTTACCGAAGTTGTAGCTCCAGCAACTGCAACACAATCAGATACATCTGCACTAACAATTGGTCAAGATATACCTTCCACGAGTAATTCTCAACCAACACATGTTTCAACTACCCATGTCATGCCTATTGATGATGAACAGGATGATGATGATCACGATTTGGAATTCGCTCAAATGCGTGAACTTCCATTCTTTGGTGTACCAATTCCCGACTCTAATCAAGCTGGGTCGTCCATCTTAGAGGAAGCTCCTACTACGGTCTACTCCAATCCACGGATTCGTGAACATGACAACAAGTGGACAAAGGATCATCCTATAGATTCTATTATTGGTGACCCTAATCGTCCGGTATCCACACGAAGTCAGTTACAAGAAAATGCAATGTTTTGTCATTTTGATGCTTTTCTCACAGAAGTTAAACCTAAGACATGGCAAGAAGCTTTTACTCAATCATGTTGGATAGAAGCTATGCAAGAACAACTTAAAGAATTTATACGTCTTGAAGTATGGGAACTTGTCCCATGCCCGAATCAAGTGCAGTTACTCACTTTGAAATGGGTTTACAAGGTGAAACTCGACGAGTTAGGCAGAATATTGAAGAACAAAGCTCGACTAGTAGCTCGTGGATACAAGAAATTATTAGGCATCGACTTTATGGAATCCTTTGCACCTGTTGCCCGTTTGGAAGATATTAGACTATTCCTCGCTTATGCAGCCCACATGAATATGATCGTCTATCAGATGGATGTGAAGACGGCATTTCTGAATGGTGAAATCAAGGAAGAGGTCTATGTTCAACAGCCGGATGGTTTTGTGAATCCTAAATATCCTAATCATGTGTACAAGCTTAAGAAGGCTCTTTATGGGTTGAAGCAAGCTCCACGCGCATGGTATGATCTTTTGTCACAATTCCTCATCACGCAAGGCTTCGCTAAAGGCAAGGTGGATCCCACGCTGTTTATTCAGAAACGGGGTAAAGATATGATTATGGTGCAAATATATGTTGATGATATTATATTTGTTGCCTCGAACCAAACCTTATCGGATGAGTTTGGGACACTCATGTCTTCCAAGTTTAAGATGTCAATGATGGGCAAGGTATCATTCTTCTTAGGTCTTCAGATATCTCAGAGTCCCAGAGGCATCTTTATCAATCAATACAAGTATGCCCTTGAATCGCTTAAGAAATATAAGATGAAATCTTGCGACCCCGTGGATACTCCAATGGTGGAACAATCTAAGCTTGATGATGATCCACATGGAGTTGCCGTTGATCCGACACTTTATCGTGTAATGATCGGTACCCTTCTGTATATCACAACTAGTCGACCTGATCTTCAGTTTGCTATATGTATGTGTGCTCGGTATCAAACTCGGCCTACTGAGTTACACTTAGCTACTGTTAAACGGATCTTTCGATATCTTAAAGGAACCATTAACCGGGGACTTTGGTATTCGAAGGACTCTTCGATTGCACTGATGGCATATTCAGATGCGGATCACGCGGGTTGTCAAGATACAAGGCGTAGCACGAGTGGAACTTTGCAATTACTAGGAGATCGACTAATCAGTTGGGCATCGAAAAGGCAGAAAAGCGCTGCAATTTCAAGTACGGAAGCAGAATACATAGCTATGTCCGGTTGATGTGCTCAAATTCTTTGGATGAGATCGCAATTAATTGACTATGGTCTAGGTTTCAACAAAATTCCGATGTATTGCGACAACAAAAGTGCAATTTCCTTATGCTGCAACAATGTTCAATTCTCCCGGTCGAAGCATATTGACATTCGCTACCACTTTATCAAGGAGCAAGTGGAAAATGGAATGATAGGGCTTTACTTTAGATCGCGCTAGAATGGAATTTTTGGCCGACAAGCTAGGTTTGAGAACATTCTCGCCCGAGACTCTAAAGGAACTGGCAGATGAAGCGAAAGAATAGTGGTGGTAAACTATTCTCCGTATCCTTGGTGATCATCTGTATATATTGTTTATATTTTTATCCTCAAAAGCAAAATACAAAAATATAAAACCATATAAAAACTACAAAAATTGAAAATTTCAGAAAAATCCAAAAATATTTTTACTTTATTTTTCAAAGGCATGTCTTTTGGTACGATAATATTTATGGCCTTAGAAATGTCGATTAATATTGACACGACGCCATAAATAGAGTTCGTACAAAAGTTGTAAATATTTCATAAAACATGCCCATATGGCTTGTAGTTATTTCAGACTGCAACCCGCTTTTCATATTAAAGTCAAGTATTTCTTCTGAAATATTTGGCTCTCAACGGGAATTAATTTTCTCGGGCAAGGTTTACTTTAAAACCTTGTAAGGGATCAAGTTTACTTTATAACTTGGTCTAACACAAATCTATGTACGCTTCAGTGCATTTATTTGTTAAGACAAGAGAAGTCTTGTTTTTATGAAGCTATCATCTCTACAACCATAGCTATCTACAATTGGTATCTACATACTCGACGCTGTGACTACTCAAACGGCGACTACAGCTTGTTCAATAGAACACGGGTCAACAATTGAGGGGGAGTAATTATCAAGCATTCAGAATCTTTGATGCCGAAAGTCCCAAGTTCACTAATTGGTGTCAAGACAACAATACCAATCATACATGTGGTGTCAAGAAATGACTTCAGACGTGACGAGGCGACCAACATTTTCCGACAAGAACCATTTGATCTTATCATATGATGTTCTCATCAATCAGGTCCAACCTTGTCAATTCATTCTAATATGGTGAATATGTGATCATGTTACAAATCGGTATCATATCTCACAAATTGGTCTCATGAAGATTAAGCGGACTTGCATTTTTCTTCCCAGAACCTTTGTTAAAACTTCATTAAATCAATTGATATCAAAAATATCGTTGGGTTGATATTTTTAATATGGGGGAGAAAATGTGATTTAATATGGGAAATTATCACAAATAGTTTAACTTAACGTGATGGCTCATCCCGACATATGCGAAATGTTTTCGAATATCGTGGCATATGTTAAGGGGGAGAAAAATGGATTTGCTATACCAAAATGGATTTCATGGTGACATATACTTACTCTAAACCCATTTATTTCACGACGATGAAGATTGTGGTGACATAAGGATGGTAGGATAGGTTAAGTCCAATGATTCTTCCAAAACTAGAGGAATCTTCCCAAGGACATTCCATAGCTAGAAATAGTAGTCCTTAGGAAAGATGGGGAAGATTGTGAACGTAGCTGAATGCCGACCAAGTACTTAAGTTAGCACTGGAACAATCACAACAAGGTGCTAGTTATGACGTATTGGTAAGCATTGAAGGGGTTGAAGAATGGAAAAGAATTATAAAGATAAATGGTGTAAAGAAAGAAGCCCTCCTTACAACCTTAGGCAGAAACCGGGTCAACACATATGTTATTGAGATCATTTTAATGATGCTTGATATTGAAGATAGACATCATGGACCCAGTGATGCAATGCACAACCCATCCCAGCTAACTCAGATATCTCTTAAAAGGTATTTGTTTTAATCACACGGAGATAACGCATTATATATCGATTTATTCACTCCGAGTAAATTGGTATTGAATTGGTGGCACTCCTCTCTAGCCTCTGATCACTAAAATCCAAAATGCATGATCGAGTCTAGAGCCATTTGAGATCATCAAATATCTCATTAGGACACATTTCCATATTTCTTTGCTTCTTCACACACTGTGAAAAGTAAAAAAGATCTTAAGAGTCCTACGCAAAATCTTCATGATCTTTCCTGAATATCCGAGTAATACGAAAGTATTTACAATGAAGATGGAAATCCTTCTTGAGCGAATATCAAAAAGCTCATGGTAGGTGACTTGTGCGATTCTTTATGAATCAAGCTTGTAATAACTGGAAAGCAACAGTGGTTTAATTCTTAACTGAACTTAAACAAGTTCCATGCCTCTACGCAATATCTTAGTGATCTTGCCAGAACACTCAGAGTGATACCTTAGTGTTCACAGTGATGAGTGGAAATCCTTCTAGTGTTAACTTCAAACAGCACTTGGTAGGTAACTTGCAAGATTCTATATAAATCAAGCTCGTGACAACTGGAAAGCAACGATGGTGCGATTCTTTAATGAATCAAACTTGTTCCAGGAATCGGAATTGACGGCTTCAATCATGCGGATAATTTTATCCAAATGATTCACTCTTTACATTCGCAATCAGCTTTGGACGGTCGAGTAAACAGAACGGGTTTACCCGCGAAATCTTGTCAAGGAGATTTTAACTAAATCTACCTGCCACAAGTATGATATTTTATATCATCCAACGGTCTACACCGACCGGAGGTAAAATACTACCGAATTAGAATGAAATGTTCAAAGCCATTTCGTTCGGGTCTACTTAAGTTGCGGCATTTGAAGACGGTGGCGTTGCGGAATCCGAGAAGAAGTCGTCCCCTCATGCTTATACTTTATGCACTTAATACCTCATCTAATTCATGAAAGCCTAAAAGTTAAGTCTTCCGCTGTATCGAACTCTGAAGCTTTCAAGAATTACGAAGGTATAAGTATGTGGGACATGAAGTCACGAAGAGGCGAAGATCACAAGTGAAGGATGCACAAGATCAAGGCAAGAGATTAATGCTAAAGATTGATATCAAATATCACATCAGCATGTTCACCAGAAAAGAAAAAGAAAAGAAAGACGAAGACTACGAGCTCAAGACAAGCATAGTATGCTAGGTTTATTTTATTATTGTAACTTGGGTAACGCCATTGTTTGGAGTGACCTCCCTTAGGGGGAGATTGTTAGAAATACGTTTTACGTATTAGAAAGGATCAGTCACTCCAACAATAGTCTAAGTTATAGCTCGTAGTTTAGTTTTACTATTATTATGTAAACAAGTCTAAGCCAAGCCTACAACTTGTGTAGGCCGGCCCAACTTGTAAGCCCAAGCCCATCTTATGGGCTTGGGTATATAAACCCTCTCCTTAGATGGAGAGGGTGTGGTTTCATTTACAATTACACATAGTTCTTTCATTTCTCTCTCTAGAAGTGTGTGAAATCCACCAAGTTTCTATCTCTTTCTCTCTCTAAAACATAAGCTAGATTTACAATATCTTACAGCATCAGATCAAGTCTCAGCCTTGTTAAAAGATCTTGGCTTCTGCTTGTTAAACCTCTCAAGCCAAGTGTGCAAAGTAACGGGTGGAGGAAGAGGAGGATTGTTTTTCTGATTCGGGGCAGCTTGGTATTCAGCCCGAATTTGGTTCCTGATTTGAGGAAGCATAGCTTGCAGTGCTGCTTTGACAGCTACTGCTAGCTCTTGTTCGCGTGTCATGACCATCTGACAATTTAAAATGAAAATGTAATGATTAATCTGATTAGAACATATGGTAAACATAATGAAATGATGCATGAAACAGTTTATGAAGGCATAGCCAAATGTAAATGACATGGAAATAAAATGACACAGCGAAGATGAACGCCTATGGGTCGGTTCATCAAAATGAAAAGCCATGAGCTAATGCGAACGCCTATGGGTCGGTTCACCATGCAGATTCGATTAAAAACACATGCGACTAAATATGGCCAGTCCTATACCAACCATTACTTAGTCAAAATTTCTGCAACAATGATATACGAAATGAATGCATGAAAACAAACTGTCAGTTCTAGGAAGATGTTGATGACTACCCACTAGTCACAGGTCAATTTTAAGAGCCTATAGATCGAAGCCTTGGCTCTGATACCATAATTGTAACACCCCATTTTGATAAATGGAATATCACAGGATAATTATGGCATATCATCAAAGCATACAAGGTAATGTCTAAAACATTAAATAACCATAAAAGAATCCGGAAACAAACATCGGATCAACATAAGCTCCACACACGAAATGCATAAGTATGAATGTAAAGGAAAGGACTAAACAATGTCCAACAAAGCAAAAGTATTTAAGTGCATTAAAGAATGAAAGAAAGCCGGCGCCTCATCCCATGCACGTACTCTTGGATTCGTAACTTTGCCATTTAGTACCTGCCATATTGGGACATGGAGAGAGAAATACGGCTGAGCAATACGCTCAGTGTGCGGATATATAACATAGAATGTAAAGCATAAACATAAGCAAGTAATGGAATGAAATGAATAACATAGCAACAGAATAAATGTATGTCCTAGAAAACCTGGTTTAAGTTCATAAAACTGGTTTATATTTCTGAAAGACTTATGTTTAGTTTATCTTGAAAATCTGTATTTTAAATATGCCGAGATCCCATATAGTCATGTTATTGTGGTTCCCTATTGATCGTTAGACTCAATGGTTAAGAACCATTATATCTAGGTTGATCATCGTTCATATGATAACATAGCGGAATAGAACAATGATCATAACAAGGTGTTTAGACACAAAAGACACGAATTAAAACAAATGGGTTGCTCATTATATTAATAATAAACAACCACTAGACGTGTATACATTGAATCCCACGTCTAGTGCGACACACACTTTAGGTTTACATTGTGAATGAATAATATGAATAAAACCTAAGACTCTTGTTCCTTTTATAGTGGAAGGAACAGAATCTACAAGAGATAATATCAAATAAACATCTAAATATTCTATTTCTATAGATATATACTGAATATATTATTTATAATATATCCAATATATTCCCTAAATAGAAATCTCCATCAGCGTGTAAACATCTGTCAGCGTCTCAACTAGCCGTGTCAGCGGCTTTGACAAACGTCTTGATGTTTTCTTCGTTTTGAGTTTCTGCCACATCAACTCATATAATTTTAGACCCAACAATCTTCCCCTAGTTGATGTCGGCAAAACTCTTTGTATATCTCTTATAAGTTGTACATGATCTTCAAATTGCTTCCCCTCAAGTGTAGCATGTATATCTTCCCCTTTTTGTCACATCAACAAGGAAAGTAAACAATGTATGCAATCTTCGAAGATTCTCCAAAAGTAGGCTCTGTGTAATGATCTTGAAGAACAATTAATAAAGTATTCTTGATGTAGAAGTAAAATAACCCAACCTTATGTTCCATGTCTTGTTTATCCATGTGATGAAGAACTTATACCAGATTGAAAAAATATAAGTAGACCTCGATCCCTTGTCAATATTCTCATCCTTTGTGAGACACTGAGCACGATAATGTAACTCCTTCAAGTGTTTATGACAAGTCTTCGTCACCAACTATGTAAGCACGAACAAGTTACCTTTAAAGTCAGTGAATGGTACGCCACGACTTTAAGATATGATAGAACACAAACTCGCGAAAATCTTCTTCAATCATCAAAACTTACCATAAGAATTCTTCCCCTTAAGCCAACACCTCTTCATGATGAAACTTATTCTTCATATCATATGTAAAAGCTCTAAGACGGATAACTCTTTTACAAGGCTACCCCGATTACATAATCAAATCCAATAAATTACCTCACAAATTGTTGTTAACTCGCTTTAAGATCATTAATTCCGTTAAAAATATCCGAGCCATAAATATCAGCATGATATTCTAAATTAAAACGGAGATTCCATGTACCTTTGTGTGTAAATAATTCCTTTTTGTGTGCTAAAAACGTACCAATTTTCTCAAACAGCAGCAATCAGTGTGTTACCCGAGATCTTTCTTTGTCCAATATCCTCCATGTGTATTGCCCAATATCGGACAACACGTATCAGCGTTTGAAACACATATCTCGGACAACACTGTCAACCTATCAGCGTTGACTTATTCCTGTCAGCGTCCATTCTATACCTGTCAGCGTCAACATTACTCTTGTCAGCGCCAACCATAAATCCTGTCAGCGTTCATTCTTTTCAGCGTCAAAACTTTGTCGACGTTGCTCCAAGACTTTGACAACGTCAAAATAAGTCCCATCAGCGTTGAAAAATGGCCTACGTGAATTACTTCAAACAATAAGACCACGTCCTTTGTTCTTACGTGACCCATGATTTGCTTTAAACTTTGCCGTGTGAACACAAATATGAATAACCAATCAAAAATCCCTCACCATGTGAACACAAGTATAGATCTCATGTCATGTACTCCTTTGATCGTGTGAACACACGAATCTAATTTGCAATTCAACCAATAAGAACTTTCAAACCGTGTGAACACATGGTTAAGAACCAATCATGTAGAGGATTTAAAGATTCACTAAATGGCCGTGTGAACACAATGGCATCAACAGGATCGGTTTGCATTTGCATGGTTATAAGCTTTACTCCTTAGCCGTGTGAACATACTATCATCCCACCAATAAGAATCGAGTAAATGACCTTTCTTTTAAACATCTTCACGTCATGGATGGGCTTTGATCATGTAGCCGCAAGTCCACCATAACCATGTGTATATCGAAACCAACCAGCGAGAATGACAATAACCAACCAATGAGAAATCTGTATTCGTGTGAACACAAGCTGCTTCATTCAATGAACATAATGGGATCACAGAAACATCACAAACAACACTTCTTGTCGTTTCCTTTTTGCTGCTACTATCATGCGACCAGATCTAGGATTTTACTTTAAATCAGAAAAGTTGAAGCATTGAAAACCCTAGAACGAAGATTGTTTAATTCGAAACCCTAATTAGGGTTTTAAGCCTAATCAGATTCGAATTTAAACACCATAATGCATTATAACAGCCTCCAATTTCAATTCTTCCTGTTTTTTAAGTAGATCTAGGGTTTGAGGAACCCTAGTTCATGATTTTATGTAAAAGCAGAAAACTGAAAATCAACCATCAGCCAACTTCGACGCTTAACAACTTTTGCCTGGGGATAAAACTCGACAATCCCTCCGGTGGATGTTTAGATCTATGTATGTAGAACACACATATAAAATTTCGTGACGATCCAACGGTTCAATCAAAAGTTATGACCTTCTGAATACTGCTGCGCACACAAAAACGTCCAGAAAAATCCATACGAATTTTTCTTTTCTTCACCATACACGAACACCTCGTCGGACCTAGATATCAAGAGCCTTAGGCTCTGATACCAATTGTGGTTCCCTATTGATCGTTAGACTCAATGGTTAAGAACTATTATATCTAGGTTGATCATCGTTCATATGATAACATAGCGGAATAGAACAATGATCATAACAAGGTGTTTAGACACAAAAGACACGAATTAAAACAAATGGGTTGCTCATTATATTAATAATAAACAACCACTAGACGTGTATACATTGAATCCCACGTCTAGTGCGACACACACTTTAGGTTTACATTGTGAATGAATAATATGAATAAAACCTAAGACTCTTGTTCCTTTTATAGTGGAAGGAACAGAATCTACAAGAGATAATATCAAATAAACATCTAAATATTCTATTTCTATAGATATATACTGAATATATTATTTATAATATATCCAATATATTCCCTAAATAGAAATCTCCATCAGCGTGTAAACATCTGTCAGCGTCTCAACACTTTCCGTCAGCGTCTCAACTAGCCGTGTCAGCGGCTTTGACAAACGTCTTGATGTTTTCTTCGTTTTGAGTTTCTGCCACATCAACTCATATAATTTTAGACCCAACAGTTATATCCACGTGCATGAATACTTGGAGGGGTGACCTCGTCATGCAATTAGAGGGGCTGCCTCTAATTAATATATAAAATGAGTGGAGGGATCAAATCTTGTAACAGATGCAAGGCACACACCACAGTTACCATGAAATCATACTACTTGTCCTAGGATGCACCCATTTGCCCCACATGATAATAATAATACTGACCAAAACTGTAAAGGGACGCTGCGAGCAATCACTCTCACCGTAGAAGAGTCATAACATCGGTGCCTCCAGTGCTAGGGTTATGGAAATCCCATAACTAGGTGAAACTGGCATGCATGTATATAGCTCAGGCAATCTAAAATAATCATACATATATATTGGTGTGTTTAAGATACTTAAACTAATGGGAAAAACAGATGGCTGCAAACGGGGAATCCTAATATAGGAAGAAAGATGTCCTTACTGAAGGATGGAATATCCGTACCTTATGTCCAGTAAATGAAGACGGAAATAGACGTAGACGATCACTCCGACTTCACATTAGCTACATAATGAAGGGACAAGAATAAGAGTCGATCTTACTTATACATACTTGTTATTTACTTGACTTGACATGTTCATACTTATTATACTTGTTCTTGTCTTGTCTTAATATTTCATGTTTTAATCATGTGTTTCTTATAGTTCATGTGTTTTAGATTCATGTGTTTTAGATTCATGTGTTTCATGTTTTAAGTGTTGTTATACTTGTTATAACATGATGAGTAACTTTCTAAAAATAGCAGGTTTCTATATATAGTAACTTTCCAAAAATAGCAGGTTTCCATATATAGTAACTTTCCAAAAATAGTAAGTTTCTTAAATAGTAAGTTTCTAAAAATATAAAGTTTCCGTAATTAGTATGCTTCCAAAAATAAAATTTTTCCATATTTAGCATGTTTCTATAAATAGTATGTTATCATAATCAAAGTATTACCATAAATAGCATGTTACAATATTTAGTATATTACCATATTTATTATATTTACCATATTTATCATGTTCCATAAATAACATACTTTCATAATTAATATGTTTCCATAATTAATTCTATGTTTATTTTAAGTCATGTATTATTATAATATAAAGTTTAACTAATTAATACTTAGCTTATTATTAATTAATAATATCATGTCATGTTTATTATAAGTTTATAATTAATTAATAATATTACATAATACATGTTATTAAACTTTACCATAAAATATATTAATTAATTTAACCTAAGTTTAATTAATTAAATTCATGTTCATAGATAATTAAATCAATTAATTATTATAGCCTAAGTTTATTTAATTAAATGTGCATACATGTTTAATCATAGTTTTAATTAGATAAACATAACATAAGTTTTTAATTTTAATTAAGCCAAATTAATTAACAAATCAATTAATTAAATCCTAACATAACATAATTTACATGTTTGGTTTAATTACGTGTTCCTAAAAAGTCCAAGTTCCCGAGCCCCCCGACCCGAGACCCGACCGTCGAGCAACAACAGCTCACTGAGAGCCTACGGCTCTCGGCTTGCTGCTGCGTTGAGCCACACAGCCCCCAGCCGAGGCTGGGGTCCCCCTGTTGCGTCCTATGTTCCCACCGAGCACCCATAAAGGCCTTGGTTCCCACCGCTAGGCCAAGGTTCCCACTGCCGGGCCTTGGTCCTTGCGGCTGCCCATAACATCACCACCACCGCCAGCCTAAGGCTGCGGCTGGTGGTTCCCTGTCCACGCCGACCCCCACAAAAGGGTGTGGCTTCTGTTGGTTCGATGCCACCGAGACCCTCATGGTCTCGGTTGGCGTGTGATCGAGACAAACCCCCACAAAACCCTTTTTGTTTTTAATTCTTGATAGATCTAACATGTTTTCATGTGTTCTTATTTTATTTAATATAAATCTAGATCATAACATAAAATTAAAATAAGAAAAAGGATTTAGGGATACCAATGCGTGAATTAAAAAGGAGAACGGATATGAATGCGTTACCGAATTAATAACAAAATCAAAAGGTTTCCCCTTGGTGTTCTAGGTGAGCCACGATAAGAGAGAGAGGTCAAGAGAGATTAGGGTTTTTGATTTATGTACAAGTGTTTAATAAAAATTCTCCTGTAGTTTTTATTAAACAATTAACTAGTTAATGGATATGGGCCAAGGCCCAGTTTCCTGCTTTCTTTTCTTCTAGCCGACACCAAACACACCCCTTATACTTTTGATATTTGTTTTTCTTGTTTAATTATTTATCGTGTACATACGTATTTAATTGCCGTGCTTTCGTTATTTGAACGTTTTCTTATTATCGTACGTACATACTTATCGTATATTAATATCCATGTTTACGTACATAACACTTACGATAATTAATTAATATACGTATTGTTCGTAATAAATGTTCCTGATACATGGCGTATATTAATTAATTATAAATTTTAAATTTAATGGTAACTTCGTGCATAAAATTATCATAGGATTTTTAGAGCGGGTTTTACATTTGACCCCTCCTATGTTGGTTGTCATTGAAGCAACCCAAAACCTTCAGCCACACCCTGAACCTGAACCTGAACAAGAACAACCACCACCTTCTCCCCACCTTGTTGACCAAATGAACATTGACCCACAACCGTCAGCCGCTGACACTCGTGTTTTAGCCGCTAACATAGCCATTACACCCGCTGTCACCTCACCACCCCAAACACATGCTCACCCATCCACCTCATCTTCTGAACCCTTTGACTTTAGACTAGAGAAGAGACAAAGGACTACTGGAGTGTTCTCCTCTAGTGGTCATAGCCATGAAGCTGAGAGAACTTTGCCTAATGAATCCACATTGAGGAGTCAAATCTCAATTGTGGAGGAGGGCAGTCTGAAACCACTAACTATTTCGGAATTGACGGCTATCTGTATTGGCTTGCAAAAGTCAAATGTAGAACTTGTACATAAGGTCACACAGCAAGACCTTGAACTCAATCAATTAAGGGAGAGGATAGTAGTTTTGGAGAATGCTGGTTCAAGAAAAAGGAAAGCTATGGTGTTGTCCTTTGAAGATGATTCTTACAAAGGGGAGGATGCACCTACTAAACCATTTAATGTGAGTGATAAGGGGTCCCATGAAGGTTCTTATGGGATAAAGGAGGTATCAGAGGCGCTTGCAGGGTCGAAAGAACAACAATCTTTGGTTACCCCTATGAAGCAGTCTTTCATAGAGATGATGTTGCAAGCAAGTGGACTTTCAGCCGCTGATAAAGGTAATTTGAACGCTGACACATCTATTTCAGCCGTTGACAGTATTCCTAGTTTGACTGGTGTATCCCAATAACCTTTCATGATCAAGGAGCCTTCCGCTCAGGTAACCCCTACTACTTTGCCCATTATATATCCATTAGATAAGGGTAAAGCTGTTTTGGTAGAAGAGGATATTCCCAAGGATGCAGTCCAGCAACAGACTGATGCTATGCTTGCTCAGCAGTTACAAGAGCAAGAAAAAAAGGACTTGGGAAAGGGAATATTAAAGCTCAACTTCTCTCATCTGAATCTAAAGGAGATGGGATTGATGGATCTGGTGAGGATGAAAGTTCACACAGCTCAAATGCAGATATGAGCAATCTGGTAGACTTGGAGAAGTTAGAGTATGGGGAGGATGAGCTAGCAAGGGAAAAGCTCATGGAATTAAAGAAGGAGGTAGATTTTGATATGCCCATATGTCTACTATGTATTTCAAATGGGAATAGGCATGCATAGAAAATCCAGACATGACACTAACAAAGCAGATTTGGGGTCTGGAGATTTTATTGAGAGTTCAAAATGATTGCAAAGTCATTTTAGAGCACAGAGTAAATAAAAGTACTGTCCAAGAACAAGACAACCAGGAGAGAGCTTTAGTACATGCTTCTTAGGTGCCACCAAACAGGATGGACTTACACAAAATTGAGGAAGCTTTCTTTTGACCAATTGGGGTATTATGCTTATCCTATTTGGGAGTATGTCTATGGAGCAATAATACATATAGAATGCTTTCTGCGGAGAGACAGGAAGAACTAGAGGAAGAGCTAAAGATTAAGAAGGCATTTGTTGTGCCTAAACTAGTGAAGAAAGGATTCAAGTTGAGATTTCCAGTACTTGATCAAGTGAACGCATCTGAAGCTACTTTGAAGAAGAATATGGTGATTTCTCCATTGGTGGCCTCTAACTTAGCTGCTGTTGTACCTTTGGACTTTAAGAACCCAATCATTAAATATGAAGAAGATTCAGTTGGTTTTTGGGTGATCACCAGGACTTGTGATAAGGTACACACTTTTACTTCCTTTGTTTCATTGTTTGCCAACTTGGATAGGGAGGATGTGGAAACTCTGTGGAGTTCAATGAAGGAGATGTATGAGGCTGAAGCTCCTACATCTTTGAATGGAATAAAGATCTTTACAACATTAAAAAGGATGTTTGTTCATGATGCTGCTGATCCAGTATGGTTGGATCTGGTTGATTTGAGTAGCTTGAAGTGACATTTGTATTTGTTGGGAATAACATGTAGCCAGTACACTTGAACGCTGACAAGAAGAAAACAAGCGTTGATAAGAAGAAAACAAGCATTGACAGATCAAGCGTTGACAGGAAGAAGTCAAGCGTTGATAGGTTGAAGTCAAGCACTGATAGAAAGATATGGTCTACGCGTATTTTGTTTCCAGTTTGTTTCTAGTAAAGATAGGATCAACAATGTATTTTCTATAATTATCTTTACCTAGAATAGCTGATACGTAGACTCTTGTACAAGACTTCTTATGTCTATAAAAGAAGACCTTTAGGTTTAGTTTTTATATAAGTTTTCATACGTTCAACACTTTCATTGTTTTGCAAGTTTGTTATAATCAATCAAGTGAAAGTTTGTTTTACAATTGTTTGTGTGTTCTTGTTTAAGTATTAATTCCGCATAATACTTGAATTGTTTTATACACAACAAAGTTTCTCTACGTGTTTAACTTGATCTAATCTCGTTTACACAAGCTAAATCGATCTAAGTTTGGGATCAACAAGTGGTATCAGAGCTTGTTAAGAACCTTTGATCTAAAGAACACAAGAACCCTAAATTACCAAAAACCCTAATTTTCACAAAACCCTAAAAACATCATGTCTACTCCAGAAGTAACCTCCTCCTCCTCCTCAAACCACAACATCAAGATTCCCATGCTAGACCCAAAAAATTTTGAGTTGTAGAAGTTTAACTTTGAGCAATATCTGCAAATCCATGACTACACTCTATGGGAAATTATTGAAGATGGAAACACATTCAATAAGGCTCAAAAGATTGCAGATGCCATTGCTGCAAGAACAGCTGTTTAAGGTTCTACTGAAGAGGATAGAAAAGAAAAACCTGAAGATGGTAGAGCTGTCTTAGTTGAGGACATAGCAAAAAGAAGAGTTGACATGAAAACCCTAAGCATTCTGAAACTCTCTTTGGGACAAGAAAATCAGCACAAATACAGAAGTTATGAGTCTGCAAAAGATCTTTGGGCAGCTCTTGAAGTTGCTTATGGTGGTAATGTTGATACTGTACAAGAGAAAAAGAAACAACTCTTGCATGAGTATGTTGTTTTTAAGGCTAACCTAATGAGAAGCTAAGTAGTGTGAGAAGCAGACTTCTCGACATCACAAGAAAGCTATCCTTCATGGGAACAGTGCTTAGTGATGTTGATATTATCGCCACTTTTCTTAAAAGCCTTGGTGATGCATGGAAGATTGAAGCAAGATCTATAATTGCCAATAACACTCACAAAAGTTCTACTTTTGATGATGTTTACAACAAACTGAGGCTGTTGGAGAATGTAACTCTTTTGGATCATGGAAGCAAGTCCACCAATGGAAACATGGCCTTCTTCTCACATAGTGAAGGTCAATTTGATCAAAAGGAGTCATACATGCACCCTGTTACTGGATCAACTTGTGTCAACGCTGGATCATATCCTGTCAACGCCTCACATTCAGACGCTGACACATACAAAATTGACTCACCAAGAGTTAAGCCTGCTAGCATTGATCTGGATATTGTGTGTGTATACATTGCTTCATTGCCCAATGGTTCAGTGATTAAATATGAGGACCTTGAGCAAATTAGTGATGAGCATTTGGAGGAGATGGACATAAAGTGGAATATGGCTCTTGCAAGTATAAGGGCAAACAGATGGAATAGAAGATTCAAGAAGAAGATGACTTTTAATG
Organism: Glebionis coronaria; assembly: GCA_025667525.1. Classification (NCBI taxonomy): domain Eukaryota; kingdom Viridiplantae; phylum Streptophyta; class Magnoliopsida; order Asterales; family Asteraceae; genus Glebionis; species Glebionis coronaria. The sequence continues at coordinate 44,316 of JANFOE010000625.1, read as the reverse complement.
CTAAGGACACTGCTGGATTTGATAAATCCAAGGTTGAGTGTTATAATTGTCATCGTATGGGACACTTTATGAGAGAATGCAGATCTCTAAGAAGATCTGATGCTGGAAAACCTTTAAGCCAAATTGTTAAGGCTCAGGATCCCAAGGCAATGGTTGCAATGCAAGAAATTGATGGTGTTGGATGGGATTGGAGCTATTTGGCTAAGGATGAGGAAGAGAATAAAGCTTTGGTTGCTGAGATGAAAGAAGAAGAGCATGTTCACTATGCTCTCATGGCACACTCCTCATCTTCATCAGACAATGAGGTATATGATGATGCTTTTTGTAGTAAGGGTCGTCGTTTAAATACTGAAAGACTTAACAAAGAGGTTTTAAGATTGTCAACAGATGTGAGCAATGAAAGATGCAAGTTGTCTAACTATCAACTTGCTCTTACTCAAACTGAAAAGACTGTAGCTGAGTATAAGAAAATGGAGCTTGACCTAAAGGATAAAATTAATATCTTAAAACATGATTTAAATGCTAGTACTGATATTAGAAACATCATGGAGAGGGTCAGTGCTGAATTATAAGCTAAGTTAGATGAGGCTATCAAGAATAAGGATAATATAGATCTTAAAATTCAGAGATTTGTTAAAGCCTCACAAACCCTAGGAGAATATGTTAGTAAACAAAGGGATTCTAGGGATATGACTGGGATTGGGATGAAAGAGTATGCTGGTGTTCCACCACCAACTGGGGACTTCTATGGTGTCCAAAGAAAGGACTTATCTTGGACTGGTTTACCAGAACTCCAAGAAGAGGAATTTATTCCTCTACCAAGAGTCCTTACCCCGGTAGAAGAATATAGGCAAAAGTTGACTGATTTGGACCAATGGAAGAAAGCCAACCCTACCTTTTTTGTCAAGGGTGGCATGCTTAGTGATAGCCTAAATGAGTCTACCCCTATCAAAGTAACAAACCCAATCACTGGCAAGACTGTTGACCTTGGCTCAAACACTGTTAGAAAACCTAGCATTAAGTATGCAAAAATGTATAGAAATACTAGGTCACCAAAAGCCAAGTTAGTGACAATGGAACAGGTTTCTTTTCTTCTAGACCTAGAGTTATGTCTAGAAAAGCCTGTTATACTTGTGGTAGCTTTTTACATTTAGCCTATAAGTGTGTCAACGCTTCCAAGGTCAACGCTGACAAAAAGTCAAACACTGTCAAACCCAAAACTTTTGTTCAGCAAAGTCCACAAGTTGTTAGACCAACTCCATTCTTTTCAAAAGGGTCTAATACTTATGGACAAAGACCTTTTCAAAAGACCAATACATGGTCTAATAGGCAATGGGTTCCTGTAGCAAACCCTAGGTTCAACACTGATAAGGGTAATTTCAGCGTTGACAAGATCAAATCAAACGCTGACGTAAACGTTGCCAGACCAAATAATGGTAAATATTTACAACCATAGGGAAAAGGGTCTAAAGCTTCTTCTAGCTTGACATGGAGACCTAAGCAAGATCAAAACCCTAATTCTAATGAGATTTCTATGACTTGTAACAGATTTAATTATATTTCAAAGGTCATTACAAAACCAATTGGGGTTAACTGGGTGTTCAATCCAAAAAGGGATGAACAAGGGGTTGTTATGAGGACTAAGTCTGTTCTTTTTGAACAACCAAATGAATCCAAGTCTGCTCAGGCTTGGGTTCCTAAAGAAAACTAATTTGTTTTCTTTATGTGCAGGGAATTCAAAAACAGATTAATGATTATGGCTATTGGGATAGTGGATGCTCTAGGCACATGACTAGGAAGGAAGATTATCTCACAAACTTCACTCCCATTAAGGATGGTGATAAAGTTTACTTTGGAGGCGGATATGGAACTATCACAGGCAAAGGAACTCTTCTCACCAACAATTTGCTTTTCGAAAACGTGTTTCTGGTAAAAGAACTTGACTATAATCTGTTTAGTGTATCACAAGTTTGTGATAACAAAAATAAGGTTCTTTTCACTGATACTGAATGCTTGGTGTTGAGCAAGGATTTTAAAATACCAGATGAGAAATTCATTGATTATAGGATACCTAGGCATAAGGACATTTATAATGTGAATCTTAATGGGATTAGGATGAATAATAATTTGTCATGTCTTTATGCTAAATCTTCAGTTGATGAGAGTAATCTATGGCATAGGAGACTAGGGCACATTAACTTTAAAAATATAAACAGACTTGTAAGACATGGATTGGTTGATGGTTTGCCTGAAAAGGCTTTCCACAATGACCACTCTTGTGTTGCATGCCTTAAAGGCAAACATCACAAGGTCTCATTTAAGTCTAAACAGGTGCACTCTAGTTCTAAACCACTTCACTTGCTGCATATGGACTTGTTTGGTCCAACTAATATAGAAAGCTTGAATGGTAAATCTTACTGCTTTGTCATTACTGATGATTTTTCTAGGTTTACTTGGACTTTCTTTTTAGCTTTGAAAAGTGACACTGCTGATACTTTAATTAACTTTATTAACCAAATTGAGAAGAAGACTGGTAATGAAGTTAAGATGCTTAGAAGTGATAATGGTGGTGAGTTTAGAAATAAGATATTGGATGATTTTTGTGCCAAGAAAGGGATTACTAGACAGTTTAGTGTAGCCAGAACCCCACAACAAAATGGGGTTGCTGAGAGAAAGAATAGAACCCTAATTGAAGCAGCCAGGACTATGTTGGCTGATGCTCACTTTCCTATTGCTTTTTGGGCTGAGGCTGTGAATACAGCATGTTATGTTTAGAATAGAGCATTAGTCAGCAAGATACATAACAAAACACCTTATGAGTTACTTTGGGGAAGGAAACCTAATATTGGTTTTCTTAAACCTTTTGGTTGTCATGTAGTTGTGTTGGATACTATTGATGCCTTAGGTAAATTTAGTGCTAAAGGTGATGAATGCTACTTCATGGGTTATTCAGTGCAGAGTAAAGGATATAGGGTTTACATTAAGAAGGAAAAACGTATACTTGAAAAAGTACATGTTAGGTTTTTAGAAAGTAAACCTAGTGATCCTGAAAGTGGTCCAAATTGGTTGTTTGACTTGGAACCTCTATCTAGGACTGAAAATTATATGCCTGTTACTAATCTAAACATTGTGAAGGTAACTTCAAATGTTGTGGAAGAACCAGTTGTTGATGTTTCAGGTACACAGGTTAATGAAGAGGTTGGATCACATGTAGACAAATCATCACCCATACTTGAGTATGTAACTATTCCCATATGGAAAGATGCTTTTGCTGCTGCTGCTGCTGGAAAGGAAAATGGTGGTCCCCAAGTATCACCAGTTAACCACAAGAATGGTCTTTCAGACGCTGACAAAGGAAAATCTGGCGCTGACAAGACAAATTCAGGCGTTGATGGCTCAAACAATGACAACTCCATTTCAGGCATTGATGGCTCCAACGCTGACAACCTTGGTTCAGGCGTTGACAAATCTTTTGACCATATTTTCTCTTCCAATTTGAACAAGGTGAACCTTCAAGCAGAAATGGAGAGGTTCATATAGATATTGATGGAAGAGAGTCTGAAGAAGATATTGGTAACATGGATGATGAGATTGAAGATAACAGACTTTTTGAGGGAGGAGTTCTTACTTATACACTAAAGGATCACCCCTCTTCTCTAAATATTGGTGATGTGATGTCTCCAGTTGAAACTAGAAGATCTCATCAGAATCTTGGAGGATTTATTGCCAATATACACAAGAAGGTTGATACCCCTCTTGTTCAAGCATGTTTGTTTGCCTGTTTTCTGTCACAACAGGAACCCAAGAAGATTTTTGAAGCTCTCAAGGAACCAAGTTGGGTGGAAGCAATGCAGGATGAGCTTCACCAATTTGCTATTCAGGATGTTTGGAAGTTAGTTGATTGTCCCAGATATGTCAAACCTATTGGGACAAGATGGGTTCTTAGAAACAAGAAAGATGAAAGAGGCATTGTGGTCAGAAACAAGGCACGTTTAGTGGCTCAAGGATATACACAAGAGGAAGGGATAGACTATGAGGAGGTCTTTGCACCAGTTGCAAGGATTAAGGCTATAAGGATATTTCTATCCTATGCTTCATGCATGGGCTTTACTGTCTATCAAATGGATGTGAAGAGTGCTTTCCTTTATGGCACAATTGTTGAGGAGGTTTATGTAACGCGACCTCCTGGTTTTGAAGATCTAGAGCATCCAAAAAAAGTATATAGAGTCAAGAAAGCCATGTATGGACTTCATCAAGCCCCAAGAGCATGGTATGGCACATTGTCCACCTATCTGGTGGAAAATGGATTCAAAAGGGGCACCATAGACCAGACCTTATTTACAAAGAAGACTGGTAAGGATGTGTTACTTGTTCAGTTTTATGTGGATGATATTATCTTTGGCTCATCAAACCCAAAGATGAGTGAAGACTTTTCCAAGCTTATGACAGACAAGTTCAAGATGAGTGAAATGGGGGAGATGAACTTCTTTCTAGGGTTACAAGTTCAGCAGAAAGAAGATGGTATCTTCATCTCTCAAGATAAGTATGTAGCAGAAATCTTGAAGAAGTTTGGCTTTTCTCCACATGAGAAAAGGGCTAGTACTCCTATGGATAGAGAACACCCTTGGGGAAAAGGTGGAGATGGAAAAGATGTGGATGTCAGGCACTATAGATCAATGATTGGTTCATTGATGTATCTCACAGCCTCAAGACCTGACATTATGTTTGTTGTGTGTGCATGTGCACGCCATCAAGTGACTCCCAAAGAGTGTCACCTTCATGCTGTCAAGAGAATTTTTAAGTACCTTAGATGTTATCCAGATCTGGGATTATGGTATCCAAAAGATTCACCATTGGAGCTTATTGCATATTCAGATAGTGATTATGATGGTGAAAAATTCGATAGAAAATCCACAACTGGTGGATGTCAGTTTCTTGGGAGTAGATTGATATCTTGGCAATGCAAGAAACAAACAGTGGTGGCCAATTCTACAACTGAAGCAGCGTATGTAGCTGCAGCTGCTTGTTGTGGACAAGTCTTATGGATTCAGAACCAGCTGTTGGATTATGGGTATAATTTTATGCATACCAAGATTTTTGTAGACAATAGCAGTACTTTATGCATTATTAAAAATCCTGTACATCATTCTAAAACAGAACACATATAAATTAGACATCATTTTATAAGAGATTGTTTTGAAAAGGGTCTAATACAACCAGATAGGGTTGACACAGAAGAAAATGTGTCTGATTTATTAACTAAACCTTTTGATACTGGAAGGTTTCAATACTTGGTAACAAGTATTGGAATGATCAATCTCACCTAATATGTGTTTTGGGGTCTTATTATAAAAGTATGTACAGGATATGCATTGTTATTGGTCTTTTTGAGAAGTTAGATTTTCCACTATATTTGTCTAACGCTGACAAAGGTTATCTTAACGCTGATAAGTGTTATCGTGACGTTGTCAGCAACATGTTAGTTTTGTGGTTTTTGGTCTAAGTGTGCAGGCGTTGTTAGCATTGTACCATTGGATATAGAGTTGCTTATGGATCCTTGGAGAGTCATTGGAGCATGTTTCAATTTATGAATGATGGTTGGAATATTTATATTCCTATCTTGACATAAATTTTTATTTACATGCATATTATTTGGCAACTTGTGTATCACAGTTTCAGGGGAGGTTTTAGGAACCTTTAGGACTTTTGGGTATTCTTAAAATACTCTTATCACAATTCTAGATTGTGTCCACTGGTGAGTATGAGTTAGTTTACTAAATCGTGAGGCACTGTAGCATGCAAAGTTGACATACTATGCATGCTACCAAGACCTTTTTTTGGCCTAGAATTGGATGTGGTTTGTTGGGAGACTTGGGAATGGTTTATAATGGGTTTACCTGGGAGTTACAAAGGATTTTATGAGATAACTTAATTGTTAAGAATTTTGGTTAGCAAGGGACACTAGAGGACTGATATGTCTATCTTGCATAAGCAAGTGTGCATAACTGTACAGTGCTTGCCGCCCTATAATAATTATCAATTTATAGGTTATCTTTACTAGGATAAATTACTTTGTTAAGGTCCATTTTCATTTTTATTACTTTTATTTTTGGACGCTGACAAATCTTTTTCCAAACGTTGTTATGACCAATTTAGACGCTGACATGGCTTTTGCAAACGTTGACAAGAATATAGCCGTTGGGCGTTGATGGGTTATTTTTTACCGTTGAAACTCATTGGGACCTACCCAGTTGTTATTTTTGACGAATTTTGGGGCCGTAATTTTGGGAATAGATAACTTTTAATTAATGCACAAGATAACTTATTTTCTTTTCAATATTTTCATCATTATAAATTTTGAAAATACTTGCCTTATTTTTTACCAATCACATGTGCCTATCTCTCCTATATATTTGGCTCCCATTTTTAAACAGGGTACTATCATATTCTTGTCTAACACATTTTTCCTATTATTCATCTTTCATAAATCTTTAACAAACAACTTTCTTCAACAATGGCACCAAAGTTTAAACCAAGTGACTTGGTATTGGGATTCAGAAGTCAGCACAACATGGTTGCTTATTTGGAGGCTGATGATACTTTGTTTCCACAAAACACTCAGATGGTGGCGTATTTGAATGCATCTCCACTTAGGTATGCACTTTCTCATGCTCCTCTCATCCCTGTCACTCATATTAAACAGTTTTGGAACACTGTTAGTTCCTTAGCGCTTAATAATGTGACTACATTATCAGCTATTGTTCATGGGCGTACTTGGGTGGTTACTGAAGCCTTGGTTCGCTAGGCTTTGCATCTTAATGATGCAGATGGTATAACCACTCTCCCCATAAATGAAATAGAACAAGGACTTCGGGCTTTGGGGTATCCATTCCCTGTTGAGGGTACTTTAAATAAATATCATAAACAAGAATTTCCCCTAGCCTGGAAGTACCTCATACATGTCATCCTTCAATGTTTGAGTCCCAAATGTACTGCACATAATGAAATTAACAGATCTGTTGCTAGTGCAATTGTGTGCATTATAAATGGGCAAAAGTTTAATTTTTCAAAACTTATTTTTGATGGCATGTGTAAAAACAAAGGGAATAAGATGACTTTGGCTTATCCCAGATTTTTACAAATGATTTTTGATGACCAAGGGTATTGTACAAGGGATCATGATGATTTTTATGAGATCCCTGTGCAAAAGAAAGCTATTTTTAGTAAGATGAACTCACCCCCTCACCATGAATTACCCTTCAACCAAGCTATGCTTGCTGTTATTGCAGCAGCACAACCCCAACCAGACCCACAACCACAACTAGACCCAATCCCAGAACCTTTTCCTTCACCTCAACACATGGAAATTGACCAAGAATCCTTCAACGCTGACACATTAAATGTTGGCGTTGATACAAGATCCAAATGTTGACACCTTTCCTTCACAGACCCAAACACCCCTTACTCTTCAAACTACCACCCAATCCACATCATATTCTACACCCCTTGAATATAGGTTGATTAAATGTCCAAGGACTACTGGAGTGTTCTCCTCTAGTGGTCCTAGCCATGTTGCAGAGAGAACCACCACCACAAGTGTGGTTGGTGCTATGGATGAGGCTGGGACTATTGGTACTAGCTTAGATGCAGGCCAAGCCAGTCCTAACATCTTTAAGAGTTCATCCATGCCCCATGACTCTACTTTGGGAGGTTAAATACCCATTCTAGAGGAGGGCAGATTGGAACCATACACATTGATAGAATTGACGGCTGTCTGCATTAGCTTGCAAAAGCAAAATGCAGACCTGGTACAAACAGTCAGTACAGAAGGCCTTGAACTCAAGCAATTGAGGGAGAGGATTGTTATTTTGGAGGATGCTAACACTAGGCGTGGTATGGAGGAATCTTCTAAATGGGAGGATGAGCAGATCCATGTGAGTGACAAAGACTCACATGATGGAGAATCTTTGGGTTTTGCTAAAGCCCTCACTGAATTGAAGAAGCAGCCAGGTTTTGATACATCTCTGGTTACTCCTACAAATTTGAACTTGTCTTTTATAGCTATGTTGGAGCAATTCACAAGAGGCGCTGAGACAATTAAGGTGAGCGTTGACAAGCAAAATTTGAACGTTGACACCTCAAGCGCTGACAAGAGTAAGTTGGGCGCTGATACACAAAATTTGAGCATTGACAGATCTGCATATATGGTTGATGTATCCAGTCATCAGCTATTATCAAAGAAGTGTCTTCACAGGTACCATCACCATCTTTACCCATCATTGATCCATTAGATAAGGGTAAAGGAATTATGGTAGAAATAGCAGTTCCAAAAGATGCAGCACAAGTAGAGTTTGATTCAAGGTTGGCTGCACAACTTGTGGAACAAGAGATGAAGAAGGTTGGTGAATCACCATTTGTTGTTACTTCTGAGGAACAAGAAGGAAGTGATGAAGGAAGTTCAGATTCAAGTGTGATAATAATTGAACAACCAGAAAGACTTGAATACGGTGATGACTTGGCAAGAGAGGAGCTTAGAGAGTTAAAATTGCAAGTAGACTTTGTGTGACAACCCTGGTTTTGAGGTTCGTCACTTCGTTTTATTTTGTGCTAGTTATGTGTCTTTACGTGTTTATGTGCTTATTGGTGGGTATAGTTTGTGGTTTGGATATCGTTTCCGGTACGGGGTACCTTGTGAGTGAAACGATGTGTGATGATTTCATGTTCATGAGTTCACATGGTAGTGACTATGAAGTGAGATGGTGTTATCTAGTGGTTTTACGTATACGTATATGTATTATAGAAAATCGTATTTTTAAGATTTACGGTTTAGCATTTAGAGGTCTCGGATAAGGTAATTAATCATATGGATATTTTTCGGGATGGTTTTAAGTCATTTAGGACTTAATTATAAAGTTTATTTCAGAATTTGAGATTTTTTTAAAAGTGTATATTTTACGTCTTTTACGGTAAAACGCGTAAATTTGACTAGTTTTACGGTTTTGAGGTTTTGGAGGCTTTAGGAGCAGAAATAAATTAAGGAAAATTAAGGTAATATTATTAATACATATATTAATAATAAAGAGAAAAAAAACAAATTTAAGGGGAGTTTGGGTCGGTTTGGACGCACCAAAGAAGGGAAAAAAAGGAAAAAGGGAAATAAGGTAAGTGGGCTTGTAGTTGGACTAGGATTTTGTGCTATATAAAGAACACAACACCTCATAACAAACGAATTTTTTATACTTCCTGGATTTTATAGTCGACTAAATAGAGGAGAAAAATTAGGGTTCTTCATAAAATTGGGTTTTTCTCATCTTCCATTAATTTAAAGGTAAAACCTTCTTAACCCTTTTTAATTTAATTGTTTTTATGTTTTTATGTTTTTATAATCATCTTATGATGGATTTAGGTTAGGGTTTAATTTAAAAACAGTATATTAATCATAATATTATGATTACATAAATTAGGGCTTGTAATTAGAGGGATTAGGGTTAATTAATGAGGTTGATTTTGTTAAACCCGTTTTTAAAAACTGGACAGAATTTTGAGTCAATTGTTTTGATCATATCGGGAGTTCTAGGAACATTCAAGATGCGATCCAAGTATCCCTGAAAAGGTAATTTAAGTGGCTTTCCAATGCAAGAAACGAGAACTAAATTGGAGGTAGGGAAGTGGGTCAAAAACAGGTTACAACAGTCGGAGGTCAAAACAGTTTTGTAATCAGCCTGTTTTCTTTTTAAGTTTTGGGTTGTTTGGGGTACTTAGGGTTTCATTGGGATCTTCTCACGAATGTGAGAGATGGTTTATATATTTTATTAAGTATCTGCACTTGGGCTAAGGTTGTGGTTTAGGGTAACACCCCTTAATTGAAACAAACTTTTCATACGTTTAAAATCAGTGAATTCTGGATAGGTAGCAATATATATACATATATCGGGGCCTTAACAGTAGCTTTAAGGTTAGGGAAAGTGGGAGGTTTTAGCTAACATATTTAAAAGTATGAATATTCCTTTTACAGAAACCATGGGTATGTTTAAGTGGACGTTTGACTTAAAGTTTTGAGACCTAAAAACTAGGACTGTTTTGTGTAAAATATGAACGGGATAGTTATTAAACTTAACCAAGTTAAGGACTTGTTAAGGAAGGGTAATGGGGTGATTACCACTTATCAATGAGGTATTTATATAGGAATAGGCTAGATGTACATCATAGGTTGATGAGACATCTTAGTGATTGGTTCATGTATTGATTGTGTGTTTTTGGTTTGTTAGCTTGTTGCTAGTGCGAGGACTTGTGAAGAAGCAATCAGGTGAGTTTCATAGTCCCATGTTTACTATTGATTTTGACTTCCAGATGGGATGGAAGAGACAATGTGTTATGTTATTTATAAATTGATCTTGTGAATGTTTTTAAGGTTTGAGATGGACTTGTGTGTACATTATGTGATTAACTGCTATGTGATTCTTGTTCGTGTATGATTTGGATGGGAAAGGTACATAGGTGTATAGGCGCCTATGGTACTATGGTTGTTGTTAAGGCGTGATGCCTTGGAAATTATGGTTGTTGGTAAGGCGTGATGCCTTGGAAATTATGGTTGTTGGTAAGGCGTGATGCCTTGGAAATTATGGTTGTTGGTAAGGCGTGATGCCTTGGAAATTGTGGTTGTTGGTAAGGCGTGATGCCTTGGAATTGTGATGATTGATTGAACTTGAGTGCTAGTTGTTAATACATAATTGTAGCGCATTGTCCATATGTTATTGTGTTGATGGTTGTTATTCACAGCTTGTAACTGATTTTAGCATTGGAGTCTAAACCTATGACTCTCACCAACTTTATGTTGACGTGTTTTAGTGTCTCTTTCAGGTGTGAATGTGTTTAAGCTTGAGGATAGAAGTGGCTAGACTTGGATGCCTTAGGATTGCATATAGAAGGAGATCCCCGTTCCTTCTTAGTTTACCTTTATGTTTTTTTTTTGATAAGTGATACATGTTGGCACCTATATGTTTGTTTGGTTTATGTTTATTGTTTGTCTTGGGTAAGTGGTAGGACTGTTACCTACTTACATAGACTCCTGCATTTGATGAGATATTGTCATGACTTTTGTGTCACCATTTTATGACATTTCTTATTTCATATAGTTATCTCTATAGACACGCCATGTTGTGATGATATCTATACGTCGCGCCCCATATTCCGCCATGGTGGGGTGTGACAGAATGGTATCAGAGACAATGGTTACAGAGAATTAGGTTGCCTAGTCGTGTAGCCTAGTCTATAGCTTAAGGGTCCCTGCATATAGGCGTCATAGGAGTATGTGTGCATTTTATAATAATTGATGTGTTTGGATGTTATTTATTTCAATGTTTTGACTAGTATGAATTGAACCGTAGTATGTTCATACTTCGTCACATGTTATTTTCTTTTCGGGTTTGTGACTAGTGCGGATTGAACCATAATCGTCCACGCTAGTCATTGTTGTATTTTGCTTAAATTGTACATTATAGTACATAATTTAGTACAAGGTAGTTTCTATCTTTTATCGAGTTATTTTACATACCTGAGGTATGTTATTTTTCTTTTGATGTTTAAGTCATGTTCCCTAAGAATCGTGTGGTGGTTCGAGTTACAAGGAGTAGGTAGATAGGAATGATTTTAAGCTGTTTACACTCTTATGGGCGACATAACTTATAACTGATGATGTTTTCATTTTAGATTTAGTCTATGTTGTTTTAGCTAGACTATGGATTTCGGTATTCCAAGAGTTTTATTACGTTATTTTATAGATGGAGTTTTTAAACTATTTGGTTATGTGGTTATGAGCTTATGTGAGTAGATGGATTTATGTGTTATATGTTGTATTGATTCTTATAAGTGTCATCATAGGAGGGAGTGCATTGGGGAAAGGGTAATTGTATAAGTATGGTGGCCAACATAGTTATACAACTACCACAACTTCAATGGGTTCTGAAGTATGATTGCATGAAAAAGGATTAGTACATGCTTGTATATGATGAGAGGTGGATTTTGGGTATATTTATAATATATGGGTTTATGTAATGGTTGCCTATGATATGGCTATGGTTCTTTTTGTGTTATATGTTTTGGGTTATGGTTGTGTTGTGTGATTTTTGGGTCACACGATATGGTTTGGTTTTGGTTATGGGTTTTGTTCCTTGTTGTGGCATGGTGAGATGGTGAGAAGGTGATTACTCGTATGGAAAAAAACGAGCGTATAAAGCGATTGATTGACTTACGTGTATGATAATGAGTATGTTTGGGAGATTCAATAGGTATACATATACGGATGTATATATACTAATAAATGTTATGTTATGATTTACGGTCGTTCAGTAGTTATTATAACTTGAACGTACCTAGTGCTCTCTTGTGTTTAAACAATTTATTAGTGCTCGAGTTTGATGGAGTTTCAACGACGTTTTGAATCTTTTGAAGTGTGTCTTGTAGCGTATTCTTTGAGTTTCGTATTTCACGTGTACGTTTTAAAATGGTGTTCTTGGTTTTAAGTCTATTGAAATAACTTGGGATTTCTTTTGAGATAATGAAATCTTTTGTGTTGGGTCTTACATTTCTTTTGGTCGGAATAAATTGAAAAAAGGGGGACTGGGAAATCTATTATAGGGTTATATAATTGATTGTATTCGGTAAAATAAGGGTAAGGTGTTGGAGTCGTGTTTGAAACAAGATGTAACATAAGATTTCTTTTAAATCAACACTTATTTATTTTAAATTCTAAAAGACTTTCTTTAAAATAAAGCGAAGTAAAATTTATTTCTACTTATATAGTTTATATAATGGGTTTAACCGATTCACGTCATTTATAATTATTAGTACAAGGTTAAATTGAGTTTATGAATATTTGACACACAATTTTATCTTTCATTAATAAAAAAACTGTTTTGGTCATAACTTGTTCGTTTTTTAAAGCTTTTTGGGTGATTCAAAAGCCTAAAATTATGTACTTGGAACGTACTTTTCAATTACTCAGAATGTATAGTCATGGGAGGTCAGTGGACTGGTCGGAATTGTTGTACAAGTGTCGGGTTCAAGGTTGAGTTTGAATAGTAGTTTTATTTTTTTTATGATTTGGGATGCACGGGATACCTAGTCTTTGAGTTGAGTTTTGAGATCGTCTAGAGGGTTGTTTGTAGATTGTTTGAGTCACATAGATGTGGGAGGTAATAATAAAAAAAAGAGATATAAATTCTTTTGGAAAAGTCGGTCTTTTGCACGGTTTAAATAATATGTCGCGGGGCGTAATATGTTTTGGTTGCCATTGGGTGTTCTTGGATTATTTTTCGTTGTCATGGGTCATTTTGAATTGATACATGTTCTGGGTTTGAGTTTTCTTTTGAGTCTCGTGGTTTTTGACTTGTTTTAATTGGTGCACGTGAGATGTCGTTAGTTATCTGTGGGTTTGATTCGTTGATCGTATCTGATGGATTCAGGATGTAGATGTGGTTTCGTATTGTTCGGGAGCGTTGAGGTAGTCATATGAAAGACTTGGTCGCGCCTTCACGCTTAAGTAGGTGACCATGAGAGAACGGTCAGAATACCCTAGTGGGGAGGAAAGAGGTTCGTAGACGAACTAATGTGGGTATGAGGTCTATTAGGAGTGCCAAGGGAGATGAATAGGATTTGTGAAAGGTATGGAAATTGGCACAAGTAACGTGCCATAGAGAGTGTTGAAAGGGGATATTGTTCGTAAGGAATGTTTGTTTTCTAAAAACTTCCTGAAATTTGGTAGGTTTGCCTATTATTCTGAGGTAGAACCATAAATAGAGCAAGTAGGAGAAGTGAGAGGAGTTGCAGTTAGTGTCTTTCCAAGGCAAATCGTTGATGGAGTGATTTAAAAACAAGAGCTGTTAGAAATTACAACGGATGCAAGGTAAAAGTTGAGTTGCTTAGTAGTAGATTGGATGTGGAAAACGGTTGAGTGGTCTGATGAGAGGAAGCATTGGTCTTTTAAAATGCGTGTAGAATTTTGCAAGTAGAACGAGGCAAGAATTTATTCGTATTGCCGCTGAGAGAGGGTGCAAGGAGGACATAGTTGAAACTGCTAAGGATGTTGTATGAACGCTTTGGGATTTCGGTTATGAATTTGGCTTCGCCAAAGCACTAGCGGTTTTCATGGTGTCAATGAACCAAGTGTGCATGAACGTGTATAAACGAGTTGTCATCGGGAGCATCGACGACATCTTGACCTACTCAAATCTGAGAAGGAGAGTGAGGCGAATTATGTGTTGGTTTTGGATTGGAGTTATACGTGAGATTTCAAGTGTGAGTTTTAGTATTAAATTTACTATGGTGAGTAGTTAGAGATGATGGCATATCATGGAACTAGCAAGGGGCGAAGTGAAGAAGGATGAGGAAGCATTTTGGAGGCTGAAGAGGCGGATTGGATAATGGGCCGATCTTGGTATTATCGGAAGGACTGGATGAATTCGCGAAGCATGACGATACGTGGAGCAAAGATTTGGACGCGTATGAGGACGACAAAGAAAGGCGATCACTTATACGTTGCAGGAACTGAAGATTTGGAAGAACTGGATAGACTTAGTTAGTGGAGCTGGACAGTTATATCTGCCTAGAATGCTAGAGGCATTTGGTGTACGAGACGTATAGAATGATCTATACGGATCATGAACGTCTCCAACACATATTCAATCACCTTGATTAAACATTTGGCAAAGGTGGTAGGTGGAGTTAAGTGACGAAAGAAAATTGCAAGGCCAAGTACCATTTGGGAAAGGCAAGCATGGTCGGAATAAGAAGAATGAGGTGAAGCTGAGACGAACTTGAACTATAGGGATGACGTATTGGAGCGGTTTGGATAAAGGATATAGGTTGCACGAGTTGAGTTGCCTAAAGCAGAGAACGCGTCAACGTGTATGTTGCGTGGCTTGGACAATCATACGGAGAAGAGGGACGTAGACTATAGATCCTACATGGTTAGGAGTAGCTTAGAAAGGGCGATGTAAGGACGAAGTTGGTGGATGGGATACATAACGCGGTGGAGGAATAAGTATGACGAGAGTTAGGTGATAGTCGATAAACAGACTAATTCATCTCATATTTCAAGAGGAATGAGAGTCACGTAGTTGAGAAGTTGGAAGGATTGCGTACGGATGTGATGGAATAGAGGGTGCTGCGTAAAAGTTAGCCTAATATGTATGGAATGCCTTATGAAGGGTTATGGCAAGGGAAGAAACGACGGGGAGCATCACATCGTGATGTATGGTATGAGTTGAGGAGGAAGAAGGACGTGTGTATTGAAGCGAAGCATGAATGAAATAGGTCGAGATAGGAACCGGAGGTAAAACTTTGGTAGAGCTTAATGAGTAGAATAAAGCACAGCGCAGGCTAATGCTGTCGTAGTGTGGAAAAGGAAATGGCACTGATCTATACTGATTGTTTGGGAGGATTAGTATCGATAATCGAATGGATGAGGAGTTATAGGTGTGATATGCCATAGGGACGAAGGGATTGGTCTAACTGAGATAACCATCCTTTTGAGGATGTGTATAGATCGTAGGTTGATTTGGACTGGAAGAACTAATGGGTATGTGAAAGACCGTCATAGGTCCCTTTGCAAGGAAATTGGAAATTTTAAGTAGTTTGGGGTACGGACTAAAGGGAGTTTCACCCATAGTAACGGGTGGTATGTTTTGGTAAAATGGAAGAGTTAGAGTTTTGTAGGTCCATTTATGATCTTTGGAAAGATCGGACCAGTAGCTTATGAGCGTAGAATTACCTGGGGGAAACGAGTGGTATACATGTTATATTTCGTGTATTAAGATTGGTAAAGGTTGTTTGAGAATGAATTTTGCATGTACGGTTATTCGGGACTTGTGTTAATAAGAGTCTCTGTTTTATCAAAGAGTCATCTGTGAGATTTATTGACTGTGAGGTCAAGAGTTTGGCAACGAGTTCAATTATTTTTGGTTGTATATGTGGTATTTTGAAACTTGAACTAAAGTTCACGTGGAAATGAGGGGAGTTCATTTAGAACAAGTATCCTCGTGTGATTTGTTGGTTGTGTGTTGATCCTAAGGAGTAAATCTCGGGACGAGATTTCTATTAGGAGGGAGTGATGTGACAACCCTGGTTTTGAGGTTCGTCACTTCGTTTTATTTTGTGCTAGTTATGTGTCTTTACGTGTTTATGTGCTTATTGGTGGGTATAGTTTGTGGTTTGGATATCGTTTTCGGTACGGGGTACCTTGTGAGTGAAACGATGTGTGATGATTTCATGTTCATGAGTTCACATGGTAGTGACTATGAAGTGAGATGGTGTTATTTAGTGGTTTTACGTATACGTATATGTATTATAGAAAATCGTATTTTTAAGATTTACGGTTTAGCATTTAGAGGTCTCGGATAAGGTAATTAATCATATGGATATTTTTCGGGATGGTTTTAAGTCATTTAGGACTTAATTATAAAGTTTATTTTAGAATTTGAGATTTTTTTTTAAAGTTTATATTTTACGTCTTTTACGGTAAAACGCGTAAATTTGACTAGTTTTACGGTTTTGAGGTTTTGGAGGCTTTAGGAGCAGAAATAAATTAAGGAAAATTAAGGTAATATTATTAATACATATATTAATAATAAAGAGAAAAAAAATGAATTTAAGGGGAGTTTGGGTCAGTTTGGACGCACCAAAGAAGGGAAAAAAAGGAAAAAGGGAAATAAGGTAAGTGGGCTTGTAGTTGGACTAGGATTTTGTGCTATATAAAGAACACAACACCTCATAACAAACGAATTATTTATACTTCCTGGAGTTTATAGTCGACTAAATAGAGGAGAAAAATTAGGGTTCTTCATAAAATTGGGTTTTTCTCATCTTCCATTAATTTAAAGGTAAAACCTTCTTAACCCTTTTTAATTTAATTGTTTTTATGTTTTTACTTATGATAGATTTAGGTTAGGGTTTAATTTAAAAACAGTATATTAATCATAATATGATGATTACATAAATTAGGGCTTGTAATTAGAGGGATTAGGGTTAATTAATGAGGTTGATTTTGTTAAACCCGTTTTTAAAAACTAGGCAGAATTTTGAGTCAATTGTTTTGATCATATCGGGAGTTCTAGGAACATTCAAGATGCGATCCAAGTATCCCTGAAAATTTAATTGAAGTGGCTTTCCAATGCAAGAAACTAGAACTAAATTGGAGGTCGGGAAGTGGGTCAAAAACAGGTTACAACAGTCGTAGGTCAAAACAGTTTTGTAATCAGCCTGTTTTCTTTTTAAGTTTTGGGTTGTTTGGGGTACTTAGGGTTTCATTGGGATCTTCTCACGAACGTGAGAGATGGTTTATATATTGTATTAAGTATCTGCACTTGGGCTAAGGTTGTGGTTTAGGGTAACACCCCTTATATATAACAAACTTTTCATGCGTTTAAAATCAGTGAATTCTGGATAGGTAGCAATATATATACATATATCGGGGCCTTAACAGTAGCTTTAAGGTTAGGGCAAGTGGGAGGTTTTAGCTAACATATTTAAAAGTATGAATATTCCTTTTACAGAAACCATGGGTATGTTTAAGTGGACGTTTGACTTAAAGTTTTGAGACCTAAAAACTGGGACTATTTTGTGTAAAATATGAACGGGATAGTTATTAAACTTAACCAAGTTAAGGACTTGTTAAGGAAGGATAATGGGGTGATTACAGCTTATCAATGAGGTATTTATATAGGAATAGGCTAAATGTACATCATAGGTTGATGAGCCATCTTAGTGATTGGTTCATGTATTGATTGCGTGTTTTTGGTTTGTTAGCTTGTTGCTAGTGCGAGGACTTGTGAAGAAGCAATCAGGTGAGTTTCATAGTCCCATGTTTACTATTTATTTTGACTTCCAGATGGGATGGAAGAGACAATGTGTTATGTTATTTATAAATTGATGCTGTGAATGTTTTTAAGGTTTGAGATAGACTTGTGTGTACATTATGTGATTAACTGCTATGTGATTCTTGTTCGTGTATGATTTGGATGGGAAAGGTACATAGGTGTATGGGCGCCTATGGTACCATGGTTGTTGGTAAGGCGTGATGCCTTGGAAATTATGGTTGTTGGTAAGGCGTGATGCCTTGGAAATTATGGTTGTTGGTAAGGCGTGATGCCTTGGAAATTATGGTTGTTGGTAAGGCGTGATGCCTTGGAAATTGTGGTTGTTGGTAAGGCGTGATGCCTTGGAATTATGATGATTGATTGAACTTGAGTGCTAGTTGTTAATACATAATTGTAGCGCATTGTCCATATGTTATTGTGTTGATGGTTGTTATTCACAGCTTGTAACTGGTTTTAGCATTGGAGTCTAAACCTATGACTCTCACCAACTTTATGTTGACGTGTTTTAGTGTCTCTTTCAGGTGTGAATGTGTTTAAGCTTGAGGATAGAAGTGGCTAGACTTGGATGCCTTAGGATTGCATATAGAAGGAGATCCCTGTTCCTTCTTAGTTTACCTTTATGTTTTTTTTTTGATAAGTGATACATGTTGGCACCTATATGTTTGTTTGGTTTATGTTTATTGTTTGTCTTGGGTAAGTGGTAGGACTGTTACCTACTTACCTAGACTCCTGCATTTGATGAGATATTGTCATGACTTTTGTGTCACCATTTTATGACATTTCTTATTTCATATTGTTATCTCTATAGACACGCCATGTTGTGATGATATCTATACGTCGCGCCCCATATTCCGCCATGGTGGGGTGTGACAGAATGGTATCAGAGATAATGGTTATAGAGAATTAGGTTGCCTAGTCGTGTAGCCTAGTCTATAGCTTAAGGGTCCCTGCATATAGGCGTCATAGGAGTATGTGTGCATTTTATAATAATTGATGTGTTTGGATGTTATTTATTTCAATGTTTTGACTAGTATTAATTGAACCGTAGTATGTTCATACTTCGTCACATGTTATTTTCTTTTCGGGTTTGTGACTAGTGCGGATTGAACCATAATCTCCACGCTAGTCACTGTTGTATTTTGCTTAAATTGTACATTATAGTACATAATTTAGTACAAGGTAGTTTCTATCTTTTATCGAGTTATTTTACATACCTGAGGTATGTTATTTTTCTTTTGATGTTTAAGTAATGTTCCCTAAGAATCGTGTGGTGGTTCGAGTTACTAGGAGTAGGTGGATAGGAATGATTTTAAGCTGTTTCCACTCTTATGGGCGACATGACTTATAACTGATGATGTTTTCATTTTAGATTTAGTCTATGTTGTTTTAGCTAGACTATGGATTTCGGTATTCCAAGAGTTTTATTATGTTATTTTATAGATGGAGTTTTTGACCTATTTGGTTATGTGGTTATGAGCTTATGTGAGTAGATGGATTTATGTGTTATATGTTGTATTGATTCTTATAAGTGTCATCATAGGAGGGAGTGCATTGGGGAAAGGGTAATTGTATAAGTATGGTGGCCAACATAGTTATACAACTACCACAACTTCAATGGGTTCTTTAGTATGATTGCATGAAAAAGGATTAGTACATGCGTGTATATGATGAGAGGTGGATTTTGGGTATATTTATAATATTTGGGTTTATGTCATGGCTGCCTATGATATGGCTATGGTTCTTTTTGTGTTATATGTTTTGGGTTATAGTTGTGTTGTGTGATTTGGGGTCACACGATATGGTTTGGTTTTGGTTATGGGTTTTGTGCCTTGTTGTGGCATGGTGAGATGGTGAGAAGGTGATTACTCGTATGGAAAAAAACGAGCATATAAAGCGATTGATTGACTTACTGTATGATAACGAGTATGTTTGGTAGATTCAATAGGTATACATATACGGATGTATATATACTAATAGATGTTATGTTATGATTTACGGTCGTTCAGTAGTTATTATAACTTGAACGTACCTAGTGCTCTCTTGTGTTTAAACAATTTATTAGTGCTCGAGTTTGGTGGAGTTTCAACGACGTTTTGAATCTTTTGAAGTGTGTCTTGTAGCGTATTCTTTGAGTTTCGTATTTCACGTGTACGTTTTAAAATGGTGTTCTTGGTTTTAAGTCTATTGAAATAACTTGGGATTTCTTTTGAGATAATGAAATCTTTTGTGTTGGGTCTTACATTTCTTTTGGTCGGAATATATTGAAAAAAGGGGGACTGGGAAATCTATTATAGGGTTAGATAATTGGTTGTATTCGGTAAAATAAGGGTAAGGTGTTGGAGTCGTGTTTGAAACAAGATTTAACATAAGATTTCTTTTAAATCAACACTTATTTATTTTAAATTCTAAAAGACTTTCTTTAAAATAAAGCGAAGTAAAATTTCTTTCTACTTTCATAGTTTATATAATTGGGTTTAACCGATTCACGTCATTTATAATTATTAGTACAAGGTTAAATTGAGTTTATGAATATTTCACATACAATTTTATCTTTCATTAATAAAAAAACTATTTTGGTCATAACTTGTTCGTTTTTTTAAAGCTTTTTGGGTGATTCAAAAGCCTAAAATTATGTACTCGGAACGTACTTTTCAAATACTCAGAATGTATAGTCATGGGAGTTCAGTGGACTGGTCGGAATTGTTGTACAAGTGTCGGGTTCAAGGTTGAGTTTGAATAGTAGTTTTATTTTTTTTATGATTTGGGATGCATGGGATACCTAGTCTTTGAGTTGAGTTTTGAGATCGTCTAGAGGGTTGTTTGTAGATTGTTTGAGTCACATATATGTGGGAGGTAATAATAAAAAAAGAGATATAAATTCTTTTGGAAAAGTCGGTCTTTTGCACGGTTTAAATAATATGTCGCGGGGCGTAATATGTTTTGGTTGCCATTGGGTGTTCTTGGATTATTTTTTGTTGTCATGGGTCATTTTGAATTGATACATGTTCTGGGTTTGAGTTTTCTTTTGAGTCTCGTGGTTTTTGACTTGTTTTAATTGGTGCACGTGAGATGTCGTTAGTTATCCGTGGGTTTGATTCGTTGATCGTATCTGATGGATTCAGGATGTAGTTGTGGTTTCGTATTGTTAGGGAGCGTTGAGGTAGTCATATGAAAGACTTGGTCGCGCCTACACGCTTAAGTAGGTGACCATGAGAGAACGGTCAGAATACTCTAGTGGGGAGGAAAGAGGTTCGTAGACGAACTAATGTGGGTATGAGGTCTATTAGGAGTGCCAAGGGAGATGAATAGAGATTTGTGAAAGGTATGGAAATTGGCACAAGTAACATGCCATAGAGAGTGTTGAAAGGGGATATTATTCGTAAGAAATGTTTGTTTTCTAAAAACTTCCTAAAATTTGGTAGGTTTGCCTATTATTCTGAGGTAGAACCATAAATAGAGCAAGTAGGAGAAGTGAGAGGAGTTGCAGTTAGTGTCTTTCCAAGGCAAATAGTTGATGGAGTGATTTAAAAACAAGAGCTGTTAGAAATTGCAACGGATGCAAGGTAAAAGTTGAGTTGCTTAGTAGTAGATTGGATGTGGAAAACGGTTGAGTGGTCTGATGAGAGGAAGCATTGGTCTTTTAAAATGCGTGTAGAATTTTGCAAGTAGAACGAGGTAAGAATTTATTCGTATTGCCACTGAGAGAGGGTGCAAGGAGGACATAGTTGAAACTGATAAGGATGTTGTATGAACGCTTTGGGATTTCGGTTATGCATTTGGCTTCGCCAAAGCACTAGCGGTTTTCATGGTGTCAATGAACCAAGTGTGCATGAACGTGTATAAACGAGTTGTCATCGGGAGCATCGACGACATCTTGACCTACTCAAATCTGAGAAGGAGAGTGAGGCGAATTATGTGTTGGTTTTGGAGTGGAGTTATACGTGAGATTTTCAAGTGTGAGTTTTAGTATTAAATTTACTATGGTGAGTAGTTAGAGATGATGGCATATCATGGAACCAGCAAGGGGCGAAGTGAAGAAGGATGAGGAAGCATTTTGGAGGCTGAAGAGGCGGATTGGATAATGAGCCGATCTTGGTATTATTGGAAGGACTGGATGAATTCACGAAGCATGACGATACGTGGAGCCAAGATTTGAACGCGTATGAGGACGACAAAGAAAGGCGATCACTTATACGTTGCAGGAACTGAAGATTTGGAAGAACTGGATAGACTTAGTTAGTGGAACTTGAACTATAGGGATGACGTATTAGAGTGGTTTGGATAAAGGATATAGGTTGCACGAGTTGAGTTGCCTAAAGCAGAGAACGCGTCAACGTGTATGTTGCGTGGCTTGGACAATCATACGGAGAAGAGGGACGTAGACTATAATTCCTGCATGGTTAGGAGTAGCTTAGAAAGGGCGATGTAAGGACGAAGTTGGTGGATGGGATACATAACGCGGTGGAGGAATAAGTATGACGAGAGTTGGGTGATAGTCGATAGACAGACTAATTCATCTCATATTTCAAGAGGAATGAGAGTCACGTAGTTGAGAAGTTGGAAGGATTGCGTACGGATGTGATGGAATAGAGGGTGCTGCGTAAAAGTTAGCCTAATATGTATGGAATGCCTTATGAAGGGTTATGGCAAGGGAAGAAACGATGGGGAGCATCACATCGTGATGTATGGTATGAGTTGAGGAGGAAGAAGGACGTGTGTATTGAAGCGAAGCATGAATGAAATAGGTCGAGATAGGAACCGGAGGTAAAACTTTGGTAGAGCTTAATGAGTAGAATAAAGCACAGCGCAGGCTAATGCTGTCGTAGTGTAGAAAAGGAAATGGCACTGATCTATACTGATTGTTTGGGAGGATTAGTATCGATAATCGAATGGATGAGGAGTTATAGGTGTCATATGCCATAGGGACGAAGGGATTGGTCTAACTGAGATAACCATCCTTTTGAGGATGTGTATAGATCGTAGGTTGATTTGGACTGGAAGAACTAATGGGTATGTGAAAGACCGTCATAGGTCCCTTTGCAAGGAAATTGGAAATTTTAAGTAGTTTGGGGTACGGACTAAAGGGAGTTTCACCCATAGTAACGGGTGGTATGTTTTGGTAAAATGGAAGAGTTGATGTAGAGTTTTGTAGGTCCATTTATGATCTTTGGAAAGATCGGACCAGTAGCTTATGAGCGTAGAATTACCTGGGGGAAACGAGTGGTATACATGTTATATTTCGTGTATTAAGATTGGTAAAGGTTGTTTGAGAATGCATTTTGCATGTACGGTTATTCGGGACTTGTGTTAATAAGAGTCTTTGTTTTATCAAAGAGTCATATGTGAGATTTATTGACTGTGAGGTCAAGAGTTTGGCAATGAGTTTAATTATTTTTGGTTGTATATGTGGTATTTTGAAACTTGAACTAAAGTTCACGTGGAAATGAGGGGAGTTCATTTAGAACAAGTATCCTCGTGTGATTTGTTGGTTGTGTGTTGATCCTAAGGAGTAAATCTCGGGACGAGATTTCTATTAGGATGGAGTGATGTGACAACCCTGGTTTTGAGGTTCGTCACTTCGTTTTATTTTGTGCTAGTTATGTGTCTTTACGTGTTTATGTGCTTATTGGTGGGTATAGTTGTGGTTTGGATATCGTTTCTGGTACGGGGTACCTTGTGAGTGAAACGATGTGTGATGATTTCATGTTCATGAGTTCACATGGTAGTGACTATGAAGTGAGATGGTGTTATTTAGTGGTTTTACGTATACGTATATGTATTATAGAAAATCGTATTTTTAAGATTTACGGTTTAGCATTTAGATGTCTCGGATAAGGTAATTAATCATATGGATATTTTTCGGGATGTTTTTAAGTCATTTAGGACTTAATTATAAAGTTTATTTCAGAATTTGAGATTTTTTTTAAAAGTGTATATTTTACGTCTTTTACGGTAATACGCGTAAATTTGACTAGTTTTACGGTTTTGAGGTTTTGGAGGCTTTAGGAGCAGAAATAAATTAAGGAAAATTAAGGTAATATTATTAATACATATATTAATAATAAAGAGAAAAAAACAAATTTAAGGGGAGTTTGGGTCGGTTTGGACGCACCAAAGAAGGGAAAAAAAAAGGAAAAAGGGAAATAAGGTAAGTGTGCTTGTAGTTGGACTAGGATTTTGTGCTATATAAAGAACACAACACCTCATCACAAAAGAATTTTTTATACTTCCTGGAGTTTATAGTCGACTAAATAGAGGAGAAAAATTAGGGTTCTTCATAAAATTGGGTTTTTCTCATCTTCCATTAATTTAAAGGTAAAACCTTCTTAACCCTTTTTAATTTAATTGTTTTTATGTTTTTATAATCATATTATGATGGATTTAGGTTAGGGTTTAATTTAAAAACAGTATATTAATCATAATATGATGATTACATAAATTAGGGCTTGTAATTAGAGGGATTAGGGTTAATTAATGAGGTTGATTTTGTTAAACCCGTTTTTAAAAACTGGGCAGAATTTTGAGTCAATTGTTTTGATCATATCAGGAGTTATAGGAACATTCAAGATGCGATCCAAGTATCCCTGAAAAGGTAATTGAAGTGGATTTCCAATGCAAGAAAATAGAACTAAATTGGAGGTCGGGAAGTGGGTCAAAAACATGTTACAACAGTTGGAGGTCAAAACAGTTTTGTAATCAGCCTGTTTTCTTTTTAAGTTTTGGTTTGTTTGGGGTACTTAGAGTTTCATTGGGATCTTCTCACGAACGTGAGAGATGGTTTATATATTGTATTAAGTATCTGCACTTGGGCTAAGGTTGTGGTTTAGGGTAACACCCCTTATTTGTAACAAACTTTTCATACGTTTAAAATCAGTGAATTCTGGATAGGTAGCAATATATATACATATATCGGGGCCTTAACAGTAGCTTTAAGGTTAGGGAAAGTGGGAGGTTTTAGCTAACATATTTAAAAGTATGAATATTCCTTTTACAGAAACCATGGGTATGTTTAAGTGGATGTTTGACTTAAAGTTTTGAGACCTAAAAATTGGGACTGTTTTGTGTAAAATATGAACGGGATAGTTATTAAACTTAACCAAGTTAAGGACTTGTTAAGGAAGGGTAATGGGGTGATTACAGTTTATCAATGAGGTATTTATATAGGAATAGGCTAGATGTCCATCATAGGTTCATGAGCCATCTTAGTGATTGGTTCATGTATTGATTGCGTGTTTTTGGTTTGTTAGCTTGTTGCTAGTGCGAGGACTTGTGAAGAAGCAATCAGGTGAGTTTCATAGTCCCATGTTTACTATTGATTTTGACTTCCAGATGGGATGGAAGAGACACTGTGTTATGTTATTTATAAATTGATTCTGTGAATGTTTTTAAGGTTTGAGATGGACTTGTGTGTATATTATGTGATTAACTGCTATATGATTCTTGTTCGTGTATGATTTGGATGGGAAAGGTACATAGGTGTATGGGCGCCTATGGTACCATGGTTGTTGGTAAGGCGTGATGCCTTGGAAATTATGGTTGTTGGTAAGGCGTGATGCCTTGGAAATTATAGTTGTTGGTAAGGCGTGATGCCTTGGAAATTATGGTTGTTGGTAAGGCGTGATGCCTTGGAAATTGTGGTTGTTGGTAAGGCGTGATGCCTTGGAATTGTGATGATTGATTGAACTTGAGTGCTAGTTGTTAATACATAATTGTAGCGCATTGTCCATATGTTATTGTGTTGATGGTTGTTATTCACAGCTTGTAACTGATTTTAGCATTGGAGTCTAAACCTATGACTCTCACCAACTTTATGTTGACGTGTTTTAGTGTCTCTTTCAGGTGTGAATGTTTTTAAGCTTGAGGATAGAAGTGGCTAGACTTGGATGCCTTAGGATTGTATATAGAAGGAGATCCCTGTTCCTTCTTAGTTTACCTTTATGTTTTTTTATAAGTGATACATGTTGGCACCTATATGTTTGTTTGGTTTATGTTTATTGTTTGTCTTGGGTAAGTGGTAGGACTGTTACCTACTTACCTAGACTCCTGCATTTGATGAGATATTGTCATGACTTTTGTGTCACCATTTTATGACATTTCTTATTTCATATGGTTATCTCTATAGACACGCCATGTTGTGATGATATCTATACGTCGCGCCCCATATTCCGCCATGGTGGGGTGTGACACTTTGATATGCCAGAAGTTGTTCAGATATACCGTGCTTGGGAGAATAGGATTATGGAGAATCCAGATTTGACAATTTTAGACCAAATTTGAGGATTAGAGATTCTTCTAAGAGTTCAAAGAGACTGCAAGGTAATTCTGAAACATAAGGCTAGCAATGTTTTCTCACTGCTGATGAGGGATAGAAGGGAGCTTTACTACATGTTACTCAAATGTCATAGAACTGGATGGACCTACAAGAAATTGCAGGGATTATCCTTTGAAGAATTGGAGTACAAGGCTTATCCCATTTGGGCAAGAGTGCAGGAAATGAATACTCTTAGACTTCTTTCAGATGAAAGGAAAGAAGAACTTGCAGAATAGATGGAGATTCAGAAGGCAATGATTGTTCCAAGGCCTTTGAAGAAGGGAGTCCCACTTGAGTTTCCTAAACATCTAAATAAAGTGGTTCCCAGTGAAGCTGTTCTTAGAAGGAGCATTAAGCTCTCACCCATGGAAGCTTCAGATATGGTACAAGTGTTGCATCTTGATGCCAGAAGCCCTATCATTAGCTATGAGGAAGATGCAAGTGGGTTTTGCATGATTGGCAGATATGGGAAAGAGGTACACACATTTACTACTCTTATGTCTCTCTTTGTAAGTATGGATAGGGAAGACTTGGCAGACCTTTGGAGGTTGTTGATGGCCAAGTATAAGACTGAAGCACCTACTTCAGTCAATGGAATAAAGCTTTGGTCAACATTCAAGAGAATGTGTGCACCAGAGGAAGAAGATCATGTTAGGAAGGATCTTGAGGATGATATCAGTGGTCTTCAATGACGTTTGTATTCAGCTGCTGGTGTGTATTATTTGAGCTCTACAAAGTTTGCTGAGTATCTTCTTGTAGATGTTGAGTACCCCATGTCCAAAGAAGTTTTGGAAAAGATGAAGACAACACAGCTGGAGATTGACTATTCAAGTGACGTGGCCAAAGATTTGATTAGGCATGTTTATTACCAATATGATAAGATTTGTAAGATTCCTCCTAGTTCTTAATTTTTATTCAAAAACTTGATTACTAGAGTAGATATCAAGTTTAGGGGAGGATTGTTGGGAATAAAATGTAGCCAGTGCACTTGAACGCTAACAAGAAGAAAACAAGCGTTGATAAGAAGAAAACAAGCGTTGACAGGTCAAGCGTTGACATGAAGAAGTCAAGCGTTGATAGGTTGAAGTCAAGCACTGATAGAAAGATATGGTCTACGCGTATTTTGTTTCCAGTTTGTTTCTAGTAAAGATAGGATCAACAATGTATTTTCTATAATTATCTTAACCTAGAATAGTTGATACGTAGACTCTTGTACAAGGCTTATTATGTCTATAAAAGAAGACCTTTAGGTTTAGTTTTCATATAAGTTTTCATACGTTCAACACTTTCATTGTTTTGCAAGTTTTTTATAATCAATCAAGTGAAAGTTTGTTTTACAATTGTTTGTGTGTTCTTGTTTAAGTATTAATTCTGCATAATACTTGAATTGTTTTATACACAATAAAGTTTCTCTACGTGTTTAACTTGATCTAATCTCGTTTACACAAGATAAATCGATCTAAGTTTGGGATCAACAGTATTCAGCTGTTGGTGCGTTTCATCATAATACTACAAAGTTTGCAGAATACTTGTTGATAGATGAGAAGTATCCACTGTCACAAGAATTATTGAAGAAGTTGATAAGCACCAGGCTTGAAGTTGATTACACCAGTGATGTTAGCATGGACTATCTAAGGTTTATATATGCTCAGATTAAGGAGTAGGTTTTATTTGTAAGAATCCTCTTTTGTATTTTGTTTTTATTTAGAAACTAGAATCTTAGTATAAGTATCAAGTTTAGGGGAGGATTGTTGGAAATAAAATTAGATAAGTCACTATGCCGATGACAAAGGGATTTTGGACGCTGACAAGAGTAATTAAGGCGCTGACAGAATGAGCAGTGACAAGACAAATCAAGGCGCTGATATAAGGAAATCCCAGTTATTATCAACTACTTAATCAACACGTTTTGTATACTTAGGACAAATATGTTCTACATTGTATTCTCTATAGTTATCTTTTCCTAAAATAGTTGATAGGTAGATTATTAATCAAGACTCTTTATGTTATAAAAGGAGGTCTTAGGTTTCATTATTGATACACGTTCTTAATACTTTCATTGTACCTCATTGATTTGTTGATCCCAAATTTAGATTGATTAGCTTTTATTAAACGAGATTGAATCAAGATTAATACTTAGACAAACTTTGTTGTTATGAACAATCCAAGTGTTATGCGGAATTAACACTTAGAATAAAGAACAAGCAAACAATTAAATCAAACTTTCACTTTAGATTAATAATCGAACTTGCTTACAATGATTGGTGGTTGGGATACACCAATCATACTTGTAGGTTTGTCAGCGCCTGCTTTGCTCTTGTTAGCGCTCAAACTCTGAATGTCAGCGGCTGACTTTGTAGCTTGTTCCATCATCTCTACAAACGGTAGCTTCCTTGGAGTGATTGAAGAAACATCAAGAACGTGTTTCTCCTTCAAACTGGTCAATGCTTCAGCTATCTCCACATGTCCAATAGAACCACCTTCTTCTTGTGAGCCCTTGTCACTCAAATTAAATGGCTCAGTAGGTGCATCCTCTTCCCCTTTGTAAGAATCCTCCCCTGATGAGAGGACTCTAGCCTGCCTTCTCTTAGCATTGGCAGCTTCCAAAAAAACTATCCTCTCCCTCAATGTCTTAAGTTCGAGGCCTTGACCTGTGATAACTTGTACAAGGTCTGCATTTTGCTTTTGCAAGCTAATGCAAACCGCCATCAATTCCAAAAGAGATAAAGGTTCCAATTTGCCCTCCTCTATGATGGGAATTTGACTTCCCAAAAGAGATTCATCGGGCATGGATGGGGTCTTAATGATGTTGGGACTGCCTTGACCTACTACTAAGCCATAGTCAATAGTCCCAGCCCCACCCATTTCACCAGCCACACTTGTGGTGGTGGTTCTCTCTGCTACATGGCTAGGACCACTATAGGAGAACACTCTAGCAGTCCTTTGGCGTTTCTCAAACCTAAAATCTGGTTGTTTAGAAGAGGAAGTAGAATGAGGGTCTGTTTAGGTGAGAGGGGGTGTTTGGGTATGTGGAATACTGGTGTCAGCGTTTGGGTTGGATGTGTCAGCGCCCACATTGTGAGTGTCAGCGCCTGATGGTTGAGGGTCGATGTCCATGTGTTAGGGTGATAGAGGGTGTTCTGGTAGGTCTGGTTGTGGTTGTGGTTGAGGTTGAGGGTGTGTTGCTGCCTCAATGACAGCCAACATGGCTAGGGTGAGTGGTAAGTCTCTATAGGGTGGTGAATTCATATTCCCAAAAACAGTTTTCTTTTGAACATGGACCTCATAAAAGTGGTCATGGTCCATATTGCAGTATCCTTACATATCAAAAACCATTTGTAAAAACATAGGGTAAGCAAGAGTCATCTTGTTACCCTTGTTGTGACACATGCCATCAAAAATTAATTTTGAAAAATTATATATTTGCCCAGTTGCAATACAAATAATGACACTCCCGATTGAACGGTTGATTTCATTGAATGAAGAACATTTGGGACTCAAACATTGTAGGATGACATGTATAAGGAACTTCCAAGATGGGGGAAATTGTTGTTTGGTATATTTATTTAAATGGACCACTGGGGGCAAATCATAACCCAAACCTTGGAGTCCTAACTCTAGCTCTGTGAAGGGAAGGGTGGTTATACCATCAACATCATCAAGATGCAAAGATTGGCGAACCAAAGCTTCAGTAACCACCCATGGAGCCCCATGAACAATAGCAGTCAATGTAATCACTCCATTAATTGTTTTGGAACTCACAGTGTTCCAAATCTGCTTAATGTGTGTGATAGGGACGAGTGGAGTATGTGAAAGTGCATACCTTAAAGGAGACACATTCAAATACGCAATCATCTGAGTGTATTGGGGATGCAAAGTATTATCAGCTTTCAAGTAAGCCACCATGTTGTGTTGGCTTCTGAACCCCAATTCCACTTGAGCAGGTTTAAACTTTGGTGCCATGAACATTGATTATAGAAAACTGTGATATGAAAATAATGGAGATATGAAGGTTTGAGAGATTTTAGTAGACAAGAAACAGCAGTTACCCTGTTGGAAAGAAAATATCTGTATTTATAGGAGAGGTAAAAATGTACTATTGGTTGAAAAATGAGGCAGTTATATTCAAAAAGTAATCATGACAATCTTGAAAAATATATAACTTATCTCATACATTAATTAAAAGTTACCAACTCACTAAAATTACGGCCTATATTTTTGTCAAAAATAACAACTGGGTAGGACCCAATGTTTTTCAACGGTCAAAAAGTAAAGATTAGCGTCTAACGATATTCTTGTCAGCATTGAAATTTTGCCATGTTAGTGTTTAAATTGGTCTTATCAGCCTTTGGAAAGAAAACATGTCAGCGTCCAAAAATAAAAATAATTAAAAATAAAAGGGACCTTAACAAAGAAGTTTACCCTAGTGAAGATAACTCTTAGACTGAAAATGACTATAGGGTGGCAAACACTGTCCAATCATGCACACTTGCTTAAGCAAGATAGACATAATTGTCCTCAAGTGTCTCTTGCTAACCAAAGTTCTTAACAGTGAAGTTACCTCATATAAACCCTTTGTATGCACATACTGTATCCAAATCAATACCAGCAGGTTTAAGCTTTGGTGAGTCAACATTGTATGTGTCAGCGTCAAAATGTGAGCCACTGACAAAGGTTGATCCACCGCTGACACAAGTTGATCCAGTTATAGGATGTACATATGACTCTCTTTCACTGATTTGAGCATCACTATGTGAGATGAAAGCCATGTTTCTAGATGTTGACTTGCTTCCATGATCCAGTAAGATTTCATTCTCCATAATCTTTAGCTTATTGTAGACATCATCAAAGGAAGAACTCTTATGAGCATTGGTAGCAATGATTGACCTAGCCTCAATTTTCCATGCATCACCAGGACCTCTAAGGAAAGTAGTAATGATATCAGCATCATCATGTTCTGTTCCCATAAAGGTCAACTTGCTAGTGATGTCTAGAAGCCTGCTTCTTACCTCACTTAGCTTCTCATTGGGAAGAGCTTTAAACACATCATATTCATGCAAAAGTTGCTTCTTCCTTTCTTTGGCAGTATCTTCATTACCACCATAATTGACTTGAAGAGCTGCCCAAAGTTCTTTAGCAGACTCAGAACTTCTGTACTTGTGTTGATTCTTTGGACCCAAAGAGAGTTTAAGAATGCTCAAAGTTTTCATGTCATTCCTTCTTGCGGCTATATCTGCAGTTGAGATAGCTCTTCCATCTTCAGGTCTTTCTCTACGCTCTTCAACAAAGGAACCAACATTGGTTCTTGTTGCAAATAGCAGCAACAATCCTAGTTGCTTTATCAAATTGCTTTCCAAATTCAATAATTTCCCAGAGAGTTTGATCATGAATTTGAAGGTATTGTTCAAAATTGAACTTCCATTGTTCAAAGTTGTTAGGTCGAGCATAGGGATTTTTAGGTTGTGATTTGATGAGGAAGAGGATTCTGTAGCATACATCTTGTCTGGTTTTAGGGTTTCTAGTGTTTTTAGGGTTTACTGTTCTTTTAGATCAAAGTTCCTCAACAAGCTCTGATACCACTTGTTGATCCCAAACTTAGATCGATTAGCTTTGTATTAAACGAGATTGAATCAAGATTAATACTTAGAGAAACTTTGTTGTTATGAACAATCCAAGTGTTATGCGGAATTAACATTTAGAATAAAGAACAAGCAAACAAGTAAACCAAACTTTCACTTTAGATTAATAATCGAACTTGCTTACAATGAAAGTTGTGAAAACTGAATAATGTATATAATGTGTAAACCCTACGACCTCCTTTTATAACATAAGGAGTCGTGTACAAAGGATTACCTATCAACTATTCTAGGTAAAGATAAATATAGAAAATACAATATTAAGCATATCTTTACTTCAAATATTAAACGTGTTGACTAAGTATTCCTATCAGTGGTTGGACTTCTTCTTGTCAGCGCTTGTATATTTCTTGTCAGTGCTTGATCTGTCAGCGCTTCATTTCCTCTTGTCAGTGTCCAATTTTCTCTTGTCAGCGTCTGAGTGACTTAGCTTATTTTATTCCCAAAATGATTATCAATACAAGTGAAAGTTTGGTATATATTGTGTTTTGCTTTGTTCTTTGGTTTAAGTGTTAATTCCGCATAACACTTAAATTGTTATAAACACAAAGTTTCTCTACGTGTTATACTTGATTCATTCTCGATAACACAAAGCTAAATCGATCTAAGTTTGGGATCAATAGAAGCTTCCCTGCAGAAACCACGACTCAAAACCTCGATGCATCACATAAAGTTCATAGTATAAGATAAGCATGTTAACCATAAGATTCAAAGCTATTTAGGGGTGATCCGGAGGTCGGGGAGGATAAAAGAAGTGTTTAGACATTTTTAGAGAGAAAGTGATGAACTATAAATGTGTGTGTTTTATTGAGAGAAAAAGTAGAACAAGACAATGGGAATGCTCACCCCCTCTATGGAAGTATGGAGGGGTATATATAGCCTAGACACACATGAACTATTCTAACTTAACAAAACTAGTCCATACGTGTGTGGCTATATTAAACTAATTTAATTCCGTAAATGGCGCTCACATTTTAGGGCTAACAATCTTCCCCCATTGTGGAGACATACGGAATCACTTACAATGTTCCTAACAAGTACAAATACAACAAAATAAAGTCTTCCAAGGCACTTCCAATGCTGAGGATGTCTTCTAAGTCTTCTTGTCTTCATAACTTGTACCTCAGCTTGAATCCTCTTTGTCTTTGCTTGTTGTGGAACAATTGTAATATGCATGATTTGGATTAACTTCCCCCCAATTCATGCATCATGTATTAAAAAACTTTCTTCATAGACTTCTTTTTGACGAAGTTTCTGAATCAGCTTCCCCCAAACCAATATCTGTATCTTAAGCAGATTCTAACACTTTGATGTAGTTTGAACAATCTTCTAGCTCATCGTTTAAGTGCACAACAGAAATTTGTAGAAGAACCACACCAAATAACACTGCTTCTATACTGTTTCATGTCGTTTAGGTTTTGGTGATAATCCGTTTGGGGTAACATCCAGGAAATCAACAACAATTGTTCTCACGCCTGCAGAATACTTCATAAAAATCATACAAAGTAAAGTAGATACCATTCCACGTACACTACTTCCCCCTGGAAGTAGATCCGATTACTTCAAAGTAGACGATCTTCCCCCATGATGATTTCGAGCTCTCGGAAGCATCATTATCGTGGACGTCCATATACTCGAGAAGTTCTTAGTCTTAAGCAAATGTCTTGAAAATTTTTGAAAGTCGTTAAGAAACTTTGAAATATTTTTGCTTAGACTATGAAGTACCATTGTCGTTATGAGGCTCATGAATATCCCGTGAGAATTGATTGTTGATTCCATCTCTCTCTGTCTAACTTACCAACCTCGAATTCATTCGGATATTTGTTGTAACCACATGTGAAGTAAACCCGATATTCCAAACTTGAAACTGAAGTACAATCCCTCAAATTTGTTACTTAAGCTTGCACTTATGTCGATTGAAGAACGGTGCAGAAACAAGTCTTTTATACCTCTTGAAGTTATCCACGCGAGCAACTGCGTGTGACACTGAGAACTGTAACAAAGCTCCCAAAATGATAGTAATCCATGTCGTCGACCATCCACCCCTTGCCAGTGGAAACTAGATAACTCAAGTCTCAATCATAAATTTTATCGCCCAAGCAAGTCATCAATCGATAGACTGGGTTTGAAGAAAAGGGGTAGAAAAATAGAAGGAAGGCTCGATGATGAAATAAGTAGACGCCTACGTGAAATCCCACTTCAACTTCAAATAAAGAATACCAAATCCACTTCGTGATCACTTGTCTTTGTAGAATCAAAACTAGCCGTTGTAGTTTAAGTGAATCTTATATCGGATCGTTTTGGCGTTAAGTGTTTTGTTTGCTTTGGTGTTGTGTTTGAGAATGTCGTTATCTAGAACAAATGATAAAATATCATTAAAGGATAATTTGTCTAGATAACTTGTCATTAAATCCCCAACGTCAGTCAAATGCCCAACTGATGCACGGATCGACCTCCGCGGTGAGGTCGTCGAAATTTTTTCAAAAATATTAGGTTTTAAACCAATAATTTTCTTTGTCATTTAAGCACTTTTGATCGATCGAAACATAACCAATACCCGGCACATCCATCATATTCGTCATTACCACGTGATAACTAAATTTCGGACCAACCATTATACCAGTTTATCAATTTCCAGCCCAAGTAGAATAATCCATCAAAATCAGGTCCAAAATCCAAAACTTACCAGCGTCCAAATACCCTTCATATTAGGCCCAACGATCATTAACCAAACCCATGGAGAATAACACCCAGTCCAATACTGAGATTACTTAGGGATATAAAACACCACAACCCTAATACTCTCACAGATTAACACAAGTTAACCATAGACTCATTGTTTCCTCCGCCTCTATTTTTCCATCTCACCTAATCAGTCATAAAAAAATCATCTCAATCTCTTTCATACGTAAGACCAAATCTGAATAGACTAAGAACCAAACATATCTATGGTTGCTTTCTTTATTCTCTATCTCAAATGAATCTCAAATCTTTTTCACCAAAATCTCTTGAGTATTAACTTCATACGAATATCAAAACTAATCCACCCCATATCAAACCCAATCTTGCTTACTTGAAACTTGAATAAAACAAACCAATTATTTGTTTTCATAAGGAAGAACGAGTACCAATCACCATACATTTGTTCGAGATGAAGATGAAATATACACATCTTCAAGATCTTGTTACATAAGGTCACGGGTAGGTTTAATAGATTACATGTTGATTGGTGTTTTTGAGTTTTCATAAATCGAAATTGAGAACTGATTATAACATCATTGTTATAAATCATTCTTTTGGTTCGAAAATTAATGAGTTAAAACTCACAGATCTGTGACGAGGATTCTATATCGTGCTTTTGATTTTGAAAAATCATATCCTTAATTATAAGTCACGAATGAGATGAACTGAGATCTTGATAATCTTTTAATTCAATTTTTTGGTTTTTGAGACGTGGTTCAGTGATTATGTGACGAAGGGAGTAGATAGAGTCGGAGTTTGTTGGTTTAGAGTGTTGGTGTTGTCGTGATTTTGGGGTCTCAGAATGTTTTGATAAGTCATGGTATCCCAATGTTTTCAGAGTCATCTATCGCAATGTATCCTTTTAAAAAAGAGTCATCGCAATGTTCAGAGTCAACACCCCATCGCAATCCCATCGCAATCTTACCAAACACCCATCGCAATGTTGCCATCGCCATGTTGCCATCGCAATGTTGCCATCTCAATGTTTCCATCGCAATGTTTCCATCGCAATGTTGCCATCGGAATAGTCATCGGAATAGCCATCTGAAAAGGGTTTTGACTTTTTTCTTGGTGGTTCCGAAAATGCTGGATCTGTTCATCATTTTTTGTTATATCATCTTTAACCCACAAATCAAAAACCAGATCTTATGCTTTGGGAAAAGAGAATAATATAAAAAGTATATCCGATCTGGAAAAAAAATGAATACAAAATAAACCAGTGACCAATTTTACAGCTTTTCAGAAAAGCTGATATACCAAAAAAATAGATCACGGGGAAGGAAGAAAGAGAGAGAAAAATAGGACATATTTTATGACAGATAAGCAAGACCAAAAAGCTACGTGACCAAACAACTTAAAGAATAAGCATAAAGTAGGTGCTAAAAGCCACGAACACCAAAAATAAGCAAACACAAACACAAAACACCCCCGGTTATCTCTGATACCAATTGTTAACCATAAGATTCAAAGCTATTTAGGGGTGATCCGGAGGTCGGGGAGGATAAAAGAAGTGTTTAGACATTTTTAGAGAGAAAGTGATGGACTATAAATGTGTGTGTTTTATTGAGAGAGAAAGTAGAACAAGACAATGGGAATCCTCACCCCTCCATGGAAGTATGGAGGGGTATATATAGCCTATACACACATGAACTATTCTAACTTAACAAAACTAGTCCCTGCGTGTGTGGCTATATTAAACTAATGTAATTCCGTAAATGACGCTCACATTTTAGGGCTAACAAAGCATAACACAACACTAGCAAAGGAGTAACAAGTCTACAACAAACTTAAGCACAACAATGTGATTATTGATTAAGATGTTTTATGTTTCCATAAACTTTTATAAACAACATAAGAACCTAAATCATTCGTTAATGCCTAACTTAAACAAAAGGCCAAAATCAACAGTTCATTAGTATAGTACATCATTTATAACGATTTCCAATTCACTAATACCAAGTTTGCATCTTTACGCAACAAATATTGCAGTTTTTGTGCTAGACTGAAATGAATTTTTGTACATTCCAACTAACCTACTATGCTATTGTTTCCTAATAATCACATGGATTACATGTGATTCACACATAATTACATGTGATTATGTAGAATTACATGTGATTATGTAAAATTACATGTAATTCTGTTGAATCATATTTAATTTTGTTTGAATCACTAGACCCCTTAATCTCCATCTCATATTTCCAAAATCTTATTTCATATGGCAACTGAGATTTAAACTTATAAACCTAAAGTTTTAGCCTCAACATACGACTTACTTCCAAAACGATTTAAACTCGTGGTGTTCAAATTAGCTTAACGGGATTATGAGACTATAATAACCAAAAAAAACCAATAAGCTCTCTTTGTCAAGCTTCTGAGCATATAACTTCGAACTTATCAACTTTTTAAGGTATAAATTCATAAGCTTAATAGATAAGCTTTTCAAAGTTTATAATTACTACAAACCAATAATCCAGTTAGATAAGATAATCAAACACCCCTATAGAAATCATGAAAATATGACCATTTCTCTATCTTTTTTTCAAAATTTCATTTCATATCGCAACCGAGTTTAAAAAAAACCAGAAAAAAATAATATGAAAAAAGGTTAAAAATATAACCACAAACACCAAAAACAGTTGATGTTTATATCAAAACACATGTAATTCAACCTAATTAAAATAAGCAGATTATATAAAAAAGAAACCATAAATAAGCAACAATAAAAAAATAAGTGAAGATCTATACCCTAGGCAAAGAAGACGATTCCGAAAACTATTAACCAGTCGATTGTCTTATTTCATCTCATAGACCAATAATATATGATCATTTTTGGTCAATTTTAAAGGATAACGAGTTAGGGTTTTGTTAGATTCGATTTGGGGGAAAGGGTGTGAGTGTGTGTATGACGACCTATGGTAATGGGATGCGATGGTGGTGTTGCGACGGAAGTGGTGCATCAATGGGTTTAGTCGGGATTTGATTTGAGTGTGCTGTTTTTGTTTGTAGCAGGTTGGTTGCATTATGTTGAGAGTGAAGGAAGAGATATGAATCGTACGATTCACTTAGAAATCAATGGCTAAGATGAATTCTTTTTTACTTTTTTGGATACATATTTTTTAGAGAACTTTTCTCAATGGATGTGTTTGGAAAAGAACGTGGTAGAGTTTTTTGAAATGGGAGCGGTGAGTGAGAGTGTTTTGAATTTTAATATTTGTTTGACAAAAAGAGCGACAAACGTTTTAATTTTTAATAGTCGTTTGGTAATAAAAACAGTGAGTATTTTGGGACGATGCTACGTTTTTTTAGAAATATTAATTTTTCTTAAAAAGCGATAGCAAATAGATGATACAACTATAGCTCACCGGCCAGTTTTTTGACAAACACACCCGGTATTATAATATAAGCCATTGAGATACCGAGCAAACTTTCGCGAAAGATTAGTCCACTCATCTTAATCGCAGTGTGAACTCTTCGTCATAGACTTAAAAATAAAATAAAAAATATAAGCCTATAGGTCCCTATATAAACCGAAAAGGGAAAAACACAAACGAATCCACATACTTGATGCTGAAATCCATCTTCATTTTCCGATCATCAAACTTTTAATCAGTACGTTTTTCCCATTTTCTTATCCGTTTAATATTATGCTTCTTGCAAAAAAAATAAATTAAAACTGACCCATAACAAAATCCCTTGTTTCTTTTCAGATTATTTAGGCTTTTTCGTCGTTTCTAGTGTTTTACATTTGTGAAATTAAGCTGTTACTTTATGATAAAAATCAAACATTGTATCTGTGTTGGTTATCTTATGATAGTTTTGTGGTTTTAGACGGTGTTTGTTTCGACTTATATAGCCGGCTTATGGCTTATTTGGTTTTGGGCTTATACTTTTTGTGGCTTATTTTTGAACTTTTCGGTTTATATAAGTGCATTATGACGTAATAAAGCCGAAAGGTTTCAACATAAGGATCTCTAGGGGCAATAGAGGTTTATTTTGCTTTTATACATGAATTTTGAAATAATTTTCTAAATAGGATCTCCGGGGCTTAAAATCATTATTGTTGGTGAGGAAAAGCCTGTAGAATGTTTTTACAAAACAACATTGAAGTTTTAATACTATAGAAATACTTGAAGTTTTTGCAGCTAGAGTTTATAATCACATATGTAACTTGCTAAATCTCTCTACTGTTTAAACAATGATGCTATATATTTAACTGTTTACTTTTGTGTTTGCAGTGGATTTTGAGGTGGACGATGATGTAAACGGCGAGGTATTAGTTAATTCCGTCGACCTGGAAGGCAGGACCGTTCATGATGATGATGGAATGGTAGGATGTTCTATTGGAGGGGTCTTTCAGGAAGATCATGACATTAAAATAGATCAAGATGATGATTCAGAAAGAGGGATAGATACCTTAGATTTGTCCCATGCTGTTAATGGCTCACTTACAGGGGAAGAACCCTATTTAGGGCAGGAATTTGAATCAGAAGGAGCAGCACATGCATTTTACAACGCGTATGCAACAAGAGTGGGGTTTGTTATTCGTGTTAGCAAGCTGTCTAGATCAAGGCGTGATGGGACAGCCATTGGTAGAGCTCTTGTGTGCAACAAAGAGGGATTTAGGATGCCTGATAAGCGTGAAAAAGTTGTTAGACAAAGGGCGGAAACACGTGTTGGTTGTAGAGCAATGATTTTAGTTAGGAAAGTAAGCTCTGGAAAATGGGAAATTACAAAATTTGTCAAGGAGCATACTCACCCGTTGACACCTGGCAAAGGCCGTAGAGATTTGATCTATGACCAATACCCGGTTTGTTCAATTCTTACTTATGTGCACTTTCTAACTTTCTATTTAGAATCGTCACTTTAATCTGATGCCATGTAGGAAGATAAATCTCTGTGTGTTTTATTAAAACGTAATATTGTACATATAAACTTTTATAAGGAATATTCTAGACCACAGGCTTGAGCGCAATACAAACTACCAACCCGTCTAACAATATAATACCACTAGCAGAAATGGGATTTGTTTCTTAAGAATCACCGAGGCAAAATTATATAAGATAGTGATTCGCAAATTCATTTTAGTGTACATCTTTCTGATGAATTTAGATTAAACAAACGCTTCATATTGACTTTGACTTCATAAATTGGATGCCACGTAAAGTAGCGCTGATATCGATACATTAGCAGATGGTTTTTAATTTTCTGATTAATAATTGGGACTAGCGATGTGCCATTGCTGCATTCATAGGTTATAGATATTAAGCCCATGTCGACTCACTTTTTTCATAGATTGTTTCCCGTGTTTTACTGGTACTACATTTCATGTTTCTTATATTTTGTTATGCTGTTTTACTTTTGAATATTGATATGATATGTGGTGGGCCATACTACTAATTATAAAGATATGAAGGGTCCCCAAAAACCAGTGCCTATATTATTACTAATTGAAGCCAGAAGTCAATTCATAGTTTATAGAACTATTCAGGGTGTGAGGTGCTCTTATGGTTGTCCCGTGATCCTATATTCCCTCATATTAATTACTTAGCAGTAAACATATTTGTATGATAAAGAAGGTAATACTATATGTGGTTGAGTAAAATGCTATATGACTGTATGAACCATTAAGCTATATGCTATCTTACTTGTTGTGCATTAGAAGCATTGGTTCCTTGTCGTAAAAGTTGTAGGAAGAAAGGATAGCTTATATTATACCCCCTGGTGGAAACTACCAAGCTGGAGTATGGTATTTCTGGTGGTGCGGTGAAATGTGTAGAGATTGGAACAAACGCCAACGGTGAAAGCACCGGCGGACACTGAGAGATGAAAGCTAGGGGAGCGAAGGGGATTAGATACCCCAGTAGTCCACCCTAAAAGTTAAAAGTTGCAGACTGTAAAATTTTATCCAACAAATTAAGAAATAAACCATTTACTTACTTTATTCTTACGTAGAAAGTCGACCCAGGACTGATGAAAATAATCTAGAATAGCTAATATATCCTGTGAATTTCATTTCGCACCAGAAACTATTTTATGAGAAATTTGAAACCGTTTCTTTCATTCATACTTGATATGCAAACCTTGTGGCTGGACTTCAAAAGAATTCCAAGAATTTAGAAAAGAAATAGTTTCTTCTTTCAAATGTATGCTTATTTCGACTCGAAGACAAATCTTTCTGAGAATTTTTGGTTATTATCTATTCCTATCCAACACTATGAATAGGGTATACGACACCACCATCCATCTTTGTCTGCGCTGACATATCAAATGATTTTTTTTTTGAACTAGACATATCAAATGATTTGAGAATATTTCTATTCTTCTTTCTCTATCTTGACCAGTTCTGTGACTAGTGATTCATCACTTGACTTTCCGCTCACCGAATTAAGTCTTGGTGTTTCGCTTGCTTTCGGAGGCCACTCTTACTATACAGCTGATGTAAACTAAGAAAGGTTAACTATCATGAAGTTGCATATAGACAGATTGAACAAAACAACAAATCCAGAAAGTATCTCGAATAAACAAAACAACCCGTTTGCTTGTTTGTCCCTTTTCCTCGTGCCCTTTTCCCTCGTGTTTATGATGTTTATTGCTTGTATGCTTGTTCTCTGTCTTATGTTTGCTTTGTCTACCTTGCTTTTTCATGTCCACTTGCTCTCGTGTTTCCTTCTACCACACCCCCTATGCACACGTACACTGGCCAGAGGTCCACTCGAAGCAGTCTCTTTACTTCCCGGGTTTATCCCGAAGGTAGGGGTAGGATCTGTCTACATTTCACCTCCCCCAGGTCCACTCGAAGCAGTCTCTTTACTTCCGGGTTTATCCGAAGGTAGGGGTAGGATCTGTCTACATTTCAAGCCCCCCCCCCCCCCCCCCCCCCCCCCCCCCCCCCCCCCCCCCCCCCCCCCCACACACACACCACACACACACACACACACCCTCGCTCCGGCGGGATTGAGTATGTTGTTGTTGTTGTATTAGAGAGTAAAATAAACCTCGTTTCCAGCCAAAAAAAAAATGTATCATTAAACATGCTGTGGGTGCCTAAGAAACCCAAACACAGTCAGCTTATATATCGGACCAAAAATTGTTGATAGAAGAACCAAGAAAAATGGTGTGTATGGCATAAAGCTAATGAATAACCAACAATGATAACTGAATATATTTGTGTGTGTATATTGGGAAATAAGTTTTGAGATGTGCTTGATAATTTATAGTGTTTGGAAAAATATTGTACACCCGAGGACTCAAGTCTGCCACATCCCATCCGAACCTCAGCTGTAAAGTTAAATGAAATGCTGGAAATTGATATTGATCCCTAATCAAGCTAAGAAACTATGAAGTGTTGCAAAAGGATGACGAGAATTAGAATTACAAAGATCAGTCTCTTCGTATCAAACCCGTGATCAAATTCTATTAAAAGCATTGTTAAATGAAATTTTATGAACTTTCGATTCTAGGTTAGTCAATTTTTTTCTGAGTAAAGGGTTTTAACCTAGTAAATGTATCTCCAAAAAGAAGTTACATACATAGGATGTGGATGAGTCCCACCATCTCAACCCCATTACATAGACAAATTACATCACAGACTCACAGTGAAAACAACCAAAGAAACTACATTTGACTAAAAATATAAACCAAACATAGAACACTACGTTTAACTCCAAAGAAAGAAATCAAAACATAGTATATTATTCAATATGAGGTCTCGGATCAGCCTTTAATCATCATTCTCGTCTTCATCTTCCTTCACGTAGTCGTCAACAAAACCTTCATGTTCCTCGTTTTCATACTTGTAAGTAGTAGTAGAAGCAAACATGAAGTCTTTTCCTTGTGTTTCCTATGTTTCCTACATGGACTCAAAACAACTCTCCTTCGTCTTGTTTGAACCCATGTCTTCTATTTGAGAGGTTCCATTTGATTCCTCACCTTCTCGATTGGCGGTACACCTGCATTTGTACCATCAACATTCTCATCAGCCATAATACCAGGAATGTCAAAA
Source organism: Glebionis coronaria (assembly GCA_025667525.1). NCBI lineage: Eukaryota > Viridiplantae > Streptophyta > Magnoliopsida > Asterales > Asteraceae > Glebionis > Glebionis coronaria. The sequence goes on along the minus strand of JANFOE010000625.1, from coordinate 1,749 downwards.
GCATTTGAAACCGATGTACCCGTATCAACTTTAGCACAATTCGTTGTCTTTTTCTTACCCTTGTTCGCCTTTTTAGCATCTTCCTTTCTTTTAAAGACAAAGAAAGGTGTTTTTTTTTCTGCCCAACTTGAACATTTCTCATACCTTTCCTAGGTGCATTTACGGTCCTAAGAACACCGAAATGATCTTTTTTGGGCATTGCTCATCACAGTGTCCATCTTGCATGTAGAACACCTCAGGGGTTTTCATTCGTATTCAACCCGCGTTGTATGAAGTATGTTACCTCTACCATCCATTCTAGGAGTCGTCACAGTCATACTATTTCACCTCCATATCAACCCATAACTCAATCAAATCCCTAGCGTAGCCTGATCTTCTCCGTGACTATACAAATGGAACTAGTGTATGAGTCAAGCATCAATGCTGTTCCAAGCTTGGTTGCAATTACATCCAAACCATCAGCCGTGAAAGCTGGAATAGGCACGTCATGGAATTTCGCCCAAACCGGAACCGTAGTCAACTCACCCTTGTATACATCCGAATTCCGCGCGCACTTTTTAAGTATAATAAGGATGTTGCAAATTATCCAAGGACCATTCTGCAACATCTCCTCGAAACCTCTAGTTAATGAAAATTTGAAAAAGAAGAAGACGTGCGACTTCGTCATTCTTTTACTTGCTACTTGTCAGTCAATGTTCTTAGAATGGGATTGGTTAAAATATTGGCCAGGGAAATGCACCCATATAATGTGATAAGAGGGAACTTCTCAAGTTCCAACATCCCGTAAGGAACAAAATGTCAGTCTATCAATTTGGGTGTGTCATTGATACATATACAGAACACATTTCTTGGTATGCATCCTTAGAATACCCAAGTTACCCCAGTCCAGACATATATATTGATAGGCAAAAAGGTTAGTTTATTGACTAGTTTTTAGTATAATCTAATCAAGGAACTCAAAATTAGTTATTTGGTATCACCAGAAAATGTAATATCCAAGTCATGCATGCTATCACCATGTTCCCTCAACTTATATAAGCCGTGAGGGCACATCTAGGCTCAAAGGTGTTCTGTAGACCTAGAAACATTGCAGGACAAATATACACAGAAACACAGATTTGATATTAAACCCCACAACTTATCATTATTCAGTCAACATCAACAACATATAGCATTGTTGGTATTGCACATGAGCACATCAATTAAAGAACTTCGGATTGACCGTAACTTTAGCATTACACAATCTCAACTACATAAACAGAATCATCAAAGAAAAGACACCAAATGTTCACTGTTTAATCTTTTTCTTCTCGATCAAAGCGTAGTATATATCCATTAAAGAGCTAATTCCGTGGCCTTGGATTTCTTTAAAACTATAAGATAAAACAATATACTTCAACACTTGCAAGACAACTAAAATTGTCACACACCGAGTAAATATGTAGTAAATTTTTTGATATGATCACATAAGGTGCTCAAGGCAGATGCTAAAAATTTATGCTATTTTCCGCATCTTTAAGAGGAACAATGTAGACAACTACGGAGATAAAAACCATTTTGACTCCCATAAGGTTCGTATTATTTTTCTCATGTGCACATGGGAATATTGTTGTAGGAAATAAAGGGTACTCGTTTTGAACTATACTATATTTGCAAGGATGAGATAATTGTTTCAGGATATATGTTCGTGGTAATGTAATGCTGACAGTTAACATTAACGGGTGGATACATAGTACTATTGATTTAGGG